>CM028377.1:100531428-100655879 GCA_013146195.2 Codonopsis lanceolata | reverse complement strand
GGCTACACGTAGCGGTCGGGCTCTTGGGCTCGGGCGTTAGGTTGGGTGTGGCAAAGTGGGACTTCATAGATACTTTGGTGAAATTTTATTTTAGTGCAACGTTACTATATACTTTGGGGTTCGAGTTTGATCCTCCAACAATATTATTTTTAAAATAAAGTCATAAATTCGGAAGCTTGACATAAGTAAAGTCTCCAACAACAATGTGTTTATCTAAGATAGTAAGTTTAATTGTTTTCAATTTACACACGGATAAAATTAATGAATTCATGTTTGGTATTAAAAAGAGATTAAAAATAACCAACAAAAGACAAATGTGTAAGATACGTTGCTATACAATGACTAAAGTACATAAATGACCAAAACAAGTGATATCGAAATGCTAAACACACAACAACATAATTTATAAGTCTCAAAATTTGTAAAGATTAAACACACAAAAATCTAATAATTAAAAGTCAACAAAAAAATGAATGAACTAACAAATCACTTTTAAAAATCATTACAACCACGTGCAACATGTAAACCTTCTAGGTGAATCAAAAAGGAGAAATTGTGGGCCGATTGCCTTTCACAAATATTTAACCTCTCAGTCCAGTTGTTCTTTTCATCAACCGCTAAAGTCCATTTTTAAAAAATTGTTCCTAAAATGCCCATATCATCTTGTTTCACAACTCTAGTGAGTTCGAAAATCACGATTGTCGCAATGAAAGGTAAATGGTTTTTTAATTCATGAAATACTGAAGTTATAATGGATGATCGTGTTGGGTTGAATGATTTTTCGTTGGGATGAAGGCGGAGAAGGAGGATGAAGAAGAAGGTTCTGACGGAGGAGATGGAAGAAGAAGGTGGAGGGCGTAAAGCGGTTTTTTATGCTTTTGTATCGCGGTACAAAAATCTATTTATCGCGGTGCAAAATTAGAAACATATGTATCGCGGTGTAAAATTGTTTCATCACGATACAAAAAATTAATTCATCACGATGGAAAAATTGATTTGGTAATTAAAACTTATGTATCGCGATGCAAATATTATTTCATCATGGTACAAATTTGGATTATGGAATTAAAATGATGAATCACGCAGTGCAAAATTTGATGTAAGCGCGATTCACCGAGTAAGTGACCTTTGTGCGTGCCTTCGGTTCATTAAGGGTATCATAGTCATTTGCCCCCAAAGTAACTTTTCGGTTGAAAAAAAACATTAGGCTGTAGTGATTGAACACTTTAAAAGTGGACCTACTGAATTTTCGATAAAATTACGAGGTGGGTCCATTTTCAAAGTTTTTAACCTCAAAAGTCCATCATTCTTTTTTTCAACCGCAAAAGACCACTTTTTGAAATATTGTTCTATAAATGTCATCGTCTCATTCAATAGCTCCGAAAACACAATTTGGATTCGAAAATCACTATTGTTGCGCAAGCGAAATGAGGATCGACCGCCGGTCGGTCGCGAGGGGTCGAGGGGTAGTGCTCCTTCTGTGGGTTCCCAGAAAGGTAAACAAGTTTTGAATCATTATCTATGAAACTTGAATGAAAATGTGTTGGGTTGGAGGATTTTCACAGTAGGGATGAAAGCGAAGGAAGAGGAATAAGAAGGCTTACGACGGAGGAGAAAGAAGAAGAAGACTAAGGACATAGTATGTTTCATTACGATTTTAAACCGTGTTGCAATTAGACCAGACAGTTAAACTATTTTGAATCGCAGTGCAAAAAATAATGCAATAAAATTGATGAATCACGATACAATTAAACTACACAATTAAGCTATTGAACCGCGGTGCAAAAATTAATGCAATAAAATTGATAAATTATGGTACAAACATTATTGAATCGCGGTACAATTAAACTACATAATTAAACTATTGAACTGTGGTGTAAAATTAATGTAATGAAATTAATGAACCACAGTGTCATTAAACTAGGCAGTTAAACTATTGAACCGTGGTGTAAAATTAATGTAATAAAATTGATGAATCGTGGTGCAATTAAACTATTGAACCGCAGCGCAAAAAATAAAACAATAAAATTGATTAACCGCAGTGTAAAAATAATGACCTGAGTAACGCGCCTACGGTTTATTAAAGGTATCATAGTTATTTTTCCACCAAAAGTGACTTTTTCTAGTTAAAAATAAATATATTTTAACGATTAAAAACTTTAAAAAGTTGATCGATCTGTAAATTTTCTAATTTCACCAATAAAAAAAACCGTTGGATTAGGAATTTAAATAGGCCGGCCCGAATTTATCCCATAATAATAGGTGGATTGGGCTTTAGAAATTAGGTGGTCCAACATCGGCTATGGCAGTGGAACCCGTAGGCAGGACTCAAGAGTCAGGAATGCAGGAGCTTGGCTTGGATTGGAATTCATCCCGCCACGTTCTTTTGGGCAGTGCCAAAAACTTTGAAAAAAGGTGAAGATTTAGTCCTCAAAATTAAACATGTTGCGCACATCTTCCAACCTTTACGCCTACTTCTTACCTTTTCCCCATTCTTTACAAATTCCAAGTGATCGATCTCAATGCTCCAAAACCTGAAAATGCTCAAAAAAATATCCCATTAGGAAGTGAAAATAGAGAGAAGGGAAGAATGGGAATATCCAGGAAAAGTTGGCTCGGCATTCTCAGGAAGAAGTTTCTCCGGGCATCGCCTCGTCGGGAGACTATCATAGTTCTCCATGCTAACAACACTCTAGCTAATTCAAGCTTCACCGAAGAACCAACAACCAGAAAAGAAGAAGAAGTCGATGATATCGTGGTCATTGACCAGTACACAAATATAAATGCAATATCGTCACCAGCAACTCAGAAGCCGGAGGATGATATGTTAATGTCCGTAGAAGATATTGCAGCCACCAAGATTCAAGCATACTTCAGGAGTCATCTCGTATATATTCCGCTGTATAATGACTTATAATTTCATTCAAAAACTTGTGTATTTTCATAGTGAGCGAGCTACCGATTGAGCACCAACGAGCTCACAAATAACAAGTTACAGTAGATTTGCATTTCCAAAATGCAACCACAGTTGGCCTGGCTCGTTTTTGCCCCATGGCCCTGGTCCTTGCATGAACTCGTTGGTGCTCGCGACGACTCACACACAAGTTCTTCTCCTTTTAGTACTTGCATTACTTCCATCCTGTCAAACTCTCAGTACGTTTGAATTTCTAAATTTGTTGGCTGATGTTTTATTTTTATTTTACTTTTGTTGGAATGGGTAAAATATATAGGCAAGGAGGGCATACAGAGCATTGAGAAGCCTGGTGAAGCTGCAGGCAGTGGTTAGAGGGGTTTTGGTGAGAAGACAAGCACATTTAGCATTGGAATGCATGCATGCACTTGCACGGTTGCAGGTCACCGTCCGAGCACGGCAGCTCCTCGACAATTGGTCGCCTACTCATTGACCAAATATATTTTTACATTGTACAGTACAATTTTTAATGTTCTCTCTATACATTAGTACATTTCACTTTGTTTTGACAGTTCAAAGTGAACCCAACTATCCCCAATTAAACTTTGATGTCTCTTTTCCTTTTTCTTTTTTTGTATGTTTTCAATCTTTTTTATGGAAAAGGTTGAGCATCAATCAGATATCAAATTAATGTACACATACATTTAACTTGTTGAACTAAAACCGCTACCAAACCATTATGAGAGGTATTTCTAAATCCAAAGTGGAACCAAACGGTCCAAACCAAACCGAGAGGTTCAGTTTGGGAGAAATTTGGGCCTGTCCCTTTTGAGATATTTTCAACCACTAAGGTCACATATATTTTTATTTAACAGGTAAAGTACACTTTGAAGACAAAATAACGAAGATACCCTTAATAAAAGGAAAACCACGCACATAGCATGCGGTGCATTGAAAAATATGATGGTGCATTGCAATATCCGATGCAACATAGCATGCGGTGCATTGAAAAATATGATGGTGCATATTGCAATATCCGATGCAACTATCTATTGGTCCTAACTTTAATTATGCTCATCTTTGTTTGAACACCAAAATCTCACACAAAATGTATTTGCTAAAGGAATGTGTGCTTCGATTAAAACCAAGATGCTGGCTTTATAGCCTTACAATAACAGAAAAACAAAGTGCTTAACAATACCTACGTTGTCAAGGCCTACAAAGTAGGGAATCAAAACAATCTAAATCGTATCTGTATGTCCCTAAAGAATAGGACTTTATTAACAAACTAGCTGAACTAAAAACATAACAGATAAAATAGAAATCCTAACAAACTTATTCTAACATTCTCAGCCTCCCTTAAACTAGATGTAATAACATTTAGTTTACTTCTGAAGCTTCAATCATTCCCAACATCTTACGAAGTCTCAAGAACTGCTCCAATTTGAGTGGCTTCGTCATTATGTCTGCAACTTGAATCTGTGAGCTGCAATAGTTCAACTCAACAACTCCATCTTTCACCAAATCCCTCAGAAAATGGAACCTTACATCAATATGCTTGCTTTTTCCATGAAATACCGGATTCTTGGACAATTGTATAGTGGAATTGTTGTCACATTGAATCACAGTGCTCTTATCCTCCTTAAGACCAAGCTTTTCTACGACTCTTCTAAGCCAAACACACTGACAAGCACAAAATACAGCTGCGATATATTCGGCCTCAGTAGTAGACAATGTAACTACTGGCTGTTTTTCGAGGACCACTAAAGCGCTCCGAACCAAGCAAGAAAAGCGTAGCGGATGTGCTTTTGCGATCATCCAAGTCACCGCAAAATCACTATCGATAAGCTACAAGACACGAATGTGCATTTTTCTTGTAGAAAATGCCTAGCTCGGTTGTCCCTCTCACATACCTCAATATCCTCTTTGCTGCAAGCCAATGAGCCTTTGTTGGACAAGACATGAACCTGCTAATCAAACTTACTGCATACATCAGATCGGGCCGAGTTGCAGTCAAATACATGAGACTGCCAACTAATTGTTTAAACATGGTTGGATCAACTTTGACTCCAGCTTCATCTTTTTGCAATTTTGTTCCTGGAACAATGGGATTTTTCACTGCATTACTGTTTTCCATGCCAAATCTTGCTAGAATTTCACGAGCATATTTTCTTTGACATATAAAAATCCCACCAGAACTCTGTACAACCTCGACTCCAAGAAAGTACCTCATTCTTCCCAAGTCAGACATATCGAATTCTAACATCATTAAACTTTTAAACTCCTCACACATGTTCCTATCATTTCCAGTATATATTAAATCATCAACATAAAGGCTCACTATTAAAAATTTACCTCCTTCCTTTGATTTTGTAAACAGTGTGTGTTCACAAGAGCACCTCTCGAAGCCTTCTCGAATAAAATAAGCTTCTATCTTGCTGAACCATGCCCTCGGCGCCTGCTTAAGGCCATATAGTGCCTTTCTTAACTTGTAAACTTTGCTTTCTTCACCTTTCTTTACAAAACCAACAGACTGATGAAGAAACACTTCCTCTTTAAGCTCTCCGTGGAGAAATGCGCTCTTCAAATCTAACTCAAAAATATCCCAATTGAACTGAGCTTCCATAGCGAGTATCAAACGAATAGTATCAAGTCTTGCCACTGGCGCAAATACTTGGTGTAATCACTCCGTATTCTTTGGGAATACCCTTTCGCCACCAATCTTGCTTTAAACTTGTCTATCTCTCCATTCTCATTAAGTTTGGTTTTGAAGACCCACTTAACCCCAATTGGCTTTACTCCACTTGGCAAATCAGTCAACTCTCATGTCTTGTTCTTCTCTATAGATTCAATTTTCGCCACCATTGCATCTCTCCATTTCTTGCACATAACAGCTTCCTCAAATGTAAGTGGATCATCAACTGTCACCATCATCATAGCATTCAAAGCATCTTCATCAGACAAGCCTTCTCCAGTCTCATAATCTTCCATCCAAATTGGTTGTCTAGTATCTCCTAACCTCCTTCAACTAAAGCTTCACGACCATTATTACTTGGCACATTCGAGGTGAGTCGGATTTGGACTTGTCACTTGAGAACTGCTTGGTGCGTATCATTGTTTGCTTCATCATCTTGATCAGACTCCTCTCATGTTTCACATACATCTTCATCATCTCCCCAATCCAAAATATCCATCTTGCATTCTTCTTCAGATCTGCCCCAATTCCAACTTTCTCCTTCTTCAAACACCACGTCTTTGCTAACAATAATTTTCTTGGAGACTGGATCAAAGAGTCTATAGGCCTTTGATTCATCGCTTACCCCCAATAAAACATATTTCTTACTTTTATCATCCAACTTACTCCTTTTCTGATCTGGTATGTGGACATGGGCTACACATCCGAACACTCGAAAATACTCCACTGTTGGTTTCACGCCACTCCATGCTTCTTCTGGAGTTTTGTTTTGCACTGCTACAGTAGGACACCTATTAAGAACATGAACACTCCATCTCACAGCTTCAGGCCAGAACTTTTTGGGAACTTTCTTCTTAGTCAACATAGATCTAACCATATTCATTATCGTCCTATTTTTCCTCTCAGCAACTCCATTTTGTTGAGGAGTATAGGCTGCAGTCAATTGTCTACGTATCCCTTCAGTCTCGCAAAATTCTCCAAATTCATCTGAAGTAAACTCACCACCTCGATCTGTTCTCAAACACGTTATACACGCACCAATTTCTTTTTCAACACTAACTTTAAAACTTTTAAACATAGCAAATGCCTCTGATTTTTCATGTAAAAAGTAAATCCAAGTTTTACGAGTAAAGTCATCAATAAAACTTAAGATATACCTTTTATCCTTTGTTTGAAGATGGTTTGATAGGCCCACATATGTCTGCGTCAAGGCGAGTTGAAGCTTATTTGATGCTCTCCACGTACTTCTCTTTGGCATCGACTCTCTGTGTTGCTTACCTATTAAGCAATCTGCACATACCCTTTTTGGTGTCTTGAGAAGGGGCAAACCGTCGACCATCTTCTTATGAGCAAGCGTTCTCAATCCCTTATAGTTCAAATGTCCAAATCGACAGTGCCAAAGATGTGACTCATTTTCTGACTCAACTTGAAAGCATGCATAAACTTTTGGTGTGATAGATGATAACAAGTAAAACATTCTATTCCCACTCATATCAGTGTGCATAATCAATCCTCTCCTAGGGTGATATACTTTGCAAGTTCCATGTTGAATCAAAATAGATAACCCTTTTTCTTGAAGTTGCCCTATGCTCAACAAGTTATTCTTAAGCTCAAGAATGTAATAGACATCTGATATTACCTGAGTAAAGCCATTTACTTGCAGCCGAATGCTTCCTTTTCCCATAACCTTCATCCTTGTGTCATTTCCAAGTTTTACAGATTGTCGAAATCCCGAGTTCAGCTCCAGGAACCATTCACTATTCCCTGTCATGTGATTGCTGCAGCCGGAGTCGAGAAACCAAACTTCTTCCCTTTTCGTTTGATTATGCTCAACATAGGACATCAATAAGAGCTCTTCTTCTTCATCTAACTCAGCATAGTTAGCTTTTTCCGCCAAATCTGGACACTCGTATTGATAGTGTCCCAACTTGTGACACTTGTAGCATTCAATGATAGCCTTATTCAATGGTTGTCTTCCCCTTCCTCTGCCTCCTCGACCTCCTCTAGACACTCTTCGACCTCTTCCTCTTCCTGCCTTGTCTTCATATGTGACCTTTAGCGCCTGCTCTTCCTCTTGGTACCCTTGCATCCGTTGTTCATGAACTAACAAGCTCCCATGAAGTTCATCAATGCTCAAGGTGTTAAGATCATTCGACTCTTCAATCGAACACACAACGTAATTAAATTTGGATGTCATGGACCTCAGAATTTTCCAACCACCACGTGCTGCTCCATTTGCTCTCCATGTACCTTCATTTTATTGACCACTGCTAGGGTTCTTGAGATATAGCTATCCACCTTCTCGCCTCCTTCATGCTTAACAACTCAAACTCCCTCCTTAAAAACAATTGCGCCCTTTTGACCTTTG
The DNA here is from genome assembly GCA_013146195.2 of Codonopsis lanceolata. NCBI lineage: Eukaryota > Viridiplantae > Streptophyta > Magnoliopsida > Asterales > Campanulaceae > Codonopsis > Codonopsis lanceolata. The sequence goes on along the minus strand of CM028377.1, from coordinate 100,647,905 downwards.
TTGAGCCTTGATACTTTTGTTTCATTGAATCCCATATAGCTTTAGATGTTCTTTTGTCAAGAATAGTCTCCATGATCTCTCTGTTGATTGCTTGAAACAGATAATTCTTGACCTTCAAATCTTTGAGACTTGCTTCATCTGTTACCTTTTGTTGTGCCTCGGTTGCCGCCGATCCTCGAACCGTTGGAATTCCCTCATCTACAAGACTCCAGTACTCCTTGCTCCTTAAGAAGTTTTCCATCAACATAGACCAATGGTCATAGTGACCATCAAATCTAGGAATGGATGCCTGCACAAACTTCTCTGCTGATGAGCTCGACTTCTCAAGAAAAACTCTCTCACTAGTTTTTCACACACAAACAGTTTGTGTTTCTCTCCCTCTCAATCTCTCGTGTATCACTCAGACACTTCTTTCACACTCCTTATCAGGCCCCTATTTGGAGCTCTGATACCAATTGTTTGAATACCAAAATCTCACACAAAATGTATTTGCTGAAGGAATGTGTGCTTCGATTAAAACCAAGATGCTGGCTTTACAACCTTACAATAACAGAAAAACAAAGTGCTTAACAATACCTACGTTGTCAAGGCCTACAAAGTAGGGAATCAAAACAATCTAAATCTTATCTGTATGTCCCTAAAGAATAGGACTTTATTAACAAACTAGCTGAACTAAAAACTTAACAGATAAAATAGAAATCCTAACAAACTTATTCTAACAATCTTTTCCCACCTCCAACCACCACCCAACCCCATTTTCTCCACCCGATTTATTTTTCATTCCTGTCCCATCCATTCTCTACAAGCTACAATGATAAGTGTTTCTCAATTTCAAATGTAAAAAATAAGATTTCAAGATGTGCTAAAGTTGATTTGTTGGTTCGTTTTTAAAGGACTTGTACAGCCTGTGTGCACGAAGAATTGGTGTTTTCGGTGTACCACCATTAGGATGTCAACCATCGCAGAGAACATTGGTGGGAGGAAAAGTGAAATTATGCAGAGAATTACAATGAAGTAGCACAGTTATTTAACCATCAAGCTCTCAGTAGAGCTAAACTCCTAACACCATGTGAGGAAAAAAAAAATCTCTCCCCTGGGTATAGAATGCATTTTCAATATATAGGTGGGGAGTTCGTTCATAGGGCGGTCTTTCCCAAAGGGCTTACCGAAGAGGCCTTCTTCCTCAGTGAAAAGTGAAAAGGGATGGGGGATTTGTAATCTCCGGTGTGTGCATCAAAAATTATGATGCTTGCATCACGAACAAATCTGTTAAATTAGCCCCATAGAAAGGAGTGAAAAGTGAAGTAGTTCGCATAGGTGAACATCATATACACTGTTCATTAATTCTCTTCTCCCTCCTTTACCGATCCACCACTGCTCTTCTAGTAGGTAGGTCGGCAGAAGGATGAACGCGAGTATTCAAACATTTATTATATTGGTGGCTATATATGTTTACATCTTCAAGGAAGATACAGGGAATAGAGAAAGATGAGGATGAAAACTTGGAACAAGTGAAAGGAATGCCAGGCCACGAGATTTTCCTATGAAAATTTAAAGGCAGCTACAACGGATTTCCAGACAAAGCTTGGAGAAGGGGGATTTGGTTCAGTTTTTGAAGTGAAACTCAGTAGCGGTGAGAAAATGGCAGTGAAGTGCCTGGATGGTTTGGGCCAAGGGAAGAAGGAATTCTTGGCTGAGGTCGTAACTATAGGAAGCATTCATCATGTCAATTTAGGACCGGTCTGGTACAGCGTTTTGAAAACGCAGCGTTTTTAAAACGCAACATTTTCAAAATGTAATTTTTTTCTTATAAATATGTTTTGAAAACTATTTCAAAACGCTATTTTTATAAACAAAATAGTTGTAAACGCATCACATTTTTAAAACGCTCCAAATTGAAGCGTTTTTAAAACGTTGCACATTTTTAAAACACTGCGTTTTAAAATGTTCCATTGAAAGACTTTTAAAGAAAAAAAACGCTACATTTTTTACCAGCATTTTGGTCAAAACGCTCCACCAAACAAGTACTTAATAGTTAGTAAGATAAGTTGGTTTTTGTGTTGAGAAATTGAATAGGATGTTAGTTTATGAGTTCATGTGCAATGGATCATTTATGCATTGGAGGGCATTTAAGGAAGAATTTAATAAAATTGAACTTATTCAGTTAAAAAAAAGAGGTATTTTACGGGTTGGAAATTTAGTAAAGTGAACTGCATTCAATTAATCCTTTTAGTTTTATAATGGTCCAATTTCAGTTGCAATACCGGTTTCTATTCTCAGAAAAAAAGAACAAGGGAAGAGTCTTAAATCTCAACAGAAGCTTTAATAAAAAGTCTATGCGTTTATATATGTATGTACTTTCTCCGTTTCGGATAAAGAGTCTACTATTCCAATTATAGATATTTAACTTAAAGAGTCAATTTTAAAAAAATTGAAGCATAAAAGTAACATTTTATTACTAATTGGCTACTAAAAGTACTGTTTTCTTAAAAAACCTAACTTTCAAACACGAACTATTTGCTCAAAACGGAGGGAGTAGCATATACAACGAAATCTATGGCCAATTTTTTGAAAGTTTAAAACTTGTTGCCTGTCGGGACGGTTTTTTAATTTTCAATTTTAAGATGCTCAAGCCTACTTGTTAACATCAAATGTATGTGGACATGTACAGTTGTTACCACAACATTACAATTATAACTGATTTTATTTCCTCTTGCATTTCGTGAACTTACTCTTGTAACCACCTCAACGGTAATACCACTTATTTTAAGTTTAATTATCTATTTGATTAACCTACTTTCACATAAATCTCAAAAAGATCATCGTACTATTATTTTGCACACTTTGGTCACCCTACTTAACAAAAGGTGACTGCATAATTGCGATTTGAAATTTTTAGAATCAATAAGGGATGAATCTGTTCGTGGTTTTGACTTAAACCGAACGACGTACGCACTATATTTTGTCAAAAGTCAACTCTATCATTGGACCACCCCTTAGGGTAAACTAACCCTATTGTCTCCATCTTATTATGGGAGAAACTAAATCCGTCACAAGCAGATTTCGTACACAACTCTTTCTACAAAATCACGTGGACGTGGCACACCAAGAAACTGTGCCTGTAAGTGAGAAAAGTAAACTCGATTGAAAATCGGAAAATAATTATATAAGAAAAACATAAAAATAAGATTTGAAATGTCATACATTATTGCACACATTTTGTATGTGCCACATCGGGTAGTTCTAAGAACAAAGAAAAGGCAAACTATGTAAATTCCAAAAGAAAAGGTTGAACTACAACTGTGCAAATTACTGTACAGTTGACATAAAGATTTTGCAGGGAAATTGACCGCACAATAAAATACTTCACAATTAAAAGACTAGCTCTTCCCCAATTTCAATGGTGGCCCTTTCTAAGGCCAGAGAAAAATCCACCAATTGATTTATCCTTGTGCCCATCTCCATCATTCCCAACCTGTTCAACAACGTTCGAATCTTAAATCCAACCCGAGAAAAGTGACAAAATAAAGCTCGTTTCTACCAATAGACGTACCTCTTTTGCTAATTGCTTTAGCTTTTCTAGAATCTCAGTGAAATTTGGTCTTAAAGAAGGGTCTTGTTGCCAGCAATGCTCAAGCAGTTCTGCAAGCTTTGGATGAGTCTGCTTTGGGATTGTAGGCCTTAGACCCTGGTAACCAAAACAGTATTGAAAACTTACAAATGTATGTGTACATTAAACCAGATATCAAAAGAAAATGAAAGGAAAGGAAAAACCCTCAATGCCGCCTAAACTCATATTTCCACATCGAAACTGTTTTGAGAGTAAAATGATAAGGAAACAAGAGTGCACCTGTTGTACCACGCCAACTGCTGCTTGTAATGGTGTCAAGTACTGGTATGGGATCTGCTCATCAAATTCATAAAATATCAATGCAAGGTCATTACTCAATCCTCACCACCTCATTTTTTTTTATTTGTTGTTGTCCATATTGTTCGGTCTTCTTCTACCTCTATTAGATTTGATATTGATATTATTACACTTAACAACATTGTAACTGGTGTAGTTTTCTACGTTGTTTACATCCAAACAACCTGTCAAGCAATTTTTTTCCCATTTTATCTCCTGTTATGGTTACTTTTACAGTTCCACAGATATGTTCATTTCAAATTTTAATTTTTCTGGTCTTACCGGTTACCACACACCGGCAGAAACAATGGATAAAAGGCAAGGATATATTTGTATAGGAAGTATTAAATCACTTACTTCGCCAGTTAGAAGCTCCCATAGCACTACCGCAAAACTGAAAACGTCAGCCTTGTGATCATATGGCTTGTGCTCAATTACCTGCGATGCATATTAACAGTTATACGAATAACCGCACTATTTTTTTTATTTATGGTAATAGACTAGGTTGCACGGATACGGATACGGATTCGCAGATATGAGATGCGGGGATACGAGAAGTGATTATTGATTGCATCTTCATAGCAAATGGAGGATCAAATATCTTATGTGTGTGTGTGTAAAAATGTATATATAGAGGGGTAATGCCATATATGCCCGGAATTAATTTGTGTTTGTGACCCTAGTTTGTTCGAGGTTACCACCATGTCAAAGCATTCTTCTCCAAATGCTAGAGCCTGAAGAAGAATGAGCTAGACTAGGATGCAGATTAGAGCAGTATCTAGCAGTCATAAATGGAACCAGTGATAATGAGAAAATAAATAAAGCCAAAAATAATGATAAGGGAGAACACATAGACTTACGTGATTGGGCACAACCCTCCTACATCCACGGGGAGACACCAATTTCACTATTTGAGAGAAATACACGCAGTGAAAATAAACACTCGTGTTTGTACCCGACCCGATATCCCAATCCACACAGAGAAGCTATTTGCACGCCCTCTCTCAATATCATTGTGAAATAATCCACTAAATTTTTTGTTGCTCTCATCCCACTAATGTTATATGAACCAATTGAAAAATGCAGCTTCCTCCATCTGACAAATTGGGTCATGCAATTCCCTTCACAATTTCAGCGGTGCAATTAATGGATGTATTAAAAAATGAAGACATTCATTAAATACCTATCTCGTGACATTTTTCTTTTTTTCTTTCTTGTGTCCTTTCAATTCACGAGGGAACTTCATTTTGTTTTGTCTTTCGTTCTCATTTTTTTATTGATAGGTAAGTGTGGCCCTTTGTTGGTATGGGGATTGGAACCAAGGACCTCAAGGTCTTTGCTAGAGTAGTACCCTTTGCCAAGAAATCTTCCCCTCCTAATTAATGAGAAGAAAAGACCCATCTGTCCATATCAGTCTTGAGAGAGCTATTATTAGAGCAAGGCCAATGGTTTTGCCAAATCAAACACAACCCAATAAAAATCTATGAAGTAATCCATTTGATACCCAGTTGATTCAAAACAAAAAAAACTTTTCCAATGGTGGCACAAACTCCAACACTTTTACATACCCCACCATCTTTACCTTCAAAATCTGTTTTGTGTCCAAATGAGGTCAACCGAGTCTCTATTTATAGATAAACATGTGTACTCTTTTTTTATAAAAAATAAAAAACATTTTTTGAATTGCAAAAAAGTCAAAAAGGGGATAAAAATCAAAAAGTAGTGGATGATTTTGTTTGATTTGTGGATGATTTGGGTTCATCTAGTGATTCCCAAATCAAACAATCATATTTTGATTCAACTTTGATTCTTTGTGATTTGCCATTGGAAAGAGAGATTGGGCTTTGATTTGGCAAAAATTTGCCATTGGCCTTGCTCTTAGGGTTCATCTGTTGTAAACACCACAAACCATCCATTCGCCTGTTTTTTCTTGTAACAGCAACATATATTCCCGAATCAAGAAATATGATCCTATACACTTGAGTCATAATATAGCAGCCAGTGTTATGTGGAGCTGCCCCGAGTCAACATTACCCGTCGGCTCTGAAGAGGGACCTCGATACAAGCTGTTCCTCAGCAAGATTTTTCTCTCACCACCATGAAACATGTCATTCCTGAATATTAATATACTCACAATTGATATATGTGTAAAGGTCTTCAGTTTCTATGCACTTTGTTTCTAACCACCCATTGAAGTTTGAGTACTAGTCATCGTATGCCCCACCGGAAGATACAACCCACCACACTCTTCTCCCTTTAGTAGGACCATTTCACCACTAATGATTTTCAAACTCTCCTCATAACTAACCACGTAGATGTACAGTCCTTGTCCTTGAAGTTTAACTTGCAAAGATATTAAATTCCACAACTTTGGGACGTTTTTTAGACCACCCATAGTGCGCATCACTCCGTCAAACATTTTGATTTCCACCGCTCCAACACCCACACATGGCAAATGGTACCCCTTAGGCAAGGAAACCAAACATGTCCATTTTTCGAATGTGTCATAATATTTTCTATAGGAGCAAAAGTAAGACATTGACCCCAAATCCAATATCCATTCATTTTGAGAAAAGGTGCCATCTTTGAAATGTGTAAGAATGTCTCCAACATAAACTGTTTCATCAACTATAGCCACCGTGGAACTTTCCGCGCCACCACCGTGTTTCGTATTCCAAGTCGGACAGTTTCTTATTATATGGCCCCATTCCCCACACTTGTAGCTTAGAATGCCCTTACCACCATTCCTCAATTTAGACCTACCGTCGCCACCATATCCCTTGATAGTTGACCTTCCCTTTTGATTCCTTCCATGAAAAACCAAAGCGAAGTTCTGGTAATCTTCAGTAATTGGTCACTTTCTTTTATCAGATAAAAGAGCTGACGCCACACCCACCATCTTCACAGTAATTTTGCTACACAATGGTAGTGACCAAATTGTCATATGAATCGGGAAGTGAGGAAGAAGTAAAACGGCTTTGTCTTATTCCCTAATTTCCACATCAACTTTTGAAAGATGATCAAGAAATCCGTTGAACGCATTCATGTGATCCATGGGATTCCCACCTTCGCTCATCTTCAGCCGATACAACACCCGCTTCAAATTTAATTGTGTTTAAGCTTTTTCAGGGATATAACATCTTGAGCTTTTCTAGCAACTTTGGTGCAAAAGAGTAAATCTCCCCATACCCTCAAACCTTCCTACTTTCTGCCATGAATTTTAAACAAATCCTCCCAAATAAACCTTAGGCTCTGATACCCCTTGTTCAAAAAAAATTGGAGCAGCAGAATTAATTTGGAGGGGGAGATTTGTTGAATGAAATCCTTGAGAACGAGAACGAGAATGAAAAAAAAAAACAAAATGGAGTTTGCTCCTCATGAATTGAAAGGACAAGAAAGAAGGAAAAAAGAAAAAAGTGATAATATAGGTATTTAATGAATGTCTTCATTATTGGAGACATCCATTCATTGCGTTGAATAAATAGTGAAGGAAACACATGACTCAATTTTCTCGGACGGAGGAAGCTGCAATTTCAATAGGTGTTCACGTGTAAAGAATCTTCTACAAAATCAAAATGGAGGGAGCTAATATATATATACATACATACATATATATATATATATATATATATATATATATATATATATATATATATATATATATATATATATATATTACAGAATAATTTTTGTGCAGAAATGTACCAATGGGGTTCTATACAAAAACTTCTTGTGTGTGTCTATATATGGATACAAGTAAGGCTGCATATATATATGATATTAGTACAATAATGTGCACAATATACTTTTAAGGTGTTATACTGTACAACAGCTTAACACTTTACAGCATTTTCAGACCATTGAGCACAAAATGTTCTGAGAAAACATAATTATTCTAAATACATACATACCCTTTCTTAACAAAATGCCAGACCTCTTCTTTTCTTCCATAAATACTCCTAGCTTCATAGGATGAAACAATTAACATAAATGACATTTTTGAAATATTCACCTTCCAAAAAGGCCACCCACGTGTTACTCTCTCTCCCCCCTTTGTCATTTCTCTACTTTCTTTACTGGAAACCACCGCCCAGAAAAGTTGTAGCAGCAAAGAAGGGGTCATAACGGTGAATATTTCCGACCGCAGTGAACATGTGGATGACTTAACCGTGGAGTGGCCTGGTTCATTCCGCGACTCATGACACCTTCAGCAATGGCATGTCAGAATCATAGTTGTTAAAGGCGAGCGCCTCAGGTGCCTCAGATGAGAGGCGAGGACAGGCGACACTGCAGCGCCTCAGGTGTCCCAGGCGAGGCGATGAAAAGGCGACGCCTTTGGCGCTTTTTTGAAAGGCAAGAGGCACTGAAAAGGCTTGAAAGTCGCTCACCACTTGAATAAAAGAATAAATGCAGTTTGGTCTGGGAATAAATAAAAGAATAAATGCCTTTTCCCAAATCAGACAAACGAGCCCTAAAATTATCAACTGAAGGCTGGGAGTCGACTGCGACAGACTTTGACAGTCGACTTCAATTTCAAAGGCTAGGGTTTCGAAGTCGACTGCAACTGCGCAAGGCTTTCTTCTTCGCAAGTAAGCACTCGATTTCAGTACTCCTTTTTTTTTAATTAACTACTGGAACTCTCTGACCTTCTTCCCAGCACTCCTCTGCACTTGAGCTTTTTTCTACTCAGATTCTATTTTTTAAAAAGTTCGACTTCATTTAGTTTTAATTAAATATTCTGCAGTTTTCGTCTGTTTCTGTAAAAAAAAATAACTTCAATTTTTTTTATATACTCTGTTTACTCTGTCTATATACTCTGTAGTTTACAATAAACTACAGATTACATAGAGTTTGTTCTGTTTCTGTTTATCTACTCTGTTTACAGTTCATTACTTGTTCAGTTCTTTACTTGTTTGTTTATTATAAAGTTTGTTCTGTTTCTTGTTTGAATTTTTAGTGAAGTTATCTAATGTATTGGAATTTCAACTATGAAACATGAAACTTGTGTTATTGATAATATGTTAGAACTTAGTTTCATGTATTATGCTCACTTATAAGTTATAACATGTTTTGTTGAGATTTGTTAAGTTATATATATTTTATATAGTTTTCCTTAGTATTGTTTCCTTGAGCGCCTTTTTAGCGCCTCGCCTTTCGCCTCAAATATGGACCTCTCGCATGTCGACTTTGACAACTATGATCAGATTTGACTTAAATGTCACATTGGGTACTATGATCAGATTTGATAGGCATTTAGCCATTTTAAGTTTAGGTGGGGGCAAAATGCATAAATCTTATGTCAAACTGTTTAAAATAATAGATTATTAAAAATAAATAAAAAATTGCACAAAATCAAGTGGGGCAACTGCCCCGAGCCACTGTATGGATTGCATAATTTAATGCAAGAACGTGAACTGGGAGACGAAAGAATGTTTAAGAATGACAGAGCCGAAACAGAACGGGTTTTGCGAAATTTTCTAGCTGGAACTCGATGGATTATGATAACGGTTGTTCTTGTATATAGGAAGTTATATTTTGGCTGGAGTTGTAACTTGTACCTGGGGAAGTCCATTGATGAGCTGGAACAAGATAACCTGGTCTGAGAATGGGTGTTGCCATTTCACAAATCCAGCCATTGCCCATGAAGAAAGCCACCAAAAATAGTAAACTTTGCTGCTCTCGAAAAGAAAAATAGGTTGAAAATGGAGAATCAATGGTTTCAGTGGAGAGGGAAAGAGAGAGAGAGAGAGAGAGAGCTATTGTCACATGGGGTGGGCCTAATTAGGTGGCCAAATTACAACCGAGCTCTCTCCTACTCATTTCATTTAAAAGTGTTTTGTGGGTGTATTAGTTGTCATTTCATCTTGGAGCTTAGAGAGTAACAAGACTCATACATACATACATATAAAGATATTTATATATATAAATGCTGTATATATTATTTTCAGTCCGATGATAAAGATAGTCAACTTCTTGTAGTAGAGGTTTATATGTAAATTTAAAGCTTCGATTCCTGCACAGAATGACTTGATGGTCAAAACTAACAACATAATGCAGCCAGGGAAGGATGCTTAAACTAGTCATCGTGTTGGAATGATACGAAAAAGTAAAAGAACATAGAGAGAGAGGTGAATATGGATGATTAAGGGCAGGTGACCTTCCTTCAAGCAAATAAAAGTGTGTGTGAGAGAGAGAAAGAGAGCAAACCAGAAAACAGATTCTGGAGATTGAGATACAGAAGCGGGAGAGTAAGGAAAATTAGTCCTTAACTTGCAGTTGTGAATGCACATATAAAGAAAATAAGCAATGCTAACAATATAAACCAAGGTGTGCCTGAAAGCTATGTCTGTTAAAACATTGCAGCGGATATGGTCAAAATAACAATCAATGTCTCTATAACATGAAATGGTATGACCACACACACCACCCCCCCCCCCAAAAAAAAAAAGAAAGAGAGAAAAGATAACAGAATAAATAACACGAACAATCAAGTTCACATCCTTTGAGGCACCTAAGAAAATATGGCATACCTCAGGAGCCATCCAACGGTAGGTTCCAGTTTCTGCAGTCATCACTCCCGATTGACATTGCACTCTGGCGACCCCAAAATCAGCAACCTTGACAACCTTTCCAGGGAAAAAGGAGAAGGAGAACAGAGGGTTAGAAATAACACATGTTATGCAAACTGAAATATGCTAGGGAAGACACATTCCTTGAACTGGAAAAGTAGCTAGGTTAAAGGTCAACCAGAAATGCATAGAGGTTCACAAACACTTATATCGTGAACCCCTGAGAACTGCTCAGGTTCAGGGGCAGAGATATTTTTAATCCCTCTGCTGGGGGCGTAAAATTGCAAACATTAGACCATACAAAAACCCCAGAATGAAGGAGTCTTGTCACTTGTGTGGGCTGTCCTAGTCCAAACAATACGGGTCTCTGTACTTTTAAGTGTCTCTAGCTGGTGCCCCAGACTTCTTACATAGTTAACTTTTCAATTCACGAAAACCCACCAGGGAAAGACCTGCGGCGAACAAACATAAAATTTTGAGTTCAAACTTAGAAATTCTCTTATGGTGATCGATACTGGGAGATTTATTAGTATCAGGTCATTAAACTAGTAAAGGGTTCTAGATCTGATAATCCGGTTCTGTCCAGATTTGTAAATACTCCTTCCGTTTCATGCAAATAGTCCACTTAAATGATACTAAGATAACCCTTAATTATGCCCTTCAATCTCCATAACTTTTCAACTTTACCCTCCACATATGCTTTAAGCATCTTGTCTATCCTAAAGCATTTTTGTAGTTATGATCAACTTAATAACCCTTAAATATTAGACTTTTCAAAGGTGGACACTTGAGCAGAACAAAGGGAGTATCGAGCAGAAGAAAGAAAAGGAAGCATTTGGAAATGAAGCTGAAATTGACAGCAGAATCCCGATCCTGAGAATTTATGGGTACCAGAAATTAACAGATAAATCATAATTATGCTACGCAAAGCATTCAGGAGAACCATTTACTATGAACAAACCAATTGCCTAAATACTAAAAAAATTTAACAAAATATCTCTTAGTACCTCAGATGTTAGTCAATAATATAATGGTCCCAGGGTCCCAGTGAAATAATCAAAGCAGGAACATTGACAAGTCTGTCCTCAAACTTGCAAAGTAAATAAAGTTTGTACAGCTCAAGGTTCGCTATGTATTTTACCTTTCAGGGTCTTCAGCAGGAATCAAATTGACCTCACTGTAAACCAAGAATAATTCCTCATTTTAGTAAATTCCAACAATATTCCCACCTCTTTTAAGAGAAAGGTTGGGTGTTCAACCCTCGCAAGAGGGAAAAAAAATTAAAAAGCGGTTGGCTGAAGAAAACAAAAAGACGTCAATTCCCCAATATTAACTCCATAACATTGGAAGTCGAAAAATGGGTTATTTCAACAGCCTAAAAAGTTTACAGCTCTGTAAATAGATGAACATTGCGTTTGAGGAATAGTAGTAGCTAACTTGTGTGAGCCAAAAGGCAGTAATAGTATGTCATGAGAAGAAGAAACTCGTCATTAGAAGACAAAATATTACAGCAACAATTCAACATATAGTTGGGTAACAACTTGCAGAGTCAACACACGTTTACCCACTGAAGTACTAACCGAATAAACAATTGTGGGAAGTGATAATGAAAGCTCAATGCCATGGCACAATCAAAAGACGTGGCATTAAGGCGATCTAAAAAGTAGTAAATGACAGTGTAGAGACAGAAGTATAGAAAAATATGAAATTAACAGCTTGAAAATCAACTCAAATATTATTTCTGCCTAAGTTGCTGATTAATTCAAACAGAAAGAACAAAAGAAGAAGATAAACAGAGTCAAACCAACAAAGACATCAAAATAAAATGATATGAATGGTAAATGACGAATAGGTCTTGAAATGGCTCTTACCTCATGTTCATCCATCAGGAGATTGGCAGTTTTCAGGTCCCTATGGATTACATTATTTTGATGCAAGTAGTTCATACCCTTGGAAACATCAATCGCGACTTTAAGTAGGCTAGGAAGTTTAAAGGCACCTCTTTGTTTGTGAAGGAAATTGTGCAGGCTTCCTCGAGACATGAATTCTGTTAAAATTGAAACATAAGCATTAAAAAGTTTACTTGTCCTTCATACGCAGAATCAAGATATTAACTCTCCCACAGAATTTAAAGCATAATAGAGGCCAAAATCTATTTTAACCGACGTGATTAGGTTCTTAAACATCATAAGTACATCACATAGGCTATTCACAAAGTGGAAACATCGATTTCCTCACACAAAGTTCCAGCAACGTGCCACAGTAAATTCCAGGGAACTGTTGTGACAAGAACTATACACCAGTATTACCACAGTTTCCACTTTTCCATTTCTTCTAATTTTCTAAAGTTTCTTTCTCCTCCTCAAAACTCATGTAAATTATCCAAATCAATAAAAAATATGTACTTGTATGTGTATGTGTGTATATACACACAATAATCCTCAATTTTTTCACACCAATCTCCCTCACCATTGAAGTCCATGGTTACCATGATCATCAAAATTAGTCAACTACGCAAACACAGGTCAATATCTGTATTTATCGAACTACTGGTGAACACAGTATATAAAAGTGAAACCTCATACGCCAGCTTTATCATATAGCGGCATCCAAAGAATTTAAATCTTATGGTGTCCATGAATGTGTGTGTTGAACTAGCAGATGCACACATTCTTCTAGATTAAACGGAGATCCTTAAATGATTTGCACTCACTGGGATCATCCTTTTGCGGTTGTGTAATATCGTACATGAAAAACTGGGGAGTAAAAAGTGAGAGAAGGATGTGAGAGAGAAATCGTAATGGGAGAAGAACAGAATCCTCATTTAACTTACGAGAGGTTTTGTTACTGTCATATTTCAAAAACTTACGAAGATACATGCCCAGGCAGAAGAATCCCATTTCATATACTTCTTAATATGAAGATAATTGCCTTTGACATCCATGTATTATGTAAGTGTGTGGGTGTGTGTGTGTGTATACAGATGAACAGACAGAGGTCACGCTAAACTGCAAGCTGACATCGCTACAACATTTAGGGAAATAGATACATTTATACACACTCTCTAAGCATACTATTCACTGTTATATGTAGTAGGAAGGGACTTCATGATGTGCGTGGAGGGGTCTCTCGCACAGACATCTAAAATAATAGTGTTGCAACATTGTCTTTGGTGCATAACAAGTGCTCACAGTCGCTGGACTTTGTTCGTAAGCTCATCCTCTCCAGAATTTAAGGAATTTTTACTCTGCTTTATTATTATTTTTTTGGATGCACCACTCTAACTGATTGGTAACAAAGTTTAGGACCTAATCAGTTATTAACTTATTATATGTTGAATACAATTGCGCCAATTGGCGTTCCACAGGTTGAACCCCAGGGATCTCCGTACTTTTTAGGGTTAAACCATAAGGAGTAAGCCTTATTTTCCCAGGTAGTAAATTCGTAACTGGGATGGGTAAATTACAAATTTAAGTCTAATATTCAACAATATAGCAGATAGCATTGTTTTGATTGATGAGACGAAGAACAGGTTCAATGATAAGCAAGAAAAGTGGAGAGAAACTTTAGAAGTCAAAGGCTCTAAAATAAGGAGTAAAACGGAATACATGGAATGCAACTTTAGCTGGAAAAGAGTAATAGCGGGGACAAAGTTAGGTTAGATGGTCAAGAAATACTGCCAAAAAAAAAATTCTGGGGAGGTAAAGATGGTGTTAGTCATAGGATAAAATGAGACTGTGAAATGGAGAAGTCCATCTGGAATGTATGTGATCGACGTATACGAGTTAAGTTGAAAGGAAATCAGACAGCAATTAAACCCACACTACTATGGAACAGTGTGCTAGGGAACTAAGAAAGTACATGTTAACAAGATGAGTGTAGCTGAAATGCAAACATGGACCTGTGATAAAACTAGAAAAGATAGAATTCATAATTAACAAATTCGTGAGATAGTAAAAGTCGCTCTAATTGCAGGTAAAAAGAGAGAAAATTGCCTAAGATGGTATGGACACATACAACGTAGACCAATTAGTGCACCAGTTCGGAAGTGCGAGTGTATCAACATCAACCAGACTAGAAATAGGGGAAAGGGAAGAACAAAACTAACATGGACATCTGTAATAAAGAAATATATGAATGAGTGTCGTCTGTGTGATGACCTTGCTTTGGACCGAATTGAATAGACGGAAAAGGATTCACCTAGCTGATCCCAAATCATTGGGAAAAAGGCTGAATTAAGTTGAGTATTCAACAATACAGCAGCCTTTTACTGAATATCAAAGAGGACCTCATAAATTAAAATCATCTAATAGAAGAGAAATAATTAACTCAAACAAGTAAATAGAAAATACAGATTATATGTTACTAAAGTTCAGTTAATTACCAGTCACGATGCACAGGTTTAAAGGTTGGGTACATGCACCAATAAATTGAACTACATTCTTGTGCCGAATTTTCCTGCCAAAAAAGAAAAAGCACTAGTTTCAAAGCAAGGATAGGAAATTGCTAAAAGTAGCAGGAGAAGCAAATGGGACCAACACACAGGACTCCAAAAACTTTACAATTACAGCCAAAAATCAAGACACAGAAGTTAAATGCCATTAGAAATTGTAAATATTCCCGGGGTGTAAAATGAACTTCTAGAGAAATACACTATACAGGTTGAAAGGAAGCGTGATATATGCTGCCTCTGTCCACAAAAAATAGTCCCCTTTCCTTATTGATAAGTCAACCTAGGACAATATCAAATTACTATGTAATCTGCATTATTCTGTATTAGGTTATAAAGTTTCAATCCTTGAAAGAATATTAAGAAAACTATCAACAACAATTTTTAGAATTTCATATGAACAAGTAAATATTTATATATCTTTGGTCAAAGCTTTATCAAGTTGACAAACAAAAGCCGAAATGAAACAATTGTTTGGATCAGAGGAAGTATTAAGCAAGATTGTTGTAGTACCTCTATGACGTAAATTGTTACTTAAACCTAAACAACAACAACAAAGTTGATGCTTCAAAGTTCAAAAATAATTATGCTGACAGAGTTCTGGATGACAAAACAATGAAGTGGGCATCCTTTGGCAAAAAACAGAAAGAAAAGTGATGGAATTATTAACCGAGTATGTTGGATGTTACATCACCAATCACATATAGAGAAACAAACTTAACAGTCCCTTTTATGAGCATCCCCAACTTTCATGAGGAGTGAAAACTGAGGTGTTTCAATATACGCTGACAGAATTAATGCAGTCGCGCTAGAATTGATGGAGAATCAAATGCATGTGTAAGACTTTATCCCTAAGACCTAGTGAAACCAATATATATATATAAAGAGAGATAGAGAGAGAGGTGCAAACAATCTCAAACATAATATTGAATGAGGAATAGATAGTTTGGAACAAATAGACGACATAAAAAATAACAAATAAACCCCATGAGTGCAAACTTGAAGTTTAAACCACCAAAAATAGAATCTTGTCTAACAAACCTCATAATAAAAACTTCCTGGGAGAACTCTTTCAGCATATCCACATCAACCCGCTCAGGCTTTAGGACTTTAATAGCCACATCCTGACTACAGTATGTGCCTTTATACCTGAAGAAGAAGATAGATATGAACACCTGAAACATTAAACATATTTCAAAAGAGGAAGATTTACGACACTCACAGATCACCAAATGACCCTGATGCAACTTTTTTTTCATATGTCAGCAGGCTGGCATCAATTTCCCAGACATCAGTTCCATCGGTAGGTATTTTTACATAATCAGTAATAGGTTTAACCCCTTCTTGGCCATGCTCCGAGATAGTAGACAGTAAAGGCGGTTTCAAACCGGACTCACCCTGCAGAACAGTTGAAAAGTATCATAAATGCCCGTGCACGAAAAAAGGCACAAAAGAAAAACCAATAGTGGCTTACACCCAAAAATGATCAAGTTCATGATATTTGTGTAAGGTGTGGATTTTCTTTGATGAGACTACTTTAAAAATAAAATTGATAATTAAAAAAAAGTTTCTCTCTCTCAATATTTGTGTAGGTTTGTAAGCAGGGTCTGTTTTGAAGAAACAGCTAGACTGAAAAGCAAATGCAAACAAAACTTCTTCAAAAACTGAAGAGTGTCTTTGTTGTTGTTTTTCCCATTCTGAGTCATGGTGGCAGTGGCAACCGTGCAAGCACTTCCAACAAACAGATGTGAGAAGACTTGGCTCATCATGATCTCACACATGGCTTTCTTGTACCTCATCAATACCTAGGAGAAACCCAAGGATGACATACACCTTTTATAAAGGTAAATTGAAACTGAATAAATCCAGAAGTTGAATGTGAATGGTTAAAAAGGAGAACCCCAATGGAAATATTGAATGGTACAATAAACCTAAGGGAGAGGAACTCCTGGCAGAGACGCTACTGGAACATCAAATTAATGTGATCACAATGCATATAGAATTGGTTCAAGCAACTCAAACAAGGGTATAAGTATAACACTGATTACGAAACTACATTAGGAGCTCCAAAAGCCTTCACAGATAATCATCTATAAAGCACATTGATAAGCGTTAACATTAAAGAGAAGAATATTCATCAGTCAACAGCTTTTATCATCAATGATAAAAACACTTGTCCAACTAAATCAAAGTAACAGAAAGAGGAAAACATACATGTCAAAAGGATAACTCAATTGCCTTCGTAATATACACGCCACAAAACTTTTCAAAAATATATATATTATATACACGCCACAAAAAAGTAACAACTACCTTAGCCTTCAAAATCTCCTTTTCCAGAGCATTTTTGAGCTGTGCAGTTTCCTAGACATTTCCAAAAAGTAACGTTAATCAGAAACACGGTGATAGTGACAAGAAAAGAATTGGAAAGCCAGACAAAAAGTAGAAGAGGGAGTGTGATTACTTCCCATTCCCTCCGTGGTTCAGATGTCAAGTAATTTGAGTCAGCCTTTATATCATTATCTTTACTAAACAAGAAAACAATATAACATGATCTTTCCCAGTTGATTCTATGGTTCCACAGGAATGTGCGGTCAAAATAAAACATTTACACTCCAATTAGAGATTCTGAAGTCTACTGAAGTGCAAAAGGTAAACAAACCAAGCATGCTAACAAGTTGTAACCAGCCAGTATCCAAACCAAAGGAAAGCCATTAAAAGCAACTTTGTTTTATGCCATTTCTGACCTGGTTTTAAACGTTCGTCTAATTTGGGAGTAAATGTTGAGTGGAACGGTGATACTACTAACGTGGTATCACCATCCAATAACAATGCAACAAATCAGGAACCTCGCCGATGTGTCATCAGCAACCTTGCTCTCTACATCAGAAAAGTTGTTAATTTGTCGCATTATTATCAGACGGTGATACCGTTGCACTCAATATTTTTCCCTAATTTGGAGCTGCAAAACGCCATTCAATCTTCCCACATTTTCCAAAAACAACTCTCACTCCTGATTTATTACGTGTTAGCTGCACTGCACCTAACAACAAAATTATAATTAGCCCAGTGGTTGTGCTCAGCAGCCTCTCTCAATGTGGTTAGGGTTCAAGTAACCCCAACAGCACTCTTTTCTTAAAAGAAAAAAATTGGGGCAGGAGAGATGGCAAGGGCACTCAGGCAAATTGAGATCCTTGGTTTCAATCCTCATACCAATAAGGGGTCACACTTACCTATCAAAAAAAAGTTTGAATTGTTAGATAGAAGGACAATAAAGAATTCATTGGTTGGACACATCCACACAGACAGACACAGAAAAGGTGCATCCAACAAAAGAACAGAATTAACAGTTTGAAAACATCAGTAACATATTTTGGGGAAACAGATGCAAGATGGAAGGCTATTTGAGCTTAAATTTCTCCATACACTTGAATAACACAGTCAACTGGTGATGGGGTGGATGCTCAGATCTTAATATCGAATCGCAGCAACAGCTTAAGTTAAACTGTTTGACAAGCTTGGCCAAATGTGCTCACTCACCAAGTATTTCTTGTCCAAGCATTTGACTAAGTCCAGTTACATTAAAGCATACTGAAGCATACTGAGGAGGTTACTATGTGCATGATAAATAAGCATTTCATCTTGTGGCTTGACCACCCATAGGACACATTTTGTTTTGATGAACAGTCCTTTCAGTCCTGTGCCTCAGTATACAAGCTATTGGGTCCACTCGACCCATAGGACAAAGTCCATTCGTTTTTGGTTGAGACTTGAAAAACCACAGAGGCATACATTGTGATTTATCCCATTACACTGAAACGATATGTCTGAATGTTTGCCGACTGAAAATGTTTCCATGCATTTCATAATCAATTTCGTCCATATTTTTTTTGAGAAGTGATCGTAATATTAACACTGCGTCAAATCAGGTGACGTGTCCTTGTACACACTGAGTATACAAGACCAAAAGAATTAAAACTACACATTATCCACTATATTAACATTAGAATCCCCTGAACTTGAAGCCACATCAGAATGCCAAAAATCCAGTAATTGATGCACTTCCATCTTTAATCTGTCGACATCCACCTCCTCATTGTCAAACACCCTATGGTTCCTCTCCTTCCAAACACTCCACCAAATTGCCAAAGGAATAGACTTCCATCTACTGTTGTTGGAAAAGCCCCAACCATGAAGATGAAGAGAAATCCTTGGCATCACCCAAGAAATACCTGCTGCACACAAAAAGGAATCCCATAAGGCTCCAACAACAAGGCAGTGCAGAAGCAAGTAATTTACTGTTTCCTCCTCCTTTTTACACATAAAACACCTATTAATATAAACCTTCCCTCGAGCTCTCAGATTGTCCCCAGTCAAAATGGTCTCCCTCAGTCAAAATGGTCTCCCTCGAAACTTCCCAAGCTAAAAACATCACTCTACTAGGAGCCCTCGACTTCCAAATTACTTTCCACGGATAATGATTCCCGTCCTAATTTTTTAAGAAAGAGTAGAAGCACTTCACCGAGAATATATTCCTTTTCGAACCGTCCCAAACTACTTTATCCTCCACCCCTCCGGACATCATAAAGCATACCGAAGAGTCTAGAAATATTGTCAATCTCCCAATCATGCAAATTTCTGCGAAACGAAGGGCTCCAAGAATCTGTCACATTAGAGCATTCCACCACCTCACTAACCATCTCATCCTTGTTTACGGCTATCTCAAATAAACTAGGAAAACCCCTTTGAAGAGAAACCGTGCCGCACCACTTATCCTTCCAAAATCTCACCTTCTCCCTATTTCCAAAATCTCACCTTCGTCCATATTATAAAGACATAATCCTTTGAATTCACTTTCTCCCAAGATAACAGTACCAATTTTTCCTCTCTTGCAAATTATTTTTGTTTTTTTCTTTTTGATAGAAAAAGATCTCATGTAGGAAGAAAAAGTAGTGGTGGATAAAAAATCCACCAGTACAGACATAACCAGGAGAGAAAAACCTAACGAATAAACAAAGAATGTGAAATCCAAAATTTAATGTGCTTGAAGTTGAAAGCTGTCTATGATGAACCTAGATCTAACACCAGTTTCAACAAAATTTCCCAAAGAAGTAGCCTGACAGACAAAGGTACATGTAAGGCAGGATAAAGACAGAATAACCTCCTATTCGCTGATGACACATAGGTTTTTTGCGAGGTGAATGCAGCTCAATTAGGATATCTTCGTCTGGTGTTGTTATTTTTCTAAGCAGCCTCAGGCTTACGTATCAACATAGCTAAGTCAGAAATTTTCGCAGTTGGTGAAGTGGAAAACATTGATACTCTGGCTAATTTTTTGGGTGTCAGCGAGCCTCTCTTCGGACGTCGTATCTTGGGCTCGCTCTTGGAGCACACTCTAACAGCAAATCAATTTGGAATCCAGTCATTGTAAAGTTTGAAAGGAGATTGTCAGGATGGAGGAGGCAGCTTTTGTCGAAAGGGGGTAAGCTGATTCTGATTAAAAGCACTATGGTGAATCTCCCCACATTCTTCTTGTCAATATTCAGTATCCCTGTTTCTGTGGCTAAGAGGCTGGAGAAGCTGGAAAGAGATTTTTTATGGGACGGTCAGGAAGATGCTTGTAGGTTTCACTTGGTAAAGTGGAGTTCAGTTTGCTCAAATTTGAAAGGGGGAGGGCTAGGGATCAAAAAGCTAAGGGTCTTCAACTCCGCTTTATTGGGTAAATGGTTGTGGAGATTCATGGGGGAGAAGGAGGCTTTGTGGAGGATAGTAGTGGTCTAGAAGTATGGGGAAGGTGAGCATGCGTGGTTCCCTAGAGAGTTTCAGTCGTCGTATGGCGTTGGAGTTTGGAAGGGTATTCGGAAGAGGTGGGATATTTTTAAAAGGTTCATCTGCTTCGAAGTAGGTAATGGGGAGAAGGTTAGTTTTTGGCACGATAGGTGGAGTGGCGAAAGGGATCATCGAGAGAATTCCCTTCCCTTTACAATTTAGCTGTCAATAAAGAGGAACCAGTAAGTTCAGTCATGAGCAGATCCAATGGGGTTGTCTCTTGGTATCCAGTCTTCCGTAGAAACCTCTTTGATTGGGAAGTGAATGAGATGTGCCAGTTCATGAAACGTTTATATGAGCAGAAAGTTTCCAGCTGTATGACTGATAGTGTTCGCTGGACTGGGACTAAAGAAGGGGAGTTCTCTGTTAAGTCTTTCTATGAGAAATTGTCGGGGACTAATGAGAGTTTCCTTGGAAGATGGTTTGGAAATCAAAGGCACCATCTAGAGTGGCCTTTTTCATGTGGGAAGCTGCAAAGGAAAGGATACTTATAGGAGATAACCTTCAGGCTTGTAACATTATCTACGTTAACAGGTGTTATATGTGTAAAGGAGATGAGGAATCTACGAATCATCTGCTTATTCACTGCCCAGTGGTGAAGGAAATCTGGGACTATGTTTTTAAAGTTTTTCAGGTAGCTTGGGTTATGCCTGGACGGATTTTGGATCTTCTGAACAGTTGGACACTGTATAAGAAGCAAAGGAGGAGCAATGTCTGGGATGCAGCTCCTTTGGCAGTTTGCTGGACAGTTTGGCTCGAAAGAAACAATAGAGCTTCTGAAAATATAGAGACCAGTGCGGACAAACTTAAAGAGATGGTTTTTAGATCCTTGTTCTTTTGGTGTCATGGGTCGACTCTGCCTATTAATATCTCTTTTGTAGAGTTTTTGGATAGCTTATCTTTTAGTCGTTCTTGATGTAAATCATATACTTCCTTTGTAAATAGAACATGTCACCTGTTTTCACGCTCGTTTTATATATCTTTACTTATCAAAAAAAGAATAAATCATCATAAGCTGCATTAACAATGCCACATACAGCGTTCTAAAAGGCGCGCTAGGCGTTGGCACCACGCTGCGATTAATACCAAATCGGTCCAAGAAGTCGCCAGAGAAGAAAATCGCCGACTAGGTGCCCTAGTCGCCGACCAGTCGCTGTAGGCGCCGACAATGGAGTAGATCCCAACCAACAAAAAATCATATCATTACCTGAATCGGGAACCGACCATCAATGATAAATCCGATTAAATAACACCAACGGCGAGGCTGAATAGTAAGGGAAGTATGATGGGGGCGGTAGCTTCACTTATCAACTAAGTTTCCCTCTCTTCTTCATAGAAAAATCTCTCGACCCGTACGTATAAGGGGAAAGAAATGTATGAGGACTGACGCAGTAAGAAATTTTTAGGTTATGGAGTTCTAAGCAAATGAATGACGGCGAGGCTGAAATCTGAATAGTAAGGGGAAGTAGGGTTTTTATTTTGATTTTTCTTTCTTGGTTGGGTTAAAACTTAAAACGCTGGAGGATGTAGTTATGGACATCTGATGGGCTTTTGCTTATGTGCCTTGACCCATGTGTTGAGACTTTTGGCATTAAGCTATTAGGTTTTAAGTAATAACTTTTTAAAGTTTTTGGATTATTTGGTAATTTTTTTTCTAGTCTAATTTAAATGTTTAAATTTATAATATTAAGAAAAACTATAGAAATAAGGGTAATTATACATTAATTCTAGTCCCTGTCTCGGCGTCCTAGGCGCTGGTCAGACGCCAGGTGGTTGCCTAGCGACTTTTAGAACATTGGCCACATATAAACAAACATTGTATTGTTCTAAATGATTGATAATTGCTTCACTAATTCAGGGAATGCCAATAACGTACCTCATGAGGCCACCCATCAACAACAAAGACATCCAAAGAGAAGCCATCAGCAGTGGAGAAAGCATGGGCTTCTTGAATGTTCAATCCAGCCTCAGAAACTAAGGAAGTCAACTGAATAATCAAGTAAAGAATACTTTAGCATCAATCTTTAGATATAATTCATTATTTACCAACTTCCGAGCAGAATTTTTTTACACGTAGTTCCAAAACCACAGTATAAACCAAGGTTCAAAATTACCAACTTAGAATATTATCACAATTATTATTTCGAACACTGATTATTTTACGGGACATAAAAAAGATAGAAAATGCCTAACTGATTCCAGTAATGTGTTGGCTAATAATTTCAATAATCTTACACTGCAAGTCTGCAACTGTGTACATCACAAAACACACTACAGCAATCAATCCGGAAATGAGGTATACTGGTCTAGCATGTGACTTTTCCTTTCTTACTAATTTGATTAGTTTTAGAATCTACTCCCTCCGTTCCGAACAAAAATTCCCTGTTTGAAAGTCAAAACTTTTTGACCCCAAGGGGTGGGAGAGTTGGCAAGGGCACTCAGGCAATGACCTTGAGGTCCTTGGTTCCAATCCCCATACCAACAAGGGGTCACTTACCTATCAAAAAAAAAAAGTAGTTCATTAGTAATAAAATAACATTTTTATGTCTTAATTTTTGAAAGTGGCCTCTTTAAGTGAAACATCCCAAAATGGAACAATGCACTTTTTGCCCGAAACGGAGGGAGTAATATTTATTCTTTTGACTGATTTTCCTAACAGTATTCATATAACGATGCTGTGTCCACAAGTATATGAAATGTGCCTCACTTATCAAAGAAAAAAGTCGACCAAATAATAGTATTTTATCCAAATCATAGACTCCAATTTTTGCAGGAAAAATGCAGTAGTGTCATGAAGATGGAGATTACTCCAAACATATAAAGACATGATTTACTGTCTGTGTATAATTTGACATCGGAGTAGTGGTAGGATTTAACCCTTGGGGGGGAGAATTAACTTTTAAAAAATCCTAATAATTTAAGGCACTCTATACTAAGCAACAATTGTTAAATAGTAAAAAAAAAAAATTTGATACTAGCTATTTCTCGGAGAAAATGGCGGGGCAAGAGGTAGGATAGGGAGGGATCAACTATCTGGAGGAGGATTCGGATCGAAGTCTTCATTGTTTATCTCTTACCTTTGTTCAAGAGAAAGTGAATAGCCGGTTTCCTTGCCTTTCCAATAAATAGCAGGTCTTCCATTTGGATTTGACAGATAACAGAAAGTTGATTTTGGAAAAGGATATTTGATACTTTGTGTAATTGGGTACAAAAGTGAGATACCAAAAGTGATATTAACCCCAATTTTCACATATATACAAGTTATAAAAATATTACTCCAACCAAATAACATGTAAACAGTAACTTTTGATTAAAAACTAATCAAGTTACTCGATTTAAGTGGTACGCTACCAATTTTAGAAGTATTGATACAACATACCTCATTAATTTAAAAAAAGATATAAGCAAAGTGCATTTAAAATAATGCAACTAGTATCGTTATATTATATTAAACTAAAAGTGTAGCATCTAAAACTCAAGGGGCGCCAAGATATAATAACAAAGATAATAATTATATTTTGAAAGGCAGTAAGTTGCATATCACTTAAAGCATAGGGGGCATGGCCACCCTTGGCCCTATAGTGGCTTCGCCACTGCATCAGAGCATCATTTAAGCTTCAATAAACAATAGAGTCACCCTTAATCATCGTAATATCCAAAAAAAACATGTAAATATGATTGTCATTCTTCCTGTGCTAATTCAAGCAGTCATAGAAAGCAACCATGTACTTGATGCCACGAGAGTCTTATTGTCTTAAAATCCCAACTCAAGTAATCGTGAAACTTCTAAAATTATTGTGCAATGCTACCAGGCAAGGACAAGCCCAACCTCCTGTAGACGGCTGTAGTTCAAAAATAGTATGTGGATGAGGATGCAAAACTAGTAATTGGACCAGGGGCGAAAAAAGGGACACATATAGCCATGCTGATTCTTCATCACAACACGTAAAGGAAGAAAGAAACTACAAATAGTCAACAACCTGACTGAGGAGTTTTGGCCTGTCCACAGTTGAAAAGGTGATCTCGTGCATGGGCCTGCATGTTTTCCAATTCAGATATTACATTTTGTGGACCAGAAACTATTATCTTAAAACAAAAACATAAAAAAGCATCTAGTAACCGTAGACACCCCAATCTCGTACCCCTATTTTATCATTGTTCAGTAACTATCACAAAATGGACTAATAATTACTTTTCATATATTTCAGGGACATAAAAGTAGCAAGTAGAAAAACAAGAAAATAGAAGAAAATCAAGAAAAAAGAAGAAAAGAAATCACTTGGTCGGCCGCCAATCATTCCCCATATTTCCTCATCCATATTTAAAAACCAACTCAAAAGTCAAACTCTTTCTCTCCCATTTTTTCCATTTGCCCATACCCTGACAACCACACACACGCCAACTCCCATCAACTCCCTCATTTCCGTCTCACTCAGACCCCCCCCCTCTCATCATTACTCCCTTCCACTCCCTCATTCCACAATTCTCTACACACACACACATTTCCCTCTCACACAGTCACCCTCTCCCTGAAACTCTCTCCATTCGGCCTCCAATCTTAATTCTCCTCACCATCTTCTCTCTCTTTGATCATCCAACATACCAAAAACAACCACAACACTCTCCACTTCCACTCCCTCATCCATCCTCTTTCACTTTTTGCTCTTTCTGAGATCACTCTCTTTTCTCTCACAAAAAAAACAACATTCTCAATCCCCACTCCACTGACTCCCTCTCATCATCTTTCTCGACACACACCCAAAAATCACAAGCAAAGCAACTCTCTCTCTCTCTCTCTCTCTCTCTCTCTCTCTCTCTCTCTCTCTCTCTTGGCAGCCCTTGGCTAGGCCATATCAAAGAACAACTCAACAACAAAAACAGCAACAACAAAAAAAAAAACTCTTGCACAACAAGAGGAACCAAGGAAGAAATAAAGAAAAAGAGACCAAGAAGGCTAAAGCTTCATCAACAACTCTTCTTTCTCTCTTGCTCTACACATTTCTTGGAATAGGTATAAATTCTAACTCTTATAGTCTAATTATTTTAATCTCTGCAATTTTATACTTTATAGTAGTGTAATTTTCTTTTTGTATTTTTATTATGTGATAAAAATGTAATTTTTTAGCATGCTAAATATGTAGTAATCTTTTATTAGATCTTTACAGTTTTGTGTTATATTCATTTTTCAGAATGTAAATATTAACTATTTGGTGTAGTAATTTTAAGAATGTAAACATCTAAAATGTAGTAGTTTTAGGTTTGGTGTAATTTGTGTATATGTTTATTTCTTTTTGAGTTAGTTTGTTTAAATTGTATTTTTAGTTCCATCTAATATCTGTAATGAATCAAAGGTTGTCCCCTTCCACACATACATATATTTACATTTTTCTCTGAAAATAGTGCACAATTTATAAATTATCATTTTAATAAATACTCACTATATTTTGTGATTTCTCAAATATTGTTTAATAAACGTTTTTTTCATATCAATTATCATTTGTATTGTGAAAAAAAGAACCTTATTGTTGACACGACTAATGATAAATTGAGGTTACTAATGAAAATTACTTAAATCTCAACACACATTTTTCATTAATATTAGAATATATTTTTGTAATTAATGTTATTTTTGCCAAAACAATGTCTGAAAACGAAATCTTTTCATTTTGAATTACTTTTTTTAAGCTTAAAAACATGTTAGTATTTTGTTGTATATTGTTGACTTTTGACTTATTTTGTTGACTCCAGTTGACCCATGTTAACTAGTGTTAACCAACTTTGACTTGGGCGGTTTTTGTAATTTTATGTGTTTATGCGTTGACCAAATATGCCGTTTTGACCACACATTAGAAATCAAAGCATGCATAGCAACCTTTTGAGACCGAAAGGGCGACTGGCGAGCCGGGTGCTTAACCCCTTCCCGACTCGTAATCTAGCCCCCGAACCTTAGAACTTAGGTTTTCCTCCGTTTACCCTTTAAATGGAGGTGACAACTCTTGTTGTGTGTATTTTAGAGTCCATGCCGAGACCGAGTGTATTCCACACGCTTAAGTTTTAAAACATCTCGTTTTCACACGAAGGAGTTCAAAAGGGGGTTCTCCCAATAACACAAGGAATATTATGAGGTAGAAATGATCTATTGCAAAGCAAAACCTTTTTTTTTTTTGGTGCAATTAAAGTAGGCGGAAAAGCCTAATATCTCGAGCCGAGTAGGACCACGAGGGTGGTAAAGCTCTCCCTACCAAGTTTTAACATAGCTGATTCCCAAGGCTCGAATCCAAGACCTATGGTTAGGCTAGAACAACCCCATACCAACGGATATACGTGCTTGGTGGTGCAAAGCCAAAGGCTTTCACCATACAAGAATACATGTGCAAGAAGAGCTGGACAGCATTACATTTATAAGTTAAAGTTATTAACACCGGTGAGATAGATATTCTGTATGTCGTATCACCGATCACAGAAAAATTTAATCTCCTTTTGCATTTTTTCCATTTCTTTCCAAGCTACAGAAGAATAAATATCTCAGATAATACCACTTACTAATACACACAGCAAGCCTATTTTAAAAATTGAACAAATTGGTAAATTTAAGGTCTAAAAAATCTCAAAACAGAAAAAGAATACAAGAAAAGAGAAGATTTTGAATGATGTTTCATGACCATGACAGTGTCAAGAAAATCTTGGAGTTAAAGAACTTGTTAGGAAAAGGATGCCATTATGAGTTGGACAGTCTGAGAGTTATATATGTTTATCTTTGTGTATATATATTGGTGAAGAGTAGTCATGCAAATACTTTTTGTTATATTAAACAGTATGCATAAAAATTAACCCAAAATCTTGTACAATCCTTCGCAAATTTCATTGATTATTAGACTACAACATGTCATGCATGAATCATGATATTTGGCAATCATAAATATGTACAACTTCAAGTTCGTCAAAAACAATTACCTTGCAGGTATTGAATTCATAGTGCTGTCTCCATTATCAGCATGATATCTGTTAGTTTGAACTCCAAGGGCTTCAAGATTTTGTGATGAACCGAAGGTAGGTGGCGGATGCAATCTAGAAAAGAGGGGGAGTAAGAGAATAAATCATCAACAACAGAGGCGAATAATACGACCAACTATAAGCTAGGGAAAATGATAGGGATGCAATTTTATTTGTACGAATTTCTCATCCTAGAGTCAAGTATATGATGGGTTAAAGGGTAACATCACATGCTAAGTCATGTGAGATATCACTTTTTTGCCACCTAGATTGGGATGAGAAATTTGTACAAGAAGTTTGTATCCCTAGCAGACTAGCATTCATAAACTAGAATCGTATATCAACTCAAAAGCAACGCAGTTGACAGGTAAGAAGTTTAATAACTCGGTAGAATTAACTTATCAACTTATATGGAGAGCATGAGATAATTTATGCAGAATTTTTCGTAGCATCTCACACATATGAAACATTTGAACGATTTGCTTGTCTGAAAATAAAATAAACAATCAACATCATATTGGCATTATGTATAAATTTTAATACCCGTTTCTGCTATTATAATTAGAATAACTTTGAGCATCTTCTTTCGTTGAAGAGTCGGAATGGCTAAAATCAGTTGTGTCCCCAGTTGACAAAGGTTGCACCTACATAAGACAGAAGAAAAGAGTCAAGAAAGCAACTTGCAAAATATTTTATAAAGAACTGGTGTATATATACGTGTGAGTGCATGTATATATGCATAAATATATATTATATACAGATATTTAAGTTTTATGAAGATCATATATTTCTTTCAGTTCCTTGAAATACTGTTGACTCGCCATGATCCTCTCCTAGACGTTTTCTTCTACAAATCAATTACTCTATTTATGGCGTTAACCTATGGCATGTCCAGCACAAAGTCTGTATAAGAAATTCTGAAATTCATACAATTCTTGATCTATATATCCTGTGACAACTCAAAGGAAATTGAAGGTGTGAGAACAATCATGGGAACAAGTTACTGAGCCCTTCTATTCAGCCCTCAAAATGGACAGAATAGACATGGGTTCAGTTGATCAAAAGATTCAATATTCTGATTGAGACGAATATGTAACAAGCAATCTTCCTGATAAGATGGACGGCCTTTCACCAAAGGTCGCACGAGGCTCTTGCCATAACAGGGCCTAAGAAGGATCTCTTATATCGGCCTTCCAGCCAATTTAGCAGTTACCAAGTGAAATTTACTGTTCAAAATTGCTTTCCTGGAAGCAGATTGAATGGGAGTAAATCATTCTACCATATATGATGTGACTCCAAGGATAAAAACCTCTATGGTACATGTTTCAAAAGTTCAAAACATTATTCTTTAACTTCTTAAAATAATAATAATAATAAATATATATATACATATATATATACATATATATATATATATATATACATATATACATATTTGCACTGAAATTTTCACAAAAATGAAAATTTTAGCTAAAGTTTTTATGATTTTCAAAAAAATTGTAATAGTTTATTTGTCAATACACTTTTGCTCCCCCCCCCTCCCCCTCCCTTCTCTCAAGCAATAATTGGTTCCCTAAAATCGTAGATACGGAGAGGGAGATCATAATTGGTTCCCAAAAATCGTCACTAATTCTTTCAGGAGTTTGGAAAGGTATTTGTAAAGGGTGGGCACAGTTTGAAAGATTTATTTCTTTCGAGGTCGATAATGGTTCGAAAGTTAGATTTTAGAAAGATAAATAGTGTGGGGAGGAAGAACTTTGGAGAGTTTTTCCTGATTTGTACAATCTGGTTGTGGACAAAAATTGTTATGTTAGTTCGGTGCTCCAAATTGACCATGGAAAAGTGGTTTGGAACCCCTTGTTTCGTAGGGATCTTCAAGACTGGGGGATGGAGATTTGTGCTAATTTCTTTACTACGCTATATTCGCATCAAATTGATGGGAGCAGAAATGATAAGGTGAGGTGGGCTGCGTCGAATAGCAAAAAATTTAGTGTCAAATCTTACTTTCTTGCTATTTCGAGCAGAGATGGGTATTCCTTCCCTTGGAAAGGAATATGGAGAAGTATTGCTCCCTTGTTTTTTTGTTTGGGAAGCCTACCAAGAGGCGATTCTTAGAGGAGAAAACCTACGTAAAAGGGGGTTGGTTTATGTGAACCAGTGCTACATGTGCAAAGGCAACGGAGGGAGTGTAAATCACTTGTTACTACATTGTCCGGTGGCTCGTTCTTTATGGTATACGGTACTGGGGCTTTTTGGGATTACGTGGGTAATGCCTATTCAGGGATGCTTTTGAGTTGGTCGTTGTACAACCGTAAGAGGAGAAATATTCTTTGGAGTGCTATTCCGGCGGGTGTTTGGTGAACCATTTGGAAAGAGAGGAATAGAAGAATCTTCGATAATATTGAGGTTTCGTTGGATCAATTGAGAGACTGCCTTTTACGTACTTTGTTTATGTGGTGTTCGGCGACAGATGAATCTCTCGGTCATTCTTTTGTAGATTTTGTGAATAGTTTTAATATTGAGTAGTTTGTATACTTCTAGTGTACAAAGGACGCATCACCTGTTTTAACGCTCATATTTATAGATATTTTACCTATCAAAAAATAAAATTAATTCCTGGATCTGCCATTGGTTTCAATGTATTTTTATATTTCATAGAAGTGGAAAGGCCATGAAAAACCAATGCATAACAGCTGCACAGGTCAGATAAATCCAAGTGGAGCAATCCGAATAACTGGTCACCAAAACTTAAATCGCTGTTAAAAAAGTTAATATTTTCAATAACTCAAAAGAAAGCATTTCTCCTAACACTCTGGGTTAATCGTCTAAATCTATCACTAATTTGTTTTAAGATTGATATGCCCTGCCAAAAGAATACAAATCAGAATTGATAGACTAAATGGATCTCACAAGCAATATAGACAACCCTGCAACAAAGGAAAATCGAAAGCATGAATAAGTGGAAAACATCTTCATTGACCATTCTGAGATGAGTTTTTCGATCTTGTGCCCATGACATGAGAATAGTGTGTGCATCCAAGGTGAAACATAATTTTTTGAGTAATCTTAATAAATTATATTATATTTTAAGAAAAATGTTCTACAAAATAACTAAACATGTATTTTCATTTTTATTTTTGAAACAAGTTAAAATATATAGTTCAAAATTTTCCAAAAGTGAAATTCTAGACATGACAGGAGAAAATAACGCCAAGAAATAGTACTTGGCAAAAAAAAAAAAAACAAAAAATAGTTCTTAAAGAGCTAAACGAGTAGGGTCCAACATTTCTGACAGTGACACAGTGTGCTGTCGTAAACAAAGGTAAGATTAACTGAAAGCAGTCAAAACTTCACTGCAAGGTGATGCAGATAAAAGAAGAGGTGAAATCCTTGAGGGGGCCTGGACAGTCTCGAATTCTTCACTAATTCTGGTTGGTAATGCAATGGCTTTTCTGCTCACTTCCACATTCCTCAATTGCAAAAAAAATTACACTGGAAAGTTGCTTCACTATAAAAAATGCAAATTATTTGCATTTAATTTAATCAAGTACTTCCTTTGTTCCTAAAAAAGAGTCCATCTTTCCTTTTTAGGTCGTTCCAAAAAAAGTGTCTATTTTCTAATCTTTCCTTTTTTGGAAGTTACTTTTACCGGTTTACCCTTGATTTGATTCCCACTTAATTGATTGGCTCACTCTCTCATGGGTATCTTTGGAAAAAACACACTATCCTAAATTTTTTTATGGGTAAGTGTGGCCCCTTGTTGGTATTGAGATTGAAACCAAGGACCTCAAAGTCTTTTCCTGAGTGTCTAGCCATCTCTCCCACCCCTTGGGTCCCCCTAATATTAATAATAGTCAATTATCTTTTCTTATTTTGTGTATCAGGTTGAACAGGAGTTACAGGACACCCTTTTAGGAATGACGGGAGTACTTTTTTGGATTTTCCTTTAAGTTTATCTTGTGTTGCCCATTACTATAATCACGGGTCCTTTTTTTAATCATATGAAATGTTTCAAGCATGGTTGTGTTAGCGGTCCCTTGACTCACCTTTGAGAGAAGTTTTATTTGGAAATCATTAGATGGTTTATCAATGTTATTGATGAGTTCAAAGTCAAAGATGAAAGTTTTTATTTTCAAGAGAAATAGTTCTGAAGAGAATAGGAGATGTCTAGCAGCCTGTATATATCCATGACATTTTCAAATTTCCATAAGTATCAACCATTTTCCAGATCATATGAACCTGTTTCAAGGGTTGTCAGATACAACCCATCAAAAGGTGGGAGTCTAAGGCAAGTAAAGTGCAAATTTTGGTTTAAAATAGTCATCTTCTTCCAGCTATTTCCTCATTAATCAGTAATCGCTTACTATTATTCTGGAGTTCCATCTGAAACACGTGAAATATAGAGTAAAAAGTGGAGATTTGGAGCAACTTCTTTTTGAACCATTTGGTAGAATTAACTAACTGTGTGATACACAACGAAAGAGAAATGAATTTTACTACAAAGGATAACCATGTCTCCATGTAAAACAATGATGAAGTGCCAGGACAAATTTAGGCAGTGATGCGGATCCAAATTTTTTGTCCAATATTTCCGTCCCAATCTATCTGGCAAGGCATGTGATTGGTTTGACATCACATCACTTATCATGTGAAACCAAAGACATATTGCCACATGGATTTGGTTGAAAATTTTGGAAAAAGATTTAGATTCCCTATCATTCTTCTTTTAAAAAACTAAACCCTTACCTCCCCTCCCCTCCCCAACCCCCCCCCCAGCCCCTCTTACATATTCTGCCCTAGGGATCAATCCTTAAAGGAACTAAGTTAATGTTCAGGGGTACTGATTTCAGCATAAACAAAGTATCAGGGAAGTAGCAATGATTTGGCACTACTAAGAACATTCAACACATTTCCCTGTTAAATTATGGAGTTAAAATAACAAAACTAACCATGAGAAATTGATGACACAGGTAAATTAACTAAAACCAATGATTAGGCAGAATATTCAAAAAATTCCAATTGTGTTTTACCTGCACTAGCCGAACATCAAATGCAGGTCTCTTAGCAGGGTCTTCTGCCAAATGGAGAAGCCTCTTATGTGTAAGCACGTCCTCTGCCCTTTCAACGTTCACATCAAGTGCATATCTGTGAATCAAAAATTGATTGCCTATATTTACGCAACACCAAAGAGACATAAACAGACAGATAGTACAAAACCATTTAGCAAATCATAACGTCAATGAGTAACAGAAAATTTGGATACACAAGCATGCATGTATATACTTCAATATAGTTGAATAAACAGCTACATAAAGAGAAAAATCCAGAGTTTGGCCTTATCTAGTTAGTTCTGAAACTTGTTAATTTTTCAAAGCATGTTTACACAACTTTAGCCAACTTTTCTGTTTTTGCTATCAGAAAGTTTTTTTACTTTTCGTGAAGTGTATAATGGTTTAGATTTTTATTATCTACAACTAAATAAAAAGGTGTATGTTGTATGCCAATTATTTTTTTTAAAAAAAGTCAAACTAGTTTTACAAAAATAGAACCTCTTCTCTGAGAGAGAGGAAGTACATGAAAAGTACCCCTTGTGAAATTTCGAGTTATTCTTTTTCCACCCACAGAACATAGAATGGTTATATTTCAGAACGAAATCTAACAAATATTTATTTAGTTTAAGATTAAAAAAAATGATTCCCTTGGTCCGAGAAAAAGAAAAAAAAAATGCGTGGTTCGACTTTGTTGATCAATACAACCAATTTTCTGATGGACGTTGACGAATATAACCCACGGAATTATGGTATTTTTAGTGTAATTTACAGATATTAGTATAATTTTCTTTTCTCCAACTAAATAAATTTTGTTAAATATACAACCGAAAATTGGTCGTGCGAAAAATGGAGGGAGTTTTACGCACTAACACATTGGTAAAGTACTTGAAACGTAGAACTGATTTCGAGTTTTTTTTTTCTGCGCGCAACCGAACAGAGCATAAAATTAAACGGAAACCAACGCTACAGAATTAGGCACCGTACGAATTAGGCTTTAAGTGCAGTACCTAGGAGGGAGGCGATTGAAATGAAGCCATAACTGATCTTCAAATTCAGCAAGCTTGGCTTCTTCATGGTTCATATCGTAAAGCCGACTCAATACTTCATTATAAACCTCAAGCTTTTGCCTCTGTTGCCGACTCTTCTTCGGCGATGAAGACGAAGAAGTCGTTTCCACCGCCCTACTTCCGCAACTCTCATTGGCCTCCACTGCCATATCGTTTTTACAGAAAAATCAACGAAATCTCAACTTGGATTTGGCAACAACTTTGCGAATTAAACGAAGTGATAGTTTAAATTTGACACCTAAATCGAATTTAGATTCAATTGAACTGAAGAATTGGCTTCGAATTAGGGGAGCGAGAGAGAGAGAGAGAGAGAGGTAGCTTGGAAAGAGTAGACGTTGTAATTGTTTGTGTAGTGTTGTTGTGATCGAGTTAACGACTCCGTCCGTGGAGCCAGTGGTCTAACCTAGTTAGACGGGTGGGTCCTCGCTCTGGTTAAATTGAACTTTATCCAAACGAGCTAATTTTTATTTTTATTTTTGTAACTCGTTTGGTGTTTTGAAAATGTAAGTTTTTTTCAAAACGAAGCGTTTTTATAAACAAAGTAGTTGTAAATGCAGCATATTTTTAAAACGTTTCGAATTAAAGTGTTTTAAAACGCTGCATATTTTTAAAATATTACATTAAAACATTTTTTTAAAACAAACATTATATTTTTTACTAACGTTTTGGTCAAAACATTCAACCAAACAAGCAATATGATGGATAACTTATCCTCTTCTTTGCCAACTAGATTTGTATAAGAAAATTACATTAAAAAATATGAATAATTTTTTTTAAAAAAACCCTATAAACGTTATTTATTTAGGGACAATTTTGTTCTTTTCTAAAGCCTCATTTATTTTGGAAA
This sequence comes from Codonopsis lanceolata, assembly GCA_013146195.2. Classification (NCBI taxonomy): domain Eukaryota; kingdom Viridiplantae; phylum Streptophyta; class Magnoliopsida; order Asterales; family Campanulaceae; genus Codonopsis; species Codonopsis lanceolata. Next base: position 100,613,192 of record CM028377.1, on the reverse strand, counting down.
GGAAAGAATATGTTAATATTGAATATGAAAGGTAAATTTGAAATATTATGAAAATTCTAGACATAATTTTAAAGTAAACTTTTAAAATAAAACATATAAAATTAGTATTAAACTCCTTGCCTGGAACACAAGAAATATGTGTTTTTTCTCCAAATTTGACGAATACACTTAACCTCAAATACCTTATAGTAAACACACACATACACATATATATAAACTTCTTAACTTTATTAATAATTGAGTGAGAAATGGTAGAGTTAGGCATACGAGTGGGTATTTGGCATTTTGTTATTAGTAAGGATTTCGTACGTCTAAGGCAAAAAGTCTCTCGTACTATTTTTGGATGTTTTATAGGGAAAAATTTATTTTCAAAAATTATATTAGCAAGTTTTTCAAATTGTTTTATTTTTATCCTCCATTTTTGTTATAACCATATTGATTGTGCTTAAGTATTTATTACGGAGTAGTACTTTTCCCCGTGCCGATGTTTGAAAATTTATTAATAAATGAAGCAGATATTGTGTAAATGAACTACTAAAGATATTATTTTCTTAAAAAAATTGACTTTCAAATGGAGTCTCTTTGCCCGAAACGGAGGGATTAATTAATAATTTGTATACGAAATTGCAGGCTGAAAAAAACGAACAGGACAAAAATTAAATTGATTAAATTAATTATGATAATAGTTAAAAGAAAAAAAACAAATATTTCAAATTACAAAACTTACGATTTTTTTTTATTTTTAAAATTTGTATACGAAAAAAATTTAAAAAGAAAAAAATACAAATACAAATTTTCGCGATCATAAAATTGTAAAACTATAAAACCGTAAATCTATAAATTAAATATTTGTTTAATTAGTAAATCACACTCAATAAATGGCGTAAGAAGGGAATTGGTAACGGCCTTCGCACATGTGAGAGTTGAAAAAAATACTGGCCGTTGGATCACCGTAAAACAGTAAATTCTGACTTTTTTTATCTCAAGTCAATTGTAAGCGTGCGAGACTGAGCTGTATTGTATTATAAATGATCAACTCCAATAAAATTAATATATATTTTTTAATTATTAATTTTTTTTCAAACAGGAATTTTGAGCGAACGGAGGAGTACATCACAATGTGTTTCCGACTTCCGTTGGTTGGCAATTAACAGTAGACTTAGCAAAGGAAAAGGATAGGAACATAGACTTGAACTCCAAGTAAATAGATAAGTTGTTTAATTTCTCAGCCTACCAATCTTTAATCCATATGGCCATAGGGATCATATTATACTAATACAATTAATATATTTTTAAGTTTGAATTAATAAAGATTGAGGGTAGCAAAGCACGACGAAAATCCGGAATATCCATTCTCTGCAACTCTTTATATTCTTTTTATTTTGTGCAATGAATTTATTATATTATTTTGGAATATTTCATTTAAATAGTTTGTTTTCAAATATTATGTCTACAATCTTCATTATATTTCAACTAATTTTACACGCGTGTGTTTAACACACGAAAACAAAACTTTTTTAATTGCATTATACTCAAGCAAAACGATAAAATTAATAAAAATTAATTTAATTATTAAATAATACGATACCTAATATTTTTTGTATACATTGTTGAGAACCAACAATTAAATCAAACAAAAGAAGAAACTAAAAATTAAATTAAAAAATGTTGACCATAACATTTTTTATATACACAACATTTCAATTAAGAAATCAAAAACCAAAGAGATAAGGAAATAATAAAGTTAGGCTTTAATTGGAATACATTAAAAGACTAAAAATTGTTATTTATCGATGTCCTTGACCCAATGACCCAAATCTAGAATTGTTGGATAACCCACAGACATTTCGAGAATGGTGTGGTCTGCATACCGTTTATTCCAACAACAGAATAAACGGTTGATATTGTAACTAAGGGGTTGTTCAAGGCTTCAAGCCAGCTTTTGATTATTTTGTTAGCAAGTTGGGATTACTTGACATTTACATTTCTCTTCCCTCTTCGTACGTACACCACCTCCTCTTCGCCACATGTAAATCTCAAACCTAGGTAGAAGGCAATGTTGGTATTAATGAGGGATGCGGATCATGGACGGCGGCAATGGAGTTTTTTTATTTTACAGAATAAAACATGTATATTTTTATATAATAATTTAGAGAAAATAATTGAAAATTTTAGTTGAATTTTTCAATTATTGTTTCAAATATTGTGAAAATTATAAACATTAATTCATTATTCAAGATATGTTTGTTATTGTTTAAATTGTTTTGTTTTAACATAATGAAAGAAATTGAAATTCACGTAAAAGTTTCAGATATGTACCATTACCAGACCATGGAAAAAATAATCCATAAATAGATTGTTACATTAGGGGGCTAATAGTACAAATTTTCAATTAACTATAGGTGGCTCAATAGTATAATTTCTAACAAAAATAACCAAAACTCAAGAGATCTTCCATTGCATTTGTAATAGTGTAATTGTTTTTATTTTATTTTCGTCTGTTCCAAAATATTTTATTTGTTCCACTTAAATAGTCCCTATTAAATGGAACGGGTTGAGTATTTGTTTAACAAATGTTATATAGTTGAAATATGAACTATTTAAATGAAACGGGCGTGTATCAATTTCATCGGACTTCAGTATAAGATCATTTAAGCAAATGTGTGTTTGAAGGGAGAAAGAACAATGGGGCTGGGATTGGTGCCGTCGGATCGAGTTGCGGGAAGGTGCTGTGGGTGGAGATCGGAGAGAGTTTGGGATTACGGAGTATTATTTTTTTCCTTTTCCCTTTTCCTCAAGCTTTGAATGCAAACCAGAGCAGTATTGTTAACCAGAGGAGATGCATGTGATGAAATTATTAACAACAAAGTTATCTTTAAAGTTCATTTCGCGTAGGCTTCCACTTGAGGAAGGCTTACTTGCATTAGTCCACCATTTCATAATACTTTTACAAATTCAACAATTGTTTGTATTTTAAAGAATGAGGCTCTCTCTTATAGGTTATTGCAATGGAGCCTTAACATGGTTTTCTTGTTGGAGTAATTATAAATTAAGAGATGTATTTTTTTTTTAGTTTTGGTGCAAAATTATACTTGCGCCATCCCAAAATAAATTATTTTTTAAAGATTTATACACAGATTGAGGAAGTTTATAAAAGACTGATTTATCCTTCTTCTTTTTAAAAAAAAAATCTTTACAATAAGTGTTCTCTATACAACATTTAATTAGAGTAATTAATATAGGCAATTTTGGCAAAATGTGGAAAATTTGTCATGATCAAATCTTAAAACGTTATTTATTTTGTGACAAATTTTTTTATTAAAAGGTCATTTATTTTGGGACGGAAGGGAGTAGACTTTTGGTTTATCTTAATCCCTTCGACTTATAATAAGTGATTCTGTAAATTTTACACGCATGTTAAGAAAATCTTTGAATTTAAGAGTTTTTCATATATTTGATCTGTTTTCAAATTATCATCCTCATATTATTTTTCGTCCGTTTTAAAATATTTGCCATATTTTAAAACATTTCTTTTAATGAAAATATTTTTATTGCTTTACTCTTATTTTTTTTTATCTATTTTAATTATAGTCATATGTACAGCAGCTCAAGAATATTAAAGGAAACTACACATTTTACAAATATTTATAATACAGTCAATTACTTTTTTTCTTAAACGGTGTGCCTTGGTCATGTGCTCAAGGGTATTAAAGGAAATCACATATTTTAGCAATATTTATAATACAATCAATTATTTTTTTTAAACGATGTGTCTATCCAAAAAAAACAATAATTTGAAAACGTGGAGTAATATTTTGTACCAACGGTGTAATCTTCGTGTTGGATACCATAGACAACGGTGACCTCTCACAAGAAAGTTTCCTACATATTAAAAACTCAAATCCAAAACTTTTTAGTTAAGCAATAAGAGCTCTTTCTACTCGGAATAATTTATATTAGGACTCATTTTCATTAGAATAGTTTTTCTATAAAATCGTTTTACGGATCTTAATTTATAAGACCGTCTTACGAATCTTAATTTATAAACAAAATCTAACTCTTACATAACTCAACCCACCAATACATAATAAATCGAATAAAGAGTAGACATCTTACAAAAAATATCCTCTCACACAAATATTTGTTTTTTCGTTATTATAATTCTAAAAAGGGTAGGAGTACAATCTTATGGGTTGGTGAATGGTACACTTAAAGTTTGATTCCTTCCACTTGCACCCAACTGAAACCTCCACCTCCACCTCGAAGTTTGAACCAATCCACAAATGTTGCTGACCTGGAATCTACGAGGATTGGAATTTTCAAGTGTTTATGGGTTTTGTTGTCGGCCGTGAATGCCGTGCCATATAGGCATATATCAGTCAGCGTCTGACCAAACAACCACAACCTTGGAATATCCATTGTATGCGGCGAACTGTCTGAGCTTCCAATAAAAGAATCCCAAAACACAGCTTCCGCCACAACTTCACAGCTGTTGGTGGGTTTAAAAAGGCAAGTAGGCAACTGCCCAACTTAGGTCACGTGAAAATATTTTATCATACCTTAGAACATCCTAATGTTAAAATTTTTATCAATTTCTTATACAATTTTTTAATTGAGTCTCATTGTTATATACACATTTTTCTCTTCTTACCCACTTAAAAATAAATCTTCTCATTATATATTATTCTTACACAAAAAATATTAAATTTAACACCAACCCAAATAAAATAAAATAAAAATCTCTTCTCCCTCCCCCCTCCCCCCACACACATTGGCCGACAGCCTGCCCAGTTGCCTTCCCATTTGCAGGTTCTTATTGGGGAATTTTTTTTCCCCTCTCTCTCCTAGTTGTCAACTAAGAATTTATACAATGAGAGGATTTTGGTAGATTCTTAATAGGAAGTTTGGTAAGAATTTGGGTTTTTAAACAATTGTGATGCTCTTATGCACACCCACCAATAACCATAAAATGTAATTTTGGCAAAAACTTATACTCCATACATATATAACGTTTTTATTAATATTTTTTTGTAATATATGTTCTCCGTATCTAATTCATCATATGAAGATAGGGTTCCATCTTAAAAATAATATCCATAAAACGATCTTACAATTTTAAGATCCATAATAAGGTCTTACAAAAGACCTACTCTACAATTTAATGTTAAATTATCAAATTTTGAACAAAAATGAATATCGTTTTCTAAGTCATAGTTATAATGCACCGCATAAATATATTATGTGGTGCTTTACAAACATTGGATATGTTGTCATAATGTAAAATATTGGAGATGTTTGTATTGTGCAATGGGTGGGATTACGTCTTTGTCACAAAATATTCTCCAATTATTTAGTGATAATATTAAAAATCCGTCCATTTAACTTTTAATATATGTTCATTGTAAGGCCATCGACTTTTAAATTACAGTGGTACATAACTAATTTTAGTAGTGAGGAGGAAAGTAGTATCAACTAGCTTGATAATCAACGTAAGATGAAAACATCTCATTGTATTTTTCATCACAAACAGGTTTAGTATCACGAGCGAAAAGATTAGATTCACCACTAATATGATTTGTCGACGCTTCGTGGAGAAAAAAATCTAAATGAGAGCACAAAATATTTAAAAAGACAAGTTTTTAATTACGGAACACACAATGCATATGCAGTTAGTATTTTTATTTTTATTTTTAGCTTTAGCTTTAAATTTTAAAGCTACATGTAGAGTATAAGAGGGAACTTCCTCCCCCCACTCCCCAGTCCCCCCACCTCCTCTTTTCTTTGAGAAAGAGATAGTGTTATGAATAACGTTTTACTGATCACAAACTCGGAAGTCATTTCCCTACAAGAAACATAGAAAACACCTCACTGTAGACTTATTTTTCTAAAATTTCCAAATACCACATCCAACAAATGTCCTCAAAATCATTTTTTATGACACGGATAGAACCTAGGTTGAAATAAGATCGGCCGCTAGATGAGGTGATAACTCATACATTAGACGGTCCCTTATACGTGGAGAAAATTTGAGCACAACCATAATAAATTGATATCATTGACATGATATCACCATTTACTAGTGACAATGTAATGTATCAACAACTTTACTGATGTAAATATCAAAACTAAAGAAATATTTACAGATATATTATAAACGCCATTGTATAGTGATACAACGTCAAAAGTAACACCAGTGGACCTAACATTTACTTTAGGTGGCCTTTAGGGGAAGAAGTGCTAAGTGTAAAAGAAGGGAAAATCAACTTTCATTTAAAATTCAATAGACAACTAAGACAGGGATTGGGCTCGTGCAGTTGTAGTAAATAAATAATTTTTAGCTTATTTAACAAATATATTCATAAGTCGTTTTTCATCGGCGGCAACAAACAGTCTATCATTAAATCAGTCATAAGTCATTCAGCCAACAACCTAAGCTATCAGTTATAAACCACCAGCCACCAGCCGCGACAAACAAGCCCCAATATTTTTTGTAATTATGTCAAACTCTAATATATTAACTATTACTAAAACAGAAGTTGTTGCTGCCACGTGACGACTTTCTGTTACAAGTTTAAAATTTTAAAGGAATTATATGCTTCCACATATCACTTCTTATGAATTGTAATGGTAAAAAAAATTACCATTATTTCAAAATTGGTTGATAAAAGTTTGGCAAAACACACAAATGGGCCACCCAACTTTACCCCTTTTTGCAATTCGGCCACCGAAAGTTTGAATAATCTATTTTGGCCACCCTACTTTTGTCTAGTTGCAAGCGAGCCCATTTTCTAATGCCCGTTAGAAAATGGCGTTAACTTTATGCGATTTCCCCATTTTGCCCCTATTATTGGACAAACCACCTAATACCTTCTATTATATCAAAATTTTCAGCCGAGTCCCTAGTGTTTTAAAAAAAAGGCCACAAGCCTTCTTCCCCCAAAAATGTTTTGGAAGGGGAATCGATGACTCCACCAGATTAAACAGTCATGTCGAATCCTACTCCAAATTACCATCACCAGTCGTTGTTGCAGCCACAGGCCCACATCAGGTGTCGCCGCCGCCGTAGCAACAACAACAGCAACATAGCTCGCTATTACAGTACCCTTTTTGTGCAAATCTCCGACAAAATCAGATATCTTGTTTGGGCTTTCTTCATCTCGCCCCGCCGTCCGTTGACAGAACTTGTCGTCGATCTAGCCATCTTATTCATTTCCACTAATGTTGTTACATCTTCTGTTAAAATTGATCTGAGATCCATGTATAGGTAGTGAAGACGAAGAGTTCGCTAGGCAACAGAAGAGATCGAGGATTCCAGATCTGATAAATTTGCTAGGCGAAGACGAAGAGTTCGCTACATCTACGGTTGAAATTCTTTCTATTTAGACAAAAACTATCATCAATTTGCAAGTCTTTTCTTGGAGATTCCAGATCTGAGAAAGAAATGAGAGAAGGTGGTTGAAATTCTTCCCGTTTTTTCATCTTATTATACCTCGTTTTTTTATTATACCTCATTTTTTCATCTTGCGAGGGCGTTGAGAAAGAGCGACTGGGCATCGGGCACACCAATCGGTAATCAGGCCCCCAAGAGCAATGCTTGAATTGTTATCGAGAGATAGAAATAGTGAGGGAAACCCTAGCAGCCTCTTCAATGGCCACCGGTTCATCATCAGCAGCAACGACTACCCAAAGTGCCCGAACATAGTTGGCCGGAACAGAGTTGGCGTGAGAGGATGGTGATGATGATTGGAGATGATAGCGATAGGTGGTGAAGCGAAGGAGGCCGGCTGCTTTGACCATGGCAGGAAAACGGTCGGTGACTTCGATGGAGCTTTGGCTGTGGAGCAAATTGGCGATGGCAACAGGGAGAGGAGATGGCGGGGTTGGTTTGGCCAGAAAAGATGACGCCGAATTCAAAGAGAAGGGGGACGCCGACTGTAGTTGTGGAAGCAATTGGGGCAAGCAGGTCTAGGGCGGTGTGAGAATAGGATGGATCAGAGACGACCTGGAGAAAATAGGGGGGTTGAGCTGGGTTCCTTCCTGCATATTAGATAATGAGCGGTGATCTGTGTGGGTGTGAGAGAGAAAGAGAGAGAGACGAAGATGAACAAATCTGTAACTCCCCTAAGGTTCTATTATTTACAGTTTAACCCCTTTTAAAATATAATTATTCATCCATTGATATTTATAGGGGTAAAATAGACATTTGACATGACTTAACGGCTAAATCTAACGTCCATCCAAAAAATGGGCTCGCTTGCAACTAGACAAAAGTAGGGTGGCCAAAATAGATGATTCAAACTTTTGATGGCCGAATTGCAAAAATGGGTAAAGTTGGGTGGCCCATTTGTGTGTTTTGCCATAAAAGTTTTAAACATTTGATTTTATACGGTTAGCTTAGGATAAACTTGATCACATTTGATTTTATACCATTAGTTTAGAATACGTTTTTTTGCGGATAAATTTTATCAGACGATTGAAATGTTTACTCCACCTAATACGATGTTAAAAACTAGAAAAAAACAAATTTGTTCCAGCCCTTTTTGAAGAGCCCCATGGCTGAACCAACAATCCAAAGCAGGCCAAAAACTGCCCAAGAACAGCCACAAAACCTTGCAACCCAACCCTCCCTTGATCACGTCTAAACGGCTCAAAAAGATTTCCTTGGCCGAAAGTTCAAGAGGCTTCACAACAGCCCTAGAACAGCTCACGCCCTTGATGAACAAGGCTGCCACGAACAATAAAAAATAAAAAGGATAGGTGGATTCACCAGTTAGACTTCACTCGTCTAACGTAAAGAATTCTGACGATTCAATCTCTCTAGGCTTCACTCACCTTAAAGAAGAAGAAACCGGTTTTTAGAAGAAGCACAAACCGTGTTCTTGAGAAGTTTATTCAACGTCCAAAAAATCTGATCTCTTTTGATTACAAAGATGCCTTATAAAGGCTACAAAACAAACCCTTATCTATTGATGAAAACCCTAACTAATTAGGAAATAAATAAACTAAATAAATAAAAGGAACTAAAACTAAAAACCCCTAAAAATACAAAAACGGGATTTCATATAAAAAAGTCTACACTAAGTGATTCCTTCTTCCTTTAGGAATGGTAGAAACCGACCCCCCTTTGTTCCCCTTGCAGCCGTGACTTGCAAGGCTTTTGACCTCCTAGCATGTGTTCGTTTGCGGCCTCTTTGATCAGCCCATTCCTCTTACATTATCCACTCACTAAGTACTCCCCATGCTATCTTCCATTCGACCCATACCTTGTAATTAACCACCGTAGCAGCCCTCCTCGCATCATACCACAAGCACGTACCTCTTCTATTGTTCCCAAGCGGATCCTTCCAATCGTACACACCCCTAGCCCAACTCATTATCCATGTACGGTCCCCCTTGGCTGCCCTACACGTATCACCACCATTCTTTGCAAGAAAGTTTAACCGATGTAATATATTCCTCTTAAATTTTAATTTACCTCTTTCAATTTTTTTTAGTTTTTAAATTGCTTAGTTGTGTTTTTTTTCTTCTCAGGTTTTACAATAGAATACGTATACATGCTAAAAGTGAATAAGAAATTAAGATGCGTACATGTTTATCATGTTCTTTTTTTATTTTTTTCTTATTACCCGCTCGTTTCTACAACAATTTCATAAGATAATAGATTCATTTAATTAATTTTTTAAATATTGTATTAAATATTAATATATTAATTTTAGTATTTATCCGTTTTGGATTTGTTCAAAAGATTCTAATTATAACGAGTTTAGAAAATTCTCTTCTTATAAGCAACTTTTGCACAAAAAAAAAAAAAATCTCAAAACCGTCTATCGTACGGGTATAACCTAGTAACATTCATACATCGTTAATATATCTCGTAATTATTTGAATTTTCAAATGTGGATTATTTGGGTGGAACGAATGAAGTACTATTTAAAATTTGGAATTCGAGTATAATTCAAAAAGTAGGTCAAATAATATAGAAAATTTATACTTCATAAATGTGCAACTATATTATGATACATTGATAATTACTTATATGGAACAATGCAACACACATGCACTATTAGAGCTAGGGGTGTAAATGGTTTGGTTTGGAATAAAATACGAACTGAACCGTATGTCATAAGTTTGTAAAAAATCAAACCGAGGTAAACCATTTAAAGTTTTGAGCCGAGCCGAACCGAACCAACCCACGATGGTTCGACTTGGTTCAACTTGGTTTCATGGTACGATCTAGCTACTCTTAAATATATATATATATATATATATATATATATATATATATATATATATATATATATATACCAAAAATTAAAAGAATAATTTTTGCATTTAAGCAAATCAAAAGAATAAAAAAACAAATTAAAGAAAATACCAAAAATTCAAATGTAATACGAATACATAATATTTAAATATTTTCATACAATCTCCAAATTTTAAATAAAAAAAACTTTGGAATAAAGGGATTAACACATGAACTCATGAAGCACTTAATAGTCAATACATTGAATCCAAAAAATATAACTAAAATACAATAAAAGTACTTGATGTCAAGCTAACATTTATGTAAATTTAAAAATAATAGAATGAAAATGTGTTTTGAAAGGGTTCCCCACACGAATATTAGAAGAAGACGAGAGAGTAGAGGAGACCGGAGAGGACAAACAAGGATTGGAGTCTAAAAGTCAGAATTCTAAAAGATTGTTGGTTTGGTGGCTTAGCTTAATTGTTCAGCTCCGTGGTTCGACTTGGTAGTTCAGCTCGAAATGGTTTGGTTTGGTTTGGTTTGACTCGACTCGAAATGTCCAACCATGGGCTAAACTTATCTACTCGGTTTCTCAAAAAACACAAACCAAACCGAACCGAACCATAGATGTCACGAAACCGAATCGAACCACTTGGTTCGACTCAACTTGGTGGTTCGGATTGACACCCCTAATTAGCTCAGTTGGTTAAGAGCTAGTAGATTTGGGTACAGGACCAAGGATCGAGTCCTAGCAATCGCAGTGTGGGGGTTTCATCCTCTTGTGGGGGTGGCTCAGAGTACTGCACCTGGTCCTCCTAGCTACTTAATCGCTGAGTTACCGTGATTTTCCCTCTCACATTCTCATGGGGTTGGGGTGTGGGGGCTCTCGGGGGGAGAGTTTCCTCTTTTTTGGGTACACGAGAAAGTATGTAAGATTATCACATTAATTTTACAAACTAATACGAGTTAATTGCAACAACAAAAAAACCTCTTCAATTTAACGAATTTCAAATTAAACCTCATGTTTTAATTTTTGATCTTTTTAACCTCCACCATGGAATTTTTTTTTAATTCAATCATTTCGTCTGGTTGGCATTAAAAGCCTTGACAGTAAGCTGGCTGGAACATTTACATGGCGCCCACGTGACGATGGCAGGAGAGTTTGGCTGAATTCTCTACATTTTCAAAAGTAATTGTATAAAAAAAACCTTATACTATAATATTGATTTCAAATTAAATCTTATAAATACAAATTTCTTCTTTTTTATTCCAAATCAAATCAAACCATTTTATTCTCTTTCATTTCATTTTAATCATCATGAATACATCTGATAATTCTCATTTCATTTCATTTTAATCATCATGAAAAATCAAAATCGAGGAAGAACGTTGTTAGGTTGTCAAAGATTTGGGATACGTTAATTAACATTTAGAATTGAATGTGTAGATGTATAATAAATGATTTTATTTTACTTTTTTGTTATTATTTATTTTACTTTTTGTGATTCTTTTTCATTTTACTTTTTGTTATTATTGCTCTTACAATTTTATCTTATAGAGTTGTCGCCTCATTGAGTCATTTCCGTAACAAGAATATTATGATTTTTTTTTCATAACTCTTAACATTTGGTGTATGTCCAGTGCAACTCACACTAATACTAGGTCCAAACAAATCCCATCTTCTCGGTCACCCCTAGAGGTGCATCTTCCATCCATGGAGCTACTAGTTGGCAAAAAAACTAATGTAGCAACAAATGGCATAAAGGAAACAATCAGGGGCGGATGTATGTTGATCACTTGGGGGGCAGGTGCACCTCTCAACTTCTTTTTTTTAAATTTTTACTCTGTAAAACGGCGTCGTTTTATAGAGTGACACCGTTAACCGCTAACTATTTTTTTCCCTAGGGTTACTTTGCACACCTGACACCGCCCACAACACAAACCAAAAAATCAAATGGCGAAAAGAAAATTTGGGAGGGAGACTGCACGACAGTCGACACGGACGGAAGCTGGAACGCCGGGAAGCCGGGAGGCAGGAATAAAGCACAGCAGAGCAGAGCTTGACTGCTTGAGCCTTGATTCGCCGAAAGCCTGAAAGGCTGAAAGTGAAAGTGAAGGTGGAGTGGTGGACTGAGGACTGACTGCAATCTGCAGTGAGACTGAGCTAGTGACTGCCGCTGGTGGAGCCGTGGAGGAAGACTGGAAGAGTCAAAGACTCAAAGTCTCAAAGAGGAGTAGTCACCGACGGCGACTGCACTGCGAGTCCGAGTCGGCGACGGGCAGGCGTAGAGCAGTGTGAGCAGATTAGGTAATTTACTTTATATGTTTCTCCAATTCTTCAATCTTCACTTTATCACTTAATCTGTTAATCACTTCAATTCTGCTTTCTGCATAGGAAATTCCGAAATTAGGATTAGGAATACCAAATATTTTGAAATTTGAATTAATTTTATCATTTTGAAGCAATTTTTTTTTGGGTTCTTCACTTCTTTTGTTCATGTGGTCTATGGGCTGTGGCTGTTGGTTTTGAGTTTTTAGTTTTGACAAAATCATTAAAGTCTAATTTGATAGTTTAATTGATAAATTTGTTGGAATTGTTTCTATTTATCCGAAATTAGGGCTTTTGATTTTTGAATTTGACTAATTTATGTAAATATATAGTACTAATTTGTGACACCGGTGAAGTTTATCTCTGGATTCGTCACTGGAAACAATATGCCAAAACATTTGTCTTATGTCCTAAGTTGTTTACACTAATATAAAAAAAATAAAAAATAAAAAAAGAAGCCAAAACACAATGGAAACATGTGATAAAATGTGATGAATCAGGTAGATTAAACGACATAAAAACAATCAGAAACAAAAGTTTTGATTGTTGGAGATATCTTCTAAACATGCGACAAAATGCGATGAATCTGTAGAAAATTTTCTCTATTCACCAGAGAATTGGTTTTCATTGCACTACTTTACAGAAACGCAAACAAAAATGCAGTCTATTTTCTTTTTGTTATTATTGAAAAATAATCACAAAAGAATCACAAAAAGAAGAATAAATAATTACAAAAAGTAAATTGGAAATAAATCACACAAAAAATTAATAATAAATAATAACAAAAAAGTAAAATAAAATTATTTATTCATCTAGTCATTCCAGATTTCTAGGAAATTAAGAATCACATTAATAGAAATAAACAAGGACTAATTTGAAAGCAACTTCATAGTACAAGGCTTTTTTGCAATTATTTTCAACAAAATGGAAGGAATTCAGCCAAACTCATCACAGTCAGCTTTCCCTCATGGCTTTTAACACCAACCAATCAGAAGGTTTGAAATGAAAATAAAAATCAAAGGGGAGGCTTAAAAGGTCGAAAATTAAAACACGAGGTTTAATTTAAAATACGTGAAATAAGACAAGACTTTTTTTTTTTGCAGCTTAAATTGTAATTTGTTCACCTTACTTGGACAAATTTTTCGTTACTTGATATGTAAAGTCAATAAGGTCACTCAAGTCATTTCCTTTGGTTATGTGGACGGAAATCATCAAAAAGACTAAAATGCCCTTACTAATATTAAGGGCATTTGCTTTCAAATGCTAATAGTTGAAGGGTCGAATTAAAAGATCAAAATACCAATATTTAATTTACTTTTTAAAATACTTATTAATTAATGTAGATATTAGGTAATTTATATTTAAAGATGTACATGCAGCTCACACAACTTTGTCTTCAAGACAAAGTTGTCACCAAGGTTACCACCTTGTAATTCCTATTTATGAGATTATTTTGGGTATTAGGTAATTTCGTATTTCATTATTTTTCTTATTTCCCTCTCAACTAGAAGCACTTATATTAGAAGCAATATATAACACCTAGTAATTCCTATTTCGACAATAACTAGAAAATATATCTATATTCAACACACCTATGTGCATAACACAACAATTGATCATAGAAACACTCCATCGCACATGAATGATTATTATAGAGAGTGAAACGAGAACGAATACAGTCGATAATGTTGCCGAGATGAGGGACATTGTTGTAACGCCTAGGAATTGCATATTTGATTAAGTGTGCATTAGGGTATATTAGCATGATTAATTATGTGTGCTACGTGTTATATTTAATGTGCTTATGTGTTTAGAACTTGTTTGGACATCAGAAGAGTCCAGCTCGTGTTTTTGTGTGTCAGGTTACTTAACCTGATAACCTGGCTATGTTGAGTTATAGTAATAACTTAATAATGTTGTGGTTTGAGCTTTTGCGATAGCACTTTTGGAATCCAATTATGTTGGTTATGTGAGCTTTGTTAAGGACTTGGGTGATTGCCGTATGAGGGTCAATTTATGCTCAAGATATATTGAGTTTGATGTGTGATGTGTTTAAAGATCATATTGACACTTTGGTTATGTTGGTTATGATTTATAATTACTGTGGAATAGAAAATGACACGCTAAAGCTGTAAAATAGTTATTTTCAGCTAAGTTGACCCTAGTTAACTAGGGGACTTTTATGATTAACTTAGAATTGTTTTGTAATGAGTGTTGTGTACCTTTGCACGAGCTCGAGTATTCCTCCAGACCAGAATCAGCCTGTAGTAAATCAGCCATAGTTTTGTGTAGAAAACTCAGAATTTGGATCTGTTTGGTGTGTTAGAAACTAAACTTCAAAGGCTTTCTAACCAGGCATGTCTTTGAAGTTGACTGAAATTATTGGACAACATTGAGATATTGAGCCTATTGGACTTTTAGGCCCACTTTGCCCTTATATTTGATTCAACCGTGAGATGAGTTTAAAAACTCATCTCTTCTTCCTCTTATTTAGTCGTGCTTCCATTGTTGAGTGATTTAAGGTTTTGAGCTTCCGAGCTCGATTTGTTATCGAAATATTATCCATTTTTAATTTCGACTCTGCAGGGGTGTTATATGTGTTGAGAGCTACATTTTGTACTCAAATATTTAATGTTTTCACCAATATTTTTTGGAGGAGGCAAGTTACTGTCCCCTTCGCCTTGTATGTAATAATAACATACATGACATGTTGGCTACTCCCATATGAATTGGTTTGAATATGGAGTATAAATACTCTATTTATGAATATTTATTGTTAATTTGAGCATGTTGACGTGTTAAATGATTTAAAACCATTATTATGTTGAATAAAATATCGGTGAAAATGTGTTGAGATATATCCTGCAAATCGCGATGATGTCCCAAATTTATAATAATGAACGAATGACTCAAACGAATCAATTTATGGACAATAAAATATAACGAGTGATGTGCTCAATTCCTATAATATAGGGAATATTTTAGTGTAGTTAATTATATGCGAAATATCACATACTTTGGTATTTTTGTGTAAGCAAATAGACGCTTCAATGTTTATTTTCGAGCTAAGATTTATGTTTGTTACGTGTGTTGAGATCCCCATACTTGAGACTCGAAGGTTGTGTTTTGGTACAAGTAAACATCTACTTGTGTGTCGCATTGAGTCCAGCTGACATATGTATGTGTGACTTCTTATTTATTTACCTCGCAAGTGTACGAATCAATATAGAGTATAGTGATTGAAAAGCAAGGGTCGAACCATAGAGACAAGAAATCATTTAAGCAAGTAAACAAGTAACAATTATTATCTAATGGGAGGGGGGTTTGGTTGATTTTATCTAAATTAACTAAACTAAATTATTCTAATGGTGATCTTACGAAATCTATTGGCAACAGTTTATTGAAAGCAACAAACACAATTTTGTGAAGATATGATTATGGAGGGGAATCTAGGAGTTAGGATTCACTTGTATCTATTCTAATACTCTTTGGTTTAATGTATCAATCAATTTGTCTTGGGTTCGTTCAAGAAGGAAAAAAGTGGTATGCTATGGGTCTACGATTTGCAAACTTAGTGTCACTAAATTGATTTATGCTTTCGACTTCACCCACATAATTCAACCGAGGATATGCTTTAAGAACAAGAACATAAAAGCATAAATCTAACTTATCAATGTCTTGCGTCGATAGATTTAATTTATCATAAATGTGGGCAAACATACGACATATGCATATTGGTCATGTCGTTATTCGTATCCCTAGGTCTTTAACAATTGTGATACCATTCATTAGGAAAAAGTAATAGAGAAAGAGGATGATAAACTTTGAGATCAACAAGACTTGATTGAATAATAAATTAATATAGAGCAAAAGATTCGATACAAGTTACCTTTGCGAATTCCTAGATATGAGCGGTTAGTTGATGATGAACTAATCGATTGGATGAATGAACACATGAACGATCTCTACTAACCATGAATTACAGCTAACAAAACTGTATTGTATTGCTAATATTCTGACCTTTTGCTTAGGGCTACAAGGTTTGTATATATACTGTGCGTTACAGGGTTTAAAATTAGGTTACAACTAAAATTCCAGATTCTGAAGAGTCGGTGGCTTGCGGTCGCAAGGTGTTGGAGGCATGCGACCGCAAGGTCTTGAATTTCTTTGGAGCTGTTAGCATGTGGACCCTGCGGTGGCAAGGTCTAGAGAGCATGCGTCTGCAAGGTTTCCTGTAACTTTTGGTCCTTTGACTCTTTTAATTTTGCACTTAGCTCCTTTCTTCAATTCTTCACTTAAAACCTTCAAGAATCCTTTAATTCCATCTAAATCTCATAAACTTACAATTAAGCTCCAAAACAAATATTAGTAGCCAAAAGCCTCGTAGAATCACTATTTCTAAATTGGATAAGTACCTATAAAACACATCTAGCAGTCTGTTACAACGATAAGGGCGACAAAAGTAGATACGAGATTCACGTCTCGTAAATGCTTTGGGTCTTTGTCATTTTCCTGGTTAATTCTCAAGGTCATTGGTTCTAGATACTATTAGGTTCAAATATGGATACTGGTTTTGAATACTATTGAGTTCAAACATGTTTCAGTATGTGTTCAGACATGTTTCATCGTGTGTACTACAACAACAACACAACTATGGTATTTGAGATACAGGTCGAGACAGACAGCTCGCTTACAGTTATATATCATGGATTATGTGTTTAATTACGTTGAGTCAATGTGAATTATAACATAATCAACGTGATATGTTCAAGTATATGTACAAATATACTTGATTTACAGATATGTTTATAGCATGTGCATAACAACATGCCATGTAGTTGTATATAATAACTTACTGAGTCATCACTCACTTTGTTCCCTTTGTTTGTTTTTCTTAGATCCCAGCCAAACAGGGAGTTCGTGGTGAGGCCGACGAGGCACGTGTGAACAACATGTTGTCTTTTGTTATGCAGCTCCGTGGGAGTTTGTATTTGTATTGTATAAGGATGAGGTTGTTGTTATGTAGAGTTACGTAAATTCTAATTTGGGTGCATTGACACTACTAGTCTTGTATTATTCTTTTGATGTCGATGTTTAACATCGTGCTTGTGTATTATATTACACTAGTTGGTTGGTCGTGGAGCCATTGTGTTTAGTTCACAGGCAATACCTCGTTGACTTTTGTTTTTCCTAACTACTTTTCAGGACCTGTGGTGTTCTTATTAATCACATGAGTGATTATGTTTTATCAGGTGTGTTTATTTAGCCAATATTTAGTGGGGGTTTTGCATGTATTTTATGTGTTTGTTTGGCGCTTGACCCAAGGCTCGTATAGAGAATCGGGGTCGGGTCATCGCAGTTGTTGACGTAAGGGAGGGGGCGGTGATAAGGATGTTTTACTTATTGAGAATTGTGAGCTTCAAAACCTTCCGACTGCTACCATCGATGTTGTCGAAGATATCTCCCATACTTTATTGGTAATCTCTTAGTATTGATAGAGAGATGGGGTGGAGGTTGTCGACGAGCAACCAATCATGTAATTACAGGGAGCAAAGGGGAGGTCAATTGGCAGTAAGGAGAAGGGTTTAAGCTATAGGGCAAATGAAATTGACTATTCCCTCATAATTGCTTCTAATTTATGTTTTAGATCTAGGTTTGATTTTGGTTAATGCCTTGGGTTTTGATTCGCATTCTACCGAAACCCAAATTTGATTATCTCTAACAAAGATCAAGTCATTTTAACAATTAGACCTAGGTATTAAAACTCGAATCTAAGACCTTAACTATGATTGCAAGGCTTCAAATTCTTCTTTCTACATGAATGGGTTATTATCTCTCATCATCGGTGTGCATTTTAAACAACAAGAACATTATTGTTTTACAAGTTATTGAGAATCACGAATGGAGAAAGAGATTGAGCTATATGTCTCAAATCGTTTGAAAACAATGAGACGGTAAAAATAATGCTAAAGTGTCAACATATCTATCACTCTGATTGTTTTGATAAATGGTTTAAGACGCATTTCAGTTGTCCGCGATGTAGGTCATCTCTACCCTCTTGTTGTTTGTTTAGGTTATATGTATTGTAATGAATGAAAAGTGTATTGCACGCTTACCCAAAAGGTTCAACAACTATAAATAACAGCTCCTTGAGTGTAAATTATTAACAACTCCCTCTCCCTCTCTCATTCTTAAGTTACGTTCCTACGTCACGCTAATCACATTTATTTTAATCATCATTGTTTGTTATGTTCATTCCCCGCTTTCTCTTAGGCAATTAATGTATACTGTAATATTCCTAAATTTTGATAATATTATATTTTTATAATAACTAGAATAAATGTACTTGGGTTTATATTAGTTTAGTTATCTTGGGTCGGTACTATAATGGTTTTGAACTAATTCGAATATATTTGGTAATTGGGTCTATTTTGGTTTAATAGTAAACTAACTTCGTTTTGGTACACAATTGGGTCATTTATGTGAGATTGGGCTTGAGTCCAATTAGTTGTCCATTTGATAATAATAGTATAAAGATAAATAATAATAATAATAATAATAATAATAATAATAATAATAATAATAATAATAATAATAATAATAATAAATATGTGGTAATAATTGTTATTGGGAGTAAATAGTCACCATCAAACCAGTGAATGGTTGCTGCCATGGGGATAACAGAAACGGTGGATGGTTTCCCTTGCATTTATGAAGGGGGAGTAAAGACTCGATTAGTGAAGGCGTCCGGTGGGGATAGCAAGAGGCGCGACACTGGATATATAAGGAGTGGTGCTCCTAGTTGGATTTGTCACTGTAAACGAAAAGAATAGAGGTTGCTGGTGAGTTCGAGGTTGAGCGAGTAGAAGAAGGGGTGGCAAGATTCTAGAGCAAGGAAGACGAGTAGCTGATCTGTGGAGGTAAGATGTTGCCCTTTTGATTTTTTGAAATTGTAATTTTTTAGAGAGGGTAAATTTTGGGGGATGGTAAGATGGAATCGGGGTAAGAAATAATAATAATAGTAACATAGATGTTGAACGATTGATGCAATCAGTTTCATATGGCTTTCCCCATGGAGATTTACTATTTTGAAAATCACATATTTGAGGTAGGTTAATGTTGATACATTATGTAAGTCTTTAAAAAAAACCAAATGTCGGAAGTGGGTTTTCCAAACTGATTTTATCATGGAGGTTGTTGTGTTGAAATTAACTAGAAACGGGATTAATGCATGTGCGTGCGTATGAGGGTGAGAGTGGGGGGAGAGGTTGAGGGTGCTGGAAGAATGAGGGGAAAAAAATAAGAAAGGAGAAGAAGAGGGTTGGGGCGGCTCTCTGGGTAAATGAGAGAGAGAGCATGTGCCTGTGTGTACTAGAGAGAAGAGGGAATCAAAAAAAAAAGTGAAGCAGAGACAGTGCAAAGAATGGAGAAAAGATAAGAAAGAAAGAAAGAAAATGGGGAGAGAGAAAGAGAGGGCAGTTGTGTGTGTGGGTTTTAGTATGTTTTTCTCCAAAGTGTGTAAGTGTGTGTGTAGAAGAATTAGTTAAACAAAAAAAGGGGGGGAAGGAATGGTGGGTGATGATGGAAAGAAATTGAATTTTACCATGAGACCGCCTTGAATTTCCATGGTGTGAAGTGGTCTTTCCAAATATTTAGAAGTTAACCTTATGTTTTAGAATTGTTAAAGTAGACCCTTGGGTTAGAAAATTTTATTTACGATAATGACATGTTATGGGTTTGGGCATACTCTAAACATGTAATATCCAGATTAGAGTTAGTAACATTTTTGTTACATTGTACATTAGGTCTCGACCTAAGGAGTTAGCTTTCTTCCGATATATGTGATATTTGTTTTGTTTGCACACACTAATCAGGTAAGGGATTATACTTCTTTAAGTTATTTGATCGTCCTATTTTATTCAGTAGGCTTCCGTTATAATTTTATTGTCTTAACGTTTTCTTTGTAAACGCATGCTCGGCACTTGTCAATATTTGTTTTGAACTCCGTCGAACCTATTTTTGTTCATACTCCGAACTTTGTAATTTTTGTAACACATGTTTGACCTCTTTGAAATACCAATTCATTGGAAAATTGATTACATACACTTATTGGACGTTTGACTTTACTGGAAGTCCCTCGTGATCACTAAGTAAAATAAATTGTTACGTGAAACACGTAACACCAATGAAACGCGATGAACTATTTAACACCATTGGACATGTGGTGAGGTTATCCGGATATACCTTCAGACCCGTTGGGGTAGCCAGCTAGGGCGAAGTGACCACTTACGTGATCATGGATTCTACGTGTGATCCTTGTTTTCAACCGGTATGAGACAGTTGGCGGCAAATGGACATCTCGAATTTGTTTTTGAGCCTTATCTTTCACTTGGAATTCCTATTAACATTGGTATTTGATTTTACTATTGCTACATCTGGTTGATGCAATTATTAGCTTTTATAAACTATTTGACTTTTTGACAAACATTTTTCTTGTGGTCAGCTCCTTCTTAGAAACCGGAGGGGTTGTATATGAACTTGTTGGGCATTATTCGCTCACTCTTTTCTATTTTTCTCCAGGTCGTAAGTAGATTTGAGATCCTTTTGGGCTCGAGTGGATCGTGTCGAGGGTGACTCGTGAAGAAATAGTCCTTAGCTTTTGATGTTTTATATTCATTATTTTAATGGACAATTACTTTTACTTTGGGACTTGTGGAGCTGATTATGTTTTGGGAATATGTAATAGACAGTAAAGGTTTTGTTTGGTTGAAACAAATTATAATGTTTTATTTGGATATTTAGTGGTTTAGTATTTTGTAATGGTGACGTGGCTAAATTGTGGGTGTAACGACCCGAGCCCGAGAGCCCGGTCTGCTACGTGTAGCCCACATACTGGACCACTGAGCACGCAAACTTGGGTCATCAGGCCCACCATAAGCCAACCCAAAAATCCATGGATGATGTTGGTGTCCAGTAGAAGCGCATGGCTATGTGGGATTGGGGTATTACAGTGGGGCCGTGGTGTCGATACCGAGTTTGTGACGTTTCATATACATTTACATCTTTAAATAAGATTTGATTGGAGAAACTGGAACATCAATTCTAGGCTTGCATATATAGTATTAGCAACAAACTTTTTGTTGCTGACAAGAAAAGTCCACTAATAGCTGAATTACACTAGGATCATCTTATATATATATATATATATATATATATGTATGTCTTTCCATTCTATTCATTCCCTGCTTTCTCTTAGGCAATACTCCTCAAAAGGTTTCTGCTCCCACTGCGAATCCCTTTGCTACTAATCAAGGATTGGACGTAGACTCGTTACACAACATATCCAATGTTGTTTACAAGTCATTGAGAATCACTAATGAAGAAAGAGATTGCTCTATATGTCTCGAATCGTTTGAAAACGATGAGACTGAGTGTGAACATACCTTTGTCTCAAATCGTTTCAAAACGATGAGACAGTAAAAATAATGTCAGTGTGAACATACCTATCACTCTAATAATATTCATAAATGGTTTAGGACACATTCCAGTTGTCTGCTATGTAGGTCATCTCTAGCCTCTTGTTCCTTATATATGTTTTGTTTATTATAGGGCTTGAAAAGTGTTACACGCTTATCCTATTTGTAATAATTGAAAAAATGAATATAATAGTTTGATAATAGTTTTGAATCTTTTTTGAGTAGTTGTTTTCGTTTGTGTTTATCCATGAGAAAAATATTAACAAAAGAAAGTTGGATTGACGTGATCTGTGAGCAGAAAAATCAGTGATGTAGGTGGAGGAGGTTCAATATTTCCAAGCTAAGCAACATGACAACCTTGTAAGTGACAACAAGGATTTTATTGTAATCTTTTGTTCCTTTTATATGAAAGAATTTTATTGATATTCGAGAATGTTAAGGACTTGTAACAAATCAGGGAGCATCCCCTTATATAGAACAAATGTCAAGTTTGAAGATTTTGTAATTAATTAATTCTACCACCTTCATTCATTCCTTTACGTTTTCATGTTTGTTTCTTTTTTGAAGAACTTTCTTTTCTTTCGGCTCATCTCAATATTATTTCTACGTAAAAGAAATATGATATAGACAAGTAGCAAATACAGACAAGCAGTAAGTGTGGCGACTATCCAAATGTTGATAGTTGAAAGTATGTATGTATGTATAATTTAGTTAACTAAAAGCATTGTAGTATTGTACGTTACTATTATCGTAATTTTTACTATATAACACCTTAAATTTTATTGTAAATAAATTATGTTACTCTAATATTACTCAGTAATGTTACCGCGATTTAAAGAGTGGAAGTGCTACAACCATTAGAAACACTCATTTTTCGAGGTTTAGAGACTCGGCTTTGGGATGATAAAGTTGGCTTTAAATTCAAGAATATTTAGAAAAAAAGTGTTTGTTACTAAGTGTGCTTGCTTATGGACTTGCACAAGAGATTCAACAACTATAAATAACATCTTATTAAGCGCAAATTCTTAGCAAACCCCCCCTTCTATCTTTCTGAAGTTTTGTTCCTACGTCGTCGCGCTCATCACCCTTATTTTAATCATCAGTGTCATTCTATTCATTCCTCGATTTATTTTAGGCAATACTTCTCAAAATGCTACTCTCCTACTGCCAATCTGTTGCTACTAATCAAGGGTTGCGCAGACTCGTTAAACAACATACCCATTGCTGTTTACGAGTCATTGGGAATCACAAATGAAGAAATAGATTGTGATGTATGTCTCAAATCGTTTGAAAACGATGAGACAGTCAAAATAATGTTAGAATATGAACATACCTATCACTCTAATTGTATTGATAAATGGTTTACAACGCATTCGAGTTTTCCACTATGTAGGTCATATCTAACCTTGGGTTGATTGTATAGGTTATGTTTATTGTAGTGAATGAAAAGTGTATTGCATGGTTACCATATTTGTAATAATTGAAAAAATGATTGGAACAGTTTGATAAATTCTGAATTATTTTAATTTGATTTTGGGTTGATTTATATTGAAATAAACAAAATTACAAACAAAAATCCAGCACTTAGAGGTAATTACTCTCACGTACTAATATGAATTGAAATTAAAGTCAATCAGTTTAACATAACATATGTTAGTTTAGGTGAGTACTTAGGCACATGCACTCTGCACACACGCATAAAAAAACTATTAAATCCATAAGGAACCCGTGTGCCATCCGAGAAGCCCAAGGGGTTAACCCTTTAAAACCTGCGGTCCTATAGATTATCATATAAGTGCGGTGGTTTGGGATTTCTCTCTCTCTCTCTCTCTCTCTCTCTCTCTCTCATGTTTCACCGTGTTTGTGTTAGTTTAGGTTTGTACTTAGGCATACACACTTTGCACACGCGTCGTACGTATTTTGCACACGCGAACATAAAAAATATTAAGCCCATAAGGCACTCGTGGGTCATCCCATAAGCCTGCCAGTTAAAACTTGTGGCCCAATAGGTTAGCGCATTTAGCCCAGAATTTACACAATAAACATGTAATACACTTTTCATTTACTACAATAAACATAACCTATACAATCAACACGAGGCTAGAGATGGCCTACATAGTGGATAACTGTAATGGATTCTAAACCATTTATAAATACAATCAAAATGATAGGTATGTTGACACTCTGACATTACTTGTATTGTCTCATCGTTTTCAAACAACTTGAGACATATAACACAATATCTTTCTTCATTTGTGATTCCCGATGACTTGTAAACAACAATGTGTATGTTGTTTAACGAGTCTCAACCCTTTATTAGCAGTAGAAGGTAAGGGTTTGCGCGGTGCAGCTCGATTTTGGGTTAAAACCACAGCGAACCAATAAGACTCGATATCTAGAAAAGTGCAGCTGAAAACCTCAGTTTGGTTTTTGGTTTTTTCAATTTTTAGATTTTTGGGCCTGCTATCAATCCTAACTAAATTAGCTAATTGGGCCTATAAAGAAAAAAGTCTAGTTGCTTCATTTTTGTAATTTTAGTTAATAGGGGTTGTTTGACTATTCTTCATTACAATCATAAAGTTACTTTTAAAGCAACAATTTAATAGTTAAATTGGATTGTGAAAACCCTAAATTACAAGCAATAAATTAACATTGACCAATATCAAATTCAAAAACCCCATCAAATTGTCTTCCATATCCAAGCACACATTACCATATCCATATCTTACATATTAGTAAAACACATCAATTATAACACAAACTAAACCAACCAGAAGAAGTGAGAATCTTCATATACACATTCCAAGGAATCAGATTGCAAATTTAGATAGATAACAAAAACCAAACTACTAATTTATCTCAAAGAACCACACAATTGGTGCATTCGGTCCAAAGCCACCTCAAAAATTACAAACATCAAAACAAAAGCATGACCAACGATCAATCTGGTGAAACTCCAATCAATCAAAATCATGAGAAATGCATGAAATCCAATCGTACAAAGACAATTCAAATCTGTCTAAAACTTTACCTTTTGTTAATATCAAATAATCCACAGTAGTAACATAAATCCACAAACTAAAAAAAAAAAAAATCCACCCTTCACAAAAAAAAAAAAAACCCCAAAACTAGCCGTATATCTACACTAGAGAAATTAGCAACTTGAGTCTCAATGTAAAAAGATTACTTTTACTTGTTTTTAGTAGGTCGTGGATTAAGGCATGACACCTTAGTTTTTAGATCAATTTTTGCCAAATTCAAATCATATTCTACAAAACTCAAAATTCAAACCAGTGGTGGTAACACGGTATTAATATAAGGAGAAAAATTACCATTAAGAAGGTTCATAGCGGAGGAGCTCGACTGATTCTACTTTCAAAAGGCTCGACTAGTCTTTGATCCTGAGCAGCTAGCAGAATCTACGATGCTTCAATCACTGGAACGAAAATATTGATCTAAGCTGGAAGGAAGCCAAAAATCAAGGAGGAAGAGTATTGTCTAAGAGAAAGTGGGGACGTTTTTTTTCTTTCAATTTTTAGTTTTTTGGTTTTTTTTTCTCACCCCTAGCTGGGGGATTGGCAGTGGAAGGGGCAGCATTTTGAAGAGTATTGTCTAAGAGAAAGTAGCGAATGAATATAACATCAACGATGATTAAAATAAGGGTGATAAGCGTGACGTGGGAACAAAAGTCCAGAGATAGAGAGCGCGTGATGAGGTGGTTTGTTAAGAATTTTCCCTCAATAAGATATTATTTTGTTGAACCTCTTGGACCAGTCCATAAGTAACACACTTAGTAACAAACATTTTTTTTTCTAAAGAGTATTGAATTTAAAGCCAACTTTATCATCCCAAAGCCGAGTCCCTAACCCTCAAAAAATGAGTATTTCTAATGGTTGAAGTACTTTCACTCCTTAAATTGTAGTAACATAAATGATTAATGTTAGAGTAACATAATTGATATTGTACAACTTACTAGTGATAATAATACCTAAGAGCATCCCCATTGTTTCAAAAAACAATTTCTTATAGCTTTCGAATGTGTGATAGTGGTCATTAGGATTTGAATTTGGGCCAACTAGAATAGAGAGAGATAGAAATAACTTCTTCATTAAGAAGTTGCTTTTTGTTTAAAAAGTCAAGGGAAGTGGGCGGATGTGTCAGGGGGGGTGTGTGGGGGGAAGGATTTTTTATTTTATTTGGGATGATGTTAAATTTAATATTTTTTGTGTAAGAAGATTATACAATGAGATAATTTATTCTTAAGTGAGTAAGAAGATAAAAATGTGTAGGCGACAGTGAGAGCCAGTTAAAAAGTTGTATAAGAAGTTGATGTTAAATTCAACATTGAGGATGCTCTTACAATCCTACAATACTTTTTGTTAACTAAATTTATAGATACTTTTTGTACTTGATTGACCCGCATGAGAATGTTATGTAGATCGTTACGTGAGTGTCATAAGCGATTCTCGTAGAAACAAATGTGTTCGTTGTCCTTCGACGCCCTAGATGAGGAGTGTATATTTTGATACCGATAAATGTCATTCTGTACCAAGGTGATTATAAAGTCGGATATTGGATATGTCACGGATCATGCTGAGGGATATGAACGATGGAGATAGAATTGTCTCTTTTGTATAACATGAGTATAATATTTATGGGCCCTTTGATGAGTGAAACTTAAGTAAATGCATGACCATGCTCAAATAAATCAATATGAGATATTAAGTTTATTTGTTTATTATATAAATCTACTCGGAGATCAAGAAACCAAGATTAAACTATAACAAGGATGACACGTTCCATGTCTTGTGTTTAATTAAATATTATGACAAAGGGACGTGAACTATTTGATCACAATTAGTTATTTGTAATCACTGATTATTTCTATTACATGGGTAACAATAATGTATTGTTAGATGCCGCTCATTATTTGTAATTAATTATATATTTGATATAGTAATTAATTATTGTCAACGTAATTTAGAAATCTATTAGGTCACACACTTAAAGTGAGTAGGACTGTAATTTATTTGAGCCATTAATCAGATTAATGGGCTCAAGGTAAAATAAAATGGAGACCACAATATTGTCCATTTGTCCTAGTTAGGCTAGGACTTATAATGACCGACCCATATCTCTCTTTCATATATATATATATATATATATATATATATATATATATAATACAATACAGCTCATAGTTGCACATGTGCAATTAGAGATGTTAAATTGGGTTGGCCCTAACCCTATAGGGTCAGCCCTATAGGGTTGTGACCCTATAGGGTCGCGGGTTAAACGGGTCATTTAAACGGGCCACTCAAATCACAACCCTAGCCCTAACCCTGTAGGGTGCGGTTTAACAGGGTCAGCCCTATTAACACATGATGCCTTATTTAAATCAAAAAAATCGAAATTAAATAACAAACATATTGACGGACAAGTGACAACGATTAACAAGACGAATTAAAAACATGAAAAAGAGTTTTCTTTTGAGAAAGTAACTTCTTCAACATCATTATCATCTTCATCTACAATAATAAAATAACATAAAATAAATGTTGGTAAGAAGTTAATACAATCAAATATTTTAATCAAATAATAAAATATAATACTAAGGTCACCCGTTTAGCACGGAATTTAAACGGGTTGCATTTTCCCGACGCTAACCCTTTCCAATTCCTGATTCGCAGGGTCAACCATGCGGTTCTCGACCCTTTTAACATATCTAATTATGTATCAAAAAATATCATTTTGACCAATTTTGTAAACTTATATGTCTTAGAATTGTACTTACGACCATGTTTGGGTTTAACTTTCATCAAATGCACATACACCATCACAAAGCTAACAGGGCATAGATATTGGTTTACCAAATGAGATGATAATATATATTATGCATTTGAATTTAGAACAAACAATTTAGGATGGTTGAATGGTATAAAGGGTCATCCATATGTTCTTGTACTCTTAAGAGGTTGTGGGTTCGAATCTCAATTTTAATATTTTTGAACAATTATTTTAGCCATAAGCTTCCAGCCCGCGGGCCAGCCCTAGAACCCGCGGGCTCAACCTTTAACCACGACCACTATAGGGTCGGCCGTTTGCTGTTTATTAACAGGGTTGAATTTTCCCAACCCTAACCCTTTCATGTTTCCGGTTAATAGGGTCGACCCTACGGTTTCCGGCCTTTTTAACATCTCTATGTGCAATTGACTAAAGTTATTTAGGGGCTGAGATTGATTCCTTTACTGAGATCCTACGGTCATTATCACTCCTCGAGTTCACATGTGTGAATGGCGGTTGAGCAACTACCCCCGCTCTCTCTCCAACTCCCCCCACTATTTACGGTTGGTGGCTGTTAATCCTTCCTCCACCAAACCCACGTCCCTTTTCTTTTCTATATTTTAATTAATTAATCAATTTTATGCAAAAAAAAATCGTAAGTTTTGTAATTTGAAATATTTGAGTTTTTTTCTTTTTAACTGTTATCGCAATTAACTTAATCAATTTATTTTTTGAAGCTGAATCACAATTTAATTTATGTGTAAGTTTTGAATATTTCTATTTTAATTTTTTTTCTTTTTAATTGTTATCGTAATTAACTTAATCAATTTAATTTTTTTTGGCCCGCAATTTCGTATACAAATAATTTTAAAAAAATCGTAAGTTTTATAATTAGAAGTATTTGTTTATTTCTTTTTAACTGTTATCATAATTAACTTAGACAAATTATAAGTAAATATTAATTTATTTTCACATTATCTGTTTCATTTATTGATAAATTTACAAACTGTCGTCGTGCCATCAGCACGGGCAAGAGTACTAGTATATAATACAATAGAGCTCAATGTGGCACGCTTACAATTGACTTGGGATAAAAAGGGGCCAGGAATTATTGTTTTACGGTGATCCAACGACCCTTATTTCCCTCAGCTCTCACATGTGCGAATGACAGTTTACTATTTTACGGTTTTACAGTTTTACAGTTTTATGTTATCGTAATTAACTTAATCAATCTATTTTTTTCCGATCCGTAATTTCGTATACAAATTAATTCAAATATTTGTTTTTTTTTCTCTTTTTAACTGTTATCGTAATTTTTTTGTTCGGCCCGTTTTTTCCAACCCGCAATTTCGTATACAAATTAATCAATTTACTGTTTTACTAAGATTCTATGGCTACTGAATAAAAAATTATTTTGCAACACCAATTTCCAAATAATGTCTCTCAATTTTTTTAAAAGAATTTTCATTGTAGTTTTTAAAAAGTTGATGAATGTCAAATTTTTAAATGAAAAATTATGTGCGGACATTCATTTCAATGTAATATAAAGAATGTCTCTCTGTCACGTTTAATCTCACAATCTCAACTGTTTTTATCACGTTTTTTTCCATCCATGTTTTATTACTACGAAAATTATTGAGATATTACGGTTTACAAGACGGTTTACAATTATTATTTTACATTTAATATTTTACGATTTTACAGTTATTTGCGAAAATTAGTTACTCTTTTATTGAGATATTACGATTTTACAGTTAATATTTTACAGTTTTATGGTTGCGGAAATTTGTATTTGTATTTTTTTTCTTTTTAATTGTTATCGTAATTAACTTAATCAATTTAATTTTTTTCCGACCCATAATTTCGTATACAAATTTAATTTTTTTTTTTAAAAACGTAAGTTTTGTAATTTGAAATATTTATTTTTTTCTTTTTAACTGTTATCGTAATTAACTTAAGCAATTTAATTTTTGTCCGACCCGTTTTGTCCGACCCACAATTTCGTATACAAATTATTGATTAATCCCTCCGTTCCGGGCAAAGAGACCTCGTTTAAAAGTCATTTTTTTAAGAAGATAATATTTTTAGTAGTTTATTTCTACAATATCTGCTTTATTTATTGATAAATTTTCAATTTGGCATCGTGCCATCGGCACGGACAAGAGTACTAGTATATATATATAGGAGGTCTTCTTGATAAACGAGGAAATAGTGTTAGACACACAAAAATGATTTAGGGTTTGGTGAAACACTAAATTTGTATGGAGAAAAAATAGGGATTAGTCTGGTTTCCTACTTTGATTCAACAATTGTCTAGCACAAAATTGTTGTATTAATTATGTTCAATCCATTCGTGTGGATACTGTAAGGGTAAAATAGGCATGACCTATTTTATCTTGTTTTCACCTTTCTTGGTCAAAGAAGGATTTTAATTTAGTCAATGTTTATTTTAGGTGTTAGATTTTGTTTAGATTATTTTTGGTAGATTGATGTGTTTTTTGATAGGAAAATCTTTGGAAAATCTTTCAAAAGATTTTGGAGATTTTGGCTATACATGTTTGGTAACTAAATCTTTGCAAATAATTTAGTTATTCCATGTATCATAGTTTTGTTAGGAAAGATATCTTGCAATATATTTTTGGTAACTAGATTTATGTAAATAAATTAGTTATTCGATGTATCTTAGTTTTACTAGGAAAGATAATCTTGTATGATTTTTTCGTTAATCCCTTTCCTAGTAGGAGTTGGTTGTTTTGCCAATTGCTTGCAGAATTCGCGGCTTATAAAAGATCGAGGATGTCGGCCGGTTGAGGTATCTTGTTGAGAGCCTATAGAAGAAATCGTTCGAAGTCTTTGTGCGCATAAAGAGTCGCCGAGAGTTTCTAGTTGCAAATTATTCGAGCGTGTGCGAGAGAAACAATTTGAAGTCTTGTGTGCCAAGCTTAAGAGAAGAGAAAAAACAAATCCATACACAAAGACTATTACGCAGCGGTAATCTCCATACTGGCTGGCTGGTGCTTGCTTTAAACTTTCGGGGAATACAACTTTGTGTTTCTGAATTTTTGTTTTGTTCTTCTGTTGGTGTCTTTGTTTTTGGAAGGCGTGTTTGAGTCTTTTCTTCCCACGTTTGTTCTAGTAGTTTATGTGGGTTTTTCGGTTCTCCAAGATTCTATATCTTGTGAGAATTTTGTGTTAACTGTTAAGGATTAAAAACAGTGTTGGTTTTAATATATTGTGTTGCCTTGAGGCTTGATCTACAAGTTTGATACTTGTAGATTGTTTGTGATTAATTCTTGTCTTTCTAAAGTCTGTTTGGTTTAAAATCTGAAATCAAAACTTCCGCTGCTATTTTCTGTGACATACTTTCTGTTCACATTGTCATTGTCATTGTTGCAACATTCACGCAACATTGACAATCACATCGTTCCATAGTGAGATTCCGTGGCATTACGTTCTTTCAATTGGTATCGAGCCTCCTCTTGATATCACTAAGAGTCGATTACGTTTAAAGGCGTGATTGATTCTCGGTATGAGAACGTGGTTCGTCCTCTACTCTCACAAATGCTAATTATTCTATATGGAAAGTCAAGATCGCATCTTCATCAAATCCATTGATGAAAGAGCGTGGCTTCTTGTTTTAAATGGTTGGAGTCCTCCCAAAATTGTAGATTCTGATGGTGATGTCAAGATCACCAAAGAATCTGAGTGGACCAATGATGATAGGAACACTGCTTCTTTTAACTCGAAAGCCTTGTCTGCTATTTATAAGGCCTTGGATGCAAATACTTTTAGGGTAATAGCAAATTATGAATCGCCAAAAGATGTGTGGGAGGCCCTTGGACTTTATGTGAAGGACACCGGTGTTCGTTCTTCTAAACTAAGAATGCTCACCACTCGGTTTGACTTGAATCTTTGTTTATGATTACGATTCTAAAATGCAGAAGTTTCGGCCAATGTGTCACCCGATGTTGCAACATCGGGAGCAACATTGGGAGAGACGATGGCGCAGAACAATTTCTTACGTTTTAATTCCACGGTTGCGAAGATGATGGAGACACAGATTCGGACTTCTGGAAGGGTACAGGAGGCTGTACAAGGATTGGGAAAAGAGAGCTCATCAAGTTATAGTGCTTGGAAAGGCAAACGAACGCTAAAAAGGCTAATGAAGAACAAAAGGAGTGTCTTACAAGGTTGGAGAGTCTCTTGAGTAAGAAAGATGTGGAGATTGAAGATCCGAAAGAAAAGCTCATCTAGCCAATGAAACCATGGCTAAATGGAACTCAAGCCAACAAAAAATGGATGAGATGTTGACTTCGATACTCGTAAGTGTATTGATTGGTTTAGGCCCAAGATGTTTGTGAAAGAAGGTGAAGGTATGTCTACTGAACCAAAACATCCCACACACAATTTTCAAGAAACTGCCTTCTTTGAAAAACCGAGAACAAGAAAGAAAAATTTTGTTTGTCACTTTTGCCATAAGCCTGGTCACATACAACCCTTTTGTTTTCTGAAAAAGGCTATGTATGATGATGAAATAAAACAGGCCTTCTTGGGAAAATCTCAGATGCAGAATCGTATGAAGCAGCCAATGCGACAGCCAATGCAGCAACATTGGCAGTCACATTGGAAGTCTCATCAGAAAAAAAAATTTCAAAACCACCAACCCAAATTTTTTAAACAGATGTGGGTTCCTAAGGGTAGTAATGACAAAGGCAAGTCCAAATATTGTGAACCTTTTGATATATGTCCTGGTGCTAAGCGGTTCTATGAAGATTCTCCTCCAAAATGTTCGAACCGGCATCGAAACTGAACTTGCACATGATCGAGAACACATATTACGAAAGTTCAGCAAATGTGTTTCACAATGTGTCACCCAATGTGTCACCCAATGTTTCACCCAATGTTGCAACAATGGGAGCAACATTGGACAGAAACTTGGCAGATTCAGAAACAGGTCCTGAACTTTCAGAATCAGGTCCTGTACATTCAGAAAATCAGTCCAATTTGGATGATTGCAGCCATGGCATTCCTAGCCGTATTCAGAAAAACCATCCAATCTCTCAAGTGATAGGTGATATTCATGATGGCATATACACAAGGAGAAGAGGTAAGGTTGATTCTCAAAAATTTGCATGTTTATCAAAATATTTTTGAGAGAAGCCTTAAAATTTTTATGGATGCTCCAAATGATCAAAGGTTATGGACTTCACATTGATGTGTTAACCTTGTTTTTTGATAACACCTATGCATTTTGCTTAGCACAAAAATCCAGTTCATTATTCTCGAACTAATCACATTAATATAAGACACCATTTTTTTTTAGACTTGGTTGATTATGCAAATTGTTTGCATTGAACATGTTGGGACCGAAAATCATCTTGCTGATATATTTTCCAAGTGTCTTGTTTTTGAAAGATTTTTCAATCTTTGGAAATCTTTTGTGTTTTGTGTGCCATATGATTTTACATTTAGTTAATTATTAAAAAAAACAAAAAAAAATCAAAATTAGGCATGATTGCATTTTGTCTTTAGAGGGCACTCTAGATCAATTGTCTCACATGTATGTATCTCTTGTGGTTGCTTGGGAATTTCATTCAAAATCTGTTGTGATTTCATTGTTATGATTCTATCTCTCTCCCAGTTCTTGAGTATGTTTAAAGTCCACAAAGGAAAGAGCTACCTTTTGAAATTTTTGGGATGCTGCAATTTGTCAAGGTACTATGGAACTTAGGTTCTCATGGGTTGATCTTGAGAAAATTGACTCCCCTTAATTGAAAAAGTGTGAAAGCTACCTAACGGAAAAGAGCTACCTATGAACAAGGTTGTGGCACCTTTCTTTTGGGACTATGAATCTTCGGATTTCATGGGTTGATCAAATGCAAAATTGCTTCCCTTGGTAAATAGTGTGAAAGGTTCCTAGTGGCATGTGTTGAATAGCTTGAAATAAAGTAGAGCTATATTCCTAGGGAAATAAAGTACCTATGAATTTTGGTTGTGAAAAATTTATGATCTTGGGAGAGAAATTTGGTTGAGAAATTTAAAAAAAAAAAAAAAAGAGCACAATTGAAAATAAAATCACAATTTTGGCGAATGCATCTCCCAATGCAGCAACATTAGGAACTACATCCTTTGATCTGGTCTTTATCACTTGTGTGTGATTGCATTTTTTTTATTTTTTTTCTTTTGCCTAGCTTTTAGTCATCATGTTTTTAGGCATAAAATTTTAGGACATGCATTGTTGGCAATGATATCAGCTTGGTGAAATTTTGTCCTAAACTCAAACTGTGCAAATCAATTTCCAAAAATCTCCATATTGAAAAATATTTAGTGGTTGTCTAATTTTTGTGTGGAACTAAGAGGTTTTGATTTTGGATATGAGGTGCTCAGTTTTTGCTAGGGGTGTGATCAAATCTTGGTGAACACTTGATTGTGTTTTTCAAAATCTTTGATTTTTGCGAGTTCCTAAAAATCGTTTTATCTCTCTTCCTTTTCCGGTCAAATAGGGGGAGAGAGATCAAGTGTTTCTTGTGATGGTGATGATTTCTGATTTGTGCTCCTTGCAAAAATTCAGGGGGAGATGTGATTTTCTAACCTATGCAGGTTAGATGGTTTGATTGGTGATGAATAAACACTTGTTTTTTTTTATTTGACCAGAAAGGTTCAACAAAGGGGGAGATTGTAAGGGTAAAATAGGCATGACCTATTTTATCTTGTTTTCACCTTTCTTGGTCAAAGAAGGATTTTAATTTAGTCAATGTTTATTTTAGGTGTTAGATTTTGTTTAGATTATTTTTGGTAGATTGATGTGTTTTTTGATAGGAAAATCTTTGGAAAATCTTTCAAAAGATTTTGGAGATTTTGGCTATACATGTTTGGTAACTAAATCTTTGCAAATAATTTAGTTATTCCATGTATCATAGTTTTGTTAGGAAAGATATCTTGCAATATATTTTTGGTAACTAGATTTATGTAAATAAATTAGTTATTCGATGTATCTTAGTTTTACTAGGAAAGATAATCTTGTATGATTTTTTCGTTAATCCCTTTCCTAGTAGGAGTTGGTTGTTTTGCCAATTGCTTGCAGAATTCGCAGCTTATAAAAAGATCAGGATGTCGAGCAGTTGAGGTATGCGCTGAGAGCCTATAGAAGAAATCGTTCAGAAGTGCTGTGTGCGCATAAGAGTACGCCGAGAGTTTCTAGTTGCAAATTATTCTGAGAACTGTGTGCGAGGGAAACAATTTGAAGTCTTGTGTGCCAAGCTTAAGAGAAGAGAAAAACAGTCCATACACAAAGACTATTCTGCAAGCAGTAATCTCCATACCTGCTGCTGGTGTTGCTGCTTTAAACTTTCAGGGAATACAACTTTGTGTTTCCTGAATTTTTTGTTTTGTTCTTCCTGTTGGTGTGCTGTTTTTGGAAGCTGTGTTTGAGTCTTTTCTTCCCACGTTTGTTCTAGTAGTTTATGTGGGTTTTTCGGTTCTCCAAGATTCTATATCTTGTGAGAATTTTGTGTTAACTGTTAAGGATTAAAAACAATGTTGGTTTTAATATATTGTGTTGCCTTGAGGCTTGATCTACAAGTTTGATACTTGTAGATTGTTTGTGATTAATTCTTGTCTTTCTAAAGTCTGTTTGGTTTAAAATCTGAAATCAAAACTTCCGCTGCTATTTTCTGTGACATACTTTCTGTTCACATTGTCATTGTCATTGTTGCAACATTTACTGCAACATTGACAATCACATCGTTCCATAGTGAGATTCCGTGGCATCGCGTTCTTTCAGATACTATAGAGAAACCGTGCAAATCGTTTATTGCGGTGATCGTGATTCAAACGTGATTTTATCGAAGGTTATTCGTTCCAATATTCGGGTAAATTAATATTCTAAATCTAATTTCTATAATTAGCATGGATCTTTGGATGAGTTTTTAAATTAAAGTTTTTTATTCTGCCTTATTAATTTCGATTAAAACCCAACAGTGGTATCAGAGCTACTTGCGAGTTGCGATTATATAAATTGATTTGTATCAATTGTTGGGGCGATAAAATTGTTTTATGTATAAAACCTAATTAAAAAAAAAGAGTTTTGAGGAAAAGATTAAAGTTGTAAATTGTTTGAATTGCAAAGGGTTACAATAATATTTTGTGTATGATAAAATTGTTTTATATGATTTATATAGTTGGGATAATTTATTTTTTAAAAAAAAATCGGTTTTTTGTGAAAAATCGGTTTTGAGATGAATGTCTCGAAGGTGGTTTTGGTGGCTGCTGTTATTAAAAAAAAAAATTTGTTGTGAATATTATTTTTGGGTGAAAATCGGTGCTCCCAAAAGGCAAGGCAGCATCGCCTTTGGTGCAGAGACTTGATCTCTCACCTCTCACTATCCTAAGCAAACATGGATTAGAAGGTTTGGTCCCAATGGTATTCGAAACTTGTAGCAGAAGCAAATTTTAATTGGTATTAATCAAACACTGGACTAACAAGTTGTTGTTGGTTACTATGTACCTATGGTTCTGTTTATTAAAATATTGTGCTATCAAAATTAATTGTTAGTTTGGATATTGATGTGGCAAAATCCTCAGCTTGGGCCGTCTGTTCTGTGGGTAGGATATTTGGGCTTGAATCTGCTTCCTTGAAACTGGTAGAGCCGTAAAACCGAGTGGAAGTGCAAGGCGGGCTCGCGAAACCTCCTCCGTGAAAGTAAGTATCGTGTATGAGAACGTAATACCAGAACTCAAGGAAGAGGCAGAGTGTATGAGAGCATGTACCTTTATGATGCCTGGTGGAGGGCTCCGGCGTGAGAGTAAGTATCGTGTATGAGAACAGAATACCAGAACTCAAGGAAGAGGCAGAGTGTATGAGAGCATGTACCTTTATGATGCCTGGTGGAGGGGTATTTATTGGCCCTTGTGTGGTTGAATCCGGGTAAGATCTGGTTTCTTTAGTCATCTTGTTCCACAAGGAGTGAAACTCTAGATATCATGGTGATATACGACTGGCCGCGTGATATCAGGAATAGATAAGGCAAGTGTCCTGCCTACATACGGTAACCTTTGGCCGTGTCTTGGCGTGCAAGTCACTGATGTATCGCCGATTTGACCGGCGGGCAAGGCCTCGCTTTGTGTGATAGGTGGACCAGGTTGTGTCAGGAACGTTATGCTCGCTGTTAGGTGTTGATCTTCTTGTGCTCGCTGGGCCTGTGGGTCCCTCAAGGCCCATGCTCGTGATCGGCACGTGATGGTAGCTCGTGCTCTCCTCGTGACCAGATTTGGGCTAGGCATAACAGATATATTATTTAGTTTAAGCTGAAACTGTAACCAGAAGAAGATTCGAACCATGATTGCTGGAACTTTGCCTTATGCACTTTACCACCAAGCTGTCTTACTTACACAGGTTGATGTAATGTAATTCTGTTTTCTTCTTATATTTTGTTTTTCAATATTAAATGTTAATTTTGAAATTGATAAAAATGATTGTTTTTATTAATCTTCAAGAATAATTTATCCCAATATTAAATCAACACACACAAAATTGGTAAATTTATATGCTTTAAATTTCTTAATTGGGTTATATATATATATATATATATATATATATATATATATATATATATATATATATTTACTCGTTTTATTCAATTGCATTGGATTGTACTTTTAATTATATGATGGATATAATTGCATGGTGTGTGGATAAGACCTAAGTTTTCTTTATGCGATGGTTGATGATTGGTTTATTTTATTTATTTAAAATATGACATGCCTATACATTCTGAATGTAAATTCTACTCTCATCTAAATCCACTTGTATGTTAAAATGAGGTTTCTGAATTTTATAATTTATTTTGAGAAGACGGAGACCATAGAAAGTAAAGGGGAACTTGGAGATAACGGAAGCACTTTGAGAAGTTCTTCGTTTTTCTCGCTTTAACGCTTTTATTCAAACTTTTCACTTGCTTGAGAAAATCGTTAGAGTAGGGGCCATATCCATGTCATGTAATTGTTATATGATGTATATATATGTGATGCATGATATAATTGTGTAGTATTATTTAATGAGATCAAATAACTTTAAAATCCTTCTTCAAAATATTAAGTTTATGTCTTCTAAATATGTGACACTCGTCATGGTCAAGATCATTCAATGGTAGGTCTACCAAAGTATAAGTACTTAGATTTATCTTAGATGAGACACAATGGAATAAATTAGTAATATTCAACTTTCATATAATTGGGTTTAACTTAACTAAGCTAAAACAATACGATTGTAAGCTTAGATACATGTAATTGGAATATAGTTATAAGATAAATTAGAATAAAGAGTTATTCGCCCAATTGGTCCAAGAGTTGCTTTGTGATGTAATTGAAAATTGTTTTCTACATAAATAATCAAATTTTGGGTGATCAGCCACAACTGACTTGAGATGAGATGAAATATGGATCTTGGCCAATTAGAAAAAATATTTGATATTTTTCCTAATTAATGGTGATGGTTATTAATTTGATATAAAATAGTGGGAGCTATATTTATAAAGTCCTTAAATATAGTTTGTATTTTATTATACTTATTTCTACATATTTTGTGATAGATATTCATGACTGCTAATACTCAAACTCAGTCTTTATCGTTGCGATCGGTCCTTAAGAAGGACAAGTTGTCTGGGAATAACTTCCTAGACTGGTACAGAAATTTGTGAATTGTTCTCAAACAGGAAAATAAGTTGTATGTGCTTGAGAAGCCCGTACCTGCTACTAGTGCTCCTCATGCGGAGCGTACTGCTTATCAAAAGCA
This sequence comes from Codonopsis lanceolata, assembly GCA_013146195.2. Classification (NCBI taxonomy): domain Eukaryota; kingdom Viridiplantae; phylum Streptophyta; class Magnoliopsida; order Asterales; family Campanulaceae; genus Codonopsis; species Codonopsis lanceolata. The sequence goes on along the minus strand of CM028377.1, from coordinate 100,574,565 downwards.
TAAGGATGATGCTTTGGATATTGGATGTCTCATGCTAGCTACCATGACCTCTGAGCTTCAGAAGCAACATGAGAACATGGAGGCGTACGATATGATCGTACATTTGAAGAAGCTCTACCAAGAGCAAGCTAGGCAAGAACGATTTGATGTCTCGAAGGCTTTGTTCCAAAGCAAGCTGGCAGAGGGAACGTTTGTGGGAACTCATGGGCTCAAGATGATTGGGTATATTGAGAACCTTGAAAGACTTGGCTTTCCTTTAGGTCAAGAGTTGGCCACTGATCTGATCCTGCAATCGTTGTTGGATAGTTACAATCAATTCATCATAAATTACAACCCATTTGATCACAACATGGCTGCCATCTTGCTTTTACAACCCATTTGATCACTCCCTTGTTTATCCTTTGCAATGTAGTAGATTACCTTAATCCTTCATAAACTATGTATCATGCCATTCTCCTCCTTCCAAGCCTTATAAATAAAGGTCATTCAATAATTGTCATGATAAAGCCATTTTTGTTTTACATTTAACCCCAGCCTTGAACAAATCCCTACTGTACCGACCAGGGCGGGTCCTGAACTTTTGGGAGCCCATGACGAAAATAAAAATAAAAATGCCCTTTATAGAGAGGTAAAAAAAATTTAACACAAAAATATTTTTTTTTTGAATGTCTAAAACTTAGGATTAAACCTATGATCTTATACCGCATATCTCATAAAATCAATAAACAAGTATACTATCTATTGGGACAACTAGTCTATTATAATTTTTAGTAAATGATATAATATATATCTTTGAAAGTAAATTCACAAACCAAAATTAATTAAAAAATTGTCACCAACCAAGGATTCATACCTTTGATATCCAATCCATCTGTAGCACAACTCATCAGTGCATCAAGCAAGTTGTTATGAATATTTTCAACATCAAGTTACGTATAAAATACATAAGGCAATTTATACAAATTAGGGGCCGTCAAAATTAGGGGCCCTTTGTGGTTTCCCTTCTTGCCCTCCTTTATGGCTGACCCTGGTACCGACATCATATATGCTTAACCTAAAATCAAATAAAAAAGATTCAAAAAAATTATTTAACTGTCTATTCATTTTTCCAATTATTGCAAATAGGGTAATCGTGTAATACACTTTTTATTTACTACAATAAAAAAAACCTATACAATCAACAAGTGGATAGAGATGACCTACATAGCAGACAACCAGAATGCGTCATATACCATTTATCAATACAAACAATTTTTCGTAAGTGTCAGATCATCCGCCAAGCAAGAAATTCATCTCTTCATGCATTTTTCTTAATAATGATAAATTTCTTTTACATCAAAGATGTTTTAATGTTGGGCCTTATTTTTTTTCCCTCTATGAATCATTTTCTATGAACCTTCCATAATAGTAAGGTTTTTTGATGATTCGAATCATATCTCTATTAACCTCGTATGAACCTTACCATTGGAGATGTCCTAATAGATTATGACATTAGCCATTTTATTTTGAGATTCAAAACATTATAGGATAAACCCACCGCAACAATAAATCACACCCACCATTCCAAAATAAATGTAGGTGAGAAATACGTAGCGTTCGTAGTGAATGAGCACTCCGCTCTGGACATCGATATGGCCACGGCAAGAGGGGCTCTTTTTCCCTAGCCCTAGCCCTTAGTTCTGAAAAAGTGTATTTGTGATGAGCGAAAATTAATTAGGGGTGCCAACTTGAGGCACGACACGATTGGCCGACACAAACACAACATGAAATAGTAGGGTTTGAGCTGGAGCTTATTGGGTTCAGGCCGTTATAGGGTCAATACGATAAGACACGATAAAAAATATGTTCTTATCGGGCTGGCTGCATAAGCACATCAAAACACGATAACTAAAATATATATGTTTTTAAAATATATTTTTAAAAATTTACTAGGGGTTATTCACTTCTTTCGAACTATTTTCATGAATATTTCATAATTTTATCATTTGAAAATGTATGACTTTTAAACTACTTGACTATATATATATATATTGATAAATTTTCAAAATATGTATTAAAAAATCAAAAATATATATTTTATTGATGTGGCAAAAAGCCTCAGCTTGGGCCGTCTGATCTGTGGGTAAGATATCTGGGCTTGAATCTGCTTCCTTGAACCTGGCTGAGAGCACAGAAAACCTGAGTGGAAGTGCAAGGCAGGGCCTCGCGAAACCCCTCCGGCGTGAGAGTAAGTACCGTGTATGAGAACAGAATACCAGAACTCAAGGAAGAGGCAGAGTGTATGAGAGCATGTACCTTTATGATGCCTGGTGGAGGGGTATTTATTGGCCCTTGTGTGGTTGAATCCGGGTAGGATCTGGTTTCTTTAGTCATCTTGTTCCACAAGGAGTGAAACTCTAGATATCATGGTGATATACGACTGGCCGCGTGATATCAGGAATAGATAAGGCAAGTGTCCTGCCTACATATGGTAACCTATGGCCGAGTCTTGGCGGGCAAGTCACTGATGTATTCTGCTCGATTTGGACTGAGCGGGCAAGGCCCTGCTCGCCTGTGTGATAGGTGATGTACTGAACCAGTTACAATTCCCGGGCAAGGCCCCTGGTCGGACAGGCCGGGCCTGTGTCCGACCAGGTTGGGTCAGGAACGTTATGCTCGCTGTTTGGGGTTGCTCTTCTTATGCTCGCTGGGCCTGTGGTCCCTTCAAGGCCCATGCTCGTGATTGGCACGTGATGGTGGCTCGTGCCCTGCTCGTGACCAGATTTGGGCTAGGCATATCATTTATAATGTTTATTGGGCTTAACATGCCTGACTAGATAAATCGTACTTTTTTACTTATCGTGTCTATCGTGTCGTACCATGTTTTTCGTGTTTTTATCGTATCGTGTTCGAATTTTAATATTAGGCACGATAAGCTTATCGTGTTGTGTTCACATTTGTGCTTATCGTGTCATGTTGTTATCGTACCGACCCAATAATGACCTAGCACAACCGATTTGCCACCCCTAAACGAAATGTAGTTAGTACAAAAAAAATTAGTTTTTTATCGACTACAATACAAGAAAAACAAACAAACGTAATGAAAAATTAAATATGAATTTAATGATTGAAAATTATATTAATAAATTAATAAAAAACTTAAAAATACTTTTTATAGGTAAGTGTGATCGCTTGTTGATATAGGGAATGGAACCAAAAACCTCAAGATTTTTACCAAAATGCCCTTATCATCTCTCCCGGATTTGAAATACTTGTTTAAAAACGACATTGGTCGTTTGAATTACTATCAATCATTATCCCATATCGAGAGTCGATAGCTCCTAGAAATCGTAGCTATGGAGAAAGAAACATATACTCTCTATGTCCCCAAAAAATGTTCCTAGTGGGTAAAACACAAGGATTAAGAAATATAATTAATGGTGAGTTGTAAAATATGTTATGACAATAATACATATTATACACACTCTCTTTCTCTCTCTCTAATTAATTATAGACACATTACCGTCACTCTCTCTAGGATGTTTAATAATTATTGTATTAAATAAAAGGATATATTAGGAAAATTGGTAGAAAATTTGTATACCAAAAGTCATTAGGAACATTAGTTGGAATATTCCAAAATAAAAAGTAGGAAAATTTATCTGAAACGGAGGGAGTAAATAACTGTGACTAAGACTCCGTTTGTTTCATGGAAAATCATTTCCAGAAAATGATTTCTGGAAAATGATTTCCGGAAAATCAAAAGATTTCATTTTCAGGTGTTTGGTAAATTTTTTGAAAATATGTCAGAAAACATTTACGGGTGTTTGGCAAACACATGGAAAATGTCACGGAAAACAATATATGAATAAATACAAAAATAAAAATAAAAATAAAAAAATGTTTAGGATGTCCCTAGAAAATCAATAAGGACCACCTTTTTTAATAAGGTCCATCTTTTTTTAATCTCACAATTACAAATAATTTTTTTGATAATTGATATGAAAAAAAACATTTTAAAATATAAAATAGATAATGTTTAGGATGTCCCTAGAAAATGTTCCAAAAAATATATATGAATAAATAGAAAAAAAATATTATAATATTAATGCATATATTGAATATAAAATAGTGTTGAACGTTAAGTAATTTTTCTTTAGTAGCCTTCAATTTATCATTAGTGGTGTCAAATCAATGTCTATCGTTTTTCAATCTCACAATTACAAATAATTTTTTTGATAATTGATATGAAAAAAAACGTTTTAAAATAGAAAATTGACAATGGTTAGGATGTCCCTAAATAATATAGGTGACACTAATTTTAGAACGTAGTAAGCATTTATTAAAATTATAATTTATAAATAGTATGCATAAACTTTATTTACATTTTTAAATAATTTATTTGTTGAATGAAATATGTGCAATTGTGAAAGGGGGCGGAGGGTGCCCGAACATTTGGAAAATGACTTACGGAAAATGAATTCGTAAGTCATTTTCCAGAAAAAAAACCTTCATTTTCCGTTGATTCGGAAAACCTTTTACGTTGACTGCATTTTTCTAAGGTTACCAAACACCGAAAAATAAGGAAAACGTTTTCCGGAAGTCATTTTCCGTGAAACAAACGGAGCCTAAAAAGTAAAAACAGATTTTTTTTCTTAAAGGAACTCTACATTAGACAACCCCCCCCCCCAACCCCGACTTTTGTCAATTAACTATGTACAAGACACAATCAACAGAAAATGTTTTCATTAGAAATTGAATGAAAGACTTGTCTCTGGTGCGAACTTCTCCTTATCAAGCCTCGTAATAATCAATCTAGTGTTTTATTGCATAATTCAAGAGAATAATAATATATGTTACGGTGCAACATAACACACCAAATTGATTGTTACAATACTTGGTAATCATATTGTAGAATGACATCTTGTGATCCAAGACTCCCATTCAAATTCCAATAAACACACTTTCCATTGATTGTGTCTATGCAATCTTTATCTAATGTTGAGCTCCTTCCAAAAAAGATGTGTTTATCTAATGTTGAGCTCCTTCCAAAAAAGATGTGTTCTTTTATCACGGTCAGTTGTACGTCACTTTGTCCAAAATTATATCTTAAGAACCTTCAAATTTTGATATGTATTAGTAATTGTACAACTTCAACCATAATGTTGTATTTGAAAAAGTATTCCAAATATTATCATAATTTTTTTACAAAATGTAAGAGCATCTTACGTGGATATAAAAGAAATTAGATGACACTCAAGATTTACACCCTTTTTGGAAAGAAAAAAACATCTCTAATATAAATGTGGATGATGGGTGTGGATAAGATTTGTCAATCAAATTTGATGACATTGCGAATAACAATGTCAATTTTTTACATTCTAATTAAGGGTGTGCATGCATCCTAATCGTCATTTTTCTTTATAAAAAACATTTTCTATTGGTTGTGCTCTTTTATTTTATTTTTTTGACAAATTTCATTTTAGTGATGAGATGCATGTCACATAAAATCAAATCTACATTTGCATCGAAGAGATTCATTTCAATTGAATGTGAATGAAAAGAGAAAAAAAGTGCTAATTACCTCCGGCCACGTAAGATCAAATACACAGTTGCATTAGTGATAGTCTAATACTCTATAACTTAATTCACTTACTTTTTTTACCCTTTATGTTGATTATTTGTTTAATTTTTAATCATTGCAATCATTAAAATATTAATTTTTTTATTAATATACATTCTGTGTATCACACGAATGGATTACTACTAATTATCTAATATCACATTATACACATAACAAGTTAAATATTGAAGGAAAATAATACACATCTATTTGCTCTAGACAAAATTTATTAAAAAACTAAAGAAAAAATATGTAAGCATTTAGGATCCGTACAACTGTCTCTTTATAACATATTGCCTTTCTTTGCAGTAGAAAAAAACTCAGATGTCATGATTTTGCTCCCAATTGCAGCAAAAGGAATCCAATTTCGCAGCCTTTAATTTCCAACATTTTATTTTATAAATAAAAAAAGGAATTTCAAATGGAAAATAAAGAGGGAGAAACCATTTCCATGGATGATCACAACTTAGAATAACATCTCACAAATTAAGAATATCTATAATAAAAAATAATTCAACCTCTCAAAAACTTATGATGACCTATTGGTTCTTGATAAATGATAAATCTTACAAGCCAATCCAATTTAACTGCTACCTCCTCTCTGTCCCAAAAAAAATATTTAAAAAAAATCATATTTAGGCATTTTTAATGTTTAATTTTGTCCAAATAATTTTTTTGATGAAATTATAAGACATGAGAATTATTGACATTTTACTGTAGTTAACGAATGTTATATAGCTAATACTCCATACGTCCTTAAATTATTATCCTGATAATATATTTTTTGTAAGCGTTTTTCAAATAAAAATTTAAAATAAACAAAACAGGACAACAATTTAGAAATGAAACGAGTTGCTTATTTCTCAATAAAACTATATATGTAAAAGATAATAGTTATATGGAGTATATCAATATGCAAAAAGATCAAATTGATTTTGAGAAGTAAAAATACAAATCGAGTAATAAAATTACAAAATATAAACTATTTGAATTCTTGATTTTAGAATTCAAAAACCTAATCTCTAAACTTGCATACCTTGGCTAGATGAAGATGGCCATAAAAGATAATTGGTCGGGTTAAATGGTCATACTTGAAGTAGGTCGTTTGGGCGCGGGCGTGGCTGAGAACAAAGAGCTGTATACAGTAAATTCATTAGTTATACAGTATTCAATTAGCTAAGGAGAGAGTAATTTGTACCTGAAACTGGAAAAATGCAAAACCTAATAAGGTGATTGTAAATTTGTAATATAATACAACAAATTCCACTAAATGAACTTTCATTCTTCCTGGGAAGAAAAAAAGGAAAGATTTTAATATATTTTTTCCTAACGATCACGCAAAATAACAGGGAAGAAAATGATTCGTTCAGCTGACTCGAGTAAGTCTTCTGTAAAAGAGTCTTACAGATCTTAATTCCTAAGAAGGGGCTCAACTCTCTTATAGTTTAACATACCAACACACGATCGGTAAGTCGAGTAAGTAAATCCGTCTTACAAACAATATCCGTAATACCATCGAACCTAAACTTGTCATCCACCAACTGAGTTGAGGAGGAGAAAATAAATGAAAGAGAACTGAGATATTGGCACGGCTCAATCAAATCAAATAAAATCAAAAGAATAATAATTATGTCTGAGTGAACCAGGCCAATATCATAGCAACTATTTCATATGATAATATATATATAATATATGCATGTAAAACAAGATGATTTATACTTCTCTCAAAACCAAAACCCTAGCTACCTGCATATATATATATATATATATATATATAGCTTCTATACGTATTCTTAATTCCTAGTTAGATTTTGATGAATATGGGGACATGAAAAGGCATTGAAGAAGAGAAGGAAAGAGACCAAATGAGAGAGGGAGAGAGTAGGGGAATGAGGGAGGTTTGGAATGTCTTGGGGGGTATTTAAGAGGTTAGAGAACCGGGCCTGCAACTGCAAGTAGAGCATTTATAAATCCCTACTACCAATGCAGAAAAACGGGCCACTGCATTTAACTCCATTATTCTCTCTCTCAAAAATCAAAATGTGTGGTGTAATTTTGAGATAAATCTTAGTTTTAATGTGACTTAAGCACCCACCTCCTTCGTTAAACTTATCAAGTTAGATCTCATGTAGTCCCCCGAGGCATAGCCGAGTGGTAAAAGGAGGGGGACATAAGATGCTGGAGGCATGCAGCGTGGGTTCGATACTTGGTGGAAGCACTTTGCTTTATTCGAGGTTGGACCTTGTATGTGTTATCGATTCTTGTTCTCAAACCCTGTCTCATTTCGGGCACATCTCGCGATTTTCTGGTAGTAGCGATGAGGACTGAACTACTAGGATTCAACCCGGTTAAAAAAAAAAAAAAGTTAGATCTCATGTACCATAAAATATACTTTCTTATACCATCAACCATCAAACATATTTAAACATAAGTCATAAACTATATTTATGAGTCATATTGTCTTGTGGTTAGGCCCGACAATTTAGTGAGTTGAATTGGATAGAGTTGAAACCATCAGAATCGAAAGATCAAACATATTGAAATGAGATTTGATTTAAGTTAACATGTTAAAACGGTCGACCAGATTAGTCTAGATCCCCGCAAATTCATATATTTTTAGAGTAAAAACTATCGTTTCAAAATAAATGGCGGGCTCAACATGTTTTAACCCAACTCGTTAATATTTGTGGGTTGAAACGGGTTGCCTATTTCGACCCAAAAATATTAACGTGCTGGGTCGGGTCAAGTAATTTTCATGTGAAATTTGATAAATTAACGGATTTTTGGATTGTAATTGTCAAGCCTTCTTGTGATAACGAGATCTGAACTCTTTAAAGTCAATTGATTGGATGGTTCTATGTAAATTAAACTAGTATTATTCTAATGAAAAATAATAAGATTAAGATTAAAATAATTATTAAAAAACGAATTTAAAATTAGTAAGAAATCTGTAGTTGTTCATTTAGAATACACAAAGGAACTCACAATACATGATTATTTGCAGTAATATTTCACGAGGATAATCATGTAATTTCATCTAGGCAAAAACCTAAGAGAAAAAAGTCTTAAAAGTATTTTATATAAAAAGGATCCTCTTAACCCAACCTACCGTATGCTGGTAAATTGAGTTGTGAAGGAATGAGGCTTCGTCTTACAAATTAAAATTTGTAAAATATTCTTACAAAAGACCTATTCTTTTATGAGAAAATTATCTTTTTGACCATCGTACTATTCGTAGGTAACCGATTTGATCAACCATTTTACAATATCTCAAAATCGACTAATGCACTCAATAATTAGGTGCGATGTGGTCCATGTCGTTAACAGTTCATCTATTTTTGTAATGGAACTATTAATGTGGACTAACTGAGGGATTTTATTAAGGGTATTCTTATACATCTCCATTGAAAATACAAAAATGAAAAAAAAAAAAAAGAAAAAAAGATGGCAGTCTCGTTATCATTTTCAATGGATATGTACAAGAATACCCCTCATAAAATCTCTAAATTAGTCCACATTAACAATTTTGTTACAAAAGTGGATGTCCTGTTAACGGCAGGGATCACATCACACTCAATTATTGAGTACATTATTCAATTTTGGGATATTGTAAAATGATTGGTCAAATCGATTACCTACGAATAGTACGATGGTCAAAAATAATAATTTTTCCTTCTTTTTTCTATATAAGCTAACATTAGGTGGCCATGTGTTTAATTTAACAATATCCACACTACAAGAAAATATAGAATTAGCTACAAATTTTTAACTACGAAAGTTAATTTATAGGTAAATGTACTTATTTAACTACAAAATAAAATTTCATAGTAAATCCGTATAAAATTGGCTACGAAACCAAATTCATAGAAAATTGGTAATCATGCGCGACAAAAGAGCTCTGGTTTGTCGGCAATTGAAGGCGCCAACATTTTCGCGCTTTCATTTTCGCTGGAAAAATTTGGAATGCCCAATTTATTTGAGGGAAGGGGTTAATTAGAAAATTAAAATAACAGAGGATATAGCATCTTTCATTTGGTAACCCAAACATGAACGGTAGTCTTCTTCCCTATCTTCTCTCTCTTCCTAACCGCCGGTCTGCCCCCTTCTCTCTCCTCCTCCACCGTCTTCCTCGCCCTATGTCTCCCCACCATTCCTCTCAACAACAAAACCCTATACCGCCGCCGCCTCCTTAACCTCACCGGCCGACAAAGATTCACGAGATTCTGGCTTCTCTCCGATGACTCCTGCGACGCTGTTACGTGTTGGGGTTTTCGATATGCCGATAGATTGCTCTTCATTCCGCGATTCTTAGGTAATTTCTAATCTCAAATTCTTACCTTTCTTGTACTCACTTTGATTGCTTGAGATTTTTTTTATTTGTATGAGATTGATTTAAGAGCATCCCATCTCTGGATAATACTCCATCATATTCATGGGTTTTTTTTTTCTTTTAATTATGTCTTTCCAGTGTTTTTGTTACTGGTTTTATTGGGCATTATAGTGTTACCCAGCGTTCATTTTCATCCACGTTAATAAAACTTCCGTTTCCATACCAGAAAATTGGTCCCCAAGAGAGAGAAAGAGAGAGAGTGTCAATGGGAGAGATGTGGGTGTTTTACCTAATTTCGCCGCCATTGACGATGAGGATGGTGATGCTCATGCTCATGTACTTTCTTGGACCGATGTCCCTTGTTACGTCCTCTTCACCGTCGGTTACACCTAGTTCAGTTCTCTCTCCACCATCATCCTCATCCCCGCCAACAATTGGGTCGACGTTCCCCTTTCATTTTTGCACCTAATTTCGGTTTCTATATTCAAACTGTGTTTGCCCCTTTGATAGCACATATCGTTACTATTATTTCCGCATTTTTTAATTGCGGACCCTAGATTCTCGCTCAATTGCAAAATTAAACAATAGAGTTTGGTTCCCGAATGGTGTCAAGCTGGTTATGTTAAGTTAGTTTTCTTGCAATGTAGCATAAACGCATTTACTAATCAATTTGAATATAAACTCTTGAAGTAAAGTGCGAGGTGCTCATTCATTGGTTGCTATTTTTGTAGCTGTAGTTGCTGCATGCTTTTTATTTTTTTTGGGTCGTTCAGCTGCAAACTCCCATCAAAGTATTACTTTCATTAGCTGTAGTTCTTGAATTCGATCTCAAGGTGCAATTTAGACTTAAACTGAATCATAACATGTATGACAAAAATGGAAGAAGAGATCAAATGACGTATTTGTTTTATGCTCCCATCAAAGTATTAGTTTCATTCGATCGTTTTCTAGCAAATGAATTATGAAATCACAAGGATTGATAGGTAATTTAGAAACAACTATTCATCGGCAAATGCATACCTATTGATGTTAAGCCTAGATTTATATTGTTCTGTTTGATTATGTCATGTCAATAAAATTTGGGAAGAGTAGGAAGGATACAGACATGGCTAGAAAATAAATTCTTATCCGGTAAAGAAGTCTTAGATTTCTTATAGATTAGATCATGAAGTTCTCCACCATTTCTCGTGTTTCATCTCATTAATTTAGGTACTCATTTGTTTCCAGGACTATCCTCTCGTTCTTTCTCTCTCTGTCTGAATTTTTTGAAATTGGGCTCTTGGATGATTTAAGTTAAGCTTCATGTGCAGGAGAGGAAGCAAGTCCCCTTATAAAGAAATTCTCTTGGTCTTCTGTAATATTGTTGTATGAATATTCCCGAAATTTGATGTAGGTTTCTCTGCAACATTAACACGTGCATGCTGCAGTAGTATGTGCTTCAAGTAAAGTGGCACTATCAGACATTTACTGTGTTTGGCCTGTGGTTATTTGATTTCTTAGTTTTTATCTTTTGAATGTTCTTATTAGAACTGCACTAATGTAATTGATTGACACCGGAGTGTCTTATGAAAATGAATCCACGGAAAGGTAGGGTAGTGATCAAGAGGTTAAAGGTGGCCAATGTCTAGAATGCAGAGTGAAAATCCATCCAACTTTAACTAATAAACTGTATTGACTCGGGAAGTTCCAGAAGGTATGGCTATATGCGTTGGAAAGATATACGAGTCTAGTTTAAGGAGAAAGAAACGGTTTGTAGTTTCGATCCCTGTGGAGTAAGATAAGGAATTTTTCGTACAAGGTGTCCGGACTGTCTGCACACAGTTTCTGCAGTCTAGAATGTGCAGAACGAAAATCCATCCAACTTTAACTAATAAACTGTATTGACTCGGGAAGTTCCAGAAGGTATGGCTATATGCGTTGGAAAGATATACGAGTCTAGTTTAAGGAGAAAAACGGTTTGTAGTTTCGAGCCCTGTGGAGTAAGATAAGGCATTTTTTCGTACAAGGTGTGTCCGCACACAGTTTCTGCAGTCTATTTTTCATCATTCTTTTGGTCTTTCCTCTCATTTTCTGCTCCAATAGACAAGGATGGAAAGTTCATCATGTATCTAACCAAGAACAAAGCCTGTTCGAGAGGGGCTCATCCATCCCTTGCTGGGAATTCAAATAAATGACACCACAACTTCCATGCAACACGACAATGCAGAAAAAGATGCTTATGAGAAAGTGAAGTCGAGACAAGCTCATTTAGCTAAATCCTTGTTTTACATTCGGATTGGTGACAAGGTAAGGTAGATAAGAATTGTAATTCTTCAGTTATTATGGCTTTGCTGCTTTAGCTATGCTTAATATGTAAACATTTACATGTTGATTTTTGGTTCATACAGGAGAAGGCGCAAGACTACATATTGGTGTTTCATACACTACAGATTGGTTTCCTCTACATGGACTTTGATCTTATATCAAATAGCATTGATAAAGCAAAGAAGTAAGCTGGGATGTTACTTTTCTTTGTTCAGTCATGCCATTTCTAGTGTTTGATAAAGTGTACTTGAGCTTTTTGATTGATTTTCTTTTTACATTAATGTCAGATTATTCTAATTAAAATGCTTTTCCTTATCACGTCAAGTCCCGAACTCCTTTTCGGTGATGATATGTTAATTACTACCATGTGGCAGGTTGTGGATGCACCAGATATCCTGACAGTAATTGAAAAATCTCGTACTTGTCGAGTTCCTGAACTCCTTGTCAGATTATTCTAATTAAAATGCTTTTCTTTGTTCAGTCATGCACTGTTGTATATTTGTTTCCCTTTCCATTGTTTTATGATTATCTGAACTCTCTACTAGTGTCGATATAAATTCTTTAGCTCCACATGCCCTGAATTTAATTCTCGGGCCTTTTTGGTGGCGTTCAATAGGAGTATGATAACGTTAGTCTAGTTTTGTTATAAATTTGAAGAAAACTATCTCCACTCTGGTTTTTTTTTTTTGCTTTCCTCTACATTTTTCCCTCTTAAGGATGTAGCGTCTTGAGTTTCCTCAGTACATTATGTGGTATGGTGATGCTGCTCTAGTATGATTTAGGCATCATAGAAAATTGGAAAGATGGAAAGGAAAGGGCAGCCTTTCTCTGCTTTTGGGGGTCCTGAACCTCGTCCGATATTTTATATAAACTAGACTAACGTTATCATACTCCTTGAAACGAGTTTGAGATAAATTGTTGATTATTGTATTTTATTGATGTTGGTTCTATTACACCGTTGGATGATAGAAAGAAATAATCTAATTACCCCAAACATACTTGTATAAGCCAGGCAGTGCTGCTACTCCAAAGCAATACCTAGTTTTTTTTTTGGTTCTAGTACACAGTTGGGTGATAGACAGAAATTATCTAATTACCCCAAACATACTTGTACAGGCACTCAGGAGTAAGCAGTTGTGCTTCTACTCCAAAGCAAAAACCTAGCCAAAATGAAAGAGGCAGCATCAAAGCAGCTTTTGAACGTGAGCCATCACCACCACAACCTACTCTTGTTTCATCATCACCATCACAATTATAAAGGACTTCAGAAAGCTCTCATTGTGCAGGTAGTAATAATGACTAAATTCTATCTTTTCTCAACTTCCTTTATAAATACTATGCAATTCCGTATAACATTCAAGTAGAATTGGCCACTTGGAAAAATACACCGAGAAAATGTTGGAATCTTTTTGTTGTTCACATATGGTGTTTATCTAGTTTGGAATAGAGATCTCTTTAGTAAAATAATGCTTAATGGTTTTCCATTAGTTCTATAGACCCATTAATTTGCTATTTAACTTTGTATGATGGGGCAACTCGAGTGAACATGGTTCTTAAATTTCGAGTGTAGTCGAATTCGAATGCCAATTGATGTTTTTACAGTTAGGTGATTTGTTTCTTTGATACTCCTTTACATCTTCCTGTTTCAATAATCCATTTACTGAACCTTTTTTTTTAATTCTTCCTTTTTCCTTTCTCTTGGTAGTGTGCATTTTAGTGTTAGCAGAATAGCAGCAGTTCATAGCCTATGACTGTCAAAAAATTCAGGAACTTTGCTTTTAGAAATGTTTGCAAATAATAGTAGTTAGGAACCTACAATTACAATGTCCAAGGAACTCTAGGAAACCTGCCATTAGAAATTATTTGCAAGTTTGCTAGGGTCTATAAGCCTATATCTGTAAAAACTCTTACCTTTTCAGATACTTGCAAATTGTTAGAGCTTATAACTGGAAGCAAGTTCAAGGAACTCTTACCTTTTCAAAAACTCGCATATTGCTAGGAGCCTATAACTGGAACCAAGTTCAAGGAACCTTGTTTTTTTTTTGAAAGAAAGGTTTCTGATAGATTAGTGATGTTTAATAAAGCTTGGACTTGTCTCCGGGTTCCTAGCAATTTGCGGTTGAACAATACATTCCTTGATAACGCCAATGGTCGACCACCTAGAAACTCCATTCCGACAGTGAACCCTCAACTAGAGGGTGCTAAAAGCAGTTGAGTCAGCAATTTCGGGCTTGAAAAGCCTTATCCGAAGGATTTCTATGATGAGGGGAGGTTGGGAGTTCTGCATATCATGCAGTGTCACAGTGTGTGGATCTGGAACCAAGGTTGAGTGGTCTTTTGGTTTCCAAACTGAATTTCTTCCCTTAGTAATCACCTTAGCAATATTCTTCCCATTTAATTATTTGGGGTCAGCCTTCACATTAGTTTCTTTGGATTGGCCCAGCTCCGATTATTGAGAAAGAGTACAACTTTTCACGGATATGCAAAGTCTTACTTGACCATTTTCGCTAAGAGAAAGATCAAGATTGATCATTTTTCTTTCCCATATATGCAAAGTCTTACTTGACCATTTTCGCTAAGAGAAAGATCAAGATTGATCATTTTTTCTTTCACATATATATTTAAAGCCACTCTTTTCTATTTTCCCTAAGAGATCGATTGAGAAAGAGAGAAAGTGGAATCCCATATATATGAGAAAGCACTCTTTTTGATTGAACCGAGGCAACTTTCTATATGATACTGATGTTAACGACCAGCTCTTAGGAGTGCTTCTCTTGACAGTTGACATTTCATAGAAGGACTGAAAGTGTTCGTACTTGCTTCCTTATTTCATCTAGCACTTATATTAGATATATGATTTCGGGATGGATTGATCTTAGTACGAGGAATTTCTTATCTAACATCTTTATGGGAATAGTGACAACACACGGTTAATAAGCACTACCTTAGCACCATGGCTCAAGAACGGCTAGACCAACCCTCTCTTCTCTTCCTTACTTTGGAAAGCACTTCATTAAAATATTCCATTTTGGCCCTAGCAAAAAATAAAGGAGCACCCTTACTGTACTAAGAAATAGGAAGGCTAGCTTGTTGAAATCCAATCCATTCATGCAAGAAATTGTCTCTAGAGACTTTAAACCTCAAAATATGACTTGAAAGTGTTTTTATCTTGAAAGTGAAGGAATCTTCCATTAAAATAAAGAAAGCAGGGGTTCATGGCTAACTAAGTCTAAAATAGCTTATCTACTTTAATAACTTAGTAGTATTTAAGATAAATAATGCAACAGCAATTTCTACATCATTAATGTTTCTAGGAGTGTTTCGTAGATACCTTGCAGTGTTTGGAAGTTTGTTATCACAAACTAGTTTCAATCGTTCAATTTCGGTGAAATACGAAGCATTGAGCCATTAATTTGAAATAAAATGGTTATGCAAATTGGTCATAAGAAGCGGTGAGAGAAACCAGTCAACAAGCAGACATGGAATCTGATAAAAGAGCGAGAGTAATGTGTGTTTTATACCATTTTGTGAGTTTTAATCATTATATGTATGTATGTATGTATGTATGTATGTATGTCATTTTCACTTTTCACTGCCCCTATTTATTTTTGCAGATTTTAGGTCATCTTGAGGTGCGAGAAGACTTGGTATATATGACTTTTGTGATATAGCTACTTTTATCAATGAAGAATTACACAGAAGGCTCATCTGCAAGTTGAGATATAGCCAGGCGAGAAAGTCATTTTTTTTTGTCTTTGTTAATAGGCATGGTTTACATAATTTTGGAAGCGAAGCTAGTTTATCTTGTTTTTGGACAATGGATTGCTCTATATCTACCTAGTCGTAAGTTTATGGTAGGATTCACATTTGGTGTATTAAGATTAGTATTGGTGCATCCATGAACCGAATTGTATATATGCTTTTCATGGTTATATGAAAAAGAAAATATTAATTTCGTAGTTAAACAGTCGCAGGCTTGTTACACATCACCTACAAATAATTTTATAGTTATAAAATAATCCATCGACTATAAATTATTTCATAGTTATAACCCAACAACTACGAATGATTTCATAGTTAAATAACACCCAACAACTACCATTTATTTCGTAGTTAAATAGCAATACAACAACGACGAATTTTTTTATAGTAAAATAGCAACCTAACAGCTACAAATTATTTTCATAGTAAAATAACAACTCAACAGCTACGAATTATTTTCATGGTTAAATGACAACCCAATAGCTACGAATTATTTTCATGGTTAAATGACAACCCAATAGCTACGAATTATTTCATAGTAAAATAACACCCCAACAACTACGAAATAATTTGTAGTTGAATAAGATCCCAATATCTACGAAATATTTTGTAGTTAAACGGTAGCCCATCAACTATGAACTATATTTTGTAGTAAAACGCTGAGGTTATTTGCGACGAAGACAATTTGCGACGAAATTTTGTGTATGTAGACAAATTATGCTATTTGACGACGAAAATATTTTTCGTCGCCAATAACCTTTAGCGACGTCGCATAGGCGACGAAGATGCGACGAAAGTCATTTCGTAGTCAAATGTCATTAGCGACGAAATTGATATTATTTGCTACAAATTTTTTCGTAGCAAAATGACTTTTTTCTTGTAGTGCCAGTAGGGGTGAGCAGCCCAGCTCATTAGTCCGTACAGCCCGCAGTGCCCACCAATGCCCGGCCCATAGTGCCTGTGCTCATGGGCTAATACATAGTGTTGGTGTGGGTTTCCGGGAATTGCGCCCGCGCCCTTGGATAGGGGTGCGCGTACGTGCGGAAGCCGGACACCACGCTTTCCATTCCGTCCTCCCTTGTTTAGGGGGGGACGAAATTAAAAATGCGGAAAGGGTGCTGTCTTTAAAAGCGCGTTGAATACGCCTCGGTAACTTCAGTGAATTTTTGGTCCAATATGAGAGCTTTGAGTTTTCTACATCAAGTTATCCCTTTTTAGGGGATACCAGGATATATGAATACATCACTCTTTCATTCACATCTTCCCTTGTTTAGGGGAAAATGGAAAGTGCAAGAAAGAATGTTGCGAGACCCCACTATGGATTTTATGAAAATAGCCTTATGGCCTATTTCGGATCACTATGAGTGCTTTGGGTTTTCTATATCAAGTTATCCCTTTTTTAGGGGATACCAGGATATAGGAATGCATCACCCTTTCGTTCTCATTCTCCATTTTTTAGGGGAAAACGAAAAAGTGTAAGAAAGGAGTGTTGCGATGCCCCACTGGATCCAAAATGTTTTATAGAGTCGTCATCTTTATTTTATGGCAGAAATAAAGCAAAACCAAAAAAGAAAACCAGAGATTGCAAAAATGGGTTCGGAGGCTAAGTTACGAGTTGGGAAGGTGCTAGGCACCCAACTCGCCCTTTCGGTCTCAAAAGCGGTTTTTGGCTGAAGTATGCTTTTTGTTATATTTATCTAGCAAATAAATAAAACATTAAAAGACATGAAATAATAGTAAATACATCCATGGCTACATTATTTACGGACTTGCAGCCGTCTCCTTACAATAATTACAAATACATTTAAAAATATTTGACCATAATAACAGCTCTTTTAAATACTATTTCCTAATTAAATCCGGGCATCACAACGGCTTATATTTTTACATTGGCCCGGATTTTGAAAATAAATTTTATAAAATAAATGCCCTTAAAGGTTTTACCTTTTAGAGCGTGGTGTGCTCCCTCTGTCCTTCTCGAGAGAGAGGGAGACTTTTTATGCTGCTGCTGTTGCGATTTGGGCAGAGTAACGACTTATTTTTGGTGGTTTTGGCCTTTTCACTCGGGCAGAGCAACTGCTCTTTCCGAGATTTTTGGACCGGGAAAATAGGGTGGATACCTAACTAGAGGGCTACGGATCACTTTAACCGGTTGGTTTTAGGTTTGGCAGAGTTTTGGCAGGGCTTCGAGGTTTTATAGAGAGGGAAACTCACTATCGCTCTTCGTTCTATTTTCTCTCAGCGTAACGAGGACACTGAGATTTTGTGATCACTGATCGGTGTACTGAAGGCGAACCCCGAGCTCTCTATTTATAGGCTGAAGGAGGGACTCATCGGAGAATTCTTTTTCTCTATGTGGGCTTAAATTCTTTGTACACTACGCATCAGATGCTGCACATTGCGTTAACGGGGAATGGTCCTGTAGCACCTTGGGCGCGGCCTAAAGGCTCCTTGGGCGCCGCGCCAAGGACCCCTTTTGGTAGCGCCAATGCACTATTCATCTTTCAATTTTGACGCTTTAGCCCCTGCATTTTACTGTTTTGCGCATCCTGCTTTGCCTTTTGCATTTTCAAATCATGTAACTTGACATTTGTTAAGTGTTAACAGTTCTTGATATCACATACCAGAGTTACATATTAGGAGTACGAAATTGGGGTGTCTACAGTTGGGCTTTAGAGAAGTTAGATGCTCGCGACCATGGGTTCAACTGGGTCTTCAATTTTTAATGCCCGTCAAGTGCCCGGCCCGGCCCATCTTCTTGAGTTCATTACTTCATTATATTATTAATGTATTATTTATTATAATTATATATAATAAGAAGTGGAACGAAAGGGAAGCCTTAGATAAATTATATTTAATTATTTACAATGTGCCGATGTTTTAGTAGTTTTCTTTGTCTTTGATGCAAGTAAATTATCTGGCTCTATTTCCTACTGGTGCTTACTGCATCTCTTCATATATTTTTTTTGTGTTGTTTCTTCTCCTCCTCACTTTGTGTTTGTTGTTATGATTAGGAGAGAGAAGTGAAGTTCATCACAGAAACAGAGGAAAAGAATCAGATGAGAGGACCGAGAACATGTGTACCATATTTTTTATAAGTTGAAATGTCCTCCATGTCACTTAGAAAGTGGTTTCAGCAATTCTTACATCCTTGGTTGGGGGGGGGGGAGGGGAGAAAAACAAAGAAAGGAAGACAACAATTGAATGTGTCACCGTTGGTCTAACATGTGGATGATGCAACTGAAGGTCTCTTTGCCCACTACGCTTTACAATAGATCGTTTGTGTATTAAAGAACACCAATATTGTTACTTCCGGCCCTTGTTGCATGATAATTCAAATCTATGCTTAGTGAATATTGTCTTGAACAGACTGTAAGTTGTAGATCACTTTATGGGTGGTAAAATATTCATTTTCTTTCTTTTTTGAGTCTTTCCATTTATTCTTTTGAAAATTATAGTCTGTAAGTTTACAATGAGTATGAGGTCTTACTAAAAAAAAATTAAAAGCACAAAAATCAATCGAAGAGCCCATCAAGCCCGTGCCCGTCCAATGCCTGTCTAAAGTCCGTTCACTAATGCCTGTGGGCTTGTTACAATACTGGGCTTTTTAAAATGATGTCCGCTACTATATGGACCTATACTGGGTATTGTCAATGCCCGTGGGCTTAAGGTACGTGCTCACCCCTAGTATCCAGTCTAATCTTAGATTACAATTAACACAAAGTAAGTGCAAGAGTGGAAGCGGGGAGCGAGAGCGTGAATGCATCAAAGTGTGAAAATTGCTTTAGAATACGTAATTGAGAGGTACATTGTTTCACGTGGTAGTTGAGGAGGGTAATCTGAACTCAACCCATTGTGAAGGGGGGTTATTCATAAGAAGACTCATGGCAGTTGGATCTTGTAGTCGGGATCGACCCCGACCGTCGAATAGCCTTAGTGAGCTCTATTGTATATAGAATATATATATATATATATATATATATATATATATATATATATATAGCTCTATTTATTTATTTAGAGACCACGTAATACAATTTTGATCTAAAAACTTAATTAATAATGAGAATATTGGGTCATATTATAAATACTAAAAAATCTGATGGTATAATTGCAAATTTGATAAATATGTTAAAAATTAAAGGTAAAAACTTGTGTAGGACGGAATTTAGTAAAACGGATCCGTAGGATGGAGCTCCATTTAAGAATTCATGGGTCTTAATAAATAAAAAACATGTTATTAAAAATCACATAACCAGTTCAACCGAGATGACATATGATCGTAACATTAAAGTTAGTTGGGGTCATGGGCTCGAATTCTTCAAGCCACAAAATTTATTTTTATTAAGTGTGACTCATCACGTGTCAGCTCGGTAGGGTGGTCATCGCATTAATGAAAAGTTTCTTATTCTGCTCCGGTGCCCCTGCACTTTCAAGGTTTGTCGTCAAAATTCTTATGTTTCCCACACCCTGCAGTTTAATCATTTGCCAGCTCTGTTAGCTTTCCGTTAGCCTCATTTACCTTGAGATGCTTGACAAACCCTAACGGATTTTAACAAAATGCTAAGTGACGCATTGAAAGTCAAACGTGACCATTTAAAAGACAAAAGTGACATATTTTAGGGTCAAAAGAGACACTATAAAAGAAAACTTATTATAATTTTCATTAAAATACAAAATAACACTCTTAATATTAAAAAAGTGATACTCTTAATATTAAGGGCATGTTTGGTACAGAGTTTTGAAAACGCAGCGTTTTGAAAACGCAGCGTTTTTCTTACAAATGTGTTTGTGATACATTTTCAAAACGCTATTTTCATAAATCTGAGTATTTGTCAAAACAACGATTTTACCCTTTCTTAAACAATGCCTTACTTCCAATTTTATATATATATATATATATATATATATATATTTCGTTAAAACATGATAATTAGTTTAACCATATAAAAAAATAAAGCAGGACGATTGCTTAAAATCAGAACGAGTAGTACTTTTCTTGACTTATGACAAATTAGGTTGTTATATATATATATATATATATATAAAATACTTTCATATATTTTCCTTTGAGGCTTTGACCGTTTCCCATCCCAGCTTCCTTCCCAGTTCGACGGTTCGCCGTTCGCCCCTCGATTTCACAGTTCGACTCTCTTAGTCTGGCAGTGAGCAGTCACTTTAGGCTCTAGCAAGCAGAGATGCAGACGGGCGAAGGCATGGCAGTGGCGGACGGCGGCAGCAGCAAATCAGATCTGATCTCAGTCCTCTTCTTCTCTCTCTAGTCTCTCTCTCTTCCCGACTCTCTCTCTCCCCGACTCTCTCTCTAGTCTCCCTGTCTCCCCGATTTTACTCTGTATTGGCAAAGGGGTAATGAGGTAAACTAATTTCTCAGCGGCGTTTTGATAGCCGCATTTTTTCTTCCGCTAAAAATTCGTACGTTTAAAAAACGCCCCCATTTCTCAAACGCTCCGTTTTTAAACGGGGTAATGATACAACAATTTAGTAAAATGCCTCCGTTATTTGGCAGCGCTTTGACGAAAACGCGCTACCAGACACAACCTAAATATGACACATTTAATACTAAAAATTGACATTTCAAAACTACAAGTGACTGCCAAAAGTGACACATTTAATATTAAAACGTGACACTTTCAATGATATAAAGTGACAATTTCATTGTTTTACACAAAAACGTGACGGTTTTTATTTATAATTCAAAATAACACTTTTTAAAAACAAAAGTGACACATTTAATATCAAAAGTAACACATTTCAGATTAAAAAGTAACATCTTTTGAAGGAAAAAAATGATATTTTTTATTAAAAACATAAAGTGACACATTTTATACTGAAAAGTGACACATTTTATTTTGAAAAATGACACATTTTATATTGTAAAGTGATACTTTTAATACTGAAAAGTGATACTCTTTATTTATACAAGTGAAGGGCGACGTTGTAATTTTCAAAAGTCAAAGGGTTGCACTGAGATTACTGAATATTAACTCATTTAACATGAATATGTATGTTTTATGCATTAAGATTCGTAAAACCGTTCTATATAGACCACCCTAAACTTAAAATGTGTGGTCAGTTCAGTTGCTCTTAAAATTACTTGCAAGTTTCAAAAATGGCTACCCCTTCATCTTCCTTCTGTTTTCCACAGTTGTCTTCTTATTTCTTAATCTTATCTTCTCCACCCACAAAACTTGCTCATCTTCTCCAAATATACGTATGGGTGGATCCGTGAATTTCAAAGAGGGCGCAGATCTATATATATATAATAACAAACGTGATTTTTCCACCTAAAACTGATGTTCATAAATAAAAACATTGGAAAGTGAAACACTTTTTTTTCCCACTTTTTCTTTGTTTTTATACTAAACATTTAATATTAAGTTGACATAAATATATTTATACATTTTAGGAACATTGAATACACCCAGACTGCTGGTATTCTCCGCACAATTCACAATATCATTCTTAACCTTTTATTTTCCATCACATTTATTTAAAGTTTATGGATGTTCTTTGTAGATGCTCAATAAATCTTCTACAAAGTTAAAAAAAAAAAGAGAATTATTTTGAGATAGATGAAACATTATTTATACATTTATTAGTTATAAATTATTTAATTATTATAATTTCAAATATGGACGGCTTGATTAAAACATTTTTAATTAAAAGTGAAAACATCGTTGAAAAAGTCAAAAATTGGTTGACATATTATACCATTCTTTTTTTGCTTGTTTCTTTTATGGATAGATATGAAGTTTTCTTTCATTAAAGTTTAATATTTTCAAGCCATTGATGGCTAAAATTATACCATCAAACTCTAAAAAATTTGAAAGCTTATTGATGCGAAAACCATAAACTTCTGAGTCTTTGATTTGAGCTTTTACAATCCCTTTTTTCTTGATCTGCTTAAATTTCCTTAAATAAATTAATCTGTAGATTTTCATTTTTATTTTTTATGGAAGGCAACCAATTAAAGTCAGGGTACACTTAATTGATAGTGTTTACGGTGTTGTACGTTGCCGATAATGATTTGGGATTAAGATTCTGGCATTCGCTTTTGTTTTTTTACCAGGCTTATGCATTCAGATGTCTCAACATTTTATTTTCCATCACATCTATATAAACAAGTTGTTTCAAAAGAAGTCATACATTAGACAACCCTAACTTTTAAATATAAACATTGCGTAAAACACCATGAGAGAAAACTGTTTTATTTGGAATTTGAACAAAATTCTATGATGACCGATGAGATAATGTCCGTGACATTCTTGGAATAAAAAACAATACCACCATAATGACCCTTTGAACGAACTTGGCATGTTTTTTGTTACATGATCACAAATTGTACCATTTATGGACACATTGCAAAGTTTTTAGACTTGCAAAAAACTTGAGACTACAAGCTTTTGGCAATGACGAACGCGGTCTCGTGTTGAAGGCATTTTATGAGTGGATTTTAAGTATCGACGACGGTACATGTGGTAGTGAAAATGATGGTGTTACCACAATAAAAGTTCCTAATTGTCTTTTGGTTAATACATCAGATATATGATCCAGTTGTTGAAGGTATATATCTGTCATTTTTTGAGTATTTTATGATGTGTCATATTTGCAAGAAAGGGCTATACTTGCCCCGATTCTTAATGTTCTTGACACCATAAATGAGTACATGGTTTATAACAATCACTTAGAAAGAATAACTTATCTGAGTTCAGATTCTATGTGTAAGGTAGAGAACAACACAAGTTTGTTTGAAGGCATTCATTTTACATAGTTTTTGAATAATATAAAGTGTTCATGATTGTCTAACTATGAATTAACACTTAAGGTTGGTGTTTCGGTGATGTTGTTGAGAAACATTGACCTTGCTGCAGAGTTGTATAATGGAACAAAACTAATCATTACCATACTTGAGAATCACGCTCTTCAAGCAAATTTTTCGAATGGAAGCAATCTTGGAGACAAAATATTTATACCAAGAACGTCATTGTCTCCATCAGATGTGAGGTTGTCTTTCAAGTTTCGAGGGAAGAAAATTTACATTGGTAGTATCGTATGTCATGACAATTAACAAAAGTCAAGGTCAATCACTTTCACATGTAGAACTCTTCTTGAAGAAATCAATATTCAGTCATGTTCAGTTGTATGTCGCAGTTTATAGGGTAACAAATCGTTCTGGCTTGAAGATATTAATATTGAGAGTAATGTTATCTTTATAACTATTCTCACCACTCTCTTTACAACTATACTTTTGTAAAATGATGACTCACTTAAGTTGTTTTTTGACAAATATTGTCTATAAGGAAAAATTTTCAAAATTTATAATATTACCAATAAAACGATATATTTATATTTAAGTAGTTGCCGGATACATTACTTTTCTTAATTTATTTTTTTAATTTTGATTTGTTATTCGTTTTGCTCGAATATTATTTAATTAAAAATATTTTTTGTCAATACGTTTAACGCACGGATGTAAAACTAGTTAAAATATATATAAAAAAAGGTTCAATTTGTGTTCACCGTTGGATTTACCTTCCCCTTGTGTTGTCCACATGATTGATAGGGGAAGGTTCTTCGATCTCATTGGATCACAAATACTCCTCAAGATTTCAAATAATCGGCGTTCTTTTTTCTTTGTCCGATTTTAAATAATTTTTCTATTTTAAAACTTTTTTTAAGAAAATATTTTTATCATTTTATTATTATTTTTTCTATCTATTTTAGTTATGATCACATGCTCAAAGACATTAAAAAAACCCACACATTGTACTAATATTTATAATACAATCAATTACTTTTTCAAATAATGTCGGATCAAAGATGATGCTTATTTAAAAGCGGAGGAAGTAGTAAGATAGCACCATCATGCTTACTTGTACAACATCGTCATGGGATTGCCCATATCGGGAAAACTAAGTCTAAACCCAAAAATACCCTTGAACAAGGTATGCAAAAATGCGTTGGTACTCCCTTCGATAAAGAGTCCACAATACTATTTTGTGATATTTCCTTTTAAGAGTCTATTTTCCAAAAAAATTGTAATTTTCATCTTCATAACATTTCAACTTTAGTCTCTACATTTGATATAACATGATTATACTCAAGTATTTTTGTAATTATAACTAACTTTAATATTAGTTATATATCTCATTGACGGATCTAAGTGAGAGTTGAGTGGGGCTGATTATTAATTCTAAACTATTTTATAAATATGTATGTAATGACAAATGAGTAAGTCTTAGTCACCAACTATATAAAACTTCTTTTTTCGATTAATGATGAATGAAAATATTTTATACAGTTATTACTGTTTACAATAATTTTTAATACCTAGCCAATATTATACCAAAATCCATAATTGATATATCCCTTAAAAATTTAATTTTTCGAACATTAACTATGGGTGAAAAGGAGGGAGCATCATGTAAACTATAATAAGGAGAGAAATGTAATTTGCAGTTAGTGGTGTGTGGCAGGATGGGGTCTTAAGAAAATTTATTGAAGGAAAAAAGCAAGTACTGGCCTCTAAAAACAACACAGTGGTATCGCCCATGATCGTGATACTCACCGTCCTTTGGCAAACCAGTGAGACCTCACCATTTAATGAAAAGGAATCTCTCCCTCTCTCTCTCACACACAAACACGCGTAAATCATAATGTGCATATGTTTATTGAAAATTCTTCGGGTTTTGCACGGGTCGAATAAGATTCGTTTTCTTGATTAAAGTGAACGGAAGTGAAAACGATAAATTTTAAAAAGTAATATAATGATATAAGATGTCGTTTGGTAGTCAGGATTAAAACCAAATAAATTGCACTAAAAAAGGAAAACTCTCCCCACACCCCCATGAAAATGTGAGAGAGAAAATCACGGTAACCCAACGATTAATGGCTTGTTTGTTGTGGCTGATGACTTATGACTTATGGCTGATAGCTTAAGATGGTAGCTGAATGACTTTTACTGATTAGATGATAGACTGCTTGTTCTGAAAAATTGCTTATGAGTCGTTATAATTATTTGTTAAAAAAAAAAACTTGAAAATTAGTATTCATATTTTTATGTATATTTCATAAAAGGATGAAATGAAGACAATCAAATATTTATTAATGAATAGTTGTCTTCATGTTTAAAAAAAAACCAAAAAAACTTAAAATTTTGGCTTTTTGGCTTTTGACTTTTCAATGCATAAAAAGTGTTGTACCTTATTTATTTGGCTTATAAGTTTGAAACAAACACTTTAAATATGACTTTTCAAAAGCCAAAGCCAAAATTACTTAAAAGCAACAACTTTAGTATTAAGTAGCTATTAGACCAATAAGTATTTATTCATGAGTCACCCCCAAGAGGATGAAACCCCACAGCGGTTCTAGGACTCGATCATTGGTCCTGTACCCAAATCTACTAGCTCTTAACCAACTGAGCTAAGTCCGTGAGGGCAATAGATTAATAAGCTGAGTTGCCTGATGTTTGCTACGCATTAAGTGGTCGGGACTAATAGCACGAGTTATCCGGATAAAGTCATTATCCCCTCACTATTAATACCAAGGGGTAGGGTGGTATTATTAGCGCCCTCACTAAAAAAAATTGGGATTAACATTTGTAATCTCAAAACTACCCCTGATATATAAGTGAAGATTAATAGCGAGGACACTAATAGTACTGGGATTAATAATACTGCTTATCCTTGTCCGACGACCAAACAAGCCCTAATAGCATAAACGCTCCCACTTAGATGTCTCTTTATCGATAATTCGGATAAGACGATCACATTCAAAATATTTTAAAGCTGCATTAGCGATGTTTAAATTAGAGATTTCATACTTTACTTAATGTCAACATGAACTTAATTTTAAGTTTATTATCCATAATTTTAATCTTCTTGTATGTAACACTTATATACTAAGATTATAGTTACAACAAATAAACTAGAGATTTTCTATGATGTCAATAAAATATATACAATAAGCACAAGTGTTCGTAAATAAATGTCTTATTTATTAATAATAAAATAATTCAAAATTAGGGCACTGTTTGTAACAAATGCAAAAGGGGAACAAGGGAATCAAACAGAAGAGGTGTAAGTTGACGGAGAGAAATGGGTAGCTCGTGAACGGGTACAGACCACAGAGTGTGAACTCTTTTCATTTAAGGCACTGTTTGGTTTTTGTATTAATAACACCCAAAACTAAATATTTGCATTTAGGTCAAGCAATTTAATTGACTAGTCACCTAGCCTTTTCAGTTATGTTTCTGCAATAGAAAAAGAATCAAAACTGTATTTAATTTGTTGATGCTTATTCAAGGTTGACTGACTAGAAGAGTCGCTTTTCGGTTATGTTTTCGATAATATGTTTCAACCCAAAAATATTATTTGTTTAGGTCAGGTTAAATACAGATCGAATCTGTTATTCATTTTAATCCGTTAGTTTTTACTCAACAAATGTATAGATTTTGGGTGGAAATACAGGTTAGCATGGGTAGACCCGTTACCCGTTTAACCCGATTCAATTCAAACAGATACATTTGACCTATATATATATATATATATATATATATATATATATACATACATACATACATATATACATATTGGTTCGGTCCGATTCCAGAACCGAATTTTAAAACTCAAAACCAGGACCAGACTAATTATTCGGTTTTTCAAAAATTCTGGATCAAGACCAAACTAAAAAATTGGTCCAGTCCGGTTCTTTGATTTTAATGGGTTCCGATCCGTTATCCATCTTAACACACCCCACCCATTTCTCATGCCTACACTCAATGTACCCCTCGTGTGCCAAGTCAATGTGAGTTTGTGCGGAGGTTATTAAGTGTGGAATGGTACAAGTAGTAATGGTGTGTACCGGAAGGCATTCAGTGTATAATGCAAGTCAGGGTGGTAATTGGGTATTAGTAGATAGTTTTTGGTTAAATCATTATTCATTATGTCAAATGATAATGGACCTAACCTAAAACTATCCATTAACACTCAATAGCCACCCATAAATATAATGATGCATCATTTTTGGAAGGTATTATGGAAATTACTTTCTTTTTCAAGAAATAAGAACCCTAACAAGGGCTGGATGCATCATTGCATAAAACCCATTCTATTTGTAGTAACTAGTCAGAAGTCTAGTAGTATAAAATTATATGGATTCAATAATGGTTGGAATTAACTACGATGAATTTTGAAATCATAATGCAAATAATCAAGAGAAAAATATCAAAAAGTTTCATTAAAAAATTATCATATCCAAAAAGTTTTAAAAATAATTTTTCTATTTAAAAAGTCATAAAGTTAAACTTGTAATACCAAAAATTCCAAAACTTAACGTTTCCTAACATCATTAAGGTGTGAGGTTTTATTTAAAAGTAACCTTATATTTAACTTCAATAATGTTATTTTATTTTATTTTCCTCCTAAGGGGGGCATGAGAAGGGATCGAATCTGAGACCTCACACTTTGTGAAGCTCCATGTCTATCACTGGGCCACCCCCTTAGGGGCAACTTCAATAATGTTAATTATTTAGTATTTCAGATAAAATAATAATAATATTTATTAGCAACTAAATTAATAATAATAATAATATTATTATTATGATAATAATAACAATAATAAGAACAACAACAACAAATCATTATACTATTAATAATAACGATATACAAGATTTTTTCTATTAATAATAATAATAATAATAATAATATTATTATTATTATTATTATTATTATCACTACTACTAATAATAATAATAAAATAATAATTTTAATATTACTACCAAAATTTCATAATAGTGTAAAGGTTAACTTTTTTTAATTTTTATTATGAAAAGATTTAGATTTTATGAATTAAGTAGTTGCTTTGGGATCGTTCGGGAATGAATTTTTTAAAGAAATTTTTATACTATCTAATAGTAAATGTTGATGAATAAAATGAAAATAATACTATGGCTATAATAATATAATAATGATTATTATTGTTATAATATTAATAATATTCAATGCAATTCTTATCATCGTTATCATACAATTAAAAGAATAATACGTTTTCATCCAATAAAAGCGTTTAACATAACGGTGTTTGAAGACAAGTTAAATATTGGACTTTCTAGTATTAAAATTTTAATTTTGGGACTTTTTGGATACAAAAATTATTTTTTTGAATATTTTGGAGATGTGAATTTTTTAGTGGAACTTTTAAGTATTTTTCCCAATAATTAATGCAAGATGACTAGTCAACTTTGCCCGTTACCATCCGGGTAAAGGTTTGTTTGACACTGATTTTGTGTTTATAAATGTCTTGTTGTAAAGTAATGGATGTAGAACCAAAATATAAAGAATCACGTTGTGGATGTCCTTAGGGTCTTTAAGGGTTACAAATTCCAATTGCTTCGCCTTCAATTATAAAAAATATATATACTCCGTTTATTTGACTCGGCACAAATTAAGAAAATTGATTTTATTATGAATATTATTGTTGGATAGTATGTATGACTCGATTACCTTAGGAAAGGCCAAGTCCTATAAAGCGGAAGGAACGGAGCAAGTATAGGCGTATAGCCAAGGAGGACCGACTATGAGTGCTCCAGATTTTCGACGTTTTAAGGCGCGTAAAATACGATCGGCCTCATTGTAAACTCAAAATATGGCCAGCAGAGTGTGAACTCTTTTCATTTAAGGCACTGTTTGGTTTTTGTATTAATAACACCCAAAACTAAATATTTGCATTTAGGTCAAGTAATTTAATTGACTAGTCACCTAGCCTTTTCAGTTATGTTTCTGCAATAGAAAAAGAATCAAAACTGTATTTAATTTGTTGATGCTTATTGAAGGTTGACTGACTAGAAGAGTCGCTTTTCGGTTATGTTTCGATAACATGTTTCAACCCAAAAATATTATTTGTTCAGGTCAGGTTAAATACAGATCGAATCTGTTGTTTATTTTAATCCGTTAGTTTTTACTCAACAAATGTATAGATTTTGGGTGGAAATACAGGTTAGCATGGGTAGACCCGTTACCCGTTTAACCCGATCCAATTCAAACAGATACATTTGACCTATTTGACATTTGATTTTGATGGGTTCCGATCCATTATCCATCTTAACACAACCCACCCAATTCTCATGCCTACGCTCAATGTACCCCCTCGTGTGCCAAGTCAATGTGAGTTTGTACGGAGGTTATTAAGTGTGGAATGGTACAAGTAGTAATGGTGTGTACCGGAACGCATTCAGTGTACAATATAATTATGGGTGGTAATTAGGTGTTAATGGATAATTTTGAGTTAAATCATTATTCATTATGTCAAATGATAATGGACTAACCTAAACTATTCATTAACACCCAATTGTCACCCTAAATGTAATGATGCATCCTTATTGGAATGTATTATGGAAATTACTTTCTTTTTCAAGAAATAAGAACCCTAACAAGGGCTGGATGCATCATTGCATAAAACCCATTCTATTTGTAGTAACTAGTCAGAAGTCTAGTAGTATAAAATTCTATGGATTCAATAATGGTTGGAATTAACTACGATGAATTTTGAAATCATAATGCAAATAATCAAGGGAAAAATATCAAAAAATCTCATT
The DNA here is from genome assembly GCA_013146195.2 of Codonopsis lanceolata. NCBI lineage: Eukaryota > Viridiplantae > Streptophyta > Magnoliopsida > Asterales > Campanulaceae > Codonopsis > Codonopsis lanceolata. The sequence continues at coordinate 100,543,953 of CM028377.1, read as the reverse complement.
AGAAAATTCTCATATCCAAAAAGTTTCAAAAATAATTATTCTATTCAAAAAGTCATAAAGTTAAACTTTTAATACAAAAAATTCGAAAACTTAACGTTTCCTAACATGGTATGAGGTTTTATTTGAAAGTAACCGTATATTTAACTTCAATAATGTTAATTATTTAGTATTTTAGATAAAACAATAATAATAATATTTATTAGAAACTAAATTAATAATAATAATACTAATAATATTATGATAATAATAACAATAATAAGAACAACAACAACAAATCATTATACTATTAATAATAACAATAGACAAGATATTTGCTATTATTATTAATATTATTAATTAATTAATAATAATAATAATATTATTATTATTCTTATTATTATTATCACTACTACTACTAATAATAAAATAATAATTTTAATATTACTACCAAAATTTCATAATAGTGTAAAGGTTAACTTTTTTTTAATTTTTATTATGAAAAGATTTAGATTTTATGAATTAAGTAGTTGCTTTGGGATCGTTTGGAGAATGAATTTTTTAAAGAGATTTTTATACTATTTAATAGTAAATGTTGATGAAGAAAATGAAAATAATACTATGGTTATAATAATAATATAATAATTATTATTGTTATAATATTAATAATATTCAATGCAATTCTTATCATCGTTATCATACAATGAAAAGAATAATACGTTTTCATCCGATAAAAGTGTTTGAAGACAAGTTAAATATTGGATTTTCTAGTATTAAAATTCTAAATTTGGGACTTTTTAGATACAAAAATTATTATTTTTATAGATATTTTAGAGATGAGAATATTTTAGTGGGACTTTTAAGTATTTTTCCCAATAATTAATGCAAGATGACTAGTCAACTTTGCCGGTTACCATCCGGGTAAAGGTTTGTTTGACACAATGATTTTGTGTTTATAAATGTCTTGTTGTAAAGTAATGGATGTGGAACCAAAATATAAAGAATATAGAGGAGAATAGATGCAAGTAGATATAGAGAATTGGAGAGAGAATCACTTGTCTATTTTCGTTGGGGTATACTTAATATAGCATTTATAAAATGCTTAATATAACACTTTTAAAAAATATTTGATCAAAATATCTTTTACATAATTTATTTTTTTCATTTTTTTATTAAATTTAATTTAACAAATTTTAAATTTAAAAATATTTTAAACACAATTAATTTATTAATTAATTTTATTTAGTTACTAAACACAATTAAATTACTAATTAATTTGATTTAGTTATACTAAGTGAAAAATTATCTTTGAGTATAAATATCAGATTGTAAAATTTTTCTTGTAAGTGAAAAAAAAATTACATACGCATTTTTCTCTCAGTCAAAATTTCAATCAGTCAAAATTTCAATCAGTTAAAACTTCCAAAAAGTCTACAATTTGGAAGCAAATCGGCAAAAAAAATGTTGAAACGTGGATATGGACGATGATGGCGACGTTATATTTACCACTTATGCGAACTTTACGGTAATATTTAATTCTAATTGTTCAATTTTTATCTCCAAATGTTAAATTTTTATCTGTTAATTTATTTTTTAATGTTTAAATGAAAAAATAACAAAAAAAGAAAGGTTTAGGGACCGGTTTTGTAAAAAATGTTTTACCAAAATACCCTTTACGTAATTTAATCTTTTTGTTTTTTTAATTAAATTTAAATTAACTAAAATTTAATTTTTTGTTATTAAATTTAAATTAGATAATTTAAAATTTAATAATTAATTTGATTTGAATTAGGTTTAAATTAAAAAAACAAGTTTTGGGTAATTTAATTTTTTTGTTTTTTTAATTAAATTTAAATTAGCTAAAATTTAATTTTTTGTTTTTATTAAATTTAAATTAGCTAATTTAAAATTTAATAATTAATTTAATTTGAATTAGGTTTAAATTAAAAAAAAACAAGTTTTGGGTTTAGGACCGGCTTTGTACCAGTCCAAATTGGGGAGATGGGCTAGGGACTGATCTGGTAGCAGTCCAAAATGGGGGGGGATGAGTTTAGGCCTGGTTGGTTGGCAGTCCAAAAGGGGGGAAACGACTATGGGCTGGTCTAGTGGGTTTAGGCTTGGTTGGTTGGCAGTCCAAAAGGGGGAAAGGGTTATGGACTGGTCTGGTAGCAGGCGGTGGGCTTGTGGGGGAAATTATTGAGTTTGGGACTGGTACCAATCCAGTCCTTAAACCCAAAACTTGTTTTTTTAATTTAAACATAATTCAAATCAAATTAATTATTAAATTTTAAATTAGCTAATTGAAATTTAATAAAAACAAAAATTAAATTTTAGCTTATTTAAATTTAATTTTAAAAATAAAAATAATAAATTACCCAAATTAAAAAAAGCAAAAAAATTAAATTACCCAAAACTTGTTTTTTTAAACCCAAAACTTGTTTTTTTTAATTTAAACCTAATTCAAATCAAATTAATTATTAAATTTGAAATTAGCTAATTTAAATTTAATAAAAAACAAAAAATTAAATTTTAGTTAATTTAAATTTAATTAAAAAAACAAAAAAATTAAATTACGTAAATGGTATTTTAGTAAAACAATTTTTTTTAAGTGTTGTATTAAGCATTTTATAGGTGCTGCATTAAGTACCTATGTTTCCATTACTCAAACCTTCAGTTGTTTAGTACAAATGTGGAGAACCCATTTTTTGGATTGGGAACTCAAGCAAGAACCCACGTTGTGGATGTCCTTAGGGTCTTTAAGGGTTACAAATTCCAATTGCTTCGCCTTCAATTATAAAATATATATATACTCCATTTATTTGACTCGGCACAAATTAAGAAAATTGATTTTATTATGAATATTATTGGAGGGGGGTAGTGATCATCGTCCGTGATCGGATGGATATCCGGGCCTTAATCTGAATGGAATGGAGCACCGTGAGTGGGTGAAGGTGTCCCCCAAAACCCTCTGGTGTGATAATCAGTATAATGTATATGAGAGTGATAAATCAAATGGAAGTGGTGTTTATGTTTGTGTTTGAAACGTGAGGGAGAGAGAGAGATTGAGAGAGAGCCCCCTTGTTACCTAGTCCTTTGAGGGAGAAAAAGAGGTTGGTCCTTTGATGGAGGAAGTTTCCTCCTTTATATAGGGTATACATTTGGTATGTTATTGAGCTTGTGCCCTCCTTTGGATACGGGCTCAGGCTTTCTTCTGAGTGCGGGCTTGGCCCAATCTTGTTGGGCTATTTTCGGGGCCATTATTTTGGTGTACATCAATAGCCCCCTACTCCTTATTCTTTGAAGTTTACCTCAAGGGTAAGGAGTACTATTTGCTTGTGAATATGTCTTGTCGTACTAAGAGTCAGCAATCTCTGTCTTGAGCCTGTAAAAGTCTTTTTCAGTTAAGTGTTGAACATGACATGATATATTTGTGTAAGTGCTTGAGTTGACCGAGGTAGGATAATTGGTGCTAAGGCCTCGAGTAACTAGTCTTCGATTAAGTGACGATCTTTAAAGAAGAAAATAATATCGGGTCCTCGCGTATCGATGATCTTCAAGAAAAAAGATTGGTCCTCGCGTACCGAGGATCTTTGAGGAAAAGTGATTGGTCCTCGCGTACCGAGGATCTTCAAGAAACCGGGGCCATATGGCTATAATAAGATTTATCATCGGCTTGGGCGTAGAACAATAAGAAAATCGGGCCATAAGGCTGTAATAAGATTTGTTTTCGGCTTGGCGAAGATTCATAATAAAATCGGGCCATAAGGCCGTAATAAGATCTATTCTTTATATTGCAATCATTTGGGCATTTGTAAGCTACTATGGCATTTGTAAGCTACTATGACACTTGTAAGCTACTTCGGCACTTGTAAGCTACTTCGGCATTTGTAAGCTACTTCAGCAATTGTAAGCTACTATGGCATTTGTAAGCTACTTCGGCAATTGTAAGCTACTACGAAATTTGTAAGCTACTTCGGCACCTCGCGTTCCGAGGTTGAGGCCGTTGACCCCCACCTCGCGTACCGAGGATGGGGTGGCTTCCATAATGGTTCATATCTAAGGTAAGAAGGACAATTTTCTCATAATTCTTTCTTGTAATGCCAGAGATTTTGCTTTGAATTCCAAGAGAGTTTATGTAGTCGACTTTTGAACCTTAGCGGGGAAATTGTGTGTATAGTTGACCCTTTGATATGATTCATCCTTGGCTTTATGAGGGTTTTTGAGATAATAATAAGTGTTCTTTGGTTGATGAGGATCTTCCAGAAAAGTGGCCCATAAGGCCATAATAAGACTTGTCCTTGGCGTGTTGAGGACTTTCGAGAAAATCGAGCTATATAATGTTGCGTGATATGAAGCTCGGTAGGAGTGTGATGTATCAATCCTCCATAATAATATAACACTCATGTCTGAGAATATCGACAATGCCGAGATGGAGTGAGAAATGATGAACAAGCACGATGGGACGCTTGGGGAGCATAATATACTCTATCTCGGCCACAAATAACGACGATGTCGAGCTGAAGCAAGATGTGAAGCTCATGTCGAGCGTAGTTGCAAATGCCGATGAGGAAGCATGATGGGATGCTCGGGGAGCGTAATATGCTCAATGACCGGAATATAAAGCGCAAGTAGGCGCGTAATGGACTCAGTGCGGGTATGATATGGAGCTCAATAAGGAGCGTGATGCATCCGGGGGTAAGCATAACATGAAGCTCAATACGGGCGCTGGAGTAATATAAAGCTCGGCCGTAAGCAAGCTCGATCGGGAGGGCATAAGTGTAGGAATGCGCGAGCATGGTATGAGCGGGTGTGAGCTCAGGCACTAGCGCGAGCATGGCACTGTAGTCGAGTTATTTCATATAAACAAAGATGATGTAGGATCTCATCAGTAGGATGGCATTAGTGCTAGTAGTAGTAGTAGCAGTAGCCCCCCCACTTCTTGAGCGTAGGAGCACATCCTTAGATCGAGAAGTAATAAAGATCTGTGTTTACTTCATGCTTCAGTAGCAGCCCCCCAGTTAACGATTGTTATTGATTGCGAGTAGTAAAATGTGGGGGCTCGGCCTGAAATGTGACCTCGGCGAGGTGAGGTGGGCACGTGACCTTGTAAATTATCATGTAATTGTTCGTAGAGGGAAACATCATGTGTTATTGCTCGTGGTTGCGAACGCTATGCCCATTTGTATTTTATACCTGAAAATTTCCAAAGCATCATTGCGAATCAAACATATTCCATTTTTAACTAGAATATGGATTATGAATTTATCCTTGCGTAAATAAGTAGTCATGCTTGCATTTACTCCAAATAGCAATGAATAACTGTAGCCATTGTATAAGCAGAAGATCATGTTTCATCACAAATATTTTGGTCTTGCATCACTTGTAATAATCCGAGCATGGTGGTCGTATAAGATAAGATTGTATAAGTATCGACATATTATGCGAGGATAAATAATGGTATTGTTCTTCGCCTTGTAATTTGTTTATTCGAATGCATGAAATTAAGAAATCATGCGAGCATATCATGCTAACATAGTATAACTAAACTAGGCGTGCATGCCGAGCAAATAACATAAAACAGACAGTTCATGAGTTTTACGTAGACAATTTTTCGATTTATTGATATGAATAGGCGAGTGTATAGCTTGACATAAATTAATTTCAATTTGCATGTCATGTTTATCAAAAGCAGGCAAGCTTGCACCACATTTAATTGTCTATCATATACCGATGAGAGTAAAATAATATAATATTTAAGTTGATGAGACTAACGAGCTCGTGTGTCTTCGGTTGAAATAATAGTGTCATAATTTTTCAAATAATGTTGCTCGTTATAAGGTGCGCTGATGCATGCTCGCAGAATCATAACATAGTTGTACACAATTAATAACACATATATATCCAAATTGTTGTCATGCTAATTGTCTGATGTATAAATTGTTACTAATTTGTGCAAATTTTAAACAATCAATCAATACATGAGTCAAGCGCAATCGGCAGTTAAAGAAACTCGTATGACATGTAATTTGTGTGATAATTCAATTAATTGAGAAAATAATTTAAGGTGTATTAAACATATTTAAAGCGAGTTATGCGGCGTATCTCATGGTATCAAGTAGAGCATGTCACAATTGGTCATTTTAAAAGGAACATTGAGAAGTGATTTAAAAGATTGGTAAACAATTTCGAGGTTCTAACTCGGTCGCAGATTTCTCTTAATCATCACATATGATCGCCAAACGTTTATATATAGTTAATTGTATCTATCATAGCAATGTATGTTGTATTTATTCAGTTAAGTCATGTTGTCATACGTCATGTGATTTTAAACAAATAGTTAATGTCTCGTGCTATTACTTGCTAAATATTATGGCGCCATGACATTATTTAATAGTTGTATTGTGAATTTGTGAGCAATCATCATGGTTAACAGATAGCTAACATAGTGTGTCACGTTAATATTTGTCTCTTTTTTGTTATATAAAGAAAGTTGTGAAACATTTTTATTAGCATGTAACATATTGCATTTTTGTTTAAAAGTAGCAACAAGTGCATTCATTTTATTTGAATTAGTCTCGACCTTTGCAATCGCATCAATGTATAACATGTTCATAACATTTTCAAAATTTTAATGTCGCTAGCATTTTTATTTTTGTATTTATTTTGTATTTTAATTGTTCTAATATCAATCATCGAACGTATGCGAGTTATCGTTACACAAATGCGTAAATCATAAGTGATTTTAATTTTAAATAATCAAAATAAATCATACCCGACACATAAATATGATAAATTCACAAGCGCCTGAGTGGGTGGTCAAATACGTGATCAATTATTCCAAATATAATTTCATTTATAATCGATACATTACTTAACTCGTATAAAATGTATTAAATGGACATAACGGTATGAACATAGCATCACATGCATTATCATGATAATAATCATAAAATGTCGGTAATTATTCTCCATAACTAATCATTTCACGCAATGCCCCCTAATTATTGTTATGAACAACGATTTGCAAGTAAATTAATGTTCCCAAGATAAAATGTGATCATGTTGTTTATTAATTACGGCCATAAACATGCTAATTTGAAGCGATAAAGTAATCATGCATGTATTTTGTAGATTTTAATTAATGTTTCGCTAACAATCGCATGCAAATAGCACAAAAATAAGGTCATATGAGCAAAATTGCAAAAATGGAGGGTGGAAATGGAAAAAGTACACCTGATATACTTGAGAACCGATCCAAACCAATTCTGGACTGGTTTAGATGGTAAGGAACCGAGCCATGAACCCCTGTTGTGAGCGTGGCCGGTTTGGTTGAACCGGTTAACGGCCATTAGCAAAATCTGACGGAGTTTGACAGTAGTTAACGGAACTGGAGGGAGCTAGGTGAAGTTTTAGCAAACAAGAGGAGCATGAATGAAAGTTGTGAGGTCACCCATAACATCAGCCCTGTACAGTGCGTAGAGGAGACAATACGTTAGATCTGATTCATCTGAGCGTGATCGGCGTGTTCCCGGCGTCCAGCGGCTTCAGGCGGCGCGTATGGAGGCGTTAGACTTCGGATCGAGGTGATTTTGATGGCCTCGAGCTCGTCCAGCCCAGGCGTATTCTCTGGTCGTGTTCATCTCTGCCTCTGAAGCTGGAAAATGGGTGAATCTATTTCGTCAAGAAACTGCCGACGCATTGTTGAGAGTTACCGCTTCAGGCTTCTTTAGGCGACGCGTGTGAGAGCGGCTGTGCTCGGATGACGGTGGTTTTAGCGACCTTGGACTCGTCCAGTCATGGCGTATCAGCGGGTGGCTTTTGTTTGTCTGTTTTGGGCTTTCCTTCTTGTGGGTCCCAATGGCCACAATAATAAGCTAGAAGGGGGGTTGAATAGCTTATTAAACACTTAAAACTTTTTGGTAAATACTTTGAAAGATACTTGCAATCTATCGAAAAGATTCAAGTAGCGGAAGACCTTCAAGGTAGTTGTTCCAGGTCTGCCGATAAGGACTACCGGTAGACCTTTTACAAGTTACTTAAGTTCTGCTGTAAATGGATAAAGATAATCAGAGTAATTAAATAGTTCAAATATCAGACAAACAGTAAGAAATAACACAAGTATTTTGGGATGGTTCACACTATAATGAGTGCTACGTCCACCACCAAGGCAGTCAACCTTGGATTTAAATTGTGCACTATGTTTTCCACTAGATCAATTACAAGGAATATCCCTAATGGATCGTGTACAAAATAATGACTTGTGTTTGGGGTCTAAGGAATTAAATATCTGTAAAAACATGATATTTAATTCGTGCAGAAGTATAGTAAATGAAAGTAAACAACAAGAAGATAAAGCAATAAGTGTTGATGAAGCTGTTGTTGTTGAAGAACTTCTAGATTCTGTAGAGGATCTCTTGATTGCACCTCAAGGAAAGACTTGGAGTTATGAAGTTTCAGAGCAATCCTTTTAGTGTTCGATTGATTATGTACAGTGCTATTTGTTCCAGTCTTCAATGGCAGCATTTATAGTAGGTGCACTTCAAAAGATCCGTTGGAGAAGACGAATACTTCAACAGCTCTTTTCAACAATGCATTAAATGCATGGGGTCACGATCAAGGATTTTCATCTTCACGCAGATATCTAGCAGTGCGAGGAATGATTTATGACATCTTCAAAAAGGTGGGCGATTTAGGTGTCGATCGAGAGTTGTTGCGAAAGTAGGAGACATTGTTTTCACCTTTCCTTTGCCAAGCCATTCGAGACTAAAAAGTCTTCCTTCTTTTGAAAAGTTGCTTTCGCGCGCTGATATGTCGGGAATGTCTTGGTTAATTCAAACAATGATAAGGATAGGTTTGAATTAACCCAATGAGTCATTGCCGGATAGGACACGCCATATAGAAGATTAGGTGGACACGAGGTCTACCGCTTGTGGGCTTTAAGCGAGGTCTTCCGGTGAAGCTGGAAAGGTCTTCCATTTGAACCACGTGAAGTCCTATAAAAACTATACTAGATAAAGTTCTATACACAGTTGCCACGCTAAACGATACGCAACCCAGCCCGATTGCCATCAGTATAAAACTAATGTAATGTCTTGGAAAGATATAAATCTATCATAAGAATCAACAATCTCCTCCTATTTATAATCTGGTCATCATTACTACAAATGAGGGTTGAAACAAACTATGTGATAGATAATAACACGTAGAGGAATTTATAAATAGAGTAGCGAGAAGACATGCCTCTATCAAGCAGAATAACACCTCAAATGTAAGGGACTAATCTAAGTGCATACTGAGGATATAGAAATCATAGAATAGCACAGATTAGCGGCCAGTTCAAATAAATTTAAAGCGATTGTTTAAATTCTAAACATATAGAATATAAAGCAATAAGAATTTAAACAAGATAACCTTTTTGAAAAACAAGTAATCTTACGTATTTATAAACAAGAAGTTTACATATCAGTTTTCAAAATGAAGATAAATACAAAGGTAAGGGAAGAAAAGATCATAAACTACCAAGGTCTTTTCCACTTTGCCTTTGTGCGCCTTTTCTCTTCTTCGCTCTAGCTCTTCCATTCATTCGTATTAGTCATGCACGCATCGATGAGGAGTGCGGTGGGCGAGCGGTAGTCCATTTTTCACGAAGGCGGTTGTTCTCTTCCATCAACACGTTGATTGACCTCATTGCTTCTCCTCGTGATGGCGGATCACGATCCGCGGTTGGCATTCATGGCGTTGTGGCGAGTCGCGAGCAATGCGGTTGAGCTCTAGAAGCAGGAGGCGGCCATTGCTGAGATGGAGAGTGATGGCATGGAATAACTTCGTAGAAGAGGGAGGAGATCTGGACACTTCATCTCGTTGAGCTTAAAGAGAGGTTGATCTTGGCGTGCAGCAAAGTGACGTGTCGTATCATCATCCAAAGCAGTCAGACATCCTCTTGGAATTGTCGTAGAGGCTGGATTCGGTCATTGGCTTTGGGCCGCTTGGCTATCTCGGTAGCAGTAGAGATCTTGTGAGGCCTAGCGCTGTCTTTAAGTAGATCGGCCCTTTAAATAGCGTCAGTAGTGACAAAATTTCATCATTTGGTGAGAAGTAGTTGCTGGCCAATATGAATGGTGCCCGCAGAGGTAGAGTCTAGGCGTATGGGGGCATTGGAGTGGAGGAGTCGGAGTCGGAAGAAGACGAGTCTTGGGTTGGTATGGTGTTGGTGGAGGAAGATATGGTAATGGGCGGAGGGGGAGGAGGGGTAGGTGGGGAATCCAGCTCCATATCAGTGTCAGAATTTTCATTGATATGGGAGGATTCGGGAAGAGGGTCAGAAGAAAACCAGAAAGAAGGGGCAGGGTAGAAGAGGGATTTTGGTTTTGAAGGGAAGGTTGTTGAAGGTTGAGGAGGTTGATGGGTAGGGGTAAATGGAGTGCGCTCTTGGCGAAAGTTCGAAAAAGGAACTTGGCGCAGCTAAGGACAAGTCGTATGGTCGTGGGAGGGATTTGAGATTTGGGCGTGGTGTGGTTGATGAAGTTGGTTGGGATTGGTGAGGTGAGGAAGGGGTAGATGGATCAGGTGAGTAGTTAAAGGGTGAAGGTGGAGGAGGAGTGGGGGTTCTGGCTGGCTCCTCCTGAGTTTGATGCTCCTCCTGAGGGATAGGCTCCTCCGGAGGTGGTGAATTCCTCTGAGTAGATGACTCAGGAGGAATAGATGAAGGGGTGGGTGAGGCGGTAGAGGGTTGAGCATCGGTAGTGGTAGTTGTTTGGCGTGCAGGTAGAGTTTGGCGGTAGAAGGTTTGGGGCAGACTCTCACTCTTTCTTAGCGGTGAGTAGGAGGCTTAAGCCTTCGGTGGTAGTGGTTGTTGGAGTGTCTGCCGGTGGCTGGTCTTCAAAGGTCTTACGAAGTCTCCTTCGTTTGGGTTTGGGAGTGGGTGTAGGGGAGGGTGAGGGTGATTGACTGGTTTGGGTAGGTGGCTGGGAGGATGTGGTTTGTTGAGTTTGAGAGGATGGCTAGGCTTGGGAGGTGAAGGTGAAGAATGGTGGATTGGCTGGTGCCTTGTTCTTTTGGCCTTCCTTCATCTCCTTCCTAATCAGCAACGCTGCTCTTCGGATTGGAGTGGCCTCTTCAGGAGGCCTTGTCTTCTTTGCTTTGCCCTGGCTGCCATCTTGTCCGTAGCAAATTTCTCTGCCTCATCGGCCAAGTCTTTGGCTTGTTGATGAAGGGGCGGACCAACGATCATCAAATTTTGTAGAGGCCTTCTTGAAGGTTGCTGGCAGCTGACTTTATGTGCCTCCATGTTGAGCGGGTAACCAAGATAGGTATAGAGCTTGGCCCTTTGTCTATGGAGGCAGGCGGTAGACCACTGGAGTCTTCGCTTGTTCTCGTATTGAGAATATTTCTTTGAAGAAGCAGAGCGGTTAGTTGCTTCTCCTTAGCCACTATAATCAATTCATCTTCCTTTAAGGAAGAGTTGACTTTAGCATCATCCTTAGAAGGGCATTGATCGGCCTACATGAAGGCGTTGCAAGTGGGGTTGTTCTTGGCTTTCTCCACCTTTGCTTTAGTTCGTTGAAGATGATGGCCCCAGTTGAGAGGAGGCTGAAGAAATCACGGCAGTCAAATTGATTTGTTGGGCCGTAAACATATCATGTGCTCCAACTTTTGAGCAGAAGCCCACTTGTCAATAAGGTGGCTTGGCGGTATCGTCGAGGAGGAAAAGATTCTGAGCATTTTCCCTTGAGGTTCCTGTGAGTTTCTACTCCCTCATGGCTTCCAGGCATGTACGGCCTCGACCATAGTTCTTTGAAAAGCTCCACTTAGTAAGTGCCAGATAATGGTGGAGATTGATTTAGCGGTAATGGAGATGGGACGGCCTCGAATCCATCCTCGTAGGCGGTCTTGTTCATAAGCTCCATTCTCGATAGAATTCTTACGCGAGAAAGATGCTATAATTTTTGTCGTTGAGGCGAGAAAAGAGGCGAGAATCGGGCGTTCATGTCCTCGCAAGCTTTGGCTGGCTGGCTATTGTGCGGACCCGATTGAAGGTCAATGCACATTCTGGTATGTCGGTCCCGAGGTCGAGCTATGATGTCATGAGGCGGGGAAAGGTTGGATATCCGGAAGGTGACATCCGACCTTGGAAGAATAACGTTTCGGGTTTTGTTTCTTTCATTTGCCGTGCTTGGTTTTTGCCTCGAAAGAAATACAAACAAAAATTAGGCTTTTCACCTAAATAACTAAACAAGCGAAATTTCAAGGTTTTTAGAAATTTTTGGAATTTTTGAATAAAAACTTGAAACCCAGAATGTTTAGAGAATCCACAGAAAAATATAGTAAGTTTTCATAAGAATAAACGATGAATATATATAACAGCTGGTAGAATTCTAGGTTTGTAAGAGCAACAATGTGAAACGTATGAAACTTCGAAATGACCATTTGAATTCCAACATAATTTTAGGATATGAAATGAAATGAGAACAATACGTAGTAAGTTTCAAGTAGAGAAGAGAGAGGAGCATACCATTGTCGTTGAGTGAGAAGAAACAAGAAATACTTGGA
>CM028377.1:100430992-100531328 GCA_013146195.2 Codonopsis lanceolata | reverse complement strand
TGATTCGATGTACAAGCTACTTGAAAGAAAGATGTGGGAAGCTCTTGTAGAATACTTGGAAGGAGACCAAGACACAAGAGACAACAGAAAATATACATACATCCAGCAGTTTGATTCCTTCAAAAAGGATCCTAAAGAAACCTTGAGACAAGCATACGATCGTTTCAGTGAGGTAATAAATAGTTGCTTTTCTCTTGGTAAAATGTATGACAAAAAGGAAATGAACATGAGGTTTCTAGGCTCTCTAGGTAGCTTATGGCATGTGAAGACCACGACTATGAAAGAATCTAAGAACTTAAACGAGATGACTCTTCGTAGTCTCTACGCAAGTTTAAAGGTTTATGAACTTGATGTTAATCAAGCTCTAGAGCAAGACAAGCAGTTGAGCGTATCCTTGCCAGCCATGGTCAAGAAATCATTGTTGAAAACAAACCATCCTTTCCTGTGAAAATGATTTTTTATCTGATGAACAATTTGCTATGTTTGTAAAACGTTTTCAAAAATTTGCAAAATATGGAAGAAAGAACACACACCAACAACCTTTCAAGAAAAATAGTGAAAGCTCATCTAAGGAAGAGCTTGTGTGTTATAACTGTAGAAAACCTGGCCATTTTGCCTCAAAATGTCCTAAGCCAAAATTTGAAGCATACCGAAAACCCTCTTTTAGAAAATTTCAAAAACAAAAAGGTATGTTGGCTGAAGACATAGAAGACAAACAGGTTGCTACATGGTTTGAGGCCGATTGAGAAGAAGGAAGAGGATTGTGAGCAAGCTAACATATGCTTAATAGCTCATGATTCAGGTCCTACCTATGACTCTGAAAATGAAGTTGTAGTTTCACCAAGTCCTTTGGACAAAAATGAAACCAACAGTGATAGCTTCAGTAAGGAAGAACTTCTCAAGGATAATCAGGATATGCTTGAAGAATTTAATTCCTTTAGAGTAGCCTATGTTAAAGCCAGGCAGGCGTGAGCTCACTTCTGAGAAATCTATGATGGCAGTGAGATTCAAACTCTCAATAGTTGTCAACAAGAGTATCAAGCGAAGGAAGAAAACAAATTTCTTCATGACAAAATTGATTGTCTATCGAGCACATCAAAGGACTTGACCTAGAAAATTGCCTTGCAAAACAATTGACTCTGGAACTCAAGGAAGCATTCGAAGAAATCCTTTCAAGCCAAAAATCTAGCAATGATAAATCTGGCATAGGATATTCAGATGTGTCTCTTCCGACAATCTCTTCAGTCATAGAGAAAGGTGAATCCTCCGAAACTGCTAATGATATATCTTTCTCTAAACAGACATTTGGAAATATAGGGAAACAAGGCCTTGGTTATTCAAGTGTCCCTTACGTTTACCCCAAAGTTCAGAAAGGAAAAGCCAAAATGACTGACTCAAATGAGAAACCTGAAAAGGTAACGGTAGAGAAAGTGAAGTCTGGCAACAACTATGCCAAGGCAAAGTCTGGCGGCGGTAGACCTACCTCTACCGGTAACTATCAAGTTTGTCTATGAAACAGGCAAAGCTCCTTTACCTGTTGAAGGTAAACTTAAAGGTATTCTACCGAATCCTTCTGAAAAGGTAATCAACAGAAAAGCTAAAGCTAAGACTGTTGGTAACCTACCTAGGAAGATTCGAAAGAAACCAATTAAGTCTACTATCAACAAGCAAGCTGAACCAAGAATGGATGTCAAGAAAAGGAATAATCATAAGCACTCTTCAGTTGAAGACACTAACAGTTCTCTGTGGACTTTCCATTTATGTCATTCTTGCAATTGCTTAGGCCATCGGCACGGAATGCACGCTAAGGTTCACCCAAGATCGAGAGACCTAGTTCTCTCAAGGTCAAGCAGTATGGGTTGCAAAGGTTGCTAATCCTTAGGACCGAAAAGAAAATAAAGGGTACCTTGTTTGCTTTAACTTCTTTTCGGGAATGCTTCATGGCTATAGAATCGAGAAAACAAAGACATCACGGTACCTAGGCGGTGGTGCTCAAGACACATGGTGAGGCAGTCTTCTTCTGAATATAGATGAAGCAAAAGGACCCCTTGTTATTTTCGGAGATAATGCAAGAGGAAAGACAATTGGATATGGCTCAATTACTAGAGGAAGTCTCTCCATCAACAAAGTTTCTCTAGTAAGTGGTTTAAAGCACAATCTTCGAGCATATCTCAGTGCGACAAAGGACTTCTATGCCAATTCAACTCCAACCGGTGCCTCATCAAAGGCGGTGAATCTGCTCTACAATACTGACCGGAAATAGACAAGGAAATGTCTATGTCGTGGACTTAAATCTTCTAGGGAGATTCTCAAACATGTGTCTAGTAGCCAACAATGTTCGTGACAACAGTGGCTATGGCACAGCGTCTCGATCACCTCAACTTCAAGCACCTCTCCAAGCTCTCCAAAAACGGGCTTGTCAAAGGTCTACCTACGGTGTCTGCCGATCATGACGAAGTTGTAAAGCTTGCCAACTAGGAAAACTTTCCAAGTCTTCCTTCAAAAGAAAGTCGTATTATCAACAAAGCAGACCTCTTCAACTTCTCATATGGATCTCTTTGGACCTATCACAACGGCCCGATTTACGGGAGACAAGTACACACTTGTAGTAGTTGATGACTACTCTAGATTCACTTGGATTGAAACTATGACATCTAAAGATGAAACGTATGATCTAGTCACTGCACTTTTCAGAAGACTTCAAACTCAAAAGCTTGAAGACATTTGTGACATAAGATCGAACAACGACAACGAATTCAAGAACAATGGTGTAGAAAAATCTGCGATGACCACGGGATCGGCCACAACTTCTGCCGTGGGTACTCCTCAACAAAATGGTGTAGGCTGAAAGGAAGAAACGAACAATCTTGACGAAGCTAAACTTCAAAGTATTTACAGGCGGCGGTCAACTTGCATGTTTTACCCAAAATAGATCCACAGGTAAACAAGTTTCATAATAAAACTCCATATGAAATATGGAGAGGAAGATCCCCCAACATAGGATTTCTTAAAATCTTCGGCTGTAAATGTTTTATTCTTTATAATGGAAAAGAATATAGAGGAAAATTTGATGCAAAATCAGACGAAGGAATTTTTCTGGGGTATTCCAAACATTCAAAAGCATTTCGCATTTTTAGCAAAACTAACTTAAAAATCTTAGAATATGTGCATGTTTCTTTTGATGAATATGACTTGTTAGAGCCTAGAAAGGCTCGAGCGTTGCTAATGATTACGATAATGATGAGGCAGTACAAATACGGCATCTACTTCCACTCCTCATCGAGAAGCGGCAGCGAAGACCCATCAAGTACCGATAACCCTTCACCGTTGAGATAACTCTGCGTACCGATAACAACTCTTACATTGACCACGAACCCATCTCTTTTTTACCCCAAGCACCTTCTGAGATCACTCATCCTTCTTGTTCACGAGAAAATGAAAGTTTTGAAGATCCTATTTCTTAAGACTAGATTTTGGTGAATCTCCTTCTCAACCAACTCCAGAATTCTTAAGGGAAGAATCCACCAGAAGTGATCTTCCTCCAACTGTTATTGAAGCAAGAGATCATCCCATTTCTCAAATCATTGGTGATCTCAACACAGGAGTTCGTACGAGAAATAAAGTTCGAGAAGAAACTATGTTTGCTTATGCATTTGTATCGGAACTCGAACCAAAGAAGATTGATGAAGCTATCGAAGATCATAACTGGATTGAAGCTATGCAAGAAGAGCTGAACCAGTTTGAAAGATGTAAGGTGTGGAGCTTAGTTCAAAGACCGGCGATCATCCAGTCATCGGCACCAAGTGGGTTTCGAAACAAAAGAGATGAAGATGGAAATGTCACGAAACAAAGCTAGATTGGTTGCAGGGGCTACCGAGCGGGGAAGAAGGAATTGACTTTGATGAAACTTTTGCTCTGTTGCTAGACTAGCAATCGGACTTTTTCTAGCTTATGCCTCGTTCATGGACTTCAAAGTGTATCGAGATGGATGTAAAGAGTGCCTTTACGAATGGTGATCTTCAAGCGTATCACGTGGAACAGCCTCCAGGATTTATCATTTCAGACAAACCTGGATCACGTCTACCGACTCAAGAAAGCTCTCTACGCCTGAAGCAAGCTCCTAGAGCTTGGTATGAAACTCTATCCAAGTTCTTAATAGAACAAGGATTCGTGAGAGGAAGAATAGACACTACTTTATTCATCCTCAAGCACAAAGGCCATTCTCTTCTGGTACAAATCTATGTGGACGACATCATCTTTGGATCAACTAACCAAAGCCTGTGTAAGAGATTCGAGAAGCTGATGCAAAGCAAGTTCGAGATGAGCATGATGGGTGAACTTACCTACTTTCTAGGACTGCAGATACAACAGACTTCGAGACGGAATCTTTCAGGCCAAACCAAATATGCAAAGGAACTAATCAAGAAGTTCGGTCTTGATTCAGCTAAAGGATTGAAACTCCAATGTCTACCGCCATCTTGACAAAGATGAGAAGGGAAAGCAAGAGAACATGACCAAGTACCAGAGGAATCATAGGTTCACTTCTTTACCTTCGCTAGTAGACGACATTATGTTTCTTTGTTTGTGTTTGTGCTAGATTTGAGGCAGATCCAAAGGAGTCACATTTGCTTGCTGCCAAGCGTATCATCGGATATGTTTCAAAAACAACAAATCTAGGCATCGGTATTCCAAATCCAATAATTTCAATCTAGTTGGATACTCGGATGCGGATTATGCGACCTGCAAAGTGAGCGAAGAAGTACCGTGGGACTTGTCAATTTCTTGGAAACAGACTTGTCTCATGGTCTTGCAAGAAACAAGGATCAGTTGCAAATTCAACCACGAAGCGAGAATACATTCTGCAGCATTGTTGCTCTCAACTCCTATGGATGAAGCAACAACTAGTGGACTACAACATCAAGGCGCAAAGCGCAATCATGTGTGACAACACATCGGCAATTCAGTCTCCAAAAATCGATGATGCACTCCAAGACAAAGCACATTGATATTCGTTATCACTTCCTCAAAGATCATGTGGAAAAAGGTAACATCGGTTTGGAATATGTTCCAACGAAGCATCAATTAGCGGACATTCTCACAAAACCTTTGGATGCCACGGGTTTGCTTATTTAAGGAGAAATCTTGGTATGATTGATCCTACTGCTTAATATTAATATTTTGTTAATGTTTCTTTCATACCGGTAGACTTAGTTTGAGACTAATCGGAAGACGTAAGTTCTCCTTTACCGGAAGACTTAAAGGTTAGTACTCTTACTTAGTCTATATTTTTTTGCTAAAGAGGTTTCTAAAGCAATAAAGGGGGTCAAGGATAAAATTTGGTACTTAAGAAAATATCTTAAGTTCCCGCTTTTTCAACTAAAATTTTCTCGCCTTTAAATAGTCCTTGAACCGTCATTTGCAAAACTTTACGAAACCCTTTGACAAAATATTTCTCTCTCTCTCTCTCTCTCTCTCTGTGTAACTACTTTCTGCAAATTCAAATCCTTCTTGTTTCTTCTTCTCATCATCAACAATGGTACGCTCCTCTCCTCTACTTGAAACTTACTACGCACTGTTCTGCATTTCATTTCATAACCTAAAATTGTTTTGGAATTCAAACGGTCATTTTCGAGTTTATACAGTATTCGCCATTGTTGTTCTTAAAAACCTTGAATACTAACAGTCGTTTTTGTATATTCTTCGTTTATTCTTATGAAAACTTCTGTCTTACCTTTCTCGGGTGTGGATACTCTAAACATCCTAGGGTTTCAAGTTTTCGGTTCAAAAATTTCAATTATTTCAGAAAACCTTGAAATTCCTACTTGTTTAGTTGTCGAGATGAAAAGCCCTAATTTTTATTTTGCTTTTCTTTCAGGCAAGAACTTCAAAAACGAAGCGAGACAGCGGAAAGGGTTTGAACCCGGAAACTGACATTCCTCCCAGTACGGATGTCAACCTTCCAGGATACCCCACCTTTCCCGCCTCTCATGACATTATTGTCGCTCTGGACCCGAAGCTATATATTCCCGGAATGTGCATTGACCTTCAGTCAATCAACTCTATAGCTGCCGGCGTCAAAGCTTGCGAGGATATGGACGCCTCTGGGATTCTACCCCTCTTCTGCCTTAATGACAAAAATTACAGCATCTTTCTGGCAGAAGAATTCTATCAAAGAATGGAGCTCATGAACAAGACCGCTCTTCGAGGATGGATTCGAGGCCGTCCCATCTCCGTTACCGCTAAATCAATCTCCACTATCATCGGCGTGCATTACAGTGGAGCTCTTGCAGCAACTACGGCTGAGGCTTTTCATGCCTGGGAAGCCATGAGGGGAGTAGACACCCTCAGGGAGCCTCAAGGGAAAATGCTCCGAAATTTGTTCCCTCTTGACGTCTACTGCACCAGCCACCTTATAGACAAGGGGCTCCTATTCAAGAGTGGAGCACATGACATGTTCTGACCCAGCAAATCAACGACCCGTGCCGTATTCCTTCAACTTCTCAAGCTGGGGGCTCATCATCTTCAATGAGTTAAAGCGTGGGTGGAGAAAGCTAAGAACAACCCCACTTGCAAAGCGCCCTTCGTGAGGGAAATGCCCTTTTAAGGGATGATGCAAATGTCAACTCTTCTTTGAAAGAAGATGAGTTGTTTACTGATGGCCAAGGAGAAGCAACTCACGACCTCATTTTTCGGTAAGTACTTGAATACGAGAACAACGCGGCAGGCTGAGAAGCTCTATCGCCCGATCCTCTTGACAAAGTGGCCAACTGCACACCTATCTTGGTCACCCGACAACATGGAAGCACGTAGCGCGGCTAGCAGGACCTACAAAGGCCTCTGCAAAATTTGACGATCAAGTGGCCGCGGACCTCCATCAGGCAGGCACTTGGCTGATGAGGCGGAAGCATTGCTAAGGTCAAGATGGCGCCAAGGGCAAAACAAAGAAGACAAGGCCGGAAGAGGCCACTCCAGCGAAGAAGAGGAGGAGAGGCCAAGTGGATTAGGAGAGAGATGAAGGAAGGCGAGAAGAAAACGGCACACCAGGCCAATCCAGCCATTCTTCACCTCTTCCTCCCAAGCCCGGCCATCCTCCCGACCACCTACCCAAACCAGCCAATCACCTTCACCATCTCTGCACGCACCCACCTCCCAAAACCAAAAAAGCGAAGGAGACTTCGTAAAACCTTTGAAGACCAGCCACCGGCGATCCTCCAACCTCTATCGATGAAGTAGGCGAGTCTCCTATTCGGCCGAGGAAGAAAAGGAGAGCTACAGGTCCCAAACCTTCTACCGCCACCAACCAACTACTGCGGCCTCCGACACTCAATGTCAACCCTTCATCTATACCATCTAGACCGGCCCTTCTCCACCGACCAACTACCGACGCCCAAACCTTACCTCGTCAACCCTTCATCTATACCTATCAACCCTTCATCTATTCCTCTGAGTCATCTACTCGGAGGAATTCACCACCTCAGAGGAGAGTCTATCCACTCGGGGAGGCCCCCGAACCCCACTCCTCCTCCTCCTTCACCCTTCAACTACTCACGACCCATCTACACCTTCCCCACCTCACCAATCCCAACCAACTTCATCAACCACACCACAACCAATACCAATCCCTCCCACCCAGCCATTAGACCCTGCTGTTGCCAAGTTCCTTTTCAAACTTTCATCAGTAGAAGACCTATTTATCCCTACCCATCAACCTCCTTAACCTTCTCAACCTCCTCAACCTTCTCAACCTACCCTTAGAAAACCAAAATCCTTTTCTACCTGCCCCGCTTCTTTACGGTTTTCTACAGAACCCTTCCCAATCCTCCCATATCGGTGAAAATTCGACACACGATATGGATTCCCACCCCCTCCTCCACCTCCACCTATTACCATCTGCCTCCTCATCCAACACCCACCTACCCAAGACTCATCTTCTTCCGACTCCATCACTCCCCCTCTTCAACAGCCTATCAGGCCTGCCGACTCTACCTCTGCCGGCACTATCCATATTGGCCAAGCTTCAACGCCAACTCCTCCGGCCAATGATGAAATTTTGTCTAGACTTGATGCTATCTACCAGCAATTGGCGGTAGCTAACAAACATCTCTACCGCTTCTGCGAAATAGCCCTGCAGGCTTCCAAGGCCAACGGCCGACTGCGCCGCGACAATTCCAAAGGATGTCGGACTCGATTTGGGCGGATGTGACACGAATTTACAGATGTCAAGATCAACATTGAAGCTCAACGAAATGAGTGTGTCCGTATCTGCTCCTCACTTTTCCTCGAGTTATTCCATGCCATCACTCTTCATCTCGGCCACGGTCGTCCTCCAGTTCTCGAACTCAACAAACTAGCTCGAAACTCTGCACACGACGTCATGAATTCCAACCGTGATCGTGATCTGGCCATCATGGAGGAGAAGCAAATGAGGTCTATCAACAGAATGCTGATGTAAGAGAACAGCCGTCTTCGTGAAGAGCCGGACTACCGTTCTCGTTCCACGGACCTCCGGCCGATGCGGATGGCGAATACCAACGCGAGTGGAAGAACTTGAGCGAAAGAAAGAGAAAAGGAGGCTGCAGACAAGGAAAAGGGAAAAGACCTTGGTAGTTTATGTATCTTTTCTTCCCTTACCTTTGTATTTATCTTTACTTTTTTGAAAACTCTGTTGGATGTAAACATCTTGTTTATAAATACAGATGATTACTTGCCTTTCAAAAATTATCTTGTTTAAATTCTTGTTGCTTTATTTTCTTATCTATTTAGAATTTAAACAATCAGTTTAAATTTACTTGAACTGCTACTAATCGTGTCTTGCTCTCTATGATTTTCTTATTCTTGTATGCACTTAGATTAGTCCTTACATTTGAGGTGTTATTACATTTGATAGAGGCATGTCTTAGTTCTACATATATATATAAATTCTCGGACATGTTATTATCTATCAAATAGTACGTTTTAAGCCCTCATTTGTAGTAATGATGACCGAGATATAAATAGGAGGAGATTGTTGATTCTTATGTTAGATTTATATACGCTCGTTACATTAGTTTTATACTTGAATGGCTAATCGGCTGCGTATCGATTAGCGTGGCAACTGTGTATAGAACTTTGCCTTGTATAGTTTTTATAGGACTTTTCAGGTTCAGCGGAAGATCTCTTCACAGCTTCACCGGAAGACCTGCTTAAAGCTTAAGATCGGTAGACCTAGAGTCCACCTGTCTGGCTGGCGTGTCCTATCCAGCAAAGGTTGATTGGATTAATTCAAACTTATCCCAATATGTTATTTGAATTAATCCAAGACATTCCCTGACATGTCAAGCCGCCGAAAGCAACCTTTTCCGAAAAACAGGAAGACTTTTCGTCCTGAACAGTGAAAGCAGGAAAAGCAGACTGTCCCCTACTTTCTGCTACAACTCTCAGATCTGACACCGATCGCCCACCTTTTCAAGATCTCGAAATCATTCCACTGCTCTAGATATCGTGAAGACGAAAATCACATTGGCGACCCCATGCATTTAATGCATTGATGAAAAGAGTTGTTGAAGTATCCATCTTCTCCAACGGATCTTTTGAAGTGCACCGGCTATAAATACTGCCATTGAAGACTGGAACAAACACAACTGTACAGAATCAATCGAACACTAAAAGGATTGCTCTGAAACTTCATAACTCCAAGTCCTTCAGCTCAGTGCAATCAAGAGATCCTCAACAGATCTAGAAGTCCTCGTCAACAACAAGAAGCTGCTCATCAACACTTATTGTTTTATCTTCTTGTTGTTTACATTCATTAACTATACTTCTGCACGAATTAAATATCCTGTTTTTACAGATATTTAATTCCCTAGACCCCAAACACAAGTCAATATTTTGTACACGATCCATTAGAGATATTCTTTGTAATTGATCTAAGTGGAAAACATAGTGCACAATTTAAATCCAAGGTTGACTGCCTTGGTGGTGGACGTAACACTCATTATAGTGTGAACCATCCCAAAACACTTGTGTTATTCCTTAGTGTTTGTCTGATACTTGAACTGCTTATCATCTTTGTTTATATTTATCCATTTACAGCAGAACTTAAGTAAACTGTCAAAGGTCTACCGGTAGTACTTATCGGCAGACCTGGAACAACCTTCTTGAAAGTCTTCCGCTACTTGATTCTTTTCTATAGATTGCAAGTAACTTTCAGGAATTTACTTAAAAGTTTTTAAGTGTTTAATAAGCTATTCAACCCCCCCCCCTTCTAGCTTATTATTGTGCTCATTGGGACCCACACCAAGTATGGGCACTATTGATAATTTGAGATCGGAATGATTGATACACTAAATTCTTAATTATAAATTAAGATAATACCATTTGTATCCCAAAAAAATTTCCAAAAAATTTCCCCCGCGACTTTTAGTTTCCCTCCCGCCTATTGCACAATATAGAGCTAAAGCTCACTCTATCTCTCTCTCTCTCTCTCTCTCTATTGTTGCAATCTCGTTGCTATTTTCACAAAATCCTTCTGTGTCTCCATCTCCCCCTCTCTCTCTCTCTAGTAAACATCTCTCTTTCTCATTCATCTCCTTTTCTCTCTTGTTGAATCTATCTGCTATTGCCGATCAATGCGAGTTCATCTGGTAAGCATCCATGTCTCTCATTCCCTAATTTGTGCCCTAACCATGCTTACACAGTTATGCCCTAAGTTTGTTTACAAATAAATGTTGATTTCCCCTATTACAGATGCACGATTCTCACTTTGTGTCCCAGTTGTATTGTTGCCAGTAAGTATCCATCTACCCATCTAATTTAAAGCATATATTGGAAGGAAAATTGGGCTAGAACCCTAGTCTTCATGGGTTATAGTTATTTGTTTTATTGAATGTACTACATTAGTTGTTTTGTTTGTGTGTGTTGTGTGTATGCGTGTCTACAAATAAATAGGGTTAATAGCTGATGGTATGTAAAGTAGCTAATGTAATAATTTTTGGTCTTCATGACGATGATGCAAAGCTTGAAACTAATTTTCTATTCTCTAGCAATTGGGTTTTGTACATTGAATTGCAAGGTTAATGTTAGGCCATGGCTAGTTTAGATTTAATGCTGACCATTGGGTTCAATTGCTAATTTGGAGTCTTTTAAAGAGGATTATAATAATGTCAGCATTCTCATTTCATTGATTCTGATTTTGACTTGGTTTAGCCCAGTTTTCACTCTTTATGAATGTCTGATTTTGAGTGTCGAGGAAAAACCTTTAGAAACAGAAAGAATTGATCTCTTTTTTCTCGGCATATCAATTTCCCTACGTTAAAGAACGAAATGCAATCAAAGAATGAAATATGATTTCAATTGGACATTTACATGACAATAGCAGTGTACTTCAGATAGAGTCATTTGGCTTTGGGCTGTTGGACAATTATAATATAGAATCAACCATTTTGAGTGAGATGATCATTTGGTTTTCGGCTTAGAAGGATGCACCCAAATGTGACCGATTAATCTAATAGAAAACTCATTTTCGAGTCCAACAAAATCAAAAACGAAAACTTTTAGGTTTTCAACTCCGACGGAGCTTGTTTTATGGAAGATCAACACTTAAGTATGCACAAAAGTTGTTAAAAGGTAAAGATTTGATAAATAGAAAAACTCATTTCTTGCCTGCAGAACTTGTCATCTTATGGGAAAACTAATGTGCTTCCTCTATAACCACCCCTGTACCATGTGCCCCTTGATATGAAAAGAGTTGGACTAATCAATAAAGTTAGCATGTTTCAAAAAGGAATGAGAAATGCATAACTTGAAAAAAGAGATTGAATGGTTTCTTTAACATCATTTAGCATGCACCCAAAAGTGACTGAGTTATCTAATGGAAAAAGCAAGCTCTGGTTGTAGGAATTAAGTGGTTGTATGAATTAAGTCGAAAAAACTGGCAATATGCACAAATCAAGGAAGGGGTATTTATTTATTTATTTACTGATTGTTATAACAACCTCCAAACTCTTTATGGAGTTTTCAACTCCTGAACTCATATAATGAGGACAATAACATTGTTTCACACTCCTCTAAGATTTATTTTTTCATTCTACCTTTCATTTTTCCCTTTTTTTTAGGGCTCAAGGATCAATCTTGTGTCTGCGTTGTAGCCTTTAGGTGCCATGAATGGAAGGACTTCACATGATAATATTCGAGCGGAGGTAAGCTACATAACTAAAATGCTTGTTGGGGTGCCCTCGTTTGATGGGTGAGCACCATTGTTTTGTTGTTGAACGTAATGCTTTGTTGGGGTGCCCTCGTTTGATGGGTGTGCACAATTCAACAATTTAATGGAGAGGGGATAGAAAATACATGGATTGCGCAATGCTTTTAGTTGAGATGATTGGTTGGTCGGAACTCCGGGGCTTTGACATCGACAACATTAGCGGCACTTCTTCTTCAAGTCTTGAATGGAGGGTGGAGGTGATGGAGCTTGAAGGAGAAAGGCACTTGAGTCTTGGGACTTGGCTGGAATTAGAGAGCCTTGCCGGAATTCTTGAGGGAGAGAGAGAGATCGTCAGATGCTTTTGGGAGGAGAAAGCTGAAATTTTGTGAACTGTTGTGGTTGTTTTGCTTTGGCTTATAAAGAGGGCCTTGCGTCCGCATGGTGTTTATACCTTGCGTCTGCAAGGTACCCAGTCAAAGGGGCACGGATGCTGATGCAGGCTTGCGGGGGCTAGGGTCTTTGGGCTTGCCGCCGCATGCTTCACGCATTAATTGTCATTAATAGGGCCTTGCGGCCGCAAGGTGTTTTAGGCCTTGCATCCGCAAGGTCCACAGATTGTGTGCCTTGGGAGCTGCTTCATATATTTTTGGCAGTTTTCGTTTTAGTCATTCTGTTATGTTTCGTTAGGTCCCTTTCTTTCCTGCACTCTGAAAATTCTACACAAACTTCTAAACTAAAATATTAAAAACATATAAATACAACACTGAGATGCTTTTCTCCCCAAAACTTGAATTATGCCAATGCTGGAAAACATTTAAATTAAATGCACATAATCAAATAAGATGGAGCTTGATTCAACTTAAAAAGGGGGCCTTGCGGCCACAAGCCTTGCGTTGGCAAGGGTCTCAGTCAATAGGTATAGAAGCTCATGCAAGGCTTGCGGGGACAAGGTCCTTAGGCTTGCCGCCGCAAGGGTCACGAGTCATCCATTATTAATGAGGCCTTGCGGCCGCAAGGTATTAAGACCTTGCATCCGTAAGGGTCATAGAATGTTTGCCCTAGGAGCTTTTTCACAAATTTTCAGATGTCTTTGTTTTAGTCCTTCCGTTACGTTCCGTTTAGGTCGTTTCTTTCCTGCACTCTAAAAATTCTACTAACCTACTACACTAAAATATTAGAAAACATATAAATACAACACTATGATGCTTTTTTCCCTCAAACTTGAATTATACCAATACTGGAAAAATTTTAATTTAAATGCTCATAATCAAATAAGATGGAGAACAACATATTTAAATTACACTACGAAAGAAAATAAAATTTCATCAAAGTGGGTTGCCTCCCACCTAACGCACTTGTTTAATGTCATTGGCTCGACCTAACTACAAACCTAGTCTTTTGGGGGTTCCATATCAGAGAGATGAATGAGTTCAATTGTTATCTCTACTGACATGGGTTCGAAATAAGGTTTGAATCGGTGACCATTCACTTTAAAAATCTCATCAGTCTTTGGATTTTTAATATCAACTACTCCATGCGGATAAATTCGTACTATAATGAAAGGACAAGACCATTTCGATTTTAATTTTCCTGGGAATAATCTAAGTCTTGAATTAAAAAAGAGTACTTTTAAACCAGGACGTAACACTTTTTTAAAGATTCCCATATCATGGTATCTGTCACGACTCGACCCGGATTTCAACATGAAATCCCAAGCCGCTGAAAGTTGCATAAGAAGAAGACAAGCACTTGTTAAATAGTAGTGCGAGTCGAGCAGTCTAGCTAACAAGCTCCAAAACATGAACATAAAGCCGTACTAAAATACGAGTTTACAAAAAATCGAAGATGCAGAAGCGTTAACCAAATGAAACTCCGAGCTATAAAGCTCGAAACCAAAGCCAAAGAACCTAAGAGATACATTATCTCACAAAAGGGAAAAAAACAAAACTCGCATGCCGCAACAATGCAGACGTTGAACAAACCATCGACACTCTAGGCCGGCGTTTCAACAAAGGACCACCTTATATAACAATTACCCACGACTAAAGCATACCGGGGTTAACTAACAACTATAACAACTTAGAATAAGGAAAAACCCCAAAGCTACTGTATGCCCGGGAGACAACTAAAATAAATATTAAAACCACGAACAATGGCACGATACAACACGTTGACCCAAGGAAGAATCAAAACAAATACCCAAGTACTCTACCCGACCGTAAAGTCTAAATAACTTTACAAAATCGATTTCATAAGAATAGCAAAGTACATAATATAAGTGACGATGCTAAAAATAAATAGGACTCCACAAGCTACTACTCGGGGAAAGTCTGCTGCAACTAGAATGAACCACACGATCTAATCTCGATCTATCGATCAGCTGCGCTCTGCTACAATCACGATCTACTCGACCTCAACGCGGCTACCAATTTACTGCAACTAGAAACAAAGTATAGAATGAGTCATAATAACCCAGTACGCTATTACAAGAGGTATGTAACATATAATTATGTAACATAAAAGAGATCATGGTGTTATTTTACAAATGACCTAAAACCCATGAAGATGCGTCGTATCGTTTAGATACTCCACATGATAACCATTTCTTCTTACTTACCAAATCGTCCAAATGAACCAGAGTGTAATTCCCTGTTCAAACACAAATCAAATGAATTAGATCGTAGTTCCCATAAAAATATCATATGCAAGTATATATAATTATATATATACTAATCAAACTGTTCATAGAATCATTAAGTATAAGTGTGCATATTTATATATATACACATCAAATCTTTCATAGAATCATCAAGTAGAAGTATGTATGTTTAAATATATACATATCATATCGTTCATAGAATCATAATGTACAAGTATATATACGTACAAATATACACCTCAAGTATTTCAATAATACACAATCAAGATAAACACGGTCAATTAGATCTCATGTTTAACTAACACTTTGTTATCACATAAGTGCCCATAGTAAGCCATATAAGGGATAGAGAAGGTACTGAATCATTGTCATTGTGTTGCTCATGCAATAACAACCGTTAAATTGTTTCGTGACTACGATGTACGTGATTGATACATCGATGTACTGAGGACACCCCTCAGCCGAATTAGCATAATCCATGCACTCTATTGGTTACGGCAATGGGCTAACTTCCCCACTGTGGCCAACAGTGGAGGGTGTGTGAACTGTCTCAGGTACGGTGATGCATAGAAATCACGAATCCCATAATTCGTGAAGACAATGCATCATCCTACCATCAACGTATAAACTCAAATAATGCCAGCTAGATTTATATGTAATGTACAAGTAGATGTTTACTTGCCATGAAACCAAATAAGGAACGAACAACTCGTCTAATGTCAAGTAGGTGAATTCCTCTACTACATATTCATGATTATGCACATAATTGTAATAATCATTAAATCTCGTTTGAAGCTCAATTGAGTCTCGAAAGAATAAGTGTCAAGTTGTCCACACTAATCAATTTAAGTTCCAACTACTAGTAACCTAGTCAAATGGAATCTAGTTAACGTATGATCTCACCATGATCCCCGTAAGGTTCAAGTGTTCTTTAAGCTCGACTCTGTTGAGTCTTTACTACAATTCCAACCAAATAGGGTATAAATGCGTATAAATGCTATATGCATTTCTAGCCCTTCTATGTTCTTGTTTAAGGCATAGCTAGGTTCTCGTTCCATTTAGGAACCCTAGTTCACGTATAAATAAGTCAAGTAGAAGATGGAAGCCTAAGTTGATTAATATCAAATCAAGCCCTAGTTCAATTCAAGTTCATAATCCCACCTATTAGTGGAATCCAAATTTCATTACAACATCTCATGTGGTTGTTGGAGTTGTACTTCTGGTTCTTGTTGACGTTCTTGTTCCATTTCTTTTCTAGCCGATGCCGTCGACCTTCTCCTTGGTCTCCTCTCATAAAATTTCATGATTTCTTATCCTCTAAACATCACATAAATTAATCATACTTAGGTACTAGTTCCAACAAAATCACGCAAGTAAAGTAAAGTGTGCTTAGGCTAAAATTTGGCCAGTCTGTGATGAAAAACTAAGGGAGAGTTCGGTCAGTGTGTGATGAATTGTGTCCTTAGTGTCCGGCCGAGTTAGATGAGCGACCCATGGGAAGTTCGGCCGAGTAAGATGAACGATCCATAGACTATCCGGCGAGTGAGATGAACACCACGTTGATGCTCGATCGGCTTGAGATGAACAACCTATTGAATGTTCGACCATCTTGAGATGAACAACTATTGGAATATGCCTCTTGATAATTTACTTATCATCTTGCATATTCTATATTTGATTATTTGCTTGTTCTCATTATAGTGAGTCATCACTAGTGGCTAAAAGGTCTGCGTACCATTTAGCGTAACAACTCGTGTGACATCACATAAGTCGTAGATTATGTGCGACCTGATCATGTCCTACCTTCCTACATGATGAGCAAATAGACTAGCACTTCGTATGCACCAAGTACCAGCAGACTTGCGGTAATGTCAAAAGTATTAATCAGACTTGTCATATGCACTAAAGGACACTTTAAAGACTTGTCACCAGTAGACGTGCTACAGTGACAAAGTTTCTCAAAGGACTCATCACCAGCAGACCTATCATGTGCATCGCTGAACACCTTAAAGACTTACCACCAACAGACTTGCTATGGTTTGAATGTTCACAACATAACCAGTAGTCTTTTCCTACAAAAGACTCATACATCAGAAGTGAACTTCTCACCAGCAGACTTGGTTCGCACGTCTTCTGAGGACACAAGATTGCAGCAGATGGAAACAAGACAAATACGTTAAGCTTCAACATCATTCAAATCTTGATGAAGCATGACACTCCTGATACTGCAAGACTTTCTCGCCCTTCCAATCACGTGGTCTGAAACAATAAAAAGAATCTACTTTATTGACGACGGATCGCATCAATGGCTTCAATGATCCTTCAAAGAACTTATCATACGGTCTGACAGGGTAATAGTTCGAAGATCTAAAGAATGAAATCTTTTATCCAACAGTTAAAGATCTATTGAACAACATCTTTATCCATCAGTTATAAAGACAAATCATTCAACGGATACAAAATCTATCGGCAGATCCCAACGATCAAAATTCTCCGGTTTATATAACAAATCTACCCTTCTTCTTCAAATAAGAGAGCGTGATGAATTAAGAAGACCTGCAACAAGAACCTCAAAGAAGTTGTAAGATCTACAAGAGATCGTCTTCACAAACGATTCTCATATTTTCACAAGAAGATTGCAGTGAGCCTACCCAGACCTTAGCAAAACACTCTCAGTGGATTGCTAGGAAGAAAAGCTCGAAGAAGAAGAAGAGAGAGAGAGAGATCAGAAACTTCAAAAGACAGAGATCAAAAACTTGGTCAATCACCAGTTCTTGATTTGAGTTCTTCACTCTTCTTCGAAGAACTCAACCTTTAGCTGAGCTTCAGGATTCCATCCCTAAAGCTAGATGTCAAGCTCTTGGATCGTTCTACAGATATAATTTAGATGGTACCCAAGG
This sequence comes from Codonopsis lanceolata, assembly GCA_013146195.2. Classification (NCBI taxonomy): domain Eukaryota; kingdom Viridiplantae; phylum Streptophyta; class Magnoliopsida; order Asterales; family Campanulaceae; genus Codonopsis; species Codonopsis lanceolata. The sequence continues at coordinate 100,513,588 of CM028377.1, read as the reverse complement.
AAGACGAAGAGCTGTCTGTAGATATTGTATTCATATCTTCATATTTGTATTCCTATACAAATGTTGTCGATTGTGCAATAATTACTCATCATGGAAGGTCGAGTGCTCTGCACTCAATCGTTCAGATAATCTTTATCTGAACGACCTTGAAAATTCTCTTCTCATATTAGTTTCTCGTTCTCGTCCCCTATTGCCCATTTTACTTAAGAATTTGGTTACAGATAATTAAGTAAAGATTAAGGCTTGGAAGGACGAGGACATAAACTTTACATAGAGTAATTAGACAGATGTAATCTGTAATTTATCTTTGAATAAATTCAGATGTTCTTTAAATAATTTATCCTTCAGTCTTTATCTCTCTATGAGCTTTTATAAATTGTTTTATCATTTGAAAAACTATTCTCTAATGAGTTCCTAAAATCTGCATTTGAAGAAGAATTAAGTGTGTTGTTGTTCTGATCATACATTCGTGTACATCCACTTAAGACTTTTCTAAATCTAAACCTTTCTATTTCCAATGCTTAAACTCTTCTCAACAGGCTTTTGATTTACAGACAGTTCATCAGCAGGGTTGGCAACTCTGCTATGAGCAAGTTTGCTATTCAGTACTACCAGCAGACATGCTAAACATGTTAACTGCCTATGCCATTAAAACTTATGCTTTAACTGTAACCAAAAGAAATTTTTTTTAAATGACATCATAGGCTATTCAACCTCCCCTCTAGCCTATTTGAGCATCATTGTGGACCAACAACAACCCATTGAGTGTTTGACCAACTTGAGATAAATAACTTATTGAGTGTTCATCAAACCATGTCCAAACATCAAGTGGGGAAAAAAATTCAATTTTTTTTGTATTTGTTTTTACGAAAATTCAACACAAATTCATGCATTTGATACTAGTATTTAACTCTACATGGTTATTGATATTTAAATTAGACCTAAAACTAGTATTTAAATGTAGAATATGATGAAAATTTATACTAATAGATGAAGACATTATTGATAAGTTTCAAAACTTGAATAAATAGAATCTGAAATACAAAATGTTGATGTTGTTGTTGTTTTGCTGCTGCTGGTTCGTTTCACCTTGGATGAATTGTAGAGTTTGGGTGTTGGAGGGGGAGGGAGTTGTGTTCGTGCGTTCAAAGGCTCCTTCGACTTTGGTGGGAGGGGTAGGTATGCAATTAACCAGGTTGGTGGATTATTAATCGAGTTGGTTGGAAAAGGGTACAATAGGTACTCGGGTGTAGAGATGTGTGAAAGAAGTGGAGTGTGGAGAGTAATGTGGTGTAGAAATAGGATTATGAGGTGTAGTTATCCATCTTTTATTTTTTCTTGAGTGACCCTAAACGTAACACTCAAATCATTAACGTAACACCATTTAATGTATAAAATGACCTAAATACCCTTTTAAACATTTAATAGATACTCACTTGTGGTACACACTTGCGGATATTTTATAAAACATCTGCTACGCCCTAGCGAATGTTTAACAAAATATCCGCTAGTGTATAGCGGATATTTTGTTTGAAATCGAAAAAAAATACAAATCAACGATTTTTTCTTCGTAATTGAAAAGAAAAAATAAACCGAATCAAAACCAATCCAATTCACATGCGATATCATGTTTCAACAATGAAAACCAAATCAATAATGACACTTAATCAAAATTACATAAAAGGAGAGGAAGAAGTAATATAATTTAAATATGAAAAGAGGTTGTGAAATAATTTTACCTTTTAAATGGATTAAAGTTTTGAAATTTTAGTGATACGTTAATTTATTACTCCGTATGTTTTTTTCTTTTCTTTTTCGAACGGGGAGAGTATATAATGCGTGTTTCTTCTAGAGAACCCACCGACCAGTTTAAAGACATCACAAGTGATTTCACCTAAACCCTCAAATTCCCAATCTCGCGATCTAGGGTTCTTCTTGTCTGCGCAAAAATGGTGAGCGCTCTCTCTCTCTCCTCTATCCTCTCCATGCGTGAGTGTATTATTGGGCTTTTCATCATGTTTGATGAGTTTTCCCTTCTTCGCAGGCCGATTCACCTCGTCGAAGGTAAACCCTAACCCTCGATCTCGATTCCATTGGATAATTTTTCTTTAGTTACCTTTTTATCTATTTTGTGCTTTCGGTGTCCATTATCTCTTCCAATGATTAATCTGAACCGGTAGTTGTGATCGATGGACGTGATTTAGGGTGGTAATTTATCATTCTTGGTTAGAACTATGGTAAACTTAAGAGGTCAGGTGTGTGATTTTTCTTGGTTCCATGATACAACTTTGTAGTAAAACATTGGAGAAAATAGTGAGCTCGTCTACTTTCTTCTTACTTAGGTTTTGTTTAATGAATCAAGCAGGCCTGAGATTATTTAGTTTCAACTCTGAATTGATTAACCATCGAATAGCTTTGGTTTCTCAAAGATTGAAAATGAATTGTTCATAAAGAAGCCAAGATTGATCAGCTTGACGTGCTCCGAAGTACAAAACTCAGTATATTTTATGTGATTCGTAGTATTTATAACTTTGACTTGAGTAAGGCTCTTGCTTGAGTTGTTGATAGCTCAATTCGTGAAGTTTCTTGAGTTTTGGTCGAACATAGGGCTCTCTAGTCAAGCTTGAGAGCTATTGTGATTAAAGCCTGGGGTTGACTTGGTTGGGCTTGTTTGCAGCTCTACCTTGCATGAGTAATGGAACTCTCCAACTAAATGGACTTTGTTGAGTGTTCTGTAAACATTTGAGGTTTCATGAATGAGCTTGTGGGTTTGAGTTCAATTTTCGTGCTCAACAATGTAGAATGCAACTTTTGCATTAACCTTATATCATTGTTATTTGGTCATGTGTACGAGGGCATATCACCTGATTTGACACAATGTTATATATATTTACATTTACCTATCAATTTTTTTTGTTATTTGGAATCCAATGCGCATAAAGATGCATGATGGCTCTTGCTGTATAAGCACTAGGGGTTGTGTGATACCATGGGCACTATGATAAACCTGTACAAATATTTTCTGGTCTTTGACTTGTGTGAAATATATGAATTGCACTCAAGATAGTAAGTAAATAATCAAACATTCTAGTGGATGTTTTAGGTAAATATCTATACAAAATAGGTTCTTCAAATTGCAATCCTTGCTAATGGTGAAATGATTATAGTCAAGCAAGTAATCAGACATAAAATAGAAGTTAAACTCGAAAGGCTCCAACTTCCAATTCTAGCAAATGATGAAATGATCAAAATATAAACAGGTGATTTTTTTAAAAAAATTTTGATAGGTTAGTGTGATCCGTTGATGGTATGGGGATTGGAACCAAGGACCTCAAGTAAATTAAGCTCCTCATCTATGCTGTTGAACCAATCAAGTATCATCTTATTCTATAACCGATGCTATGTCTTTTAGATTCTGCTTCACCCTTTGAATTTCCATCTTTTCATCTATGAGCTGAATAGTAGGAGCTGATGAAGTTGGATACCCTTCTTTTGTGGTTGGTGGCCTTGAGTTTGGGCTCGCGAAGTTAAATTTGAAGATGCACCTGATTTTGATATAGTAAGATGACTTGGTTCTCCAACACCAGAAGCTCTAGTAACATCAAATCAATGTCAATGGATCGTCATTACGCACTTACTCATCATCGTCTTAATCATTCTCTATCTTTCTGGTACCGTTGTGTACTGTCATCAATGTCCTCCATGAAGATAGAATCAATTGAGTCTCATAAAGTATCTAGACGCCTTAGTGCTGTATTGTGCTTCACGAACACCAAAAGCCATTCCAACAAGCTTGAGTAAGTCTATGGCTTATGACTTCTTGCCTTTTGGCTGATTGCATGCACCATGAGTCGTTATAATTCTTGATTAGTATTCATACTGATAAGCAATCAAATGAATCATGAATCCACATTCTTTGAAAGTGCTTCTAAAGAAATTTGTCAAAGAAATTTTTGTTCAAAAGATATTCATATGATTCTGAATACATGTGCTTCTACAAAGAAATTATTCTTACATGTACGGAAACATTGATGTTGCTCGTGTCCGGATAAACTACATGTTTGGCTAAAAATCTTAATGGCAAATTTTCTCTCACCGTTTGGCCCACAGTAATAAGACGTGCTTCTATGGGATAGCCTCTCGCTTATCATGTCCCCCCCCTCTTCACCTTGCACCTAGGCACGCCTTCAATAACAATGTTCACGGACATGAACTATGGGGAGTGGGACTTACGCTTGTTATTACTCCATCTTCAGGAGCACGTCTATGGGATAGCCTCTCACTTATCATGTCCCCCGCTCTTCACCTTGCACCTGGGCACGCCTTCAATAACAATGTTCATGGACATGAACTATGGGGAGTGGGACTTACGCTTGTTATTACTCCATCTTCAGGAGCAATAATACAATTTAGATTACCATAATGTAATTACGTTGCATAGATGCTTTTGAATCTAGTAATGCTCTTCCTAACACTTGTCTTCTATTTAAAGATATTGATATTTTACCTTTCCCAAAGTAAATTTAGAGAGTAGATGCACCCAGCAGCCAATGGTTAGCACATATTTTCCTTTTCCTTGGACACATAGCTGTATTCGTGTTATGTATATAGTATTCTTTTAATATGCATGTGTTTTAAAAATGGTGTCAGTGTCACTTACATGTGATGCAGGAATTTGCAATTAGGCTATCAATGGAAAATTATTTCCTCTCTAGTATTTACGTGTTTGTCAGCTCTAAAAAGAAAACCAGTTTACATATGTCTTGGTTAGCATTGCATGAAACAGGAAACAAGAGGGGGCTTTTGCTCTGCAATAAGCCTTCTAACTGCTATTGAGTTAAGAACTTTAAGAGATTGTTTGAGATCTGTGTTTTCATGCAAGTTTGGAGTGAATTAGGTCGTGGGTGCAATACTCTCCAAATACTTTTACTTGCCTTGCTTTCAATTTTATTTTTCTTGATCGCTTATCGAGGATTGTTTGACTCCTGCTATTTGACTGCCGAACTGTTTAGTTCTGTCTGTGTACATACTTGAAAAGATATGGCACAAACTAGCGGTTTGACATCAGGTACTTATGCAGTTATGCCAAGACATAATGAGCTGAGAGTATGAGTGTGGCGTGTTTTAGCTGATATCTTTTACACACCAAACTTTTGAATTCCAGTTTGAACTTTAGCATGATCTGCTAAATGTGCTCTTCGTATCTCTCAGACTTCTCTTCTTAATTTGCCTATCTGTTAGTAAGCTTGGGTACTGTTTCATTGTTTTGAGAAAAAATGCCCAAGGGCAATGGTTCCTTCGTGTATTACATTGTAGCTTGTGCTGCTTTTTGACAAAAAAAACTCAGTCGACTCAGAAAGGCCTTCTATGGCTATTCTTGATGCGTTTATGACCACTATTGACTGGGTTATGAAGAGGATGTATGGGCTTTAGTCCCAGCCCATGTCACATGTGTGTTCAGCAAGCTTAAAGCCTGTCAACGAGCTTTCTTAACTAGTTTTCTACAATCTACTGGACAAGTATGAGTCTCCGATGGAGGGATATTGTATAAAGAATCCTTCATGGCTAATCAATGCTTATTATCTGTTTGTTTGCTAGATTAGTTTTAGTGCTGGGAATGGGTAAAACAAACCATTCTCTGCCCTATGTAAATTGTGAAATTCCTTATGTATTTTTTTTTCAGTGTAAATTTCTAATGTTATGATCTATTTCCCTAATATTGCAGGTATTCACGGTCTCCTTCTCCTTATGAAGCACAGTCCAGATCAAGGTCCCGGTCCAGATCTAGATCTTGGTCAAGGCCTAGGGGAAGATCTCGATCTAGATCAAGGTCAAGAAGTCGTGGCAGGTTTGTGAACTTGTGTGAATTTTCATTGAACTTTAACTTTTATATTTTTCCGTTTGTTTGGGGATGTGGCCTTGATGCTCTTTTTCACCATATGGCACTGATTAGATTAATACTGTCTCAACATTGGCAGGACTACTGAAGTTGTTAATTCTGGGAATACTCTTTATGTGACTGGCCTCTCTACAAGAGTCTCTGAGAAACAGCTTGAAGAACATTTTGCCCAGGAGGGAAAGGTTGGTATCTCAAAATAACCCATAATTTTTGTTGAAGATCACTAAGCACTTAACATAATTTTAATTGATAAGACATGTTGATAGCGTAGGTCCAGGCACGGGCCTGAGCCCATGTCGGCAGCTTAGGTCTGTGATGCACACAAATGAAAAGGAATCTATACTAGTAAATGTGTTGGCAAGTCCATGATATTTACCCATATGGTTTTGAAACAGAAGCCTATGTTGATTTCTTACACTTGCACAACCTGTTCCGAAGTCCTATGCCACAATTTTTATTATGCTTGCCTTTGGGCAACTTTATTCAACCATAGATTCCTCTAGCTAGGACTAAGGCATCTTAGGTTCCTTTCGGTTTACCTAAGTAGCCTCACACTGTTGTTTATGATACTAAAGGCAAGAAAGGCTGCGCTTGGCCTGATTATTGGAATCAGGAATTGCTCTTATGCCCCATGAGTGCAAGACCTTGGAGTGTACATGACCTCTTGTAATCATTGCCCTTTAGTGGGTCAAAGCCAACTTATCCCCTATTGACATATGCTTCCTTGTTACATACCATGTTCTAACCTTACAAGTTAACAACTATCATACCCACATTTGTGAAATAAAAGGATAAAAGAACAAAAATACTCAGTTTCTTAAATACATGGGACAACTTTCTTGGGACATAATTTTTTCATTCGTGTTTGAGAACTCTTTAGTTCTCACTTCTCTAACACCAATACTGAATTTGAGTTTTCTACAATGATTTTGAACACTTTTTTCCACAATTATATTTCCTTTGTTCCATGCCATCCCAAGGCTAATGCACCATATGAGCCTTGCCTATACCAGAGTTGCTAGCATTCCTTACTGGCCCAATCTCCACCATTGAAATCTCAAATGCTTGTTCTATTCTCTAGCAGCCTAATGCCTCAGTCCAGTATGTGGATGCCAAGCCCCCGACAAACTTGCATTCTACATGTGTATTTGATGATGTAGTGATGTACACCCCAGAGTGGCTTGTATGTCCAAGTAAAGTAGTAGAGCATGTTCTGAAGATGACTTCCCAAAAATGTAATAACAGATGACTACTTGAGGTCCTTGCCTTATGTTTACAAAACAGAAGACTCATTTTGTGACACGAGCTCCGCCATTATATGGACGTTCAGGTTGAAGCCTTAATCAGACTTTCTTCACATGCATGTTACTCTGAATTTACTTGTGCCATCAATAATATGTTGCAAGAGCAGGCACGTACAATCCTCAAAATTGTGACAAGTTGAGAACAGATGCAGGGTTACAATGCAGTGTCAGTGTCCATGAGTGGGTAACAAATGGCTTAAGTGGCTTATAGCCCCATATAATTGGGTACCACCAGGGTCATTCTTGACATTTTATAGGCCGGGGCGAAGGAGCAAATGAGGGCCCCAATGAAATGATAATATGCTAATGTGAACGCTATAACACAAACTTTATATTTCAAAATATACTTCTTAATGCATTTAACAAAAAATACTGTTTTTTTACAAAGCTCAATAGTCATCTGTTATTACAAAAAATACTGTTTTTTGACAAGTTTTTGGTTCTGTACAGATCAACCTTCTGGTTCTTGAAAGCTTTTAGTGCTAGTTCTTGTCCTATCAATTTTTTCTCCTCTTCTCCCGTCTTGATAGACGGAGAATTTGAGAGATCAGTTCTAACTTGATTAGGCTCCTTTTTTATCTAATCCCAAAGGGAAGGCTAGTGTTTCTATTTAGCGCACTTGCTTCGTAAAGAACAGGAAGGGTTACGTTTTTCTCCGCAATGGATGATTTTGCCATTGGCGGAGCCATAATACTAATCAAAGAAGCGGAAGAATTGCTCAACTGTCCTCACTGATTCCCTAGCCTCTCCGTTTGTAGCTTTTTTTTATACAATATATATATATATATATATATATATATATATATATATAAACGACCATATCCATTAAATTACCCAATTGTCTTGACTGATTAACAAAATGACTTCAATAAGCCAACGATATTGGTAGGGTAAAATTTTGCAAACCTTAATCGAAAAATTGGTTTCTTGTCTTCCAAACCAAAAAGTATGCATATCTTTCTTGACCTTAGCCCCCAGGTCCCCAAGGGGTGGGAGAGATGGCAAGGACACTCAGACTTTGCCTTGGAGGTCCTTGGTTCCAATCCCCATGCCAACAAGGGGGCACACTTACCTATCAAAATAAAATAAAAATGCATATCATGACAATGGAATTGAATTTGCCATTGCGCTGTAACCGTTCTCATTTTTTGTGCAGGTTGCTTCATGTTTTCTAGTTGTGGAACCTCGTTCCGCATCTCTCGTGGATTTGCTTTCATCACGATGGATTCTGTTGAGGATGCTAACCGTTGCATCAAGCACCTTAACCAGTCGGTTCTGGAGAATCGACAAATAACTGTAGAGAGGGTAAGTGATTTCTAATGTCAATGGCAAAAAAGGTGACCTATTTAGTTTGTTATCTTTCTTCTTGACTTGGAGGTTTTCTGGTTATATTCAGAAGACTTTGCATCAGCTAGTTGGCAGCAATCAAAGTTGATGAGTTCCATCTATGCAAGTATGCAACACTTAAACAGCTTGATCAATCGCCAGCTAAAACAGCTTTTCACATGCATCTGATCAACTAAACATAGCAACTCTATATTGCCCAACAACTATACAACCTCAGGACCTACAATCAACTCTCAACTAATCAACGGTCATTATCAACAGCAATTACAACTCTCAACTAATCAACAACGGCCATTATCAACATTGTAATCAGGCTTTATGGTATCTCATACCCGTCCATTGACTTTTTTACTGATAAAACTCTTACCTGCCGTTAATTTGATGGGTACTAGCCACATGCATCTTCTCTTCATTTTTATGCTTTATTGTCATTTTCACCTGGCCTGGCGTTACGGAAGATTCGCTGATCGAACTTTTCTTCTTAGTATATATATATTTTTAATGATGATGCCAACAATGATTTTGCTGTGTGGCTCTCTTTATTTTTAGTTGTTGGGATACTAACACTATAGTTGGAGCTGTTCATATTTAAACAATTCTTAAAATTGACATATTTCCATATTTCAGTCGCGAAGGAAACGCCCCAGGACTCCTACACCTGGTCATTATCTTGGCCTGAAAAACACCAGAGACAATGGTAATATTTTTGTCCTTCGACTTTCTTTGTTACTATTTTATCAGTTTTGTTCCTTAACTTTCTCCCCCAAGGGGACTTGCGTTAGGGATTGGACCCGTCTTTCACACTTTGTGATTCCCCGGGTCCTACTAACCCTTGAGGGAAATCTTCCTTGAACTTTTTGGAATCTGTATTATCTTATTGAGGATGTTGTACTTATTTCGTCTCGCTCTTTTGTTAGGCTATCGTGGTGACCGTGGTGGTGGTGGCGGTGGTAGGTATCGTGGGGGTTCTGGTCGCGAAGACTATGGGTACCGAAGGTCTCCAAGGCGCTCGCCATATAGAGGTGGTGGTCGTGATTATTCTCCTCCACCGAGGCGTTCCCCGCCATATAGAGGTGGTCGTGATTACTCTCCTCCTAGGCGCTCACCTTATGGTGGGAGATCAAGGAGGGACCGGACTAGGTCACCTCCTCCTTATTCCCCGTACAGGAGTCCCGAAAGGCACTATGCTCGTCGTTAGGTAAGATGTGTAGGTGGTGGTGTGTCACTATGAGGGGGAAAACGATGTTGTATTAGACCATTCTGGGCTCAGTAATCTTCTTTGGTTTGAAACTTGTTAGTTGTGTTACTTGTTATGTCCTGTGATGATCCAGCTATTTAAGCTTGTAGTCAAGTGCTGAACTTTAGTGCAACAGATGTTTGCGCCAGTATTTGAACTAGTTTGTCAGTACATTTGTCATTTTAACTACTGTCTTGAAACTTCAAGTTCTTGTACCCCCTTTTTATCATTTTTCCTTTTCTTCTTTAGTTTGTTCAAATGAAGGGCATTTAATATGTACATAATACTCAAATAAAGCAAAGGTCAATTTCTTTAATTTTTATAAAAATAAAAAACCGACACTCATGTTGAGACCAACGGAGCAGCACTCTAATTAAACAACTAGACAATAGTAAGATATGAAGATCTCAACTTGATGAAATATTAAGTAAAAACTTAGGAAGAATTGTCTTATGGGTATTGTTTTTGTAAGATGAATTTTTTTAACTTAATTCATCGTTTGTTGGTTGGTTGAACTGTGAGAAAGTTGACTTCCATCTTACAAATTAGAATTCGTAAGACCTAGTACTTCTTCCATTTTTAAATTATTGTTTATCTTTCTTTTTTCGTCCTATTTTTGAATAATTGTTTTATTTCAAAAAAATTTCTTTTAAGAAAACACTTTTTCATTTTACCCTTATTTTTTTACCTAATTTAATTAGTACTCAAGGGTATTAAGGATATTATAGCGAGCCATCCCCTTCACTCAATCTCTAGGCCCCAAAATCCCTGCCCACCAGCAAACCCACCCAAAAAAATTCATAAGTTGTTACAGCCTCCCTACCGAACATTGCCACCACATCCAAAATCTCTGTCCCACAAGCCTTCCAATCAGAACATCCAGATCCTCATATAGGTGCTTCCACTATAGCTCCCTAACATTTTTCCAATCGAAAAGACAAACACAGTTTCCCAATTTCTACAAATCCTTTCCCACCATCACAACCCTTCTTCATTCCTTTTGTCGGACCAGTGGTTGATTCATCCTCTTCACAAATGGCCACACTTGCCGATTATCCTTGGAGATTACCCACAACCCCCTCGTCAAAACAACTTTTGACCCTCAGCCAATCCCCCAGTCCACACACAAAGAGCCATTCCTTTCACTCAGTCTTTGGGCCCCAAAATCTCTGTCCACCAGCAAACCCACTCAGAAAAATTCACAAGTTATTATAGCCTCCCTATCGAACATAGCCACCACATCCAAAATCTCTGCCCCACTAGCCTTCCAACCAGTCCATCCAGATCCTCATATAGGGCTTCCACCATAGCCCCTGACATCTTTCCGATCGAGCAAACAAACCCAGTTTCCCAGTTCCTACAAACCCTTTCCCACCATCACAACCCTTCCTCGTCCCCCTTTGTCGGACCAGTGGTTGATTCATCCTCTTCACAAATGGAAGAAGAATTTGATCCCACAGAAGCCTTTGAACATCTGTTCATGATAGAACCAGAGCCAACGGTCCATAACTCTCCAGAGATTGATCCAAAAGAATCTACATCTCAAACCTCACCACATGAGAATCAAAAAACTCAATCTGCTACCCAAACCGATACCAAACAACAATTCACCTTCGATGATATTCCGCCTTCTAAATGGCGCGAACGAAGTGTCGAAATGTTAACTTGGTGCACAACAGAGCTGCATTTTTATTTCATCGAGTTGGTCATTAAAAGGTTCCTTGCCCGGATCCAAGGGCGCCTTCGAGATTGGTATCTCAGTCTTGGAGAATACCGACAACTGCAAATTCAACAGTCCCCGTCTCCAAAAGAATTCATGAATATCATTTATTCTGAATTCATTGGCAGCCCCATAGAACACACTATACCATGTTAGAGAAGAATTCCTTAAAATGAAGTGTTGTTCTTTCCTGAAAAAAAAATCTTGAAACGCATTATAATCGAATGTCTCAACGTTTCTATTGCCTTCATGGTGTTGATGATGTCAACCTCAAGCAGGTTTTCCTCAACTCCTTTCCGGAGTCTCTGAGCAACGAAACATACAGATCCCTGGAATCCAGAAATATGACGGTTGCTCAAACCTCTCTTGGTGGCCTTTACCAGTTAATTTTAAATGCTCTGGAAAAACACTGCAACCAGAGAAAGTTCTTTGCAGAATTTGAAAAAACTGGCAAAAGATTAGGTTCTACTTGTGACGAAAAGCATCTCCAAATCAAGTGTAAAGACAAGTCGTCCTGTGACTGCACTCACACGAAAAGGAAGTCTCATTCTAAATATCTCTCCAAATCCTTTGATTCCTCCCAACAAAGGAAAAGCTTTTCACGACGCCCTTTCGCGCCCAAGAAAAAATGGAGATTTATAAAGAAAAAGCCCCAACGTGGCCGCAATTCTGATCGGTGCTTCATCTGTCATCAAAAAAGGACACTTTGCAAAAGAGTGTCCGGATGCAAGGAAATCTCAAGTGCTGATCAAAACGCTCAGTCAAATTGAGCCAGTAGATCTCTCTGACCTCGAGTCCTCTATTCTCTTGATGATGAACCAGGTGATTCTACAATATGTTCAATTGCCTATCCAGGTAATTCATCAGAAACATATTCCGACTCATCAGAAGATGATCTCATGCCAAGGGTTTTCATGTTGAATCCTCTTCCCCACATCCTACCTATACAAAAAAGTCAACCCATACCCCTGGCCAAAATCCACCTTCTTACCTCTACATATGCTAAGCTCATCCAAGTTATAGCCTTCTTTGATACAGGATCCGCAGTCTCCATCCTAAACCCAAAAATACTCCATGCTAGTTTTTGGAAGCCACATCATCAATGTTTCCTTGCAGCTAATGGTGAAAGCTTCATCATTGACAAGATCAGCATTCCCATCCACGTCAAATTATTTCCCAAGTATGCCATTAAGCATAGACTATTAGGCTTGAGCTTACATGGAAAAGACCTCCTTCATCGGTTTCGATATCCTTCATAAGTTACCCAACTTACGATGGATGCATGATGGTCTCTGTTACAAAAGCTTCTTCAACCCATGGAGCCCAGTCCTACGGCTTTACATGACGTCTGCTTTATCCATAGAAACCTCAAGCATCAGATCATCCAAGATTCTTGTGCTTCATCTCATATAGAGTTCTTGGCAAAACATCCCTCTCCTCTATGGCTGAACTCTGCGTTCTATGTCTCGTTGCCCTTCAAGCAGAATGAAGATGTCAATCCCACTAAAGCAAGCCATCCAGGGATGAACCCCGACCATTATCAACTTGCTCTCATGGAATGCACCCAACTTGTTGACCAAAAAATTATAGAACCTACATCCTCTCCATGGGCATGTGAGGCATTCTATGTCAACAAAAGAAGTGAACAAGTTCGAGGAAAGCTACGCTTGGTCATCAATTACCAGCCGCTCAATCACTTATTGGCAGATGATAAGTTTCCTCTACCGCAAAAAAGGTCCTTGTTCCAATCCTTATCCGATGCAAGAGTTCTCTCAAAGTTTGATCTCAAGTCGGGTTTTTGGCAACTGGGGATTACACCTGAAGATAGACCAAAAACAACATTCTGCATCCCTGACCATCATTACTAGTGGAAGGTCATGCCATTCGGTAAAAAATGCCCCATCCACCTTTCAAAAGGCAATGGTAACAATTTTTGAACAAATTCTTTCCAATACTATGGTTTACATCGATGACATACTCCTATTCTCCCCTGATGAAGATTCTCATGTAACCTTACTCTCCCAGTTCCATTCCCTAGTAACTCAGTACGGTATCATGCTCTCAGAAAAGAAAATGGAAGTTGGAGTTTCATCCATTGATTTTCTTGGGATGAAGATATCTAACGGTAAATACAAGCCCCAGCCCCACATTGCTCAAGAACCACATTGCCCGGATCAAGAACCCATTCTATCTTCATTCTATCTTCACAGAAGGAAATCCAACAGTTCCTTGGACTAGTCAACTATATGGAAGATTTCTTACCAAAGCTATCTGCCCATACAGTATGGCTGTTCCCCATGCTGAAAAAGGATCCTCCTCCTTGGACTACAAGACAAACTGAAGCTGTCAAGTCAATCAAACAGCTGGCAAGCACAATGCCCCCTTTAAAGATTTCTGCTTTGTCAGAAAGAAGAATCCTTCAGACAGATGCATGTGACGAATATTGAACAGTGGTCCTTCTTGTCCAAAGTGAAGATAATCAGAGAACAATATGTGGATACAAAAGTGGTACATTTAAGCCATCAGAACAACACTACCATTCCACGTTAAAAGAAATCCTTGCAGTCAAAAGGGGAATAGGAAAAATTTTAATTCCATCTAATCGGGCATGACTTTCAAGTCGAGATGGACATGTCCTCTTTCCCCCGCATGCTCCAATTCAAGCGAAAGGTACTTCCTCATGCACAACTTTTAAGATGGTCAAATTGGTTCTCTTAGTGGAAATTCACTGTCAAGCATATCAAAGGAACAACAAATGTCCTTAGACTTTCTCTCAAGGCCAAAAGAGTATAAAAATGTATGTAGAGTTTCCAAAGAAACCAACCTTGAGCACAACTCCAATATCATCCCAATGGTTTTCCCCATCAATGAAGCCCCTTCCCCCTTATCCAACTCTGAAACACCAGAACTGATCCCTATCCTTTCTCTCCATGGTGAAATAACAGAAGCCATTGCCGACATAACACTCAAATTGAGGGCCACTCCAAATTACCAAAATTTCCTTACCATCCTTTTCCATCGCCATGGTCTCTTCATGAAAGGACTCAAGTTCCATCCAGACTATCCTTTCCTTAGTATCTTCCATATCCACGACCTGTTCCGATTCCCTAAAGAAGCGCTCTGTTTCTTTTGGTATTTGTTTGAAACATCTACCATAAGAATCACATTTAATTCCATTAAACTCCTCTCTTACCTCTTCCAGTGCTAGCTTGACAATGTCCCGCCCCAGTCCCACAACTTGTTCAAACTATTCAAGTGGTTTCTTCCAGCTCACCAATGGACACAAATGCTCACTCCCTGCCGAAAACCATATGTGACCATAATGTTCAGGAGACCATGCTCATACCTCCCTCCATCTACCATCAGAAATCAAGGACATTCATTTGTCTATCATGCTCATGCTCCCATGGCATTCATCTTTGATTGGTCTAATATTAATCCAACCGGGTCCACTTGTGCAATGCGCGACTTTGAGCTTTGCATGAACACAAAAAATGCTCTCGCCCGAGCCAACATGAATTAATCCCCGGACCATCCCCTCTCATATCATGTTAGGAGTGTAAGCCTGGACAGATGACCACCCAATGTCATCCAAGTGGATTGATGCAGTTGACCAATGGAGCATGTCTCACATTATCCTAACTTTTGAAACATCTGAATCCGTGGATAATGAGAACCCGAGTTTTAATGATAACAGTGACGGATCTTACCCAGATCCATATGAAGATGACCCATCTCATCCGGATTCCCGTTAGTAGACGTCATCGTCATTGTATAATTATTGCTTTTCTAGACGTTATTACTTACGTCATTGTATAACTATTGCTTTTAGACGTCATTGCTTACGTCATTGTTTAATTATTGCTCTTTAGACGTCATTGCTTACGTCATTGTATAATTATTACCTTTTCCCAGAGCCCTATATAAAGGGCCTTCAACCTTCATTTGTAATCAGAGGAAGAAAAGAAAGAAACATATCTTCTAAGTTTCTAAGTATTCAATTACCTCTCCCATCTTCTCTTTTGTGTCATATCTTTTGTTCTTAAGTTTTGTTTTAAAGTTTATCTGTCTTACATGTTTTATATAGCTCTGTCAATCCACTTGGATGATACGGGGTGGTCATCTGTTCATGCTTGCACTCCTAACATGATATGAGAGGGGACGGTCTGGGGATTGATCATGTTGGCTCGGGCGAGAGCATTTTTTGTGTTCATGAAAAGCTCAAAGTCGCGCATTGCACAAGTGGACCCTACTGGATTAATATCAGACCAATCAAAGATGAATGTCATGGAAACATGATAGACAAATGAATGACTTTGATTCCTAATGGTTGGTGGAGGGAGGTATGAGCATGGTCTCTCGGAACATTATGGTCACATATGGTTTGCGACACGGAGTTAGCTGTTATGTCCATTTTGTCTGCTCGATCGAAAGATGTTACGGGCTATGGTGGAAGCACCTATACGAGGATCTGGATGGATTTGAAACTTTGAAAATTGACATCGGAAAACCTTTGGGCCGACAGATAACGATAAGCCCACACAAAAATTCCGTTAACTTAAGTTATATCGTTTAAACTACCGATGCACAGCGGAGCTTCCATGGAAACCATCATGTCACTACCAGCTCTACTCAACCCCCATCCATTCCCCCCAAAAACTCTCTCTCTCCTTCCCACCTTCAAAATTTCTCTCTCCACCCCTCACTTTCTCTCTCTAAAACCCTCCCCAAATTCTCTTTCCACCGCCGTCCAATTCTCTCTCCGCTACCAGCAATATGACGCCGTCGACGACGAAGTAGAAGAGCACGTCGTTGGAGACTGCTTAGTTTTCGAAGAAGGCATATTTGATGACCCTTATCTGAACCAAACCCTCTGTTCACCTCCAATTTCGACTCAGACTACGAGCAGGCCGGCACAGAAGGGCAAACATGTAGTTTTAGTTGAGCCGGAGAATCTGATTCCTGAGAAATGGTTAGAGGTGCGGGACGAAATTAATATTACGAAGAAGGAGAGACGTAAACTGGCTCAGGAATTGGAGTTTGGGACGAGGTTGGATAGGAAAAAGCAAAGGTTGAGACCGATTGGGATGAGTGTGGACGAATTCAGGGCTACGAAATTGGCGGAATGGAAGCCGGTTGTTTTGGATAATCCTACTTTGGTAAGTGAGGAGGATAGTAAAAGCGCAGGTGATGTAATTGAGGAGAAAGTTGAGGAGGATAATGAAAGAGCAGATGATGTGGGTGAGGTGGGGGGTGGCAGAGTGGCGCCGAAGAACCCTAAGTTGGCAGTTTACGGAGCTGATTTGGGCGAGGTTTCGGAGTTTTTGAATAGTTGGAAGTACGATCCTGAGGCTGCCAAGAAACCTGAAGGTAAGTTTGTTTATTGGTATTAGTTTTGAATAGTTGTTAAAAGTCTTGATTTATGTGAATTGAGTTGGTGTTGGTTTTATGGATAACACAGTTTTTGGAGGTTGGATTTTGTTTGTAAGACTGAAACTGAGTGAGGGTAGTTGTGTTGAACTGGTGATGAAAATGTTGATTTTGTTTAGGGTCTGGTTTCTACTTCCCAGCTTTATAATGTTAAGCAGTCTTGTGAAGTAAATGGGAAGAGACAAAGAGCTTGAAGAAAAATTTAGACTCGATGAAATAAATGAGACTGGGTGGTGTGAGAATGCCGAAATAAACCATCCCAAAGCAGATTAGTTTCAACGCGCCCGTTGTGGACTCTACCTGAAGTGCTTTAGAGTTGCCACTTTGCTATTGTAAAGCCAATGTAAGGAAGCCACTATTTAGGTCCGAGGGTTAGGTTATGAGGGGGAAGGTGTTAGGCACCCGTCTCACCTGGAAAATGGTGACTAATTGCGTTGGTGGTCTAAGGTGGTTGTTTTTTTTTGATAGGTAAGTATGAACCCTTGTTGGTATGAGGATTTGGAACCAAGGACCTCAAGGTCTAAGGTTGTTCTAAAGGTTGTTCTAAAGGTACATGCAAGTCCTATACTCAGTGCTATGCCGGGAGGTCAAAAGAGATTACGGAGAGTGAGCTCAAATGGGGAGGTCTTGTAATCTTATTGAGGGATTGTTGAGATGACCAAATGTAGGTTTACGCAATCGGAATCACCCCATTAATTGGGATCTTGGGAGTGATCCGTTCCTAAGCCTTTTGATGGAGCAACCGTGTGATCTAAAAGAAAGAAAGAGAAAGAAGATGAAGAAGAGACATGGGATGTGAAATAAATGAAAAGGAAGTAAAGAGTGAAAGCAGCTTTATACCTTAGGGATGAACTTTGTTTCAAATGGCTTTTTAGAGAGTGGTGTATGACCTTTGGACGAAAGGTGGTAGTGTGTGTGACGACATGCTAAGGATGTCATTTGAGAGTTTTCTAGTAGGGAGAGTAGTGGTTTAGAGAGGAGGTACTTGGCCAAACTTTTAGTAGTCACCACAGGAAGAGGAGTCTAGTATTAATAGGGGAGTGGGGCTACAAAAGCACGTGTTTGTTGTCGATGGAGGAGTCACCAATGAACCTAGGCATGGTAAAGGGACACAATCAATTGATATAGGTGTGGTCCAAAAGGTAAAATGTCCAAAATACCCCCACGTGAGGTCCCAAATGTTGGGAGCAATAAGGCTCCTGGTTGTAGCAGCTTGGAGCCGATGACTCCTAGTTGCAACTTTGGGAACTAACTCCCTGTTGTTATGTGTGTTACTCTCGTTATTACTAAATTCATCAAGTTGAAGTAGAACTTGGATGGAACGGAACGTAACATAACTAGACTAACAAACGATGAAAGAGAATACAAGATCACACGGTTGCATAAAGTGGGTCCGAGAATGGGTTGTCTAAGGCGGCCATACTAAATAACTCTAATGATGCAAAATATACACAAAATTATTCTCCCTCCATACCAAAATTATTGTTTTATTTTCTTTTTTCGTCTATTCCAAAATAATTGTCTTGTTTGAAACTTTCATTTTTAGGACAACACTTTTACCATTTTACCCTTACCTTTTCATCTTACTTTAATTATGGACCACATATTTATGGGCTTTAAAGGAAACTATATATCAAATCAATATTAATAATCAAGTCAATTGTTTTTCCTTAATTCGTGTGCCGGGTCAAACATAACAATAATTTTGGGACGGATGGAGTATATATCTTGTTATTTATTGTACTATTTTGTCATATTAACTTGCCTACTACCTCATACTTAGCTCAAGTTCAGCTCACTGAGGATGTAAATGAGCAGAGCTTGAGCATATGTTGCTCAGGTAGAGGTAAGCTCAAGCTCTTCCTTAGCGGGTTTAAAATTTTAATGAGCTGAGCTCTAAATATCTTCAACATGCTTGTTAGATGAAAACTTAGCATTTACAATCCGCACGACTCAAAGCATTAAATGAATCTAAATTTGTCATCTCAAAAATGTGAATGTAAATTACTTTTACCCAATACATCTAGAAGGAGTTTAGTAGTCCACATGCCAGTGCAACTATTGCATAATGTGCATATTTGGCTCCTTGCAGCTCTGTAATTGAGTACTATTTCCACGCTTTTATCTTAGAAGATTGCTCTTATTATATAATTTTTACTTTTCTATTTTAATTTCCTCAACTTTCTTTCATATCTGATTATTAATCTGTAAAAGTTTCTATAGTTTTGTTTAAACATCTTATGATGGCTTGACATTGTAATATTTGTTGTCTGAACTAGGCTGGTGCTTATTAAAAGCTTTGGTTCTTTCAATCTTTCCCAAACAATGTCTGAGGACTCATTTCTTGATATCCATGGATCTTCTTAAGAGTATAATACTTTGGTCAAATTAGTCATCCTAGACTCTTGTTTCTGAATGTTTGGAGGATGGTAAATTTCGTTTCCTTTTTCGTAGAAATAACGTTACACCTGAACTTTATTTCTCATCCTCTTATGCCAAATTGGTAGGTTCTCGCACTAAGTTGTTCACGAAGGAGGAGAAGGAACTAATGAACAAGCGGGTTCCTGATCTAGCAGCTGCCACCTCAGTAAGTTTCATGTGTTCCCTTAACAGTAGTAGTCTTTTGTAATTATTTCTTTAGTGCTATGCTTTTGAACTAATACTCAATTGCGATTAGTGATTCACTGATTCAATCATTTAAATCAGTTGAATATATATTGGTGCATTAGGGTGGAAATAACCTCATGTTGACTTTATTATAACACTTGCTTCCAGGGTAAGTGGCAGCCTCTTCACACTGTTGCTGCATCAGGAGAGTTCTACCTCGTTGATCTTTTGTTAAAGCACAATGTTGATATTAACATCCCCGACAAGGTAATTGGAAAATGATTGTTAGTGGTTTGGCTTTTAATATGTTTGGACTTTCCCTTTTCTTTTATCTTCCTATGAATTAAGCACCCCCTACAACCTATTTGCAGAGTGATGTGTTGGAAATTTTTAGGATCTCATTATTGGTACGGTCTTAGCTTTGGCTTAGGATTTTATTATTAATGACTTTAAATCTTGTCTTTTCCAGGATGGATTGACAGCACTTCATAAAGCTGTTCTTGGCAAAAAACAGGCCATCTTCAATTATCTATTGCGAGAGTCAGCAAATCCATTTATTCGTGACAGAGTTAGTATCACTTGCCGTATAGAATCAGGATTTGTTATGGACATGTACATTTTTTGTCAAATTTCTGATTTGTGATTTGTGGAGTTGAAATATAAGGATGTATATAAGCTCTGATGTTTCTTTGTTCATTTTCTGAGACACTTGTACCTTTTTAACCTTGCTACCTTTTCCCCTTATTTAGCTAAGATATTAGGGTGCACCTAAGTTTTGAGATTCTGGTGGTATAATTATTGTGTTCAATACTAAATATGAATTTTTTTCTCTTGCCAACAGGAGGGAGCTACATTGATGCATTATGCTGTTCGCACTGCATCAAGTCCAATGATAAAAATCCTTTTATTATATAATGTGGATATAAACCTACAAGACAATGTATATTCACATTTGTTTATTGTAAACTTTTATGTTTTTTTTTCTTCCTATTGCCATTACCGTTCGAGCATATCCTTGATTATGTTATTTTCAGGATGGGTGGACACCGTTGCATCTAGCTGTCCAATCCCGTAGAACTGATATAGTGAGGCTTTTGCTAATCAAGGGAGCTGATAAGACTTTAAAAAACCAAGTAAGTGTATTTATTGATCCTTTGGGTTTTCTTTTGATGTGCATTAGGTTCTATAGTATTTCACTCATTGCAATATTGGTTTTGATTCATGTGAAATGTGGAGTTAATCAAGCTCCAAATAATTTTGTCTTTATTTAATGGCAATCAGAGGCATTGCTGCCTTTGTCCTTAATAAATTACAATTTGCTAGTTCTAAGTTTATTATTGGGTAAATAAAATAAATGATAAATGATCCTTAATTATGATTCAGTTTTAACCTGGTATCCTAATCTATGGGCCCATGTGGGTAAATCACATTTTGGGTTATACCCTAATAAATCTACTGTTCCATTAGCTACTCTCTCCGTTCCACTCAAAGGGTTCATGTTTGAAAAGTCTAATTAAAGTATATATAACTAGTATTAAAGTTGGTCATAATTACAAAAATGTTTGAGCACTATCAATATGTTAATATCAAATTTAGAGTTAAAATGTTATGGAGATGATAAATATAATTTTTTGAAAGTAGAATCTTAAAGTGAAACATTCCAAAATAGTATAGTGAGACTCTTTGTCTAGAATGGAGGGAGTAATAGATTTCTAATTGACAGTAAGATCATGTCTACATCATAACATTTTTCTAGGACCAAAATTCTTATTAATATGGTGAACCAAATCTCCTATAATTACTCATTAAAAAAATCTCAGTGAGTCAAGAATCGTACGACTTACCATCTCTATTATCATTATAGTTTTCAAGGAGGCATAGGATTGTGAATCCAAAATAATAATAATAACAATAATAATAATTATAACTGTTAAGCTTGATATGCATTGATGAGCCTCTATCTAATAGCTTAAGCTTTTAGATGAGTTGAATAATAAGAACAATAATAATGAAAAGCAATTCCTATATATTGAAATCACGAGAATATCAAGATGACAAGGACGACTTAACAAACAAGAGAGGAGGTAAGGTCGATTGGAAACTGGAAAAGAAGAAGATATAAACGTAAATTGAAATATATATATGGGTGAAAGACTGATGATGAGACAACCACAAATTAAGCAAACAATCTCAACATCATGCCAATCTCATACCTGGCTACAATTCCATATAGGCCATAAATACTCTCAAATAAAATATAAATAAAGAAGAAGAATAGACTCTTACGCTTGCTTCAAATTTCAATCCCAATCCTGATGCTCCAAAAAATTCACCTGTCATAAATTCTGATCTCATGTTTATAGCTCAACTCAAGTCGGCTTGTATTGGCTTTGATTCAAACACGAATATGATATTAGGCTTGAGGCACAAACGAACCCAGCATGGCTCAGCTTGAATAAGCTTTGCACTTGCAAAATACATCAACTTATGTATTTTATGTTTGATAATATCTATATATATATAAAAGCTAGGTAGTCTAAAAGAGGTAAAATCTCGTCAAAATACACTTGCTAAAAAAAGAAAGTCATATTTGAGTATTATTATATAGTAGATAGCATGCATTGGAAACACAAATCTGATTAATTGATTACACAACTCTCAAGATTTATTGAAAATGTGCAAATATGCACATGTTGAGAAAATATCAAGTTTCTATGCAGTAGTATTTTATAGGAGTAGCCACCCATGTGAAAATTTGCAAATACAAATCTATTTTGGTGCATACTTAATTTACTGATTAATTAAAATGAGCAAATAATACTGGAATAAGAACAAATGTGCTATAAAAAATATTTTCATTGAATACATGTAATTACAAAATAAAATATAACCACAATTAATTATAAAAAGTGTGCTATTGAAATCTTCATATATGACTTGACTGTATTTGAAATTTTTGTGTCTCTTTCATCAAATCCGAAATTATAATATCAAAACAAAATTTATTTTTACAAATAACCACAATTAATTATAACTTATTGGTAAATCATAGGAATATATACTATTAAATCATAGTTGTAGATACCAACCACAAACTTTAAATATTTAATAAGTCTATATGTTATATAGTGAAGAATATATCTGAATTACTATTTATACTATTTAAGATCCTAAATTTTAATAACAAAAAATATTAATTATTAAACTCTATAAAATTATGAACGAGAAAATGACTTAAACAATTCATAAAATATTGGATTAAATGATATCAATTATATCGATATAATTTGTTCTATTTATCATGTTTTTTCTTTATTTTTTATTATCTTCATTTTATTTGTGTATAATTTAATTACGAAAGATATATGCTCGTGCGTTTAACGCACGGGTGTAAAACTAGTTATAGTATATTCTGAACTAGGGCTTGACTGGTTCTCAAATTATGGCTGTTACAGCTTGTTTTGTGAAGCAACCAAGTTGAGCTTGAACATTGGTTCCTTGGCTCTAGTAAAGCTTGATTAAAAATAAACGAATCTCAAACACTCCAAAGCTGGCCGGCTCTTTCACAGCCATACTCCCAAGCAATTCGGGTTTGATGTGATTGGCGAAGTATTCAAAACTTGTTTGTAGGGTGGACTAACCAATCACGGACCAACACATCATTTATGAATCAACGCTCGGACAATGATTGGACTTTCTGGGTTCCTACTGTGTCAGTGGCTTATGTTACTATGGGAATAACTGTTTCTGATTATTTTTCTTTTCGCTTCTCAGGATGGTTTAACCCCACTTGATCTTTGCCTCTATTCTGGACGAGACACTAGAACTTACGAGCTAATCAGGTTAATGAAACAGCCTGCCAGGGGGCGTAGATTTGTCATCCAGTAAAATCTACTCACTAGTTAGCAGGATCATTGCTTTGGGAAACATCAATGAACCCTGTCTTTCACCGTTCATACATATATAGATTCATTGCTCAATCAAGTGGCCGGGAGTTGCATGTCGTTGACAGAGGTGGACACATACGAAGCTATAAACATATTCTACTTCCCCGAAGGATCTGGTTCCTCCTCAAAGGGGTACGTGTCGTGGCCCGTGGGTATGTAATTATGCTGTAATTACTAAGCGTGGTTTATTAAGATCCAGCAGTTATTTCCCCTTTGCTTTGAGCATAATATTGATTTGGCCAGATTGTTGCACCATATGCAGAAAGAGTTGTAATGTGCTCTAGGAAATGAAAACACTTTTGTTTAAGGATGGTTGGAAATGATGCGTGTGTTTTTGCTGGTGTATTCTGTTGTCACTTGTCAGCTTGTTGCTCACCTCATCTTTATACCGACCTTTGGAGAACTATTTACATCGACATGTTGGAATTTATTTTTCCGTCCCTTTGGGCTTTGGTATGTCCCAAAAAATAGTTTTATTTCTAAAAGGCTACAGGTCCTTTAACGTTGGGCCATTCTCACCATTAGCCCCTTTAGAAATTTCATAACTTTTCGGTCCCATGAGTTTCAAATTTTCAGTATTTATTATTTGATTGGATACTATTAGAAAAATACCGTTAAGTACCTCATGTGTCGCTCACATGCATTTGGGAAAGGGCTAAAATGGATTTTTTAACACCCTTCAGGCTTCAATCTCGTCTGCCTCTTTCCTCCTTATCCTAAAATGGAATTTCCTATTCCTTGCGATGGTAGTGGTATCGGAGGTGGAATCAAAGTTGAAGAAGGGTGGATGGTGATAGTAATGGGGATGGAGTTGAAACAGTAGTCGGTGGAGGACTCTGGTGGCGGAGATAGATAGAAGAGAGCTAGTGAGCGAAGGAGAAAAGAACAGGACATGGAAGATAGAGACATATGAGAGTGATTAGAGAGAAAGAAAGTTTTATTGAGAGGTGTGAAAAATTAAATTTTAGCCTTAACCCAAACTCACGTGGGCAGTTCATGGATACTTAACGGAATTTTTCTAACGGTTTCCATCAAAATGACCAAGACAAGGATCAAGACTGGAAATTTAAAACTTTTAGGATCCAAAAGTTACGGAAATTTCTTAAGGAACTAATGGTGAGAATGACCCAAAGTTAAAGGATCAATGATGCAATTAATGCTTTCTAAAAGAATGGCGTTATATAGCCCCCAATAGCTATAAGTTGAACCCCCCGCCCTTAAAACCCAAACTTCCTAAATTTACCCTTCCTTTCTTTATCCATGCTTCTTCCTTCCCCTTCCATCAGCACCTCCTTTTTCCTATGGCATCCTTTAACTTGCCCCCCTCCCATCCATCCCTGCCTAGCTAGTGAGCCTCAATCTCTGGCCATAATCCCGTCTCCACCACCTTTCTTCCCCGTCTCCCTTTTCAAATTTTTTTTAATTAAAGGGTTGTTCAACCCTGGTCGATCGTTATAGTCAACCGAACAACCTTATTATGTTCGGTCATGGTTGACCGAACAACCTTATTATAAGGTTGTTCGATCGCCTATGGTCGAATAACACAAGATTGCTCGGTCGACCATGATTGAGCATAACAAGGTTGTTCGATTGATTATGACCGAACAATCCTTGAATTGAAAATTTTTTTTAAAGAGAGAAAGAGACGGTGAAGAAGGGAGGTGTTTGGAGGTGTGTAACACCCCGCTCCTTCGTTAGCTCGGTTTGCGTGCTATACTTGCACTTCTTCTTTTGTTGACTGTATGTTTGGTTTGCGAGAGGGTCTAGATGTGTATGAGAGACCATATTAAGACCAAAACATTATTAAGAGACTCCATATAGTTATTGACTTGCTAAAGTCACAAGTCGTGACTTCGGCGATAGTCGAATGCGGCCGATTGAGGGTTTGCTTGCGTTTTGCGTTCGTGACCTCGGTTTGGTCCTAGACCACTTGTAAGATGGTTTATTAACATGTTTAGATGTATTAGACTTCAAGTTGGAGGTGTACCTTAAGTCTATCGATGATTTGGAAGCTTTGGAGATAGCGTTAGATCTACATCGTAGTTCGGGAATCGAGTCGGCGTGTCGTCTCTCCTTTGGGACTCTTATTTCCTAGTTGTTGTTCAACTTCTAGAAGTATTTAAGCTTCTTCATTAGCCCTTAGACTTGCCTTAAAAGTCTCCTTTCATTGCTCGTTCGATTGCGAGTTCATTAGATCGTTCGGTTGCGTTGTTGCACCTCTAGGTTTCGCTCGAGTTGTTTCGGATGTTGTTGGTGTGTTTCCGACTTGTTTTGAGTTGGGTTAGACCTTGGAATGGTTGCCCATGAGTTTGAGACCATTTAGGACATGTTTAGATCAAGTTCTGATAACATAAGCGCTCAGAAGGCGCTTTGTGTGGCGCCCGCCTCAAGTTCGAGGAAGCATTGCAAAATGAAAATCGCTGAGCGAAGCCGGGCGCCCGCTGGATAATGTGAGCGCCGCCTCAACATCGAGAATACACATACGGGATTTTCCCTGTTTTGTGTTTGGGCCAATTATACCTATCATACCCTCATTAAACCCCCTCTAAACCCTTCCTAACCACCCATACTTAACCCAATCATGTCCTATCATTAGTTGGAAGTTAATTAAGGTTAGATTAGTGATTGATTAATCTAATCTCTACTAATTGTACCAAGGAATTCCTGTTTTGCCCTCATTGCTTGCAGGAAGTATAAATAGCCCAATCTCTTCACAAAATCGGCCAAACCTCTTCATTTTCCTCCACACAAGTGAGTTAGAGAGAGAGAGAGACTCCATGGGAGATTCAAGCCCTAGCTCCTTCTTCTCCGATCCAAGCGATCCATCCATCAGATTGCCTTCAAACTTGGAATCTTGAAGCCTCGGCGTGTAGAACAAGTTCACCGTCGGATTTGCGTTCTCTTGAGTTTTCACTCAAGCTAGGTAAGTTACTTCCTTTTGATTTTGGTTCATTGGCCCTAAGGAAAACAACTTGTATGCTATTTGTGGGCAATGAACACTTGATATGCTGTGTATGCCCAATTTTGGGGATTTTTGGAAGTATAAACTTGTTAGGAGCATTTGTAAGATGACTTCTATGATTATTGAAGTATATGATTATTCTTCACCTTGTGTTTCTAGGCTTATGAGCATGCTAGAAATCATGTCCATATGTTATTTGGGTTCATTGTGGAAATATGTCTATTTTGTGTATTTTTGGAGGTAAGAACTTGTCAATGCCATGTGTAGGATGTTTTGAATGATGTTGTGTGTTGGGAGAAATGTGTTATCTCTTTGTTAAGATTTTTACGAATTTAGGGCTTGGGAATTAAGCCCGAATTATTTGGGAAATTGTTATAAATTGAAGTGAGTGTTATTGTTGAGATTATTGAAATGTGTAAGAAATGAAACTTAGTATTTAGACTCAACGGAGTCGTAATAAGTCCAATAATGTGTTAATAAACTCGAGTGAAAGTCCTACGACATTTGGGGTTCGTTTGATTATGATTATGTTGAGTTCTTGGATTTTTAGGCTTGGGAAACAAGCCCGGATTATTTTTGGGAGAATTGCTATAACTTTGATTGATGTGTTAGTTTTGAGATTTATGAAATGTGTATTTAATGAAATGCGATATTAAGACTCAATTGAGTCGTTATAGGTTCAATAAGATGTTAGTGAGCCTTAGGTTGAAATCCTTCGATGTTCGGGTTTGGTTGGTTTTGATTGTGAGTACCCGAGCATCTCGAATTGTGTCCCATTTGTGACACCCATGATATAGAAGCTTATTGGGGATTTATTTAGGCGTGCTCGTTAGAGACCGCAGCATTAGAGACAAACCTATGATCTCATATGCCTTTAGGAAATGATTAATTGAATGAGTTCCCTCTTAGGGAATTTGATTCGCGTGCACATGAAAACACTTAGGGGTTTGACTACGAGTTAGTTTTGGTACCCTCGAGATTGGTTTGAGAAGTCAATTATTTATGACAATTGGGACTATGGTTGAGTCCGGTGTGCTTTTAAGTGAAACCAAATGCTAAGCCTTGTTTGTGGTTGTACTTAGACTAAATAATAGTCTTTGATTTAATCTTGAGTAGATGACTATAGTAGACCTCACGTTGTGATTTATTGAGCTATAAGCTATTTTTGAATTGGTGATGACTTGAGGATTATGAATACCTCAATATGTGGTTTTGAACTAAACTTACAAGTTAGTTGAACATGTTAAGTGTGTACAATTATGTGCATTGTTTATTGGGTTTTGTAGAGCATTATGCCCTACTTGATTTGGTGAGTCCTCTTGTGAAGGACAGGGTCCTTATTGGTTTATCCAAGTAAATATCTACTTGAGCATCTTGATTTGAGTCCAGCTGGCGTCTTGGTCGTTTTGTCGGCAATGGGACGATTCATAGCCTTTGGAAACATTCGCTATGAATCGCCGCATTGGTACCCTTTCTCCTCACTATATGGCCAATAGTGGGATGTGGTCTCGTATTAGCGCCCCCTAGCCTGATATCGAGCTCCCATTTCTCATCCCAGGGTTGGATGAATGTAACGAGGTACTCATTAAGAAAACTGATGAGTTGTGATCATTTGAGGATTGAAACCCAGATTATGATCATTTGTGGGTTGTACCCATGATTTGAATATTGAGGGCTAGGCCCAGGTCCTGATTTTACGTGCTTAGGTATAAGCACTTATATGAAAGATAACGTGCTATGTGGTTTATGAAGTTTATGTTACATGATGACTTAATACAAGTTTATTGTTGGTATACTCGTATGATACCATGATTTTATATATGCTTGTGCATTATGCCATGCCACGACATGATATGCCATACTATTGCATTTATTAACTTACTGGGTCATTATGACTCACTCCGTGTGTTTGTTTTCCTTAGTGTGTGCAGTGATCCCGTTAGTACGCGTGGCGGCTTCGGATAGTGATTCCTAGAAGGTGGTCTTCCGGGCTTTAAGCTTGGATTTATTATTATTATTGTTATTATGAATTTGTGAGACACGAATGTAAAGTTATGTAAACTTTACTTGGGTAGTTATGTTAGTATCTTATTATTGTTTTATTTTGGGAACCGACTTGTTTGGTCGAGCTGTTGCATTTAATTAGAAGTTATTCCGTTGTCTTTCCGAGCAAGGTTTTAGCTCACATGTTCTAGTATTATGTTATCGTTATTTATGTCTCCGACAACTTTAGTCGAGAGACCTTGGTTTAGTTGTTAGTGTTTAATCTCTTATTCCTTTAGTTGATTTGTCCCTCCGGCATGTTGTAGCCGTTGAGTGGTTGTTTATCAGATTGGTATTATGTGGATTCGCCGGCCTTAGGTTTGCCGATGGTTTGTTGTCATAATGTGCGCCACGCGAGTCGAGATTTGTCGAGAGATAGTCTCTCGGCCTTGTATTCCTTAGTTTATAATTATAGGTTTTGGTCCCACTTATGATTCGCGCCAGACGTTGGTTTTTATTATTCCGTATATGGCTTTACATTCTGTTTTGAGCTTTATGGCTCAACTCTTGACTCGTACCATGATGCTTAGCAGATGCTTGTCCATCGTTTAGCTTGTCTTGATGGCACGACCTTGGGATTCCGCATTGGAGTCCAGGTCGGGTCGTTACAAGGTGTGAGCTATGTACTGTGTTGGTGGTTTTGGGAAAAAAGGAAAAAAAAAAGAGTTTTGTTTGGATGTGAGGGAGGGAAGAGAAAGAAGGAAAGACATTGGGGAGGGGGGAGAGATGGTGGACGGTGGGAGGGATGCAGAATAAGGGAAAAGTGAGAGAGAGAGAGAAGAGAGAGTGAAAAGAATGTAGTGGGAGGGAGAGAAGGATGGAGGATGCGGTGGATGGTGGGGGGAAGGAAAAATGTAGTGGATGGTGGGTGGGGGAAGGGAGGATGTTCTTGGGGGGGGTGAGTTTGGATGGAGAAGAGAATGATAAATTAGAAAGTTTGAGTTTTGAGTGTTCAATTTATAGCTATGGGGGGTTATATAGCACCACTTTTCTAAAATTATCAACAGCGATTTGAAGAAGGTAAAACTAAATTAAATTATAAAATTAAAAAGTTTTGACTAGTAAAATGAGACTATTTTTTGAGACCAGTACTCTGGAGGTTCACTGTTCACTTAGGAGAACCCACTGGCAAGCAAATCTTGAATCTACTTCAATTACTTATAAGTGCTTCTTGTACAAGTTGTCGATCAAAAAAATTAGTTTATTTCTAAAAGAAGCATTATTTATAATGTATTTATAAGAAGTTACAAGCGAGTAAAACTATAAAATTAAAAATATTGACTTTCAATGGATAATGAGTATTTATCATCGAACGGTTCCGGATAATGAGTTTATCATACTATTTTGAGATATTTCATTTAAAAAATTTACTTTCAAAGGATTATATTTATTACTCCCTTCGTTTCTGACAAATAGTCTACTATTCTATTTTGAAATGTTTTACTTAAAGAATTTACTTTTAAAAAGTAAGATATAAAAATATTATTTTATTACTAATGAACTACTAAAAATGTCATATTTTTTTAAATTGACTTTCAAATAAAGACATTTTGCCCAGAACGGATGGAGTATCTCCGTAACATTTCAAATTTTCCCTCCACGTTTGATATTACCATTTTGGTTATACTCGAGGAGTTTTGAAATTATATCTAATTTTAATGCTAATTATATATCCCTTAATAATTAGAGTTTTTAAATATAAACCCTTTAGGTGGAAAGGTGTAACTAATATATTAACTTATCAAATAAGAATATTCTTTTTGAAACACAGAGATCATTTAATAAATGTTTGTTTGGTGAAGAGTTTTGACCAAAACGCTAGCAAAAAATGAAACGTTTTGTTTTAAAAAGTGTTTCAATGCAACATTTTAAAACACAACATTTTAAAAATGTGCAGTGTTTTAAAACGCTCAAATGTGAAGTGTTTTCAAATTATGCTGCGGTTACAACTACTCTGTTTATTAAAATAACATTTTGAAATAGTTTTCCAAACATGTTTAAAAGAAAAAAAAAACTATATTTTGAAAAATTGTATTTTCAAAACGCTGCATGAAAGGAGACCTAAAACAAGCTTCTCTTTTATAAGTAATATTAATCAATTAACGAGTTCTAATGCAACAAGTTGTCAATTAAAAATATTTAATAAAATTTGGACCGTTTTAGATTGATTTATTGAAATGAGTACAAAGCATCAATTGGCACCAAATTCGTAAGGCAAATGATATTACGAGTTAGAGTTTGTAATATTATTACAAGCTTTAGTGTTAGAGTCGTTAGATGATTAAGTTAGTGATGATTTGGAAAATCCGTGTCATTACTTAAAAAAAGTATATTTGATCTAATGGTGTAGAGATCTAAATAAATTTGATCAAACGGTATTAACACTAAAGCTTATAATAATATCACAAGTTCTAGCTTGTAATATCATACCTCAATTCGTAATATACTTTTTGATTTTTTGCAATGTGCCTTGCCTACCCCTTTTTTATAACATTTGAGAAGAAAAAAATTAGATGCCTATCTGTTCTAGCTTAATTATAGCTTTCGGTTTGAACCAACTTGATAAAACTTTGGTAGCTTTGTAAATCGTTACACCATGTCGCAATGTACATCTCACAAGTACACTTTCTTTTCAAAAGATTTCAAGTAAAATAGGACGACGATGTAAAAAAAATATACCCTCCGTTTTCTAATTACTGTCCACCTTTTATTTTTTGTCCATTCTTAAATAATTGTTTTCTTTCAAAAATTTTTTTTTTAAAAAATACTTTTACCATTTTATCTTTACTTTTCTATCTACTTTAATTATGATCACATATTCAAAGGAATTAAAGGAAACCATACATTTCACCAATATTTATAATACAATAAATTACTTTTTCTTAAACACTGTGTTGGATCAAAGTAGACAATATTTTAAAAACGGAGGGAGTAACATATGTTTTAATATTACAACGAGTTTTAGTGTTAGTGTTAGTACGTTGAATAATTAAGTTGGTGATAATTTGAAATGTCCATATCATTAATTAGAATATAACCTATTTGATCTAAAGATGTATAAATTTAAGAAGATTTGATGTAAGCACAATAACAATAAAACTTGTAATAATAGTATAATACTATAAGTTCAAACTTGTAATATCATATCTTAAAAAAGAAAGAGTAGGTCTTTTGTATGATCATTTTACGAATCTTGATTCATAAGACGAGTCTCATTTTCTCACCGCTCAACCCACCAACACATTGTAAGACAAAAAAGAAGATCCGTTTTACAAAAATATTCGTAAAACCGTCTAATCCAAAATTTTTGCCCAAACGAAACAGAATACCTTAATGTAACATCAAAATCTCAAAATGTAACACCATTTAAAAGATAAAATTACTTCACTACCCTTCTCCATATTTAAACTATACTATCCCTCCTTTCCCTCTTCACGTAATTTTGATTACGTGTCATTGTTGATTTGATTTCTATTATTAAAACATGATATCTATTAAATGTTAAAAAATGTATTTATGTCATTTTATGCATTAAATAGTACTCACTCCGTCCCTAAATTATCGTCTTAATTAATTCGACGCACGTATTAAGAAAAAACAATTGACTTGATTATTTATATTGGTTGAATGTGTAATTTTCATTAAAACTCATGTATATGCGACTCATAATTAAAGTAGAGTGAAAAAAATAAAAATAAAATAATAAAAATAATATTCTAAAAAGATAAATTTTAAATTAGATAATTATTTTGAGAAAACGAAAAAAAAAAAAAATAAGTACGTTAGGAGTATTACGTTTAGCAATCTGAATCTGAGTGTTAGTAGTAAAAAATGAATTGACTAGTTCTTTGAGTTAAAACTCATCACTTCGTTCATATACTTCCAAAACTCAACAGAGAAACACCTCTCTCTCTCTCACACACACACATCACACAGACGCTCTTGATTGCAAAAATAGTCTCGTCAACGTCGGTAAAATGCTCCGGGCTCGATTGCATATATTTGCGGTCACCGGCTTTACAGATGTGACTGATCGTCTACCAATTGCTTGTCGTCCTTCGAATTCTCTCACCTACTCCTGCTCGCCTTCTCATCACTTGTCGTCTTGTGATCGATTAGTTTTTAGTCTTTCACAGAGGCGGCGAAGGCTAAGGGGTAGATCACAATCGATCCTAATCTCTTGTAGTTCTATTTTCAATGGGAAATCAGCTGACAATGTCCATGATCGCGATGATGACTATGTTGAAGCTGTCGTCCTCATTTCAGGTCAGGTCCCCTCCCTCTTCCCCCACCCAAATTTCATTTCATTTCACTCACACACTCTCTCTCTGTGCTTTTGCAATGTCAATTCTCAACGTGTTTGTAGTTTAAATTCGAAATCGAATATCAGCATTCTACCATTTCGAATTTAAGTATATACTCGGGTCTTAAGGAAGCATTTTGACCTGAATAGAATTTGTCAATTGCCAAGGGATGTATTAAGCACTTATAGTTAATGTGTTACAGTATTTGTTAAGCTTGTGGGCCCACAAATGAGTTGGTTGATTTGAAAAACATGTGATTGAGGCATTCCAATTAATGCGTTTAATGATCCGATTAGTGTCTGTGGGCCCAGTTTATTGGGCCCGGTCACTTTACATGCTCACCGTCACCGGAGAGTTTGGAGTCAACGGTGTGCAGTGCCTTGGCATTTCTCATTTTTATAATTATTCGTTACTTTCTGATTTGAAACTTCGGCTAATTGTTTGCTTTGTTAAATGAATGTTAATTATAGTTTGAATTATAAGTAGCACCCAGTCAATCTCCAGTCTCTGCATTTGTATGACTGTATGAGTAATGGATGTATTCTTCATCCATGGATTACTATGATTTACTTACTGAGCTTTAGAATTGCTTTTAAGTTTAATTTTTTGTAAAATGATGGCAAATGTCAGTTCGATTTAATTCATACAGTTTGAATTAGCATAGCCAAAAAAGTTTATGAGATTTGTGCTTTGAGCCTTTGACAAAATCAAGGTTCACTTTGGGACAGAGGCGGTGATATAAGTTGTAATAAAAAGCTTGAATTTTTTATCTATAGTCCTGCCACATTAATAAGCCTTGTATATGTTTATTCATTTTTATGTAATGCATATACCTTATACTCAATTCTTGAAATAGCTTGTTTAACTAAATGAGCAAATGACTTATTATTTTCATGAATTTCAATCAACTCTACAAGTTCTCACAAAGATCCTTTTTTATTTTCTTATTTTGTTTTTTTGAGTTACAAGATACTAACCATGCCATTTATTCCTAAAAATATAAACCAGCAACTGAATGGAAGTGTTTTAGTTGCTTTGAATGTAGTTGGGTGGCTGTACAGATGTGCAGCTTTGAGGTCCAATATCTATAGATACTTATTCTGTCCCTAGTTGAATCTTGTATAATATAAAGGAACTCTTATGTTTTAATGGACAGCTCCATTTACAACTTAAGGACTTCAGATATTTATGAAGACTTGGCTGCTTTTAGCCAATGACGTACACTTTAATATGTGATATCACTACTCTTCAGTTGTAGTATGTTTTACTTTTATCCTAAACGAGTTATATTTTCTAGGTGATGTACAATGAAGATAATTGATGTTTGTGTTTTGCTACATCATACCTCTGCGTCCCTGAACTTCCATTTACTACATCTTCTCCAGAAACTCTCGAGCACCACCGTATGCGTACACAAGGATATCAAGAGGGGAAAAAATGGCGGTTCCCTGGCCAATTGTATCCCTTTTATGGTCAAAGAAAGGATCCTAGAGTCGATGTTAACACAATAGGCCTGGGGCTTCTTCGTCGTTATCCAAATCCCACGATTTTTCTTAAGATATCGTGTGATGCAGACTACTTGCTTCCTATTATTGTAGGTACATGGATAGATTTCTATAATGATGTCTCTGGTTAGCCTAAATGGCATTTGAGGATATGTTTGTTGCAATAAACAAGTTATCTTAACTTTTGATACTGCAGGAGAATTTGCTGTTGAAAAGCTTATAAATTTCTCAATGGAGGACGAGAGAGGGGTAATTTTCCTTGATCTGAAATGGTTTTTGTTACTTAATTTCACATTGATTTCTTATATGGGCCTGCTGCAGGATTGCCCGAATGCCTTCCAGCTTACAAAAAATGTCATTCAGAGACTTGGATACAAAGTATGAGACTGTATTATCATGTATTTAAGATGTGTTGCTTGGTTGATTAGTTGTATGTTCTGCATATATTGCTCTCTCTCTCATTAATCAAAATGTTGTAAAGTCATTTTCGCACTAGATTCTATCTGCATTTGTAGTTTTCAAATAGTAAGTGTTGTCTAAGTATTCTAACAATGTAGCACATTTCAAAGTTCAACCTTGAGCAGTGTCTGCAGAACTTGTCTATGGCACTTCATTGGATTTATTCGAGTAGTTCAAACTTCAAAGTTCAAAAACTCCCTTTAACCAACGAATGAACTACAGTTTAAAAGATGAGCTCTTCCTGTTCCTCTTAACTCCCTATAATGTATTATGCTTTTGTAGATAGTGGTATCTACTAGCTAGAAGTATGTCACACTTTTTCTCACATATATTATTATCCAACCAACCTTGAGAATTGTGCAAAATGAACTTTCAAGAAGGTTCCTTGGCAAAAATTGCATAACCCCCAGTCCGATATAGGCATTAAGTAAT
This sequence comes from Codonopsis lanceolata, assembly GCA_013146195.2. Classification (NCBI taxonomy): domain Eukaryota; kingdom Viridiplantae; phylum Streptophyta; class Magnoliopsida; order Asterales; family Campanulaceae; genus Codonopsis; species Codonopsis lanceolata. The sequence goes on along the minus strand of CM028377.1, from coordinate 100,478,392 downwards.
CAGTTCCCTTCCTGGTGCTTCATTTCGTAAACTGTGAAATACTTTTGAACTAAGTTGTGACTTTACTTGAAAAATAGTTAATCTTTGAGATTCTAGAGATATGGCAATTGGGTTGAACGTATTTTGCAATTGTGACATTGTCTCTTCAAGCATAAAAATTCTTTATTGAAATACATTTCATAGTTCTACTCTACTGGTGTATGGACCGCATGCTAGTTTCATAAGGAAGCTTCCTCAGCTGGATATTCTTCTCTAACTTCTTATTTGCAGTCAGTTGAAGGGTGTGACCCACTATTTTTCTCAGTTTTGTTCTTTCTAGCTGACGACACTAATCTAACTTCTTTGTTTCCTTTTCTTTTTCTTCTTTTTAATCTTTGGGATTCAGGTAAACATGGTAAGGATTACGGAAAGAGTGGATAATATATACTTTGCTCATATATACTATAGCAAGGTGATTATTAAATATGTGAAACATATATATTCATGTTTTTAGAAGAAAAAAATTGCTGCAAGTTTGCCACATTCTTTTTGTTAACATTCCTATTTTCATAACATGCAGCCAGGAAAAAAAGATATTCTGAAAGTAGATGCTCGTCCTTCAGATGCCATAAATGTAGCTGAGAGATGCGGGGTATGTACTTGGTGCATATTTTAGGGTACTATTTAACTTACTGAGTGTAATAAATTTACATTGTCTGGCTTATCAAACAAATAGTAATAATAAATAAATAAATAAATTTACATCTTCTCAAAAAAAAAAAAAAATTACATTATCCGGGCAAAGCTTTATTAAAATTGCTTAGTAGTGGATACTTTTACCTTTGCACTCTGGTTAATTGTAAATGGAAGCGAGCTCTGGTTGTCATTTCTTGTTGTCTAGCTGAAAATTTGGTATCCATGATTTGATAAGCTATTCCATTGATTGTTCTTCTGTTAAACATGGGGTCAGTGGAGAACTCAAGAAAAGTTAATTCGTCTCATCTACTTACCTGAATCCATAGACAGTTTAAATGAAGAAAAGTTAAGTTGTCTCATATATTTCTCAGTTCATTCAAGGCATTCATGTCCTTTGAAATTTTATTTTCTTTTGGCTCTCTTAACTTTGGTCATATCACTCAAACACTGGTGAGACAGTTTCTAGATAATGTTCAGTACTGTATTCCTATGACATAAGTATAAACTTCCTCATTAACAAGACTTTCTCAATGCGTATAGGTACACGTTCTTTTCTTTTTCAATCATAATTGTTCTTCATTATTTTGACATTTTCTACCCTTTTTTTTGACATTTGTATTTCAACCACTCGTATTTGAACAGTATGATTAGCGCCTAATTTTGTAATTGAGTATTGCCAAATATTGATGTGTGCAGGCACCAATCTATGTAAATAAACAAATAGTCTTAACTGATGCTGTTAGGATAGCATATGGAATGAGCAGATTGCATGATACAAAATCAATATATGATGTATCCTTAGACAGGTATAACCTCTCTTTTTCCCAGACACTGTCATTTATGCTCTCTCTCTCTCTCTCTCTCTTTCATGCAGACACACACAGACACACAGTTATATTCCCTTGTTTCTCTGTAAGCTTGAACTATACATTTTCCAGTGCCATAGATGGTCCCGATTTACTTGCTGAGGAACTTGATATGGTAAAGAATATGAGTTTAGCTATCAAGGAGGAAAGATACAGGGATGCAGGTACTTATACTCACATTTGAAAAAGAGAATCAAATGCTCTTCTTGTAGTCACTTTTTCGGGATATGATTATTGTTTTCTTTATCTCCAATTGCTGATTCATGTAGCCATGTGGAGGGACAGACTAGTGAATCTTCGCAAGCAAAGACATAATCATTAGTTATCTCGAGGTACAATAAACTTGTACACACTTATGATTTCCATGCGTGCTTGGTTGATTAATTTGATATACCCTCTGTTTGATTTGAACAGAATGACAATGCCATTTGTTGTGGTTACTCCAGGTGTTGTTTGTGTGTGCTCACGGGGAGTTATGGGATGTACCATCTTCGTAGACGATGAAAGAAAAACACTGAGCTTTATGGCATAATTATACTGCAGTGATTAAGTCGAAGAACAACCTTGGATGTGTCATTGAAGAGATGCGACATATATGTACAGCTTTCTTATAGTGTAAAAATGTTGTACCCATGTACAAGTCTATATCATTTGATCGATCACATTCTAGTAAATAAGTTTTTTTTTTTTAATGAATGTATACTACTCTTAACCTTGTAACGCTATATCAAAAGAAGTTCAGGCTCTCCGAGTTTGCTCTTGTCAAAAAAATGGTGTCCTGATGTGAAGGTCTATGTCATTTGTATCACAGAGTCTTATCATGTTCTTATTGCATGTTTTTTCTATCTAAGGAATGAACATTTTCACTATTGAACTGTAAATTTGATTGAAAACAGAATTATTAGAAGAAACAAATTTGGAAAGGGTACATTTTTTAAAAGTAACAGTACTAGACTCTCCAAGCCTCCAATCAGAAAAAAGTTCCAATTTTACTTGTTATTCCTTGATTGGGCGGTTTGAAAATTTCTAATCTCATTAAATGATAGTTAAACAAGTTTGGATATCCTTGATTGGTTGGTTTGAAAGTCGGATCTTTAAAATGGTATTAGCAATTAGTTTTAAAAGCATAATCTCGAGTTTATGTTTGAAAAGTCTAATAATTAAGGGATATTGATCATCTAATCTAATCTAACTATCTACCTATCTATACCTAGTCTAGTTCTAATGTATGGATAAACCTACCCCTTAACTTAATAAATCACTCACCATTAATTAAGGTTAAGATAGTAAATTTGTCATAGACTAATTAATTTCATGAATAATTAAATAATAGTTTGACCCCTTGACTTGTACATAATTTAAAGTTAGGTCCTATATATTTTTAATTCTATTCATTTCGTCTTATATTTTGATTTTCTTATCAGTTTCCCCCTCCTACCATTATTGTTACAAATGTCGCCCAATATTTTCTAAAATGACAAAAACACCCTTACTCAGTGACAGTAAAACTTTATTCGAAACTAAAACTTTATAAAAGTCTAGGTTATCTCTTAGAACTTAATGAATGAATAAACCTACCCCTTAACTTAATAAATCACTCACCATTAATTAAGACTAAAAGAATAAATTTGTCATAGACGAATTAATTCCATGAATAATTAAATAATAGTTTGATCCCTTGACTTGTACTTAATTTAAAGTTAGGTCCTACATTTTGTAATTCTATTAATTTCGTCTTGTATTTTGATTTTCTTATCAGTTTCCCCCACCTACCATGATCATTACAAATGTCGCCCAATATTTTTTGAAATGACAAAAATATCCTTACTCAGTTGAGACACTAAAACTTTATCCGAAACTAAAATATAATATGATTTTACTTTCTTAAATACGTTCGGAAAAGACATTATTAGATTTATATGAAAAATTGTATCTATAATAATATAATTATCGATGCGTATCAAGATATTAAGCAAATTTGTAACATGTTTAGTTAGTACCTATGAATAAAATAAGAGAAATGAGTTAAGAAAATGTGTCATAATATCAAGAATATGAAGAAAAAAAATGAAGAACCATTTGATGAATTTATGCCTTTTGGTAAGGACAATACACATAAATTTACCATGCAAACAATAATGATTAAAAAATGACTATAAATATAATAAATCACTTTCCATGAATTAAGGCCAAAAGAGTAAATTTGTCATAGGCTAATTAATTTCATGAATAATTAAATAATAATTTGATCCCTTAACTTATATCTATTTTAAAGTTAGGTCCTATATTTTTTAATTCTATTCATTTCGTCTTATATTTTGATTTTTTTTATCAATTTCCTCATCCTACCATTATCATTACAAATATCGCACAATATTTTCTAAAATAACAAAAACACCCTTACTCAGTCGAGACGGTAAAACTTTATTCGAAACTAAAAAATAATATGGTTTTACTTTCTTAACCCATTTCTCTTATTTTATTCATGGGTAAGAGCATCCACAGTGGTTCCCTTTATTAACACCCTAAAATCTTTTTTAGGGTTTTTTACCACACTTAAGCCCCACAGTGGACACCCTATCAATCACCTTATCCCTAAAAAAACTAACTCTCCCCCAACTTATTGGGTGAATATTAGCTGGCCTCCATTCATCTCTTTTCCCCACCTATCTCCTTCTCCATTGGTCTTCTTCTTAGTATTCGTTCCCTTTCAAAAAAAATTGTTCCAAAATTTAAAGGTGGCAAAAATTGATTTTTTTTTCTTAATCAGAACATCCAGTTTTTGGCAAAAATTTTGATGTACTAGAGTGGAGAGCCTATGGATTAAATAAACAACCCAATTCACATTGATGATGGTATGCTTTCCCATTTTTTCCATTTTCGTTTTCAATTAATTTAGTGTATTTTGTGCACTATCATTTTCCTTTTTTTTATTATTTATAACTTAAAATTATGAGTATATTGATAATATTAAAAAGCGTGACAAGACTTTCTTTAAATAAAAAAATTGATATAATCAAAACATATAATATATTTTTCATAAAATATAAAAGTATAAATATTTTATTTCAATTGCGGTAGGAAAATAAAAAAAATAAAAAATAGAAATATATTGGTAATTATGTTTGTTAGTTACGATGTCACCAATTCAAAGGGTTATATAGAGGGTGCTCATTGGAGTTGAATTTTTTTTAAAAGGACCTATAAAAAGGTTTAGGGGGTTATATAAAAGGTGTTTTAGGGTGTAACCATTGTGGATGCTCTAATAACTAAACATGCTACAAATTTGCTTAATATTTCGATACTCACCAATTCTATTATTATAGATACATTTTTTCATATAAATCTAATAATGTCTTTCAAACCTACCCCTTAACTTAATAAATCACTCACCATTAATTAAGACCAAAAGAGTAAATTTGTCATAGACTAAATAATTTTATGAATAATTAAATAATAATTTGATCCCTTGACTTGTATCTATGTTAAAGTTAGGTCCAACATTTTAATTCTATTCATTTCGTCTTGTATTATGATTTTTTAATCTAATCTAATCTATCTAACTACCTATAAAAGTCTAGGTTTTCTCTTAGAACTTAATGTATGGAAAAACCTACCCCATAACTTAATAAATCACTCACCATTAATTAAGGCTAAAAGAGTAAATTTATCATAGACTAATTAATTCCATTAATAATTAAATAATAGTTTGATCCCTTGACTTATACCTAATTTAAAGTTAGGTTCTACATTTTTTTAATTCTATTAATTTCGTCTTGTATTTTGATTTTCTTATCAGTTTCCCTCACCTACTATGATCATTACAAATGTCGCCCAATATTTTCTGAAATGACATTATTAGATTTATATGAAAAATTGTATCTATAATAATAGAATTGTCAGTGAGTATCGAGATATTAAACAAATTTGTAGCATGTTTAGTTATTACCCATGAATAAAATAAGAGAAATGAGTTAAGAAAATATGTCATAATGTCAAGAATATGAAGAAAAAAATGAAGAACCATTTGATGAATTTATGCCTTTTGGTAAGGGCAATACACATAAATTTACCATGCAAACAATAATGATTAAAAAAATAACTATAAATATAATAAATCACTTTCCATGAATTAAGGCCAAAAGATTAAATTTGTCATAGGCTAATTAATTCCATGAATAATTAAATAATAATTTGATCCCTTAACTTATATCTATTTTAAAGTTAGGTCCTATATTTTTTAATTCTATTCATTTCGTCTTATATTTTGATTTTTTTATCAATTTCCTCATCCTACCATTATCATTACAAATGTCGCACAATATTTTCTAAAATAACAAAAACACCCTTACTCAGTTGAGACAGTAAAACTTTATTCGAAACTAAAAAATAATATGGTTTTACTTTATTAAATATGTTCGGGAAAGACATTATTAGATTTATATGAATAATTGTATGTATAATAATATAATTATTGGCGAGTATCAAGATATTAAGCAAATTTGTAGCATGTTTAGTTATTATCGATGAATAAAATAAGAGAAATGAGTTAAGAAAATGTGTCATAATGTCAAGAAGATGAAAAAAAATGAAGAACCATTTGATGAATCTGTGCATTTTGTTAAAGACAATACACGTAAATTTATCATTCTAAACAATAATGATTGGAAAAAAAATAGCCATAAATATAATATATTACTCACCATTAATTAAGACCAAAAAAGTAAATTTGTCATAGGCTAATTAATTCCATGAATAATTAAATAATAATTTGATCCATTGACTTGTAACTATTTTAAAGTTAGGTCCTACATTTTTTAATTATATTCATTTCGTCTTGTATTTTGATTTTCTTATCAGTTTCTCCCGCTGACCATTATCGTTACAAATGTCGCCCAATATTTTCTAAAATGATAAAAATATCATTACTCAGTCGAGACACTAAAACTTTATTCGAAACTAAAAAATAATATGGTTTTACTTTCTTAAATATGTTCGGGAAGGACATTATTAGATTTATATGAAAAAAATGTATCTATAATAATAGAATTGTTGGTGAGTATTAAGATATTAGGCAAATTTGTAGCATGCTTAGTTATTACCCATGAATAAAATAAGATAAATGAGTTACGAAAATGTGTCATAATGTCAAGAAGATAAAAAAAAATGAAGAACCATTTCATAAATCTGTGCGTTTTGTTAGGAAAAAAAACTAAAATCTACAGTTTACTTCTTTGAATTTTCAGACTACTACAAGCAGCCTTAAAAACTATCATACTGTTCCCAAACTTGTAGATATTACAAACAAAACCAATTGTAGTAATCACAAATAACTAGGTTCAAATATTTTACTTTTCTCACTAACTGCGTTCCAAACCTAAAACCTCTTTTGCTCTTAACTTGCTTGCTCCTCTTCATAGGACCCGATGCAGTTATATATGAGAATCTCTCTATTCCCCTCCCTTGGCTATCAACTTTCTTTTCTTCTACCGCAACTTTCATTTTATTGGAAGATACTGCCACCAACCGACATCATTTCAAGTAGTATATCCTAAAAATAATTAGATTATCTCATTGCTTAGTAATTTGACACCGAATGTGGATAAAACTAAGAAATGTGAGACTTTCTAAAAAATAAGTCTGACTAATCGGAAGCTAAAAAGATTATATCTCTCCATTTAAACAAGGCGAGGTGAATGTATTTCTTGGTGGTGGTGATAGTAATACTGACGACTATAAGGATGGTGCTGTTAGGGGCGGTGGTGGCGGCAATTGTAGGGATGATCATGGTGGTTTAGATGAAATACAACATTGTGAGATTTTCAAATCATTACATTTTCAAATATCCACATGAAAAATTGAATTTGAGTTTGTAAAAAGTGAAATTCAAAGTTGTGTGGTGATGTGTCTATAAATGATGAGTTTTGCAAATTAGTTATTTTGAAGGAATGAGTAAAAAATTAAAAAAATAATCAAATCAAATAAAAAATTTACGTTTTGAGGGAAAAATGATTAATTTTGTCACTGTACTTTGATTAATTGTTACATTTTGCCACTGTACTATGTTTCGAGCGAAATTGTCATTATACTTTTAAAGATATATGCAATTTCGTCACTATCCCTAACTGTCATCCAGTTTTAACGGTGACTTAACGGAAGCTAAAGATATTTTATTTTTTCCGTTTTAGCAAAGGTGAACGCATTTTTTGTGTGGTGGTGACTAGTGATGGCGGTGGCAGCGATTACAGGGATGCTGGTGGTGGTGGTGGTGTTTGGGGTGATTGTAAGCTATCAATGGTGGTTTAGGTGGAATATGACATTGTTAGATTTCCAAATCATCAATTTTTCAAATCTTCATATGAGTTTTAGTTTCAATCTTCAAATTTGAAAATTCAAAAAAAATTAATTTGTACTTGTAAATAGTAAAATTTAAGGTTGTGGTGGTGATGAGTCTATAAATAACGAGTTTTACATATATGTTAATTTGAACGAATGAGTAAAGAATTAGACAAAAAATAAAAATAAAATTGATTTTTGGGTTTAATGGTGTTATTTGAGGTGATAATAGTGGTGGGTCTATGAATATTGAGGTTGATGGAAGAAAGCTAATGATAACAAAATAAATTAAATTAATTCTAAATTTCATTTTTGAGAGTAATGCAATTTTTTAATTTTTAATTTAAATATTAGAAAAATTATCATAACAACGTTGCTAGCCTTACAACTAATTTTATAACTTTCCTTACAACTAAGTCTTGAAAAATAACAAAAAATGTCTTTATCCAAAACAACTTTGCAGTTCTTCAAAACTTAGTTGTAAGGAAAGTAATATAATTAGTTGTAAGGATATCATTTTCCTTATAATTATGCCAAATTACAATTCCCCTCAAAACTATCCACCAAATCACATTGTGCACCCCAACCCTAAGGTTTGCCCCATAATAGTATCTGACGTTATTTTCTTTCCCTTTTTTCACCCTAACCATAGCCGTTAGAAAAGTCACGTTAATTTGACATTTCCTTTGTCGATGTTAACTCGAGGGAAATATTAGGAATTTGGTGTAAACTTTGGGGGTGCTAAATGTATTTTAGCCTAATAAAATTAAGAAATAAAATATAATTTTCTAAAAAAATTATATAAATGTGTAAAGTTAAAATGTAAAAAAAAATGGAGTGGGGGTCCTTCATTCATTTTTTTCTTGCTGAAAGAAAATCTAGAAAAAAACCCCACCATGTTTTCCGGTCTTCAGTCGTCCCCAAAACAAAAATTAACCCAAAATCCGATCTGGGTTTTGTCCACTCCCTCCAAATTTCTCTCTCTTAACCCAGAAGATAGATACGCGTTTGATTTCATTTTCAAATTTTTTTTATCTTGATGATGAAAACAAAGTAAGCAAACAAAATATATGAAAAATTTTTATCCATAGACACCCGTCTCATCTTTGATTTCTTGTATAATATTGGATCTACTCACCTTCTTCGATGAAACCCAACCACCACTGAAATCAATCAATTTCTCATCCTCAATTTCATCCTCTTACATGATTTAACTTAACTTTACTTTTTCTCTCATAATTCTTTAAATAATTCAACCCGACCACCATGACAGTTGCTTTGAGGTTGAAATCATCTAGAACCATAGCTTCTTCAACATCCTCTCAATTTTGATACTTTGTTTTAAGCCATATGCAAGCTGGTTGTATGCCCAATTTTCTCCAACAAAATTGAAGAGTATTTTAATAAAACCTCTTACCATTTCTCTTAATTCATGTCCGTCTCTCTTTCTAATGAATTCGACGATATGAGTTATTGGTTTTATGTTAATGCTATGTTTTTATAAGGGTTATTAGTAAATATACTCTATAGCCTCTGATTGCTACTTCAGGCACGACTTTTTATAGGGGACAAAATAAGGGAGATCGAAGATGAAATTTGGCTAAAATCGAAAGAGGTAAGCGCCAGAGCTATGATAGGAGTGATTGGAGTAGGAAGGGTTTAGCCTGGAGATGACAGCTTCTATATATGGTGGGGCTGGAGATGGCGGCTATTACGATGAAGCCGAAGATGGGATTGCACCAGGAGATGAGAGCATGAGAGGATGTAAGATTAGGGTTTTTCGTTTTAATACATTTACTCTTTAACCAGATAAGAGAAATGTCATTTTTGCCCTGCACGTGGAAGATCACGTGCTATTTTAAATGAATTTTTAACGTCCGTCAAGGGTAGGGTGGAAAATGGAAAAAAAAGTAACATCACATACCATTATGGGACAAACCTTAGGTTAGGGTGAACTATGCGATTTGGTGGATACTTTGCGGGGGGAATTGTAAATTGACCATATAATTATTTTTGGGTTATTGAAACAATTATTTATTATTTTTATTTAAAAACATATTTTAAATACTAAATGAGTAACTAAATATTGAAGTTATAACCAAATCTCATTTTGCACCTCAAGAAAAATGATCAAAATAATCTTCATGTGACATGCACATACAATTTTTCGTTACTATTTTCAACACCCATAGACGGAAAGGGGGTAAAGTGTGACAAATAGAAAAATAAAGTATAGAATTGAGACACTTCGTAGGTTGGGGTGCAATGTGAGATTTATTGTGTAATTTTAAGAGCTAATCATATTATGGCCACATCAAAAGTAATCCAAAATACAAATTTCTCCCTAAGTATCCACCAAATCCACTTTAGCCCTCAACGTAATTTTGTAGCATTTCCATATTTCATGTCAAATTTGGTGATGATGATGTCATGTTTGGTAATTGTAGTGATAGACACGGTGACGAATAATGTTTAAAATCGATAATTTGGTCCAATCAAATCATAAACAATATCAACGGTGCCGATGAGAAATTTATTAGAGTTGAAGCTAGGGACGATGAAGACAGATTGAACCATGACGTGCCTCATTTTTATCGTATACATTTGTGATTGGTTCAAATATGAGTTTTGAAATTCGTGGTGTATGCTTGTGTATTGTGTTGTACGAGAGAGAAATTGAGAAATGTTAGCGGGTTGTGACAACTTTAACTTTTTGTGGGTTCTTATTCGTGGCGACCTTGACACATGATTGTGATTATATGATCTTCAGTTATATCTCTTTAATATCTGATATGATTCCACTATATTTTTATTTATTTTTCAATATAAAATTTTGAAAAAAAGATTCATACACTCTTGAGTTTTATCTCAATTAAAATTTACATAAGAGGTTATTGGTGAAGAAGAAGCAGAGAAAGAGTTGTTGGAAAAGAAGAAAAAAAAGTTTCTCTTTGAGTAATAAAAGAAGAGAAAGCGTTGACAGAAAATGACAAAAATGCCCTATACGTGAAATCTCACATGCACCTTAATGTCAGATTGGTAACCTTTACCGTGACTATGAGGTTAACCAGAAAAAAAAAGTTATAAAATGATATGAAATTGACACAAAACTTAGGTTCGGTGTGGCAAAGTGGGACTTCATATATATTTTGGTGGAATTTTGTATTTTTTAAGTGCAACTTTATACTTTGGGGTTGAGAGTTTGATTCTCTAACACAATATTTTTTACAAAACTAGCGCTGATAGACGGCCTTATTTGATCCTAAATCTGAAGCAAGCCAGAGCCATTTAAAAATCACGGGTTAATAAGTAAACCTGTTGATATAAATCACAAGTGTTGGTTGGATGAGTAAGTGATGGGGAAAGGTTAAAGGCTTAACCCGCGTGGAGGTCCAAGGCTCGATTCCCACTAGAAGCAAAGTTTATTTTTAACGTTTATTTCCTCTATTTGCTCCGGTGCCCCTCTACTTTCAATGTTTGTTAGCTCCGTTAGCATCAATTGCCTTGGGATACTTAATGCACTTTGATATTTAAACGATAAACGACACATTTAAAGCCAATGCGACACATTAAAAACACAAAAATGACACATTTTAATGTTAAAAGTAACTCTATAAATGAAAATTTATTATAAGTTTTATTAAAATACAAAGTAACACTCTTAATACTAAAAAGTGACACATTTAATACTACAAAGTGACACTCTTAACACTAAAAAGTGACACTCTTAATACTAAAAAGTAACACATTTAATACTAAAAAGTGACACTCCACTTTCAATGTTTGTTAGCCTCGTTAGCCATCCATTAGCATCAATTGCCTTGGATACTTGGATGCACTCTAACGGACTTTGATGAAATGATAAATGACACATTTAAAACCAATGTGACACATTAAAAACACAAAAAATGACACATTTTAATGTTAAAAGTAATACTATCAATGAAAATTTATTACAATTTTTATTAAAATACAAAGTAACACTCTTAATACTAAAAAGTGACACTCTTAATACTAAAAAGTGACACATTTAATACTAAAAAGTGACACTCTTCCTTAAATAATTTACCGGACCAAAATGAATCATCTCGTGTTTCAAGTTCATCTTCTACATGCCTAGATCCTGCTCGCTCTATTACGAAGGGAAAGATAAAACCCGCGTGGAGGTCCAAGGCTCGATTCCCACTAGAAGCAAAGTTTATTTTTAACGTTTATTTCCTCTATTTGCTCCGGTGCCCCTCGTACTTTCAATGTTTGTTAGCTCCGTTAGCATCAATTGCCTTGGGATACTTAACAGACTTTGACGAAATGATAAATGACACATTTAAAACCAATGTGACACATTAAAAACACAAAAAATGACACATTTTAATGTTAAAAGTAACTCTATAAATGAAAATTTATTATAAGTTTTATTAAAATACAAAGTAACACTCTTAATACTAAAAAGTGACACATTTAATACTACAAAGTGACACTCTTAACACTAAAAAGTGACACTCTTAATACTAAAAAGTAACACATTTAATACTAAAAAGTGACACTCCACTTTCAATGTTTGTTAGCTCCGTTAGCCATCCATTAGCATCAATTGCCTTGGGATACTTGACAGACCCTAACGGACTTTGACGAAATGATAAATGACACATTTAAAACCAATGTGACACATTAAAAACACAAAAAATGACACATTTTAATGTTAAAAGTAATACTATCAATGAAAATTTATTACAATTTTTATTAAAATACAAAGTAACACTCTTAATACTAAAAAGTGACACTCTTAATACTAAAAAGTGACACATTTAATACTAAAAAGTGACACTCTTCCTTAAATAATTTACCGGACCAAAATGAATCATCTCGTGTTTCAAGTTCATCTTCTACATGCCTAGATCATGCTCGCTCTATTACGAAGGGAAAGATAAAAAGAATTAAGGGAAGTATTGAAAAGGGTAAGAAAAAGACTACATATTTTTCTGATTTCCTTCAAGCCAAGGAATTTGGTTCCAAGACTCCTAATACTCGGTTATTTTAGACATATTTTCAGTAAATTTTGTAAGTTTGAGTAAGAAACATATACTTTACCTTGAAAAAGTTATAGTTTTGTGTTTTTAACGATTGACACTTGGGATTATATACATTTCTATGAATGAGAAGATATGTTTCAGTAGTGTTCAATTGGTTATTGTTGTTAAAATCACTAGCTCAAAAGTGACACACTTTAGTCCTAAAAGTAACACACTCCAAGCCTAAAAGTGACACTCTTATTGATACAAATTGTATGATTATAAAAATGAGTTGTTTTACCAAAAGTGACACACTTAATGCCTAAAAGTGACACAATTAATACATTAAAGTCACATATTAAACGTGACACTTATGAATAAAAATTTAAAGATGAAAAGTGATTTTTTTGCCAAAAGTGACACACGTAAAACTTAAAAGTGACACATTTTATGTTTAAAAGTGATACTCTGATTTAAAGTAATTAAGTAAAACTTAATCAGACCTAAGACAACAATTATCCAAAAGTGACACACTTTTGTTCTCAAAGTGACACACGCCAAGCCTAAAAGTAACACTCTGATTGATCGTAAATGTAAACAATGTCAAAATGACACATCTCTGGTAATAAAACTTTAAAAAAAAAAAAAACCTAAAAGGTTTCAAACCTTAGACCAAGCATACAAATTCCAACAACTTACAAGATTTGTTGTAAACCATCTCACCATATTGGTTTTTATGATTTTTTATAACGTATTATTAATTTATTATGACTTAGAAATTTATAATTCTCATTAAGAAGAATTAAAACCAAAATTACGGGTTTCGAAGACTTCTGGTCAACCAAATCTTTGAGCAGCAGTTTCGTCCATCTAGCCAAACTCACGAATGTGATTTGTTAACATATATTTTTATTAACCCACAAATTTCTAAATGGGGCTCCGTCTTACGGACAAGGATCCGTAAGACCGTCTTACAGGAGACCACTTCATATTTTTTTAAAAGAATCATAAATTCTAGAAACAACATAAGCAAAGTCTCCAACAACAATGTGTTATCTAAGATAGTAAGTTTGAATTGTTTTCAATTTACACACCGATAAAAATGAATGAATTCATATTTGATATTAAAAAAAAAAGATTTAAAAATAACCAACAAAAAAGACAAATGTGTAGGATACGTTGTTATACAATGACCAAAAGCATACATTATAAATGACTGAAAAACAAAGTATCAAAAATGTTAAACACGCAACAACAACATAATTTATAAGTCTCAAAAACTGTAAAGATTAAAACACACAAAAATCTAATAATTAAAAGTCAAAAAAAAATGAAGGAACTAACAAATCACTTTTAAAAATCATTAACACCACGTGCAATGCACGTAAACTTTACTAGTATTTACAAAAAAATACTAGAGTATAATCTATAATTTCAAAAGTGGAGGACAATGTTGAAATGCTAATGATATTGTAGACATAATTTTTGAAGGTTGACTCGGTAAGTGAAACATTTTAAAATAGCATTGTAGACTTTTGCCGGAGGGAGTATATTTTTAAAAGCGTATTTATTTCAATAAGCGTTATTAGATTGACAAATTTTGAAAGTGCATCTTTTACAATGTCAATTCCAAAAAGTGAGGAAGTTTTTTTACAAGCATGTATATGGCACTATTGCATTGTAAGAGCATGCTAGGATATAATTATTGTCAAAAATAAATTTAATAAATTAATAAAAAATATTGTTTGAGACTTGAATTGAATTTTGTAAGATAAATAAGATACTATTGGTATTGTGTTTTGTCCAAAACGCAATTTTATCAGTTCATTTTAATGTAGCATTTGAATAAATCACGTTACCAAAACAGACACTTAGTTTTCACCTTTAAAAATTAGTCCTTTTTTTATAATGAAATCTACATTTTAGAAAAAGAACTGTTTTCGAACCCGTTGCACCAAACATGCCCTAAAAAGTAAATTAAACTATGATTTTAAACGCTAAATATACTTTTGCCTGGAGAGAAAGAACAAGTCAGTTCCACTAATCGCTAGGTTACACAAGCTGAGGGCGTCTGTTACTTTGCTTTCTTGGTAAAGCTGTAAATATTAACGAGCAGGTGTCCTATGAGACCGTATTACCGATTTTTAATTAGTAAAACATAGCTCTACTTTCTCATAATTCAATCTTTCGTTATACGGTGAGTTGTTTCAGGGAGATTAGTGTTGAAGAAATACCATAAGATGATATTTTCAGTTTTGTTAATCTTAATAGACTAATATTAAAGCCCAAGATGCTTCGGCTTCCTAGTCTAGGCATAATAAACGGGGAGAAATTTGGGCTCGTCACCTCTGGATATTTTTCAACCGCTTTACACTCATATATTTTTCTGTAATTAGAAAAAATATACTTTATGCATCGCAATGCATGATTTTGTATATCACGATGCATAAAGTGTATTTTTTCGGTTAAAGAAAAAAATATAAATATGTAAAACGGTTGAAAACTTTAAAAATGAGACTAACCCGCAATCTTTCCTGATAAAAGCGTACCAGACGGAGATGAAAAACATGCAAACTTTTTGAACCTATTAGAGCATGTTTAACAAGGTAGCAAATAGGTATTTCTCCAAAATTTTGTCAAACAACGAAGTCGCATTTGAGAATCAATTAAGATCAGGGGGTCTTGAGTCGCTGGGCAAGAGACCCCCGTTTTTGCGGAAAAAAAGCAGGGCCATTGTCCATCAAGCCTTTCTCTCTCTCTCACTAAGTGGGACCTTTAATATTTTTTTTCTTTTTCTTTGATATTTGGTCTTTTTATAATTCGAAAAAATATAAAATATATATTTTTAAAAAATACATATTTTTATCTATAAATAGAGATTTGGTTTGACTCATTTGAACACTAAATAATTTTTTTCAAATTTTGAAGTTATAATGGATAAAAATGATAAGGTATGATAGATTATTGGAGTTTGTGTCAAACTGTTATATATGTTTTTTATTTGGGTAGCTTACGGGTATCAAATAAATTTTTATATTCATTTTTAATAAATTGAGTATTAAATGAAGATCAAAGATGATCCTTTGTTGTACATGATCTTAGACTAGTTTAACGGAGTCTCACACTCTCTTCAAATTGTCTTTGCCTGACAAGTCCATTTTTCGGAAAACGGATCCACTTGCACTTTCCTTTCTACCTGTCTCTCTCTCTCTCAACCCGTTAATTTTCTTTTTCTCTGATTTTTGGCCTTTTTATAATTCAATTTTTTTAAAAAGTACATATTTTTATCTATAAATAGAGATTTTGTTTGATTCATTTGGACATCAAATGATTTTTTTTTCCAAATTTTGAAATTATTGGAATAAAGATGGTGGGGTATGATGATTATTGAAATTTGTGTCAATCCGTTGAATATGATTTTTTGTTTAGGTAGTTTATAAGTATCGAATGAATTTTTATATTTATTTTAAATGAGTTAAGTATTAAATGGGGATCAAAGATGATCTTTTGTTGTACCTGCTCTTAGAACACTATCAAATTTATCAAAATTGGTCGGTTTGAAACGTGTTAACTTGTCTTGACCTGAATTTTCTCCCAAAACTTCATACATCTGTAGAGTAAAAATTATCGAGTTAAATTGGGTAACGAACGCGACCCGCTTTAACAAAAAAAGTTAATAGTTTTTGGGTTGAAACGGGCTACCCATTTCGACCCAAAAAAATGTTAACCGGTCGCTCAGGTCGTCTTATTTTCAGATTGGTCCGGATAGATTAACAGGTTTCAAGTTGTAATCGTTTGACGTAGGAGAGAGAGGAAGATGAGGAATTCTCAATCTTAAATATCATACCAAATTCCAATTATTATTTGCACCATTTACAAAACCCAGAGAGAACTGAGTTTATACACTGAACTCGTTGCTCAATCATCCTCCCCTCCCAAAACCCACACAACTAGGTGTTTCAATTCTAGCCTTCTAGGGGTATCGATTGAGAAGAAACATAGCTTTATATCTTGTTAGAGGGAATCAAATCCACGCCGGTGTATCGAGCAAATTAAAGGTGGCCTTCTAGCCATCCATCTCGGATCTCGATCGTAGGTACAAACTTTCAAAACCGCGAAAAGCACAAACTCGATCAATGGCGACGACAAAATGTAGGAAGTTTGGGGGTGAGAGAGCGAAGTGGCGCATACCTCTCACCATCACCCCACAACGCATACGCTTCCTCCCCGTGCACTGCATCATCGCCTATCTCAAGGTCTTCTTCGTTCATCCTCAGATCAACTATTCGGCTTACTAATATACATATTAAGCTTGTCGCTAAGACGTTCCATAAAGTGATAAACCCTGCTCCTACGATTTGGTACAACAGTTGGGTGAATCCTTTTTTGATGCCATCTTCAATCGTATGTCTGTTAATTATCCCGTATAGTAAGCCTGTATTGAAGTGACTTTTTTCGCCATAGAACATTCTTATGAGGTTGGGTTTGGCCAAAATACCCGAGAGGATTCCCCCCAAGGCACCAGCCACGGCATGGGTGTGGAAGACGCCTAGTGTGTCGTCTACACTTTGAAAGAAAGCCGATTTTTTGTGCAGAACCATCATGGTGTACCACGGTATTGAGCCAGCTAATATTCCCATGATCATTGCTGCCCAAGAATCCACAACCCCTGCATGCATATACATTCCCCTGTACATGTTATTGAAGAATATATAGTTCTTTCTCAATGTGTGTGTTCACGGTGAATGTGTGTGTAACTAAATGAAGTAAACCGAAGGAAGATAGAGAAAGGGTGCGAGTGTTAGACTCGACGTCGACGAGGTCTAGCCTATGTTCCGTGACCTACGGCTTGTTAGGCTTAGTATAAACGCAATTCCGCAGTTTTTTCAGTTATAAGATGTTTCAATGCAGCGTTTGAATAACTTGTATTATCAAAACGGATCATCCGTTTTCGCCGCTACTAATTGGAGTTTTTTTTAAAAATGTTCTTAATTATATTAGCCCAAATAACGTTAAGCGCTTTTGTACTTTATTCATCTAGCATGTTTATGTACACGAATATAGAAGTTTCTTAATTAAACTTGTTATGAGTACAAGTTTTATGTAAATAATGTTCTTTTGTGTACGGTGTATGTGTAGCTAAGGGAAGCGATCTGAATCTAGAGAGAGAAATGGTGCCTGTATGTGTGTGTTGAAAGGTATAGCGAAACGAAGATAGGGAGTGGGAGAAATGGGGCTAACCTGCTGCAGGAGTAATGCAAACGAGGCCTGTGATCATGCCTTGTACAGCACCAATGACAGAGCTTTTCTTGTAAAAGATCATGTCGAGGAAAGCCCAGGCCAAGAGGCTGGTGGCAGTACAGAGGTGGGTGTTTAGAACAGCAAGGGAGGTGATGACATTTGCTGCCAGTGGAGATCCACCGTTGAAGCCGCTCCATCCCATCCATAAGAAACCTGCGCCGGCCAGCATGTGAATTATGTTGTTTGGCGGAAAATGTTGCCTGTCCTCTGTATGTCGCGGTCCAACCTACCATCATCAATCCACATTAAGGTCATCCTAAAAAAATTCGGTTTTGGCCTCCATTTTTAGGCTTAGAGAGTGAAGTTTAGGTAGCAGAATCGAATTAGTCAAAATGAAAAATATCACTCCAAAAGTGTAAGAAACATACCCAATAAGCAGCCGTGAAACCGGCCACCCCTGAAGATAAATGAATAACGTAACCACCGGAGAAATCAATGATATAGTCGGCAAGAAACCCGTCGACGTCCCAAATTGTGTAGGCTCCGACGGTGTAGGAAAAGATTAGCCACAGAGGAACAAAAACCATCCAAGCATAAAAATTCATCCTCCCTAGCAATGACCCGGCTAATAATATTACAGTGATGGCAGCAAACGCAAATTGGTAAAACACATAGTCAGCAGTAGGAATCATCCCAGATTTATTTCGGGTTGTTAAATAGGCTTCATTTACAGCAACATCGGGCTTGCCTAATATAAAAGTGAGTCGAGACCCAAAGGATAGTTGGTGGCCCAATAGGACCCAACAAATTAAGACGGCTGCAAAGGCGTACAGAGCCATGAAGGCTGAATTTACGGCCCATTTCTTTTTAACCATGCTGCCGTATAGGATTACAAGCCCAGGAACACTTTGTAGGCCCACTAAGGTTGCTGCTGTTAGCTGCCATGCATTGTCTGCTTTGTTTAACCATTCCGGCGCTGCCTCGTTGGGCTTCAGTCCCTCCGGGAGAACGAAGCTGTTCGGAAGGTAGTAGTGCTGCACAACCATTTGGGTAGAGAGAGAGAGAGAGAGAGAGAGAGAGAGAGAGGGAAAATTTTTGGTAAACAAAGTGGGGTTTGGAATATATAGGAGTATTGGGGTTTGGAGTTTAGTAAAAAGGATCAAGCATTGGTATCATCTTCATTCTTTGGTTGTAGAGATGATCCACTAACATTCTTTGCTGTCTAAATTCCAATGAATTTTGCCATTTAATATGCAGATTCATCAAAGAATCCGGAGAGGAAATTTAATAATCGTCGATTCTCTTAGCGGTGGAAACTAATACTCTAATTAATTAGTCCATTCGCACTTTCAAGTCTCACTCGATAGTCAATACTAGTCTATTTGTGGTCTGTTTCCATGGGCTTTCAACTTTCAAGCATGATTAATCTTTTGAGGATTAACTTTGGATAAACTTTATTTTTGTTTTCTTACAAAGAATAACCTTATATTATTGGTCAAGAGTTAGTCTCCTCTGACACCATCTTACGGATTCTAATTTGTAAGACGGTATCCGGTTCAGCCTACCAACACGGTGAGTCTGGTCTAGGAGATCCGTCTTACAGAAAATACCTCTAATAAAGTTTTTTCTATGTTTTTATCTAAGTATAAATGTTTTCTATTTTGTTCGAGTAGAATATGGATAATTTTTTTTTCACATAAAATACAATATCGGTAATATTTGCTCTGATAATAGAATCGCGCTCTCTACACAGTACACATTTCTATTGTTTATCAGTATACACGCGACTAGTTATTTACATTCTGCATCTATTTTTTATTTTTTTAACTATTATATTTTCTCAATACCAAAAAGAAAGTCCTACTCCCTATGGTTTTCTTAAAAATGTTCTAGTCGATCTTGTACACAGATTAAAAGATAAATTTATAACAATAGTCAATACTAATAACCAAGGATATACATGTGAGAGTGAGACTCATCAATTAAAGTGAGAATCAAATCAAGAATATAATGATCAATGTAACTTCCGAAATAAGAAATGTTCTATCCGTTTCAAAATAAGTATCGTTTTAGCAATTCATACACACATTAAAAAAAACTTATAAAAAGACTGATATACCTTTATTTAAGTTCATTTAATATAGTTAAGTTGTAATAGTATTTTCTCTTTCCTCTTAACAATCCTCCCTTTAAAATCATTTAATTTGAAAATAACAAATAAAGACAGTTTTAACAAAATATGAACAAATGAAGACCTTAACACCTTCAACCATGGCTAACGGAAATCACTACCTCACCATTAAAAACCCTCTTGATTCCATACAAACCTTCTACCTTATCAACATCTCTCACCACAACATCACCAAGCTCACTTCCACCAACTACATAGCTTGGAAACTCCAAGTTAAGGCCACCCTCATCGGCTATAACCTCTACAAGTTTGTAGACGTACGGCTCACACCCATGTTCGCTTCCTACTGTCTTCTCCAAGGATACTCAAACATCCTAGAACGCTCCCACACCCAACCCGCATTACCAACCCTGGATCCGACAAGACAAACTTCTGTTTGGTGCTCTTGTTGGCTTCCTTTTTGCTCCCTTCGTCCCCTTGATACAACAGGCCGCCACTACCCATTATGCTTGGCACACTCTTGCTCACACCTATGCTCGCCCAAATCGTGGCTACATCAAGCAGATCAAGGATTATATCAAGCGAGCATCCAAGGGCACTCAGTCTATTTCTGACTATATGCAGTTTGTTAAAGGTCAGGCTGATGAACTCGCTGCTCTAGGCAAGCCACCTGACCACGAGGACCTCATTGAGACCATCCTCGGTGGTTTGGATGATGACTACTGCCACATCATAGATGTGGTTGAAGGATGGGAAACCCCCATATCGTTTGTTGAGCTTCATGAAAGGCTCATCAATCGCGAGCTGTTCTTGAAACAGTTTCATCATGCGTCCTTCTCACACACTACTTCAGCCAATCCTACTGCCCTGAGGATTAATAGCTCATCTGCTCGGCAATCCTCCTCGCAAGCTCGGAAATCCTCCTCGTAAGCTTGGCATCAGTCCTCACAACCTCGGCCGCCTTCCCAGTCTTCGGCTTCAACTCTTCGCCCACAGCGACCATATATGGGCAAGTGTCAAGGATGCCGCCAATAGGGTCACTTGGTTACTCCCTGCCCCAACTTTCAACTAATCGCCACCACATCTCTGCCCGCTGCTCCCAACTTAGCAAGTGGCTCCAAGTGGCAACCACGGGCTCTCCTCGCAACCACGGCAGACACGGGGACACCGAGCTAGTTGCTCTACAGTGGTGCTTTTCACCATGTCACTAGCGATCTTGGTAACCTCTCGCTCCATTCCACCTACACGGGCATGGACGACATGGTCATTGGTGATGGTACTGGGTTAACGATCTCCAAAACTGGTTTTTCCTCTCTTCATACACCCTCACACACTTTTTCCCTACACAATGTTCTATTTGTTCCTTACATGAAAAAGAACCTTATATCTATATCTCAATTTTGCATCTCTAATAATACATCCATTGATTTCTTACCATCTATTTTTCATGTGAAGGATCTGCTGACAGGGAGAATATTGTTGATCGGACAATCTAAGGACGGTGTGTATGAATGCCTGACCACAGCTACCCCTCCTCGCCCCTCTACTTGTGTTAGCTCCAAAGTATCTCACCAGGATTGACATCATCGTCTTGGTCATCCGTCTGACCCCGTCCAACGACAGATACTATCTAGCCTAGGTTTAAATTTAGACACTACTCATAATCATCTTCTTCATTGTAATGATTGTTTTTCTAATAAAAGTTATAAACTTCCTCTTCATCAAAAAGCTATTTTGTCTACTCTACTTCTACAAACTATTTATATTGATATTTGAACCTCTCCCTTTCCCTCTATTGATGGGTTCAAATATTATGTGATCTTTGTTGATCATTTTACTCATTACATCTGGCTTAACCCGCTCAAATGCAAGTTTGAGGTCGCTACCATATTTCCCAAGTTTAAAGTCTTGGTCGAAAACTATTTTAAAACAACCATTATCACTATTTACTCAGACAATGGAGGCGAGTACATGGGGCTTGCCCAGGATTCTGGCTTGGCCGCCTACCTGTTCGCCCATGGCATCTCTCACGTCACCTCGCCCCCTCATACCCTGGAACACATTGGGTTCTCGGAACGTTGCCATCACCACATTGTTAAAACTGGTATCTCTCTCCTCACTCGTGTATCTCTTCTATTGCCTTTCTGGTCGTTTGCCTTCCAAATAACGGCCTACCTCATAAATCGGCTACCAACACCCACTATTTCTCACCAGTCTCCCTACCATAAAATTTTTGGCTCTCCACCCAACTATTACAAACTTCGCGCCTTTGGTTGTCTTTGCTACCCTTGGCTCCGCCCTTACTCCGCTCACAAACTCACTACTCGCTCCACTCTGTGTATCTTCCTTGGTTACTCGCTCACTCAGAGTGCCTATCTTTGTTATGATCCGAGCATCACCAAGTTGTACATTTCACTTCATGTTCGATTTGTCGAGTCTACCTTTCCAATGTCCACCCCGGCCACCCGCCCTGATCGCCTAGATACCTATGCTAGTTGTCTCTTGGCTACCTCCTCATGAACTGCTCGGCCACTCATACACACCGTTGGCTGCTCGCTCCAGTGCCTCCTCGCACTAATCAGAATATGGTTGATCTCAGCTCATCCATACACCAGCTTTAACCACCCTCACTACTACCTGCTACTAGTCCTTTGTTGGCTGCTCAACCCTCCTCGTCAATCAGTTACATGCCCGAGGATAACACTATGCCCACTTACCCCGTGCCCGTTGACCCAGTTCATGTGCCCTCTGGCCCTGGTCCTGTGCCTGTGCCCGTGTCTGCTGAACCTGTTCATGTGCCCGCTGCTTCTGGAACTTCATCCATCATTACTCGCTCTAACAACAATATCTACAAACCCATCACCAAACTGAGTCTTTCGGCTCAACTGGCAGTTGACAGTGAACCAACATGTGTCACTCAGGCTCTAAAAGATGAGAAGTGGTGTCAGGAGTTTGATGTACTAGCTCGCAATGGAACTTGGGATCTGGTCCATTCGACCGATGCTCGCAATACTGTTGGTTGTAAGTGGATCTACTGCATCAAAAGACATGCTGATGGCACTATTGATCGCTACAAAGCTCTCCTAGTGGCCAAGGGATTTCACCAGCGACCAGGGGTTGACTATCACGAGACTTTCAGCCCGGTGGTTAAACCGACCACTATTCGTCTTGTTCTCTTGCTGGTTGTTTGTCAAGGATGGGATCTTCAAGAACTGGATGTGAACAATGCCTTTCTTCAAGGCAATCTGTCCGAGGAAGTATCCATGGCTCAACCACTTGGTTTCACAAACAAGGACAAACCTTAACATGTGTGTCGGCTTCATAAGGCTATTTATGGTCTCAAGTAGGCTCCCCGGGCATGGAATAATGAGTTGCGTCAGTTTCGTCTTGCCTCCAGCTTAAAAAACTCGATGGTCGACACATCATTGTTCATCCTTCGTACTGTGGTCAATATCATCTATCTCCTGGTCTATGTGGATGATATCATCGTCACTGGGAACCAGCCCGCTACAGTTCAGACTTTCATATCTTTGCACACTAATCGCTTCTCGCTCAAAGACCTTGGTGATCTTTACCATTTTCTTGGGGTTGAAGTTGTTAAGCGCCCAAGTGGTCTTTTGCTCTCCCAGCACGGGTACATAGCTGATCTCCTTGCTCGCACATGTATGACTGATGCTCGCCTAGTAGCTACGCCTCTTGCTACCTCGCCTACCTTGACTTTTCATACGGGCACTGCTCTCACAGGTCCGACAGAATTTCGAGCAATGGTCGGGAGTCTTCAATATTTGTCTCTTACTTGGCCTGATGTTGCATTCGCTATCAACAAACTCTCTCAGTTCATGCTTAGGCCAACCATTGAGCACTGGAATGTGGTCAAGCGAGTTTTCCGGTATCTCTGTGGCTTTATTAATGCGGGTATCCTCCTTCATCGCCAGTCTCCTTCTGCTCTCCATGCCTTCACTGATGCTGACTGGGCTGGCAACAAGGATGATTACACATCCACCAGTGCCTATATTGTCTATCTTGGAAGCAACCCAATATCTTGGAGGTCCAAGAAACAGTGCATTGTTGCTCGCTCCTCGACTGAAACTGAATACCGGGCAGTGGCTGCCATTGCGGTTGAAGTCAGGTGGATTGTGTCTCTTCTTGGCGAACTCGATCTAACCTCCTCGACTCAACCAGCCATTTACTTTGATAATGTGGGCGCCACGAGTCTCTGCTCGAACCCGATTTTTTATACTCGCATGAAGCATGTGGCCCTGAACTTTCATTTCATTCGACAACAAGTTTAGGATGTGCTTATGTGAGTCTGTCATGTCTCTTCGGCCGATCAATTGGCCGATGCCTTGACCACGCCTCTTGCTCGCCAGCGGTTTCATCAATTACTTAACAAGTTTGGTCTCTCCTCTCGGACGTTCATCTTGCAGGGGCATATTAGAGAATAATATATTTATTATTATTCTTATTTATTTGTAAATATTAATTAGTAGTAATTACCTTGTATAGTTATTTCCTTATTATGTTACCTTCCTTGTATAAGTTTCTTGTATCCTACTCCAAGTGTAACCCTAATTATAACTCTTCCTATAAATAGGTGATTCAATAAATAGAAAGGCTATGTCATTATTCATAAACTTTATTAGTTTCTACATCTAGCTCTCTCACCTTCTATCAAGGTTACCGAGCACGCCCCTCTCTCTCATCCTTAGGCGCACCGCGCACCCATTCTAGTGAACCAAGCCACTGGTTCTTACTTCTTGCAACCAAATCATCTTTCACAACGAATAATAACAATTATTAATTTGTTTATTTAAACCATCAACCTGAACCAAACCAAACCAAACCGTATCGTTCACTTCGATTCGATTTGGTTCCAAGTATTACGTGATTTGATTCGGTTTTCAAAAAATTAAACCGTTAGAAGTGATTCGATTTGTGGTTTTGACCCCAAATCAAATCAAATCGAACCGTTACACTCCTAACATGTACATGGTAATTTCAGTAGTGAACAATTATTTAGGTATTTTTAGTTCAAAAATTGAGTGAAAATAACACAAAAAAATATTAAAAAATCTATCGTTATTTCGTGTGAAGCAAAAGTCCGCCAAGGCAACAAACGACAAATTGGGCAAGAGTTTGTAAATAATTACCAAATTGATTGATATACAAAAGTACAAAGCTATTTTTCAAAAAGCATTGTACAATGATTGTTAACAAGAGAGGTTGAGTTGGATTTTTATGTAATTAAATATGTTTGGGAAGTGTTTGACTTGCTCGTCTTAGGGAATCACCATTCACCACCACTAGAATCTTACTTTTTAATTTCGTTTCGTTTATATATATATATATATATATATATATATATTTATTTATTTATTTATTTCTTTCTTTCTTTCTTTCTTTCTTTCTTTCTTTCTTTCTTTTCACATGAGATTTTATCTTACGACCAACTCCAGGTTAGTACAGTATGTTAACACTTAACAATTACGCGATCCTCAAGCCAATTGTCAAGTCTCTGTTTATTTACATGATATATGAGTGTTTTTATAGTAGTGATACTCTTTCTCATACATGATGAGTACTTTGCAATCAATGAAATTTGTTTTTTCTTTATTTTTTGGGTTTTTGTACTTTATTTTTTCATTGTGTAGGGTACATTGATCAAATCCTACAAAACTCAAAGCATATATTTATTCTTTTTTTAAAAAAAATATCTTTTTTTTTAAAGGTTGGAGGGAACAGATCGTACCCCAATCCTTAATTTTTATTATTTTAATGCCTTGAAATGCTACAATTATATATATATGACGTCTTTGGTGCGTCTCGAACAAATGGTACTTTTGGTGAGGTTTTGAACACCCGACCTCTTGGTTGAGAATAATCTGATGTCTCTGGTAGGGTTTGAACACTCGACCTCTCCGTTAAGATAAGTGAGTAGCTAAATAGGGCATTTGAGTAAGAATTGAACAACAACGGTGCCTCTGAAGAAGTTTGAACATCCGACCTCTCTATTGAGAGTTATAAAGTCTAGGGTGCCTCTAGTGAGATTTAAACATCCGACCTCTTAGTTAAGAGAAGCGAGCAATACTAATTGAGTTAGAGCTCATTGGTAAAACATATACTTATTCAATCTCATACTACTCAAGCAAATATTGATTACGTCATATACTGAAACAATACCATAGACGTGAGAACAAAGATCAAATTACTTTACAAACTATATTGCAAGTGTTTGCAATCAAAAAAGCAAAAAACTAAAGAAATATTGTTTTACGGATATTTTTTGTTAGATGGATATCTTAATTCGACCTATCGTATGTTGTTGAGTTTAGATATGAGAAAGTGATGTTTCATTTTACGGATTAAAATCATAGACTTACAAGAGACCTGGTGAGCGAAAAATCACACTGACAGGTAATCAAATAATTCAAACAGACGGATCAAGGAGACCATTTTCAAGTGGAAAAACATTCTTAATGACTCCAATAAATATAATCAATCACATAAGACCAAAAACAACGGAGGAGCAAATTGTTGATTCTTTGAGATTTTTGAAAATAACAAAGGATCTTCACAATGCTTAATTATTTACTTTTTCTCCATTTTCTTTTTTCGTCAATTTTCAACCAAAATCTGCCATCCGCCTTTTCCTCCCTTCTTTCCAATTGCTTCATTATTTACTTTTTCTCCATTTTCTTTTTTCGTCAATTTTCAACCATAAAAAATATTTTTTTTAAATATTTTTTTCCTGTATTAAAGTAAACAATTTTACCTACAAATAGAGGCTTGGTTTGTTTCATTTGGATATCATAAAAAATTTCTATGAATTTTTCAAATTTCTAGCCATTTTTCTATAAAAATATTAAATTATTGGAGATAAAAATGATGAGGTATATAAAAGTATTGAAGTTTGTGCATTGTTAAAAGAGTATTTTTATTGAGGAGTTTAAGTGGAGAGTTTAATGACATTTTTATAATAAAATATAAAAAAATTGAGCTTAAACTCCCCAAATGGGGGGCTTTGTTGTTCCTGCTCTAATAGGCATTACCATCGAAGCTTAAACAAGATCAACTTAAATATCAAACACGCAGACATTTTTTGTTTTATAAATCTTTTTATTTTATTTTTATTACAAACTAATATCATGATATATTAAAATAATTGAATCATACATCGTTTCTAATATTTTTGTTTCTATTTTAATTTGTTGTGAAAAATCAGAAATAGAATTGGTAAGTACTTTTATTTCTAAAAAAATAGAAACGTTTCTCATTTTTCTCTAAAATTTAGAAATGAAAAAAATGTGTTTCTCACGGAGGAGAAATGATTTTTGTTCAAAACACAAAATGACCACGATAAATGAGATCCGACTTTCGTACTTCAATCACGAAAAATTTGCAACCCTAAATTCGTTTCCTCCATATGTTATGTATACCCTTGTGAAAAAACCCATCCATAGAAATAAAAACATGTTATCAAACGTGTTTTTGTTTTTAATTCAAATCAAAAAAGAAATATAAACAAAATGAAACAAATTGAATAAATAGAAATGTTACCAAACACTATCTTAGTTACAGAATCTTAAAAATAGTTATATTAAACGTTAAAAACAACCTTATTAGAAATAGATTCATGTATTTGTTATTTTTCCAATAATCTAAAAATGCAAGTTTAATTACATAAATCTTATATTACAAGTTTTATTACAACTTATAAACCCTTCTTCAAGAGGTGAACAAATAGCCCTTTATTTGAGAATTGGTCTAAATTGAAGAGGGGGAGAGAGAGAGAGAGAGAGAGAGAGAGAGAGTAATTAAAATAAAAAAAGGTGATGAAAATGGAAAAAGAAAAAAAGAAAAGGGTAATGATATGAATAATGAATGAATTAAACCTTGCCATACTTGTGCCAAAAAATGAGCATGATGACACATTTGCGAACAATGTAGAATCTTGATTTTTGCTCTTTAACAGTGGCCAAGCACCCTTGTCTCTCTGTGCCCTTCCACCCTTTATGTCTTTCTTCTAGATCTCTACTTGTGTTCTTCCACCCTCTTGCTGATGATGATCTAACCTTCCCATCTCCATGCCTTGCACTTATTGATGCACATTGCCCCATATATCTATACAACTCAATCTCGATATCAATCGATCTCTCTTTCTCTTAATCCCGATCTCAATTCGATCTCTCTCGCTCTCCCTTCGAATCAAAGAAACCGGAAACTATACACACACATATATGCAAATACCACCCTATCAAGATCAGTGTGTGGAAATGATCAAATTCCTTCAATAAGAGATTTTCTTTTTTTTAAAGAAAACAAACCTTTCTCTCTCTCCCCCTTTCTTAAATGGTAATATAACTTTTAAAGACAGATTCATGCGTAAATTAATGACATTCGTTCAACAAAAGAATTTCTTTTTTCATACACACACACACTAAACACACACATTAAGTCATGTGTTGTATGTGAGATGTTGTCTACAGACCACACAAGCACCAAAAGACACTATATTGCTAGCAAGAAAGGTGGGCCATCATTAAGATTTTAGAGCCAATTCCAAGGGTTGATTGAAGCAAATCAGTTGTGGACATCTAAAACACCACGTTTTGTGGACTCATTGGTTGGTTTCTACTCAACCATTACCAATTTTGGAAGGTGGTGGTTTCCCCTTGGTCATGGAGATGGTCTACTTAACTCCTTTTGTGTGTGTGTGTGTGTGTTTTTTTTTTTTTTGCACCCTTTTCTAAAAATAGATATGCGGAAACCCTAACGTCCCGTTTGGTAGTCAGGATTAAGGCCTGATAAGATTTATAAGTCGAGTTGTCTGATGTTTGGTACGCAATAGGTGGTCGGGACTAATAACACGAATTATCCGGATAAAGTCATTATCCTCTCACTATTAATACCAAGGGGGAGGGTGGTATTATTAGCGCCCTCACTAAAAAAAATTATGATTAACATTTGTAATCTCAAAACTACCCCCGATATACAAGTGAGGATTAATAGCGAGGGTACTAATAGTACTGGGATTAATAATACTGTTTATCCTTGTCCGACTACCAAACAAACCCTAATGCTATAAGACTGTTTTGTACCAAATGAGATAGCAACTGATTAATTTTGAAGTCTTATGTATGACTGAGTCTAATAATTATTTGATATATAACTAATATTAGAGTTTGTCATAATTACTATAATGCTTGATTATAATCAATATTTTCAATATTAAATATGGAGGGTAAAGTTGAAATGTTATGAATATTATAGACATAATTTTGAAAGTGAACTTTCTAAGTGAAACATTTTAAAATAGTACAATTAATTCTTTGTTTGGACCGGACATATTACAAATAAGTGAAAAAAATAGACGAAATAAAATTTAGGCAAGAGAATTTGTGCATAATTAACCTTTTATTGTCTTGTTCTTTTAACTCAGAGAAATTTGTTGGCTTTTTAGGGTCCGTTTGGATGCAATAATTTTTAATTCAATAAATATTCAAATTAATTATATAGAATTTGCTTTTAAAATCATCGCAATTACATGGTTTGGATAATGTGGGGAATTCAACTGTAATTATATAGTATAGTTAAATAAGATTCAATACTATGTCAAATATCTAGTCTACCCTAAAGATAGTGGTTGTTAGTAATTATTAATGACAAATGTTCAAATCTTGCTAACAACAACATTATAAATTTGTCATATTTTTAAAAATAAATAGCATAGTGGTGGTGATTAACAACAGCGGCAGATGGTGTGGTGGTGGATGCGGACGGCCGTGGTGGCAAGCAACGGTGATCGGAGGTGTCAGTTGGATGTTTTGGTGGTGGTGGTGGCAAAAGGAAAATTAGTTGTTATTGTGTAAATGAATCAAGTAAAAATGGACCAATATTTAGAATTTAAATTCTTGGGCTTTTCTATAAAACAAGTGTTATAGAATTAAGGCATTTGAAGACCTCAATTCTAATTCCAAGCCATGGAATAGAGGTACCCAATCATACCATAATATTAAATTTAAAATGAAGACTAAAGACAATTCTGAAAATACCAAACGAATAAATATCATTCCATAATCCAAAAAATGGGATGTTTGATCGACAAGCTTAATCGGTGCCAAACTGCCAATCCAATTAAGTGTGTGTGTGTGTGTGTGTGTAGCCTGGATATGTAAAAATGTGATGAATGATTGATGCTTAATTATGGGATGTAGCTGATAGTCCATATAATGTGAATAGAAACCGGTAATGGTTATGTTCTTATGTGAAGATTGTGTTTCCCATACTGACATGCATGGCCAACACATATGGGCCCAAATGTAATTAGGTTCATTTTTTAGGGACTTTACATTTAATATTCAAAATGCAATCAAAATATTTCTAAATTTCAAATAAAAATATGGCAAAAACTTGGGAAGAACGATTTTTTAGTGTATTTTATCTAAGACGGATCACCTTAACCTGATTAACCGTGTGTTAGTGGATTAAGTTGCGAGGGACTAAAGTTTTGTCTTATGAATTAAGCTTCGTAAGATCTATTTGATAATAATATATTTAGTATTTATTCTTATTTGTTTGTAATTATTATTTAGCAATATTTACCTTGTATAGTTCTTTCCTTACTATGATTCCTTCCTTGTAAATGTTTCTTGTACCCTACTCCAAGTATAACCCTAATTGTAACTTTCCCTATAAATAGGTGATTCAATCAATGGAAAAACTATGTCATTAGTCCTAAACTTTATCAGTTTTTTACATGATATCAGAGCTTTGCTCCTAAATCCTTTTCTTCTTCCTCTAGCCGCCGCCCTAACCCTCCTAGCTATGGCTAACGGCAATCACTCCCTCACCATCAAAAACCCCCTTGATCCCACACAAACCTTCAATCTCATCAACATCTCTCACCATAACATCACCAAACTCACATCCACTAACTACATAGCTTGGAAACTCCAAGTTGAAGCCACTTTTATTGGCTATGGCCTCTACAAGTTTGTAGACGGCTCATACCCATGCCCGCCTCCCACCGTCCTAGCCAAGGATAATTCATCATCCAAGGATGTTTCAACACTAAACCCGAACTACCAACCCTGGATCCGACAAGATAAACTTCTGTTTGGCGCTCTTCTCGGCTTCCTGTCTGCTCCCTTGGTCCCCTTAATCCAACAGGTCGCCACTACCCATGAAGCTTGGAAATCCCTTGCTCACACCTATGCTCACCCAACTCGCGGTCATATAAAACATATCAAGGACTATCTCAAGCGAGCTTCCAAGGGCACCCAGTTGATCTCCGACTACATCCAGTCAGTCAAAGGGCGTGCTGATGAGCTTGCTGCTCTTGGAAAACCTCTTGACCACGAGGATCTCATTGAGATCATCCTCGGGGGTTTGGATGATGACTACTGCCACATAGCTGATGTGGTCGAAGGTCGAGACATTCCTATCTCCTTCGATGAGCTTCATGAAAAACTCATCAACCGTGAACTACTTCTCAAACAGGCACATGTCGTGTCCTTCTCGTATCCTACCTCGGGCAATCCTACTGCCCTGAGGATCAATAACTCGTCTGCTCGGCAACCATCCTCACAAGCCCGGAAACTGTCCTCGCAACCTCGGCTGCCTTCCCAGTCCTCGGCATCTGCTCCTCGCCAACAACGACCATATTTGGGCAATTTTCAAAGATGTTTCCAACAGGGCCACACGGTTGTTCGCTGCCCCAACTTTCAGTTGGTCACCACCATATCTCTGCTTACTACTCCTAACTCGGCAAATGGCTCCAAGTGGCAACTACGGGCACACCTCACAACCACAATAGATCCAGAGACACTGAGCTTGCTGCTTAATAGTTGTGTTTCTCACCATGTCACTAGCGACCTTGGAAATCTATTTCTACACACCCCCTACACGGTCACAAACGACATGGTCATTGGTGATGGTACATGGCTATCTATCTCAAAAACTGGTTCCTCCTTGCTTTCTACACCATCACACAATTTTGCCTTGCATAATGTTCTCTTTGTACCTGACATAAAAAAGAACCTAATTTCCATTTCTCAAATTTACATCTCTAATAATACTTCTATTAATTTCTTACCAAATTATTTTCATGTGAAGGATCTACGGATAGGGAGCATTCTACTGACCAGGCAATCTAACGATGGTGTGTATGAATGGCCAACCACAACTCCTTTTGCTTGCCCCTTTGCTTGTGTCGGTTCTAAAGCCTCTCATCGTGACTGGCATCACCGCTTTGGCCATCCATCTGAACTCATCCAGCCTCAGATTTTATCTAGTTTAGGCATAGCTTTAGACACTCCTCACATAAAACAAGAACATTGTAATGATTGTTTATGCAATAAAAGTTACAAATTTCTTTTTTTGCAATCTACTATTGTGTCTTCCTCCCAGCTACAAATTATTTATTCTGATGTCTAGACCTCCCCCATTCTTTCTGTTGATGGATTTAAATACCATGTTATTTTTGTAGATCACTACATTTACTATATATGACTCTAACCACTCAAGAGAAAATCTGAGGTTGCAACCAACTTTCCCCGCTTCAAAACCCTTGTCGAAAACTATTTCAAAACCACCATTGTCACTTGTTACTCAGACAATGGCGGCGAGTACACGAGTCTAGCCCGCTATACTGACTTAGTCACCTACCTATCCGCTAATGGCATCTCTCACCTCACCTCACCTCACCACTTCACACTCCAGAACATAATGGGTTCTCGGAGCATCGCCATCGCCACATAGTTGAGACCGGTCTCCCTCTTCTTTCTTCCGCTTCCCTTCTGATCGTTCGCCTTCCAAACAACGACCTACCTCATAAACCGGCCGCTACCAACACCCACTCTAGACCAGATATCTCCCTACCAAAAATTGATGGGTTCTCCGCCCAACTACTCTAAACTTCGTGCCTTTGGTTGTCTTTGCTACTCTTGGCTTCGCCCTTACTCCGCTCACAAACTCGCTGCCCGCTTCACTCCCTATGTCTTCCTCAGTTACTCGCTTACTCAGAGTGTCTATCTCTGTTATGATCCGAGCACCATCCAGATGTTCATTTTGCGTCATGTCCGGTTTGTCGAGTCTGTCTTTCCTATGTCGACATCGGCTACCCATCCTGCTCGTATGGATACCTACACTTGTGTCTCCTAGTTCCCTCCATATGAACTGCTCTCGGATTCATACACAACGTCTGTTTCCCGCTCCGATAAATCTCCGTTCGTGGCTTTTAGCACTAATCAGAATGTGGTTGATCTCAGCTCGCCCCTACACCACCCTCATTCACCGGCTACTATGACCGAGGATAACACTGTGTCCGCTACATGTCATATGCCCGTTGCTCAACCCTCCTCGGCAACCAGCTTCATGCTCAAGGACAGCGCTGTGCCTACTGCTCAGCCCTCCTCGGCACCCAGTACCATAACCGAGGATAGCCTCGTGCCTACCAGTCTTGTATCCGCTGCATCTGTTCCTGTGCCCACTGACACCTCCTCCATGGTTACCCGCTCTAAGAACAATATCTTTAAACCTAAGGTGAAAATGAGTCTTTTCGCTCAACTAGCAGTGGATAGTGAACCAACATGTGTCACTCAAGCTCTCAAAGATGTCAAGTGGTGCCAGGACATGTTCGAAGAGTATGATGTTTTAACTTGCTATGGTACTTGGGATCTGGTTCCCTCGACAAATGCTTGCAATATTGTTGGCTACAAATGGATCTTCCGAATAAAACGACACCCTGATGGCACCATTAATCGCTACAAAGCTCATCTTATGGCCAAGGGGTTTCACCAGCGACCAGGAGTGGATTATCACAAGACATTCAGCTCGGTGGTTAAACCGACCACTATTCATCTTGTTCTCTCGCTGACCGTATGTTGAGGATGGGATCTTCGGCAATTGGATGTGAACAATGCCTTCTTTCAAGGCAATCGGTTCGAGGAGGTGTTCATAGTTCAACCACCTAGCTTACTTGACTAGGACAAACCTCAGCATGTATATCGGCTTCACAAGGCTATCTATGGTCTTAAGCAGGCTCCCCGAGCATGGTACAATGAACTGCGTCAGTTTCTTCTTGCCTCTGGGTTAAAAAATTCTGTGGCAGACAATTCATTGTTCAAACTTAATACATGGTGCACCACTATCTATCTTCTTGTCTATGTGGATGACATCATCATCACTGAGAACCAGCCCGATGCAGTCCAGACCTTCATCTCCTTGCTCGCTGCTCGCTTCTCCCTCAAAGAGCTCGGAGACCATCATTATTTCCTTGGTGTTGAGGTTATCAAGCGACCAAGTGGTCTCATGCTCTCACAACGTGGGTACATTGTTGATCTCCTTGCTCGCACGGGCATGACAGATGCTCGCCCGGTTGCTACTCCACTCCCCACCTCGCTAAACTTAACCCTTCAGTCGGGCACTGCTCTCACGGATCCAATAGAATTTCAGGCAGTGATTGGGAGTCTTCAGTATCTGTCTCTTATTCGCCTAGATATTGCCTATGCCGTCAATAAACTCTCTCAATTCATGCATAGGTCGACTACCGAGCATTGAAATACGGCCAAACGTGTTCTCCGGTACCTCTGTGGGTCTATTAATAATGGAATTTTACGTCATTGCTAGTCCCCCCAGCTCTCCATGCATTCATTGATGCTGATTGGGCGGGCAACAAAGATGACTACACCTCCACCATTGTCTACCTTGGTAGCAACCCAGTCTCGTGGAGCTCCAAGAAAAAAACACATTGTTTCTTGCTTTTCGGCTGAAGCTGAATATTGGACTGTTGCTGCCACAGCTGATGAAGTCCACTGGATTGTGTCTCTGGTCGGGGAGGTCGGTATCACCTCCTTCATTCAGTCCGCCATTTATTATGACGATGTAGGTCGCATGAAGTATGTGGCTCCAAAATGGCATTGTCCTTATAATATTCATTTGGATTAGGTATAGTTTTTATTTCTATGATTTTCGTTCGTTTGTAGATCGTGGTATAGCCACGAGAAAATCGTGTTTAGATCTCTAAGCCAAGTAAGAATTTTGGACACCTCTTGAGAACTCTACTTCTGGGTACAAATTTCATGAAACGACCATAAATCTTGAATGTATAGTGGTAGCAAGTTTTGATGCCAAATGGATATTGTGGTGGAATCACATCCGACAACACCTAAGCATTTCACCATTCTATTTTTGTTTTGTTTTTTCTTTCCAATTGTTCTATATGGGAAAAATTAAAAGAAAGAGAAATGAACAGTGGGTCAAGTCATGATTTTAATTTTTATGATTTTTTTAATTTTTTTTGGTAAGGATTAAAGATAAAAGAAAATCCCGATGGAATTAAATTGTGAGAAAATTCAAAATCACCAAATAGCGATAATGAATGAACCCTTAATGCCCATTTGGTCAAGTGCTAGTTTTGGGTAAGGTTATACCGGTTTGTCAAGTGAAAATTAATGGAGAAATGATATTACAAATTTGAGGTTGTAGCATTTTCACAGTGCTTTAATATTAGAGTTGTTGGATGGTTAAGTTGGTTAGATTTGGAATGCCCATTTCTTTACTTAGAAAATTTAAAATTACATACATCAGTGTAAATATATAAATAAATTTAACGATACTAAAACTAAATCTTATAAGAATACTGAATACAATTAGCTCGAGTTTGTAATGCATGCGTAGTGAAATTGAGTATGGGTCTATCAAGATTTGTAAAGGAATAAGATTTTAGGAAGGCTGCCGGACCACCACCATTGACAGCTGTGGCCGGTGGTAAGAGAAGATGAATTTCTCGTATAGCCAAGGGGAGAGAGAGAGAGAGAGAATAGAAAAACTGATCTATTATTGAATTGAATTAATTGATTCTAAAGAACTATTACAACAAGTATTTATATCTAAGGTAAAAAGAATTATTGGGCTAATCAATATAAATGGGCCCAATTGGGTTTACATGAGTTGGATCTATTTCTTTAATACTCCCCCTCAACTCGTACACGCGACTTTGTGAAGTGTGTGAGTTGGAGAGATACAAACTAATGAGCCTTTACGGCTAATGTGCCATTTTGGGCCTGAATCAATTTTGTCCCAATTTGGGCCTGAATCAAATGTGCTACTTTGGGCTGAATTGCCCATTTGGGCCTGGATAAAATATGCCGATAATGATGATCCGGCTACTTGATTATACTATTCCATCTTGGAACAACTTCAAGAAACATATGTATTGTTCATGTTGTAATTGTCTACTGGCTGATGATGACACCATGTAAAGTTTGGTGTTGTAGAATTGTTGTTGAGGCTTCGGTTTGTGCTTTGTTTGTTCTCACCGATGAGAGAGAGATATGAACCTTGTACCGTTGGGTATTTTAATTACAGAAACTTACGAATGGGTTGAGATGGCAATAGAGCGGAAATTACATTCCAGCCGGTGCTCAGGAAGTGGCATGTTGTTGTTGCTTTTGGGTATTTGCTGAGGCTGAATAATTACTTCTTGGGTTAAAAGCCATTTTTAAAGCCATGTCGCGTAGTAGTCGCGCGAATGAGAGACAGAGGCTGCTGAAAACTCGTAATCTTCTTCGAGATTGAAATTGGGGGAAGGTTTAGAGCAAATCCCTTTGTCAAGTTTGGTATTGGGGTTGTTGATCTTGAATTTGACCTTGTATTTGGAGTTGTTGGCCTACTAGAGAGAGATCCAGTTCGTAATAAAGGAAAACGAGAAAACGAGGGTTGAAACTACTCGTTTCTCCAAGTCTTCTTTGGACATCGACTTCAATCTAGAAAAATTGAAAAGATCTGCCTGCCTATACCGTTGCTGTTGTTGTGGGTGTTGCTTCTAATTGTTTGAAGTCGAAACATGTGTTGTTGGCTGGGGAACTGGTGGCTTATGTAGCTTTGAAGACAAAATGCAAATGGACATAACTTTGATGATATTTAGATCTCGACAAAGAAGTTAGAGCGACATGTGGCTTTGACAAATCTTGTGGTTTGATTTTCTTTATAGGAGAATGAATCGAAAGAATCAGATGGGTTAATCGAAATCGGTTTAAAGATCAAATTGAGATCCTTTGAATCGCCGCCATTGTTCCATTGTTCCATATATATATATATATATATATATATGAATTGATGGGTTTCTTGGAGAAGTTTTATGAGATGGGGGAAGTTCTGTGAATTGGGAAATTACCATGAATTTTTTTGTAAACGAATGAGGTTGAATGATACGAATTGGATTCAGATCCAGAAATGGGTTTAATAGTGAGCATTGGGGTTTGAATTTGGCCGTGGTCGACTCCATTGTTGTTGTTGCTGCCTCCGTAGCTGTTTGGGGAGGATTGATTATCAAAAATCAGAATCTTCCGCTCTGATACCATGCCAAGATTTGTAAAGGAAGAATATTTTAGGAAGGCTGCCGAACCACCACCATTGACGGCGGTGGCCGAAGGTAAGAGAAGATGAAGTTCTCGTATAGTTAAGGAGAGAGAGAGAGAGAGAGAGAGAGAGAGAGAGAGAGAGAGAGAGAGAGAGAGAGAGAATAGAAAAATTGATTTATTATTGAATTGAATTAATTGATTCTAAAGAACTATTACAACAAGTATTTATATCTAAGGTAAAAAGAAATATTGGGCTAATCAATATATATGGGCCCAATTGGGCTTACATGAGTTGGATCTATTTCTTTAACATGGTTCAATAGTGGTTCATATAAGGAAAATCTCTTAACCCTCAATAATAGAGCTGTCAAAAGACCGGTTCGGGCAGTCTCGTAACAAGTCCACTGGGCCACACTTTAAAATTGAGACAAGCTTGGTTGGCCCGAATTTTTTTTGGGCCATCAAAACTAAAGCTCAAGCCCCCCAAAAACACCGAAATGATTGGGCTAGCCCATTGATCAGGTCAATTTTGCATATATTCACCAATTTTTTTCCCATGTCAAAACCCACCGGGTCAAAACATTAAAGTCAGACCGGGGCAAAATTTCATTGAGCCTATAAAACCTAAAATACATCCCGGTATAATATCAGTGGGCCGGGCCTATTTTTGACCGTCTATTCATGCGTGCACACTTCTTTTTTAGGTTAACTTGTGGACAAGTTATAAAATCATCTTCTTAGTTATGAGGATAGTTTAAGAGCTCGTCTTGTACTCCCTCTAAGAATAAACTCACCTAAAAAATAGTACTGTAAAAAAATTGTAATCATGTGCACGAGTGTTTTGCCGAAAAAGTCAAAACTTATAAGAAGTCGGGTCGAATTTCTCAACTTTTCACAACTCATGTAGAAAATAGTAACTTTTCTGAGAAGTTTCATTTGAGAAGTTCGGATGAAAGTCAGAATATTAGATAACCTTAAAAATCATACTGCATCGGCTATGGGTAGAGAGTTCATCGTAATACTATTTTGATATATTTCATTTTAAAAGTCAACTTTTACCGTATTGGTTATCCTCAAATTTTTTTATAATTATGACAAACTTTAATACTACTAATTATATATTCCTTAAAAATTAGACTTTTCAAGCATATACTCTTTAGGTTGAACAGATATCAATCGATTAAAAGTTTAGATGCCTTGCGATGGAGAGATTGGGTGGTGGAATCCTTACAAAAAAAAAAAACCCAAATAACGACTACATCTATTACCTCTATATTGAAAGGAGTCAAAGGACATATAAGTGAGCCATATGTTTGTGTATTTTAAATAAGTCAAAAACTTAAGAAAGATGATCTTACAAGTATTTTTCTTAACATGGATTCTCCAGATCGAAACAACGAGTTGAGTTCGAGTTGAGTTGTGAGAGAGTGAACTTCCGTCTTATGAACTAAGATCCGTAATACGATGTTATAAGAGACTTACTCTTTAAATAAAATACTCTTTTCATTTCTATTTAACCGTTTTGTTTTCTTTTTTCGACTATTTCAAAGAAAAATTATCTTTGTTTCTAAATTTTTTATCTAGAAATTACTTTTACCATTTTACTATTATTTTTTCTTCCTATTTTAATAATGATCTCAAATGCACAAGTATTTTAAAGAAAATTATAAAATATACTGATATTTTTTACACAACCAATTAATTTTTACATAATATGTTCACAATCAATTAAACAAGACGATTATTCAGGAATGAGCTACCATTATCCCCGCCACGGGGAAAATAGACAGCACCGAGGAACAACCTTTGGAGACTTGGGACGAGCAGCGCATGGCTTGAGCAAGCAAACCTAAGGCTCACCTAGACTGCCTTCAACCCGCTAGTCTAAATCACGTGCTTAATCCACATTAGCACATTTTATTCTTCTTCTAGATATGCCCACGTGACATAACAGAAAAAAGATCCTTTTGTAGACACCCCAATTTCATACCCTTGGTATGTGACTGACATAAAATATCAAGAACTGTTAAAACCTAACAAATGTCAAGTTACAGGAGTCAAAAATGCAAAAGGAAAAACATGATGCGCGAAACAGTGAACTGCAGGGGGGAAGTGCAAAAAACCAGAACTTGGAAGGCAGCATGGTGCCGCACCAAGGGTCTCCTTGGCCGCACCATGCTACTTACTGTAGCTTGTCTCATAATGAAATTGTACAACTCCTGAAGCACGTGGTACAAGCTGTTGATGCATGGAGAACAAACCAAGAAATGCCCAACGTATCCCTCTCCTTCAGTATAAATAGGAGACCCCGGCTACCCATTTTCGCTGCTCAGTTCCGCGATAAAAAAATCGCAGCGAAGCTCTGCTTCTGCGATCTTTCGATAGGATTAGTACGAGAGGTGCGAGATAGGTGAGTGGAAGTCCCTAGAGTCTCCAAACCCCGTCCAAACTCTGCCAAAATAAAAACTCATAGGTTATAAGTGATCCCTAGCCTAGTTGTTAGGTATCCACCTCACTTCCCCAGTCCAAAAATCCCAAAGTAAGTCGTTACTCTGCTCGAGTAACGAGCTAAAAAGTCAATAAATTAAGTCTAGGTTCCGCCCAACTAAAAAGGCCAAAACCTACCCAAATAACTTGTCACTCTACCCGAGTTGATAAGCCCAAACCCTCAGTAATAAAGCAGTCATTCTGCCCAACTCAAAACAACAACCACACAAACAACAAAAAGACTCCCTCTCCCTGAAGGACAGAGCGAGCACACCGCC
Source organism: Codonopsis lanceolata (assembly GCA_013146195.2). NCBI lineage: Eukaryota > Viridiplantae > Streptophyta > Magnoliopsida > Asterales > Campanulaceae > Codonopsis > Codonopsis lanceolata. The sequence continues at coordinate 100,438,006 of CM028377.1, read as the reverse complement.
GCTCTAAAAGGTAAAACTTTTAAGAGCGTCGTTATTTCTATTTATTTATATTTTCTGTCTTTTATTTATTTTTAAAAGTTGTTATTTAAATCCGGCGCAATGTAGCCCATATAAGCCGTTGTGCTACCCGGATTAGAATATGAAATATTATGTAAAAAAGCCGTTATAATGGCCAAATATTCTTAAATATGTCTGTAATTATCGGAAGGAAGCGGCTGCGAGTCCGTAAATAATGTGGCCACGAATGTATTTGTTTAAATTTTCCTGTCATTTTAATACCTTATTTATTTGCTAAATAAATGTGACAATAAGCATACTTCAGCCAAAAACCATTTTCGAGACCGAAAGGGCGAGTTGGGTGCCTAGCACCTTCCCAACTCGTAACTTAGCCTCCGAACTCGTTTTCTTTTTCTCTGGTACGTTTATTTTTCTTTTCTTTGGTTTTGCTTTATTTGCCCTAAAAATAAAGATGGCGACTCTAAAACTTTTGGATTCAGTGAGGCCTCGCAACATTCCCTCTTTGCACTTTTCCGTTCTCCCCTAAAAAAGGGAGATATGAGAATGGAGGGGTGATACATTCCCATATCCTGGTATCCCCTAAACAAGGGATAACTTGATGCGGGAAACCCAAAGCTCTCATAGTAATCTGAATGGGCCATAAGACTATTTTTAATAAATCCATAGTGGGGGCGTTCCAATATCTTTTTTTGCACTTTTCCGTTTTCCCCTAAAAAAGGGAAAATGAGAATGAAAGGGTAATGCATTCTCATACCTTGGTATCCCCTAAACAAGGGATAACATGATGCGGGAAACCATCAGTTCCCATATTGGATACAAAATCCACTCAAGGCAACGAAGCACATTCCAACGTGCTAATATAGGCGACACTCCTCTCGCACTTTTTGATTTCGTCTTCCCTAAACAAGGGAGGGTGGAACGAGAGCGTGGTGTCTCGCATCCGCACGTCTGCACGCGCACCCCTATCCAGCAGTGGCGGGCGGGAGCATATCCCGGGAACCTCACAGTGGCGACTCTGCTGGGGAGTTGTTTTATTTTAAATAAAATGGAGGGACTAGACTCGTAAAATAAAACTTTTTTGTTTTTATTTGTTTCTGGCTGCAGTATGCTTGTCATATTAATTTACGCATTTGAATAAAGTGTTCCCATACGGCCGTGGCTATATTTGTGGATATGATCCTCCATCTGGCAGTAGTTTCGTTCCGATACCTGTTACGGACATGTTTAAGTGTATACAAAAAAATTCAATATATATATATATATATATATATATATATATATATATATATATATATATATATATATATATATATATATATCAAAAAAAATCGAAAAAATCAAAAAAATATATATATTATATATATTACAATAAATTCCGGGCAGCACAACAAAAGAGCTGGGGCTTTACTTCCGGCTCTATATATTATTTTTTTATTTCAGTTCATTTTTTTTACTTTATTCTGTACATTTATACATATCTGCATTCATTCTGTCATTTTATTTTGGGGACATATGACCAAAAATTTGTAATTAATAGGGATAGATAGTTTTCTCGCTTTTCTTTCTATTTCTTAAAATGGTGTGCTTGCTTGCTTGCGCTCAAAAATAAAAAGCCGAGAAAATCCACATATAACAACAAGACATGCCATATTTGCTTTATTTTTCTGTTCATATATTTGTAAAATAAATAAAGACTTTACTGCTTTTTAGATACCGCACACACGTGCACGCATATAGGAATATTCCGAACTGTTACCCTACACCATGGCCAACCTACCCCCTGCATGAGCCAACGCTAGAATGCATATAGATTCTCAGGACACTTCACAGACCGACCGGTTTTTGCATCTCTGAATTGTGGGTCAGCCCCTGTCAAAAAAGAAAGGTAATATATATATATATATATAAATATGCGCAAGTAAAAAAAATCATGAAAATAAATTGCGCAGCAAAAAAAATAATAAAAAAAATGATAATAAGCAGGGGCATATTTATTATTCTTTTATGCTCGACCTAGACCATTTCGGATGGTGGATCCTGGAAAGAGTATAGGCCCTTCGCCTGGGACTAGTCCGATCTGGGAGTCGAAGCGTGGAATACGTTGGTCATATACTCTGGAGAAAGAATCCACTGTTCCAGGAAAAGTCATGAGACTGTCAAAATGAAGCAAGTGCTTATCCGGTCAATTGTAGGGAACAAAAAAAAATTTCAATAATAAAATACTAATAAAAAGGCACGATGTACTCCAAGCCCGCATGCCTCCACCAAATTTCTCGATACCTACCAAACCCCATTTTCCTCAGAAACCTGGCCTGAATTTGGAAAGGCAGAGATAATACTAGCCGGTTGATACGGAAACCGTGCGTAAATCGATCATAGGGTATCGGTTCGCCAGATCGACAAGGGCAAAATCGATTCCTCGGCACATCCGAAGCAAAGATATGGCAAGGAACAAACAAGCTATAACGGGAGATAGTGACAACTGGAACGGCTGGGAATTAGAAGGGGAAACTCCTGCGTATGCACCTCCTCCTGGGCTTGAGACTTGGTTAAGAAAGGAACTGTATGACCATGCGAAAAGAATAATAGATCGGGTGGTAAGTGACCTTTTGGCCAGTTTTTCAGAAACTCTTGCCATTTTCTCACAAAAAGCCAAACTTCCAGAGTATGCTCCTAATACTTTCCACTCTCCTGAAATAAACTCCCCTGACACCACCGAAAATATCCTTTTCCAAGCTTCCAAAAAACCATCAAGTGCCAGCTACCAACCCGGTGATGACCTCCTTGATCAAGGAAACATGATTTCCGATGCCCATAACTCTAACCCATATTCTCCAGAAATCAACCTTGATCCTCCCCACCTGAATGCCTATTACCACGACCCAGAAAATCATCCCCCTTTTGATCCCTCAGATACCTATTTCCATATGATTCCGGGGAACTTAAAAAGAATCATTTGCATACCAGAAAAAGAATCCCTGCTGGGCCCAGGTCCAGACAAGCCAATTTCGCTCCAACTATACCCAAAGAAGAAAACCCCGCTCAATTGCCTGACCAAAACTCGACCCAGCCATATATCAAAGCCCAGAAGCCAAAAAGAAAGACATTATGATGACTTACCTACCCCAAGATCCGAAATACTCCAAACACTGTGTGCCCATGGGTTACTAAAACCCATGGATAATTACCATCCACCCAAACCATTGCCCATCACCTGGAACCATGCCCAGTTTTGTGAATATCATAAATGCAGCTGTCATCTTATCAATCAGTGCTACATGCTCAGAGACGCCATTCAGGACCTTATCGACAACAAGGAAATTACGGTGGCGGGTACGAAAATCATTGAAACCAGTCAAGCCAAGGGGGTCTGAGAAAAGCAAGTTAGTCTAAATTAAGTATGAATAAAGGTGTTGTAAAATACGCCGATCAATAAAGGAGTTTCCCAATAAGTGTTCACTAGGAGAGCGACTTTACGGGTATGATACACTGAGGCACCGATTATGAAAGGCTCCTGTGAGAGTTCGAGTCTATTTCTAATAAGCCTCTGCGAATTAGTACACCACGACCGGTCGCTCCGACACCCGAGACACAGTGGTAGACCGCTTCTGATATACTATCCCCGATCATTTCCCTAGCTTTTTACTGATTGGTCATCTACCAATCCGCTACCTATAGTTGAGGATCTCAAACCCCAGGTCCTCAACAATGTAATAACCCCTGTACGATGTGCTTTTAATAATAATAATATGGATGTCTTTGCTTATTCCTTAGTTGCACCTAATTTAAAAGACGCATTAAATAATAATAATTATGATAATGAGTCATTTAATAAAATGGACCCAAAAGATAAAAATTATCTACTTGAGCTTGCAAAAGTCGGTCAGTACCGAAACAAAGCCATTCATCGGCGACTCCGAAGACCCGTCCACTATCAACTGGGGAATGGACAATGAAGTCAAAAGAAATCGAATCGGTTACCTCCAAGGTCCGAAAAGAAAGGCACTCATCGATCTCCTCAAAGAGTTCGTAGACATCTTTGCTGGTCCAACGAAGATATGCCCGGCCTAAATCCGGCTATAGTCGAGCACAGGATTCCCACATATCCGGATGCTCGCCCTGATCAAACAAAAGCTCCGCCGCATCAAGCGAGAATGGTCACTACAAGTCAAAGAAGAAATCATGAAGTACCGCACGTCAACTTCATCCGGGTAGTTGAAGACCGACTGGCCGTCCAACATAGTGACTGTTCCCAAGCCCAACGGAAAGTCGAATCTGTGTAGACTTCCGCGACCTCAACAAGCGTCGCCCAAAGATGACTTCCCCACCCAACATTGACATTGTGGTAGATGCGTCGCAGCTCACAAAGTTCGATCCTTCGTCGGCGGACATCAAGATTGGGCTACAACCAAATCAAAATGGCGGCAGAAGATCGAGGAGAAGACTTCATTCACCACTCACAGGGGACTTATTGCTATCTTTGTCATGCCATTTGGACTAAAGAATCTGAGCCACTTACCGAGGAAAGGTGCGCCCCCTCTTCCACGACATGATCCACAAAGAGATGGAGGTCTATGTCGATGATATGATCGTGCATTCTAGTGACGCCTATGGTGCTCACATTAAAGATCTCCGGAAGTTCTTCGAAAGACTCAGAAAGCACCAGATGAAGCTTAATCCCACCAAATGTACATTCGGGGTTACGGAGGCAAGATCTGTCCGGATTCTTAGTAGCGAGCAAGGCATCGAGATCGAGCCAGGCAAAGATCAAAGCCATCCTAGAGATGCCATAGCCAAAAACTCCCACCGAAGTCAAAGGCTTCTTAGGCCGGTTGCAGTACATCATCCGTTTCATCAGACAGTTGACTACCACATGTGAGCCCCTCTTTAAACTCCTAAAAAAGAATACCAACCAAGTCTGGGACGCAAAGTGCCAGCTAGCCTTCGAGAAAATAAAAGCCTACCTTACCAATCCCCCTGTGCTAGCTCCACCCCATACACATAAACATCTCCTCATATACTTAACCGTCACATACACCTCAGTAGGGGCTATGCTCGCCCAAGAGAAAGAAGATTCCTACATTGAAAATGCCATATATTTCATAAGTAGGAAGCTACAAGGAAGCGAGCTAAATTATTGACAAGACTAGAAAAAAGCTGCGCCTGGCCTGAGTCTCGGGCCACTCGGAGGCTCAAAACCTATCTCCAGGGAAGGTCCATCAAGCTCATATCCAGGATGGACCCTATCAAATACATCTTCGGTAAGCCGTCACTGTCCAGCAGACTAGCCAAGTGGTCATTTCTTCTTAACGAGTTTGACATAACCTATGTCACACTCAAGTCTATCAAAGGAAGCGTCATTACAGACCACTTAGCCGATCTACCTCTGAAAGCCGAAGATGCAACCGAGCCCGTTTCCCGTACGATGAGGTATCTCGGGAAGTCACGACCGGGACACTGAAGTCAAGTGGCGGAATGTTCTTTGACGGGCGGCGAACAAAAGGCTTTGGCATAGGAATCTGTTAATCGTCCGAGGCGACTCTCATACTCCGGTAGCTATAAGGTTGGAGTTCGAATGTTCAAATAATGCGAGGAATATGAAGCATGTATTCTTGGCCTAGAAGAAGCTCTCGAAAGGGGCTGAAGATCTCGAGATCTCACGAGGCTTCGGCCACGATTATAAATCAAGTTGAAGGAAGATGGAGGACCCAAGATCCTCGGTTGTAACTCTACCATGCCAAGTTAATAACAGTCGCCGCCCGATTTGGTTCTATCTCGTTCCATTACACCTTGAGATAGGAATCAATTCGTGACAGCTCTGGCGTCACTAGTCAATTCTCGCCCGAAACTAAAGTTGACCATTTATAGTGGGAAGAAGGTCACTCCGGCATCTTGTTTCAAAATCAACGCGATACTGAAAGCAGGACCACGAGCCACGGTATTTGACATCTTAAATCTGCTCGAGAAAGATCTTTATCCTCGGCTTAGACAAGGGGGAAGAGTCTCCTGCGAAAGTGGGCCTCCCAATTCGTACTCAGCGGTGGCGACTGTATAAGAGACACTATCAAGGCCTTAACTTACTATGTAATCGGGCAAGGCGAGAGCAAATTATGGATCAACTGAGGTGGTACTGTGGGCCCCACATGAATGGCCATATGCTATCAAAGAAAGTCATCAGAACAAAGGGTACTATTGGAGTTCGCTCGGCCGGCGTATCAGGTGGAGTGCGACATTGCGACAAATGTCAGCGCTTTGCTAATCTACGGCATGTGCCCCGCACATCCTATCTGACTCCTGACCCCACGGCCCACGTCTCAACGTAAGGTAGTATCGGCGTCATAGGCCAAATTCACCGAGAAGGGATCAATGGCCATGAATACGTCTTGGTAGCGTCGATTACTTCACAAAGTGGGTAGAAGCTTCTTTCTGAGGTCTTAAATGCCGAAAGGTGTCAGAAATTCATTCGGGCTAATATCATATACAGCTATGGGGTACCTTCGAGATCATCTCCCGGAATGCGGCTCTCATTTTGAAGGGGCGTGAGGCCGTCTACTAGAGCGAGTTCAAGATCCAAAGACACAAATCCTCCCCCTGCGGCCCACAAGCAATGGTGCCGTTGAAGCGGCCAACAAAACTCTCGAAAACATCATCGAGAAAAATGGCGATTCTGAGGAAGAGACCGAGCGGGAAAAATTGCCACTAGCCCTGCGGGGCTACCGTACGTCGATCCGCACACCAGCTGAGGCTACCCCTCTCCGGCATATGGCATGGACGGTGCGCCAATAGAGGTGGAAATTCCATCATTGAGAGTAATGATGGAAGGCGATATAGTAGAAGTTGAGCTGGATCAAGGGCGTGCGAATGCGCTAAGTGATGAGCGACGCCTATTAGCCTTGGAGCATACCGGGCATATCAAAGGCGTATCGCCGAGCTTTTAATAAAAAATTCAAAGGCCGTGATATCCAAATTGGAGACCTCGTGCTTCGAGAAAACCCC
>CM028377.1:100400412-100430892 GCA_013146195.2 Codonopsis lanceolata | reverse complement strand
AAGGTGCAAGGTGAAGAGGGGGACACATGTTTAGAATCCCATAGAAGCACGCCTTATTATCAGGCCAACGGTGAGAGAAAATTTGCCATTAAGATTTTTAGCCAAACATGTAGTTTATCCCATTACGAGCAACATCGTTGTTTCGCACATGTAAGAACAATTTCTTTGACAAATTTCTTTGACAATTTCTTTAGAAGCACTTTCAAAGAATGTGGATTCATGACATTAAGCTTATCAGTTATATATGAATATCTTGCAGGCCCTTAGCAAGAAGCAAAGCAGACTTACTCAAGCTTGTTGGAATGGCTTTTGGTGTTCGTGAAGCACAATACAGCACTAAGGCGTCTAGATACTTTATGAGACTCAATTGATTCTATCTTCATGGAGGACATTGATGACGGTACACAACGGTACCGAAAGATAGAGAATGATTAAGCGATGATGAGTAAGTCGTGTGACGATCCATTGACATTGATTTGATGTTACTAGAGCTTCTGGTGTTGGAGAACCAAGTCATCTTACTATATCAAAATCAGGTGCATCTTCAAATTTAACTTCGCGAGCCCAAACTCAAGGCCACCAACCACAAAAGAAGGGTATCCAACTTCATCAGCTCCTACTATTCAGCTCATAGATGAAAAGATGGAAATTCAAAGGGTGAAGCAGAATCTAAAAGACATAGCATCGGTTATAGAATAAGATGATACTTGATTGGTTCAACAGCATAGATGAGGAGCTTAATTTACTTGAGGTCCTTGGTTCCAATCCCCATACCATCAACGGATCACACTAACCTATCAAAATTTTTTAAAAAAATCACCTGTTTATATTTTGATCATTTCATCATTTGCTAGAATTGGAAGTTGGAGCCTTTCGAGTTTAACTTCTATTTTATGTCTGATTACTTGCTTGACTATAATCATTTCACCATTAGCAAGGATTGAAATTTGAAGTACCTATTTGTATAGATTTTTACCTAAAACATCCACTAGAATGTTTGATTATTTACTTACTATCTTGAGTGCATTTCATATATTTCACACAAGTCTAAGACCAGAAAATATTTGTACAGGTTTATCATAGTGCCCATGGTATCACACAACCCCTAGTGCTTATACAGCAAGAGCCATCATGCATCTTTATGCGCATTGGATTCCAAATAACAAAAAAAATTGATAGGTAAATGTAAATATATATAACACTGTGTCAAATCAGGTGATATGCCCTCGTACACATGACCAAATAACAACGATATAAGGTTAATGCAAAAGTTGCATTCTACATTGTTGAGCACGAAAATTGAACTCAAACCCACAAGCTCATTCATGAAACCTCAAATGTTTACAGAACACTCAACAAAGTCCATTTAGTTGGAGAGTTCCATTACTCATGCAAGGTAGAGCTGCAAACAAGCCCAACCAAGTCAACACCAGGCTTTAATCACAATAGCTCTCAAGCTTGACTAGAGCCCTATGTTCGACCAAAACTCAAGAAACTTCATGAATTGAGCTATCAACAGCTCAAGCAAGAGCCTTACTCAAGTCAAAGTTATAAATACTACGAATCACATAAAATATACTGAGTTTTGTACTTCGGAGCACGTCAAGCTGATCAAACTTGGCTTCTTTATGAACAATTCATGTTCAATCTTTGAGAAACCAAAGTTATTCGATGGTTAATCAATTCAGACTTGAAACGAAATAATCTCAAGCCTGCTTGATTCATTAAACAAAACCTAAGTAACAAGAAAGCAGACGAGCTCACTATTTTCTTCAATGTTTTACTACAAAGTTGTATCATGGAACCAAGAAAAATCACACACCTGACCTCTTAAGTTTACCATAGTTCTAACCAAGAATGATAAATTACCACCCTAAATCACGTCCATCGATCACAACTACCGGTTCAGATTAATCATTGGAAGAGATAATGGACACCGAAAGCACAAAATAGATAAAAAGGTAACTAAAGAAAAATTATCCAATGGAATCGAGATCGAGGGTTAGGGTTTACCTTCGACGAGGTGAATCGGCCTGCGAAGAAGGGAAAACTCATCAAACATGATGAAAAGCCCAATAATACACTCACGCATGGAGAGGATAGAGGAGAGAGAGAGAGAGCGCTCACCATTTTTGCGCAGACAAGAAGAACCCTAGATCGCGAGATTGGGAATTTGAGGGTTTAGGTGAAATCACTTGTGATGACTTTAAACTGGTCGGTGGGTTCTCTGGAAGAAACACGCATTATATACTCTTCCCGTTCGAAAAAGAAAAGAAAAAAACATACTCGTAATAAATTAACGTATCACTAAAATTTCAAAACTTTAATCCATTTTGAGGTAAAATTATTTCACAACCTCTCTTCACATTTAAATTATACTACCCCTCCCTCTCCTTTTATGTAATTTTGATTAAGTGTCATTATTGATTCGGTTTCCATTGTTGAAACATAATATCACATGTGAATTGGATTGGTTTTGATTCGGTTTATTTTTTCTTTTCAATTACGAAAAAAAATCGTTGATTTGTATTTTTTTTCGATTTTAAACAAAACATCCGCTATACACTAGCGGATATTTTGTTAAACATTCGCTAGGGCGTAGCAGATGTTTTATAAAATATCCGCAAGTGTGTACCACAAGTGAGTATCTATTAAATGTTTAAAAGGGTATTTAGGTCATTTTATACATTAAATGGTGTTACGTTAATAATTTGAGTGTTACGTTTAGGGTCACTCAAGAAAAAATAAAGGATGGATAAATACACCTCATAATCCTATTTCTACACCACATTACTCTCCACACTCCACTTCTTTCACACATCTATCTCTACACTCGAGTACCTATTGTACCCTTTTCCAACCAACTCAATTAATAATCCATCAACCAGGTTAATTGCATACCTACCCCTCCTACCAAAGTCGAAGGAGCCTTTGAACGCACGAACACAACTCCCTCCCCCTCCAACACCCAAACTCTACAATTCATCCAAGGTGAAACGAACCAGCAGCAGCAAAACAACAACAACATCAACATTTTGTATTTCAGATTCTATTTATTCAAGTTTTGAAACTTATCAATAATGTCTTCATCTATTAGTATAAATTTTCATCATATTCTACATTTAAATACTAGTTTTAGGTCTAATTTAAATATCAATAACCATGTAGAGTTAAATACTAGTATCAAATGCATGAATTTGTGTTGAATTTTCGTAAAAACAAATACAAAAAAATTGAATTTTTTCCCCACTTGATGTTTGGACATGGTTTGATGAACACTCAATAAGTTATTTATCTCAAGTTGGTCGAACACTCAATGGGTTGTTGTTGGTCCACAATGATGCTCAAATAGGCTAGAGGGGGGGTTGAATAGCCTATGATGTCATTTTAAAAACTTTTCTTTTGGTTACAGTTAAAGCATAAGTTTTAATGACATAGGCAGTTAACATGTTTAGCATGTCTGCTGGTAGTACTGAATAGCAAACTTGCTCATAGCAGAGTTGTCAACCCTGCTGATGAACTGTCTGTAAATCAAAAGCCTGTTGAGAAGAGTTTAAGCATTTGAAATAGAAAGGTTTAGATTTAGAGAAGTCTTAAGTAGATGTACACGAATGTATGATCAGAACAACAACACACTTAATTCTTCTTCAAATGCAGATTTTAGGAACTCATTAGAGAATAGTTTTTCAAATGATAAAACAATTTATAAAAGCTCATAGAGAGATAAAGACTGAAGGATAAATTATTTAAAGAACATCTGGATTTATTCAAAGATAAATTACAGATTACATCTGTCTAATTACTCTATGTAAAGTTTATGTCCTCGTCCTTTCAAGCCTTAATCTTTACTTAATTATCTGTAACCAAATTCTTAAGTAAAATGGGCAATAGGGGATGAGAACGAGAAACTAATATGAGAAGAGAATTTTCAAGGTCGTTCAGACACTCGACCTTCCATGATGAGTAATTATTGCACAATCGACAACATTTGTATATGAATACAAATATGAAGATATGAATACAATATCTACAGACAGCTCTTCGTCTTCCTTGGGTACCATCTAAATTATATCTGTAGAACGATCCAAGAGCTTGGCATCTAGCTTTAGGGATGGAATCCTGAAGCTCAGCTAAAGGTTGAGTTCTTCGAAGAAGAGTGAAGAACTCAAATCAAGAACTGGTGATTGACCAAGTTTTTGATCTCTGTCTTTTGAAGTTTCTGATCTCTCTCTCTCTTCTTCTTCTTCGAGCTTTTCTTCCTAGCAATCCACTGAGAGTGTTTTGCTAAAGTCTGGATAGGCTCACTGCAATCTTCTTGTGAAAATATGAGAATCGTTTATGAAGACGATCTCTTGTAGATCTTACAACTTCTTTGAGGTTCTTGTTGCAGGTCTTCTTAATTCATCACGCTCTCTTATTTGAAGAAGAAGGGTAGATTTGTTATATAAACCGGAGAATTTTGATCGTTGGGATCTGCCGATAGATTTTGTATCCGTTGAATGATTTGTCTTTATAACTGATGGATAAAGATGTTGTTCAATAGATCTTTAACTGTTGGATAAAAGATTTCATTCTTTAGATCTTCGAACTATTACCTTGTCAGACTGTATGATAAGTTGCTGAAGGATAAGTCTGATTCATTGATGCACTGCCAGGTGATCTGTCCAATAAAGTAGATTCTTTTGATTGTTTCAGACCACGTGATTGGAATGGCGAGAAAGTATTGCAGTATCAGGAGTGTCATGCTTCATCAAGATTTGAATGATGTTGAAGCTTAACGTATTTGTCTTGTTTCCATCTGCTGCAATCTTGTGTCCTTGTAGCACGTGCAGAACCAAGTCTGCTGGTGAGAAGTTCACTTCTGATGTATGAGTCTTTTGTAGGAAAAGACTACTGGTTATGTTGTGAACATTCAAACCATAGCAAGTCTGTTGGTGGTAAGTCTTTAAGGTGTTCAACGATGCACATGATAGGTCTTCTGGTGATGAGTCCTTTGAGAAACTTTGTCACTGTAGCACGTCTGCTGGTGACAAGTCTTTAAAGTGTCCTTTAGTGCATATGACAAGTCTGATGAATACTTTTGACATTACCGCAAGTCTGGCTGGGTCTGCTTTGGTACTTGTGCATGTTGAAGTGCTAGTTTGTTTGCTCATCATATAGGAAGGTAGGACATGATCAGGTCGCACATAATCTACGACTTATGTGATGTCACACGAGTTGTTACTCTAAATGGTACGCAGACCTTTTAGCCACTAGTGATGACTCACTATAATGAGAACAAGCAAATAATCAAATATAGAATATGCAAGATGATAAGTAAATTATCAAGAGGCATATTCCAATAGTTGTTCATCTCAAGATGGTCGAACATTCAATAGGTTGTTCATCTCAAGCTGATCGAACAGTCAACAGGGTGTTCATCTCACTCTGGCCGGATAGTCTATGGATCGTTCATCTCACTCTGGCCGAACTTCCCATGGGTCGTTCATCTAACTCTGGCCGGACACTAAGGACACAATTCATCACACACTGACCGAACTCTCCCTTAGTTTTTCATCACAGACTGGCCAAATTTTAGCCTAAGCACACTTTACTTTACTTGCGTGATTTTGTTGGAACTAGTACCTAAGTATGATTAATTTATGTGATGTTTAGAGGACAAGAAATCATGAAATTTTATGAGAGGAGACCAAGGAGAAGGTCGACGGCATCGGCTAGAAAAGAAATGGAACAAGAACGTCAACAAGAACCAGAAGTACAACTCCAACAACCACATGAGATGTTGTAATGAAATTTGGATTCCACTAATAGGTGGGATTATGAACTTGAATTGAACTAGGGCTTGATTTGATATTAATCAACTTAGGCTTCCATCTTCTACTTGACTTATTTATACGTGAACTAGGGTTCCTAAATGGAACGAGAACCTAGCTATGCCTTAAACAAGAACATAGAATGGCTAGAAATGCATATAGCATTTATATGCATTTATACCCTATTTGGTTGGAATTGTAGTAAAGACTCAACAGAGTCGAGCTTAAGGAACACTTGAACCTTACGGGGATCATGGTGAGATCATATGTTAACTAGATTCCATTTGACTAGATTATTAGTAGTTGGAACTTAAATTGATTAGTGTGGACAACTTGACACTTATTCTTTCGAGACTCAATTGAGCTTCAAACGAGATTTAATGATTATTACAATTATGTGCATAATCATGAATATGTAGTATAGTAATTCACCTACTTGACATTGGACGAGTTGTTCGTTCCTTATTTGGTTTCATGGCAAGTAAACATCTACTTGTACATTACATATAAATCTATCTGGCATTATTTGAGTTTATACGTTGATGGTAGGATGATGTATTGTCTTCACGAATTATGGGATTCGTGATTTCTATGCATCACCGTACCTGAGACAGTTCACACACCTCCATTTGTTGCCACACGGTGGGGAAGTTAGCCCATGTCAGAACCAATAGAGTGCACGGATTATGCTAATTCGGCTGAGGGGTGTCCTCAGTACATCGATGTATCAATCACGTACATCGTAGTCACGAAACAGTTTAACGGTTGTTATTGCATGAGCAACACAATGACAATGATTCAGTACCTTCTTTATCCCTTATATGGCTTACTATGGGCACTTATGTGATAACAAAGTGTTAGTTAAACATGAGATCTAATTGACCGTGTTTATCTTGATTGTGTATTATTGAAATACTTGAGGTGTATATTTGTACGTATATATACTTGTACATTATGATTCTATGAACGATATGATATGTATATATTTAAACATACATACTTCTACTTGATGATTCTATGAAAGATTTGATGTGTATATATATAAATATGCACACTTATACTTAATGATTCTATGAACAGTTTGATTAGTATATATATAATTATATATACTTGCATATGATATTTTTATGGGAACTACGATCTAATTCATTTGATTTGTGTTTGAACAGGGAATTACACTCTGGTTCATTTGGACGGTTTGGTAAGTAAGAAGAAATGGTTATCATGTGGAGTATCTAAACGATACGACGCCTCTTCATGGGTTTTATGTCATTTGTAAAATAACACCATGATCTCTTTTATGTTACATAATTATATGTTACATACCTCTTGTAATAGCGTACTGGGTTATTATGACTCATTCTATACTTTGTTTCTAGTTGCAGTAAATTGGTAGCCGCGTTGAGGTCGAGTAGATCGTGATTGTAGCAGAGCGCATCTGATCGATAGATCGAGATTAGATCGTGTGGTTCGTTCTAGTTGCGGCAGACTTTCCCGAGTAGAGTAGTAGCTTGTGGAGTCCTATTTATTTTTAGCATCGTCACTTATATTATGTACTTTGCTATTCTTATGAAATCGATTTTGTAAAGTTATTTAGACTTTACTGGTCGGTAGAGTACTTGGGTATTTGTATTGATTCTTCCTTGGGTCAACGTGTTGTATCGTGCCATTGTTCGTGGTTTTAATATTTATTTTAGTTGTCTCCCGGGCATGCAGTAGCTTTGGGGTTTTTCCTTATTCTAAACTGTTATAGTTGTTAGTTAACCCCGGTATGCTTTAGTCGTAGGTAATTGTTATATAAGGTGGTCCTTTGTTGAAACGTCGGCCTAGAGTGTCGATGGTTTGTTCAACGTCTGCATTGTTGCGGCACGCGAGTTTTGTTTTTTTTTCCCTTTTGTGAGATAATGTATCTCTTGGGTTCTTTGGCTTTGGTTTCGAGCTTTATAGCTCGGAGTTTCATTTGGTTAACGCTTCTGCATCTTCGATTTTTTGTAAACCCGTATTTTAGTACGGCTTTATGTTCATGTTTTGGAGCTTGTTAGCTGGACTGCTCGACTCGCACTACTATTTAACAAGTGCTTGTCTTCTTCTTATGCAACTTTCAGCGGCTTGGGATTTCATGTTGAAATCCAGGTCGAGTCGTGACAGATACCATGATATGGGAATCTTTAAAAAAGTGTTACGTCCTGGTTTAAAAGTACTCTTTTTTAATTCAAGACTTAGATTATTCCCAGGAAAATTAAAATCGAAATGGTCTTGTCCTTTCATTATAGTACGAATTTATCCGCATGGAGTAGTTGATATTAAAAATCCAAAGACTGATGAGATTTTTAAAGTGAATGGTCACCGATTCAAACCTTATTTCGAACCCATGTCAGTAGAGATAACAATTGAACTCATTCGTCTCTCTGATATGGAACCCCCAAAAGACTAGGTTTGTAGTTAGGTCGAGCCAATGACATTAAACAAGTGCGCTAGGTGGGAGGCAACCCACTTTGATGAAATTTTATTTTCTTTCGTAGTGTAATTTAAATATGTTGTTCTCCATCTTATTTGATTATGAGCATTTAAATTAAATTTTTTCCAGTATTGGTATAATTCAAGTTTGAGGGAAAAAAGCATCATAGTGTTGTATTTATATGTTTTCTAATATTTTAGTGTAGTAGGTTAGTAGAATTTTTAGAGTGCAGGAAAGAAACGACCTAAACGGAACGTAACGGAAGGACTAAAACAAAGACATCTGAAAATTTGTGAAAAAGCTCCTAGGGCAAACATTCTATGACCCTTACGGATGCAAGGTCTTAATACCTTGCGGCCGCAAGGCCTCATTAATAATGGATGACTCGTGACCCTTGCGGCGGCAAGCCTAAGGACCTTGTCCCCGCAAGCCTTGCATGAGCTTCTGTACCCATTGACTGAGACCCTTGCCGACGCAAGGTATACACACCTTGTGGACGCAAGGCCCCCTTTTAAAGTTGAATCAAGCTCTATCTTATTTGATTATGTGCATTTAATTTAAATGTTTTCCAGCATTGGCATAATTCAAGTTTGGGGGAGAAAAGCATCTCAGTGTTGTATTTATATGTTTTTAATATTTTAGTTTAGAAGTTTGTGTAGAATTTTCAGAGTGCAGGAAAGAAAGGGACCTAACGAAACATAACAGAATGACTAAAACGAAAACTACCAAAAATATATGAAGCAGCTCCCAAGGCACACAATCTGTGGACCTTGCGGATGCAAGGCCTAAAACACCTTGCGGCCGCAAGGCCCTATTAATGACAATTAATGCGTGAAGCATGCGGCGGTAAGCCCAAAGACCCTAGCCCCCGCAAACCTGCATCAGCATCCATGCCCCTTTGACTGGGTACCTTGCGGACGCAAGGTATAAACACCATGCGGCCGCAAGGCCCTCTTTATAAGCCAAAGCAAAACAACCACAACAGTTCACAAAATTTCAGCTTTCTCCTCCCAAAAGCATCTGACGATCTCTCTCTCTCCCTCAAGAATTCCAGCAAGGCTCTCTAATTCCAGCCAAGTCCCAAGACTAAAGTTCCTTTCTCCTTCAAGCTCCATCTCCTCCACCCTCCATTCAAGACTTGAAGAAGAAGTGCCGCTAGTGTTGTCGATGTCAAAGCCCCGGAGTTCCGACCAACCAATCATCTCAACTAAAAGCATTGCGCAATCCATGTATTTTCTATCCCCTCTCCATTAAATTGTTGAATTGTGCACACCCATCAAACGAGGGCACCCCAACAAAGCATTACGTTCAACAACAAAACAATGGTGCTCACCCATCAAACGAGGGCACCCCAACAAGCATTTTAGTTATGTAGCTTACCTCCGCTCGAATATTATCATGTGAAGTCCTTCCATTCATGGCACCTAAAGGCTACAACGCAGACACAAGATTGATCCTTGAGCCCTAAAAAAAAAAAGGGAAAAATGAAAGGCAGAATGAAAAATAAATCTTAGAGGAGTGTGAAACAATGTTATTGTCCTCATTATATGAGTTTAGGAGTTGAAAACTCCATAAAGAGTTTGGAGGTTGTTATAACAATCAGTAAATAAATAAATAAATACCCCTTCCTTGATTTGTGCATATTGCCAGTTTTTTCGACTTAATTCATACAACCACTTAATTCCTACAACCAGAGCTTGCTTTTTCCATTAGATTACTCAGTCACTTTTGGGTGCATGCTAAATGATGTTAAAGAAACCATTCAATCTCTTTTTTCAAGTTATGCATTTCTCATTCCTTTTTGAAACATGCTAACTTTATTGATTAGTCCAACTCTTTTCATATCAAGGGGCACATGGTACAGGGGTGGTTATAGAGGAAGCCCATTAGTTTTCCCATAAGATGACAAGTTCTACAGGCAAGAAATGAGTTTTTCTATTTATCAAATCTTTACCTTTTAACAACTTTTGTGCATACTTAAGTGTTGATCTTCCATAAAACAAGCTCTGTCGGAGTTGAAAACCTAAAAGTTTTCGTTTTTGATTTTGTTGGACTCGAAAATGAGTTTTCTATTAGATTAATCGGTCTATTTGGGTGCATCCTTCTAAGCCGAAAACCAAATGATCATCTCACTCAAAATGGCTGATTCTATATTATAATTGTCCAACGTTCCCCAAAGCCAAATGACTCTATCCAAGTATAATCGCTATTGTCATGTAAATGTCCAATTGAAATCATATTTCATTCTTTGATTGCATTTCGTTCTTTAACGTAGGGAAATTGATATGCCGAGAAAAATGAGATCAATTCTTTCTGTTTCTAAAGGTTTTTCCTCGACACTCGAAATCAGACATTCAGAAAGAGTGAAAACTGGGCTAAACCAAGTCAAAATCAGAATCAATGAAATGAGAATGCTGACATTATTATAATCCTCTTTAAAAGACTCCAAATTAGCAATTGAACCCAATGGTCAGCATTAAATCTAAACATAGCCATGGCCTAACATTAACCTTGCAATTCAATGTACAAAACCCAATTGCTAGAGAATAGAAAATTAGTTTCAAGCTTTGCATCATCGTCATGAAGACCAAAAATTATTACATTAGCTACTTTACATACCATCAGCTATTAACCCTATTTATTTGTAGACACGCATACACACAACACACACAAACAAAACAACTAATGTAGTACATTCAATAAAACAAATAACTATAACCCATGAAGACTAGGGTTCTAGCCCAATTTTCCTTCCAATATATGCTTTAAATTAGATGGGTAGATGGATACTTACTGGCAACAATATAGCTGGGACACAAAGTGAGAATCGTGCATCTGTAATCGGGGAAATCAACATTTATTTGTAAACAAACTTAGGGCATAACTGTGTAAGCATGGTTAGGGCACAAATTAGGGAATGAGAGACATGGATGCTTACCAGATGAACTCGCATCGATCGGCAATAGCAGATAGATTCAACAAGAGAGAAAAAGAGATGAATGAGAAAGAGAGATGCTTACTAGAGAGAGAGAGAGAGAGGGAGATGAGATGGAGATGGAGACACAGAAGGATTTTGTGAAAATAGCAACGAGATTGCAACAATAGAGAGAGAGAGAGAGAGAGAGAGAGAGAGAGAGAGAGAGAGAGAGAGAGCTTTAGCTCTATATTGTGCAATAGGCGGGAGGGAAACTAAAAGTCGCAGGGGAAATTTTTTGGAAATTTTTTTGGGATACAAATGGTATTATCTTAATTTATAATTAAGAATTTAGTGTATCAATCATTCCAATCTCAAATCTATATATATATAATGACAAGGGTTGATTTTTCCCTCCAAATATCACTTTTGAATTATTAACTTTTGAGTTACCATTTCACTCTTTCTCTCTCTTATCTTCTCTGGTTATATTTCTCTTTCTCTCTTCCATCTCCTCCATATTTTCTCTCTCATCACCACCATCTCCTCTCTTTTAAATATGTTTAAACATTTTTCACTCTTTAAACATAAAAAATAGTAACTAAAACAAAAATAAAACAAAAATATAAGAAGTTAGTAAAATAAAATTAATTTATGGAACAAGCAACTATAAAAAATAAAAGTTCTGAGATCAACAATATATATATATATATATATATATATATATATATATATATATTATATATATATATATATATATATATATATATATATAATAATGACAATGATGGATTTTTCCCTCAAAATCTCACTTTTGAATTATTAACTTTTGAGTTCTATTTCTCTTTCTCTCTTATCTTTTTCTTCTCTGGTTATATTTCTCTTTCTCTCTTCCATCTCCTCCATATTTTCTCTCTTCCATCTCCTCCATAAAAAATAATTTAATGCGGAGTTTAAAGTAAAATAACAACAAAACAAATTCTTAAAAATATATATGTAAAACAATATGTTAGTAAAATAAAAATATTTGATGGAACAAAAATAATAGTTACAAAGTCAATAACAACAAAAACAATTTAAACTAAGGTTACTAAAAGAATAAAAATAATTTATGGAACAAAATTTTAAAACAAATTCTTTAAAATAGCTATGTAAAACAAAAATACATTAGTTAAATAAAAATATTTGATGGAACAAAAATAATAGTCATCTGAGTCAATAAAACAAAAATAATTTAAACCGAGGTTAGTAAAATTATAAAAAAATTTACGGAAAAAATTTTAAAACAAATTCTTAAAATAGTTAGGTAAAACAAAAAATACGTTAGTAAAATAAAAATATTTGATGGAACAAAAAAGAATAGTTACGAGTCAATAAAGCAAAACAATTTAAACCGAGGTTAGTAAAATAATAATAAAAAATTACGGAACAATTTTTTTTCCATAAAACTAATTCTTAAAAATAAAAATATATAGTTACTAAGTCAATAAAACAAAAAAAATATATAATGGAAGTTATTAAAATTAAAATAATTTACAAAACAAAAATATTTGTTAACGGTAAAAATAATTTCGTTATTTTGATTTTAGCTTATTTTTTCTCTTAAATTTATTTATTCATAAAATACAAATATAATTTAATAAAAGTAATCATTCAAAAGGAAGAACTTATTTGAGTTCACATTCTATTTGAACAGGCGGAAAAAATTAAGTTTGTTCCAAGACATTCGAGCTCGTTTGTTTCAAGGAAAATCATTTCCAATAAATGATTTACGGAAAATGATTTTCGGAAAAAAAAAGATTTCATTTTCGGTGTTAGGTAAATCTTTTGAAAATATGTCGAAAATATTTACTGGGTGTTTGGCAAACACAAGAAAAATGTTACGAAAACAATATATGAAGAAATACAAAAATTAAAATATAAAATAAACCATGTTTAGGATGTCCTTAGAAAATCAATAAGGATCATCTTTTTTTTAATAAGGTCCATCTTTTTTTAATCTCACAATTACAAATATTTTTTTTATATAAATGATATAAAAAAAACATTTTAAAATAGAAAATAGACAATGTGTAGGATGTCCCAATGTTTAGGATGTAGAAAATTTTACGGAAAACTATATATGAATAAATACAAAAATATATTCTAATATTAATGCACCTATTGAATATAAAATAGTGTTGAGCTTTAAGTAATTTTTCTTTAGTAACCCTCAATTTATCATTAGTGATGTCAAATCAATGTCTATCTTTTTTCAATCTCACAATTACAAATAAATTTTTGATAATTGATATGAAAAAACGTTTAAAATAGAAAATTGACAATGGTTAGGATGTCCCTAAGTAATATAGGTGACACTAATTTTAAAACGTAGTAAGCATTTATGAAAATTATAATTTTTAAATAGTATGCACAAACTTTATTTATGTTTATAAACAATTTATTTGTTGAGTGAAATATTGTGTGTGTAAGTAAATATGTGCAATTGTGAAAGGAGGCGGAGGGTGCTCGAACATTTGAAATGACTTACGGAAAATGAATCCGTAAGTCATTTTCCCGAAGCCTTTATTTTCCGTTGACTCGAAAAACCTTTACGTTGACTCCATTTTCCTAAGGTTACCAATTACACGGAAAATGAGGAAAACGTTTTCCGAAAGTTATTTTCCGTGAAACAAACGGAATTATACAGAGTTTTTGAATAGTATAAAATGTTTGGGGTTGTCAGGCCATGAATTGATACTTAAAATTAGTGTTCTAGTAATGCTATTGAGAAACATTAACCATGCTGTAGGGTTGTGCAATGAAACAAGACTAATCATCATAAATTTTGGGGATCACATTGTTGAAACAAATTTTTTGAAAGGAAGCAATGCTGGAGAAAATATTTTTATCCCAAGATTGTCATTAATTTATCCGATGTAAGACTGTCTTTCAAGTTCTAGAAGACAATTTACATTGCGGATATCATATGCAATGACAATTAACAAGTTTCAAAGTCAATAATTGTACGCAGGTCTTTTTTAGAAAGAAAAAAAAACAGTATTTAGCCATAGACAATTATATGTCGTAGTTTCTAGAGTAACAAATTATTTTGGTTTGAATATATTGATATGCAGTGAAGATGAAAAACCAACTAATTAGACAATAAATGTTGTGTATAAAAATATTTTTTTAGAATCTATAATGATTAGTGATATACTTATATGTAATTATTAATAAACTGATCCTCCTTATTTTGTTTATATACGATTTTATTGACGTGCGTTTAACGCACGGGTTAAAAAACTAGTTATCAATAATGCCCATACTTGGTATTTGGGAAGGCTAGTACACAAGTGTGCCAAATACTTGGTATTTGGGAAGGCTAATACACAGGTGTGCCAATTGCTTGGTATTTGGCACTGTTACTTTTACCTTGCCAAATAACAGTATTTGGGACGGTTTTTTCACCCTTTCAAAAAAAGGTGGGTCACAAATAGTGTTTTTTCTTGTAGTGGAGTCTCAGTATCTTTTTGCTGAGAATTTTGTACAGGATTGCCAAAATTCTGATTTCCTTGTCCAAATCCTTGTGGTTGCTGTGGTTGAGGTTGTAACGACTTGTTCCCTCCCCAACTGAAGTTTGGATGATTTCTCCATCCAGGATTGTATGTATTGGAAAAAGGATCATTACGTTGACATGGCGGATATGAATTCATCGAATTACATGTTCTTAAAAAACAGGCATATTTCCGCTAGAGGGGCAACCATTAGTAGCAAGAGAATTATTGCAATAATTAGAATCGATAGGAAAATTTAAATTGGCCGCAGACATCATGGCTTCATAAAGCTTCTATTTTAGCATTAGCTACTGGTAATGCATTGGATTCATCAACATTTGATTTTAAGTCATAAACTGTCTTAGTTTTTCCTCTCACACTTTTTTGTCTTGAATTTGATCCTATCATTTCAAATAAATCATAAGCCTGATCAGGGGTCAATTCGTGAATTGACCCTCCTGCAGCACTATCTACCATAGTCTACTGGTGCATTAAGAGTGAGTCATAGAATTGAGTTATTAAAATATCTTGTGAAAAATTATGATGGGGACATTCTATCAATAAAGATTTGAAATAGTCTCATGCTTCATGAAAAGTTTCATCTTACCCCATTACAAAACAGATGATTTTTCTTCTATGACTAGACAGTGAAGCATGCTGATAGAATTTAGCAATAAATGCATCATATAATTCTCTCCATGTAGATATGCTCCTAGGTGCTAGAGTCATGAACCATTTTTTAGGATTATCTTTTAAAGTACATTGCAGAAAACGCAACTTAAATTCATCTTCGGTAAATCCTCCCTTAGGGAAAGTTTCAACCAAATGTACAAAATTTTGCATAAAAGATATTGCATCTTCTGTAGGTAAGCCATGGAAAGTTGGGAATATATTATAAAAATGTCCCTTAAGTTCAATTTTTTTAAACTCTATTAGGAAAAATTAAGCATGAAGGTGAAAAGTCTATATTTGGGTGATTATAGTCTCGCATCGTACTAGGGGCTTGCATCTCGTCCCTTGCAGCCACAACTGCTTCAGCGGGAACAGCTGGATCTGCTCTTTGATTATCAGCCATTGGATTGTTCTGCTGGGGATTCCTTCCTAAATTATTGATGTTGTCGTTAAAATCCGCCAGTGTGGGATTCAACGACCGTCGACCGTGCATAAAATGCACAATCCACTACAAACCAGAAATAATTTAAAGCAAGTAATTTTTTTTTTTGTTGTTTTTGTGTTTAATAATAATAATAATATTTTTAATAATAAAAAAAGAAAAGATTTAAAAAACTTTTTAATTTAAAATCCCCGATAACGGCGCCAAAAACTTGATGTGTTTAAAATTACCTTACAAGTGCACAAACTATTGTAGAATAGATATATGGTAGCAAGGGTCGAACCACATGAATTTGAATTAAAAAGGATTTAATCTAAGCTAATTAAAAATTGTAATTAATTAAAAGAGGAGTTTTTGTTTTGGAATGATTTAAATTCTAAATTAACTACTTGCAGAAAACTGAATTTTATGAAAGTTTTATGGATAAGAATGGTCTAGGTATTGGAATTCACCTGTATCTTCTTTTATGTGTATTGATCTAAATCTATCAATTATGAGTCATATCGCTAGGTAAAAGATTGAGACTTACTGGTCGAGGATTGCAATCCTTAGTACTCCGCTTTGACTATGCTTTCTTGGTTCGTTCACATAGTAATTAAGAGTCCATTAAGTGCCTTAGAAATTAAAGCATGGAGGAACGAACTCTATTACATTCCACCACACAATACGAACCTAGATCTACTCCTTAGCCTACGGTCGGGAATCAGCGAGACCTATTTACCAATTAGGTTGGCCAGTGCATGACTTATGCATATGGTCGTGTACTTCATCATACCCAAGAGCCTACATATTCATTAACACAACCATTATGCGATAATTTCAATGTAAACCAATTATAATCTAATATGATAAACAGTAATTTGATAGAATGAAATTATACTAACACATAAAAATCGATACAAGGTTACCTCCAATACCTAGGGTGGAAAAGTTAGTTCATCAAAGATGATGAACGCATCATATGAATGAATTGGAGCATCTTCAATCTTCAACAATTGAAATAAAAATAAATTACAAAGTGTTTTTATCTCTTGAGAGTGCTCAAGAGCAGCCTAAATTAACCTAAAACGGATCCCCCCAAAGCTGTAGAGTAGGGTTTTATTTATACTAGCTAGGGTTTGCCTGAGAAAATCATCGAAACGCCTAAGGCTCGAAACGGGTTGAGCGGTCGCCACCCATACCCGAGCGATCGGCCAACCTATACACTGCGATCGCCTGTTTCCTCCGGATACAAGCTATTGGAATTTGCACCCTCGTTAGTCTCTTGCTGAGCGAGCGCTCAATAAACTCCATTTTAAGCCTTCTTCTTTAGTAGAATTACACTCAGGCCCCTAGAAACTTCATATAACTGTAAAATGGCCCAAAATTCATCATTTTCCTCATCTTTAGCCTGAAACTCATTATAACACTAAAACACATATCAATAGCTTTGGAAACTCGCAGAAAAACACAATCTAAGTAGGAATATACACATTATTTACAGATCTGATGACTTACACACATAAAAAAAAATATGCTCCCTCTTGCCGTCTAGGGTTTGAATACCTGCCGCTTTGAGTCTCATCCTTGTATGGCTTCGGCCATGGCTGGGATGGAGGCCGGCGAGCCAGCACCAACATCTCCTACTTTTCAAAAATCGTTTACCTCTTTGTTTTCTAGCGCTGCATCCTCTTCCTTGAATAACACCCTCCCGTTCATCCCCTCTTCAACATACAAGGGTGAACCAGCCCTTCGCCTCTCCCCGGAGCAAGTTTTTGCCTTTGCTAAACCCTTCAAGCTGTCTTTGGTGGGTAAATTCTCCCATGGCCGCCCTTTAATGAAAGTTATGAGAAAAGAGTTTCTTACCTTTGGGCTTAAAACTGACGTTACTTTGGGTCATTTGGACTCAAAACATGTCTTGATTCAAACTAATCATGAGGCAGATTATCAGAGATTATGGATTAAAGACCAATGGTTTGTTGGTGCCTTCCCTATGAGAGTTTTCAAATGGACCCGACTGCCTCTCGACGAAAGCCCTAATATTGCCCCCGCTTGGTTTTCCACTTCCAAATCTGCCGATCCACCTGTTTAACAAGCAAGCCCTCTTTTCCATCGGAAACATGATAGGTACCCCTTTGATCATTGACTCTCCCACAGCCACTCTTTCGAGACCTAGCGTTGCTAGGATCTGTATCGAGGTTGATTTGACTAAGAAAATTCCCAGCCGTATATGGATTGCTAATGGTGACATGGCTAGATTTTGGCAATCCATCGGTGAGTGGCAATCGCCTGCACCCTTATGCTGTCCTTGCTGCCATCGACAAGGTCATGACGACACTACTTGCAAGGTCAACAATTTGCATAAGGAGACAACCAAAGCAAGTGCCCAGCCATCTGACCCAACAGATAATTTGTCTTCTAAGGCGAATGGCAAGGAAAAAGAAGATGACACAGCAGGTAACGTGACATGGAAACCCAAAGACTCTATACCTCTGCCAGATCCTTCGCATTATGCTACAACTTCTACAACAGCGGCTGCAACTCCTACGGTCAGTCCCATTCAAGCAGAGCCCCCTCAGGTCTTTTCCCCTCTTGGAATTCAAGCCCCAAATCTGATCAACTCTCCCTTGCTGACTCTCCCTTGCAAGCTCAACAAGCTGTTCAACAAACGTTCCTATCCAAGTACAGTTAGGTCCCCAATCTGCTTCCTCCTCAAGCTAAGGCACCAGGCTGCACCAGGCGCAAAAACTATCCCTTCCTGCACGGGTCCATTCAACACCAACATTGCTGGTCATAGAGCTCCAATGCATGCATCTTGTCTGGCTTGAGTCCAAATTCCCCTCCTTTCCTCCCCTCGTTAAACTGGAAAAATCCTTCCCCTCCTGAGAAAAACCCTAGCTTTGATGTTGAAGTCCCAATTGATTGTGTGACAAATGCTATGCCGGACTTAAGTGGTTTCTTTGATGAAGACTTCGCTCATGAAAATCCTTTGAACATAATCTCCCGCAATAAATTTGTTGTTCTGCAAACATTTGATGATGAAGACCCAAGCAATGACAACTCTCAATTTGATGCTCTTAATCTGGAAATCTCCAGTCCTAGAAAACAAAAGCGCAAGCCTCCTTCATTTCCAGCCTCCGACAGAACAACTCGATCCCGCATGCAAAATCCTAATTCTTGTAATTATTAGGTTTATTTATTTGCTTTGTTTAGGTTTTATTTTTTGCTTGTTCTCTCCAAGGTAAGGCTTCTTTGTCCCCCCTTTAAGGGTAAGGCTGGTTGTCCCCCTTAAGCTTGTAATTTCCTTTTTTTCCTTTCTATAAAAATCTAGCATTTCAATTAAAAAAAAGTAGGAATATACACACAATAGATGCGTATAAAACACATCTATCATCCATGTAGAGAGAGTAACTAGGGCTTAGGTAACACGCCTTAATTGAGCTAAAAACAACTAGGAAGAGGAAAAAAACCAAGGGGAAAAGATCTACTCGGCGAGGGCTTCGCGATGGCGGTCGTGGCTCGACAAACCGATGGCCAGAACTCCGGGAATCGACAAATCTCCCATGGAAGCTCCTTCTCCCTCTCTCTCTAAAACTCACGGTGGATGATGAAAATGAGGAAGGACGAGGATGAAATCAGATCATAAAGGGTTGGGGAGGACAATACTACCCTTCCTAGTTATGGACAAGACAAAGGAGAGGGGTTAAAATGAGGGGTAGGATAGGTTTTTCACGCTCAAAATCACAAAATATCAAAAATTGCTCGTTGCTGTCAAAAGGGGGCTTGCGGCCGCAAGGTCACCAGAATGCACCTCCCAATTTTCTGCCCTCCATGTGAGGGCAAGCCCAAACCACCTTGCATCCGCAAGGTCTCCAGATTAAAAAGCCCTCAAATTTGGCCTAGAATGAACCCCCAACAACCCACACAATCAAGGGGAACAAATAAACACTCAAAATACAATCAAACCTCTCCTAAGACATGAAAAAATGAAGGGAAACGAACGTCGGGAAAAACCTAAACAACTAATGATTATCAACCGTTCAAACACGAACTAAACAAAGATACTACAAGCATAGGTAAGCACTCTTAAGCATGTTAAGGACTAGTATACATGGTCTAAGACTCAAACTAACATCTCACGAGTCTCACAGACACAAAACAAGGAAAAGGAAGGCATATTTGCAATCCTAAGTTTCCGAAAGATCAAGTAAGGCTTTAGTGATCCCTATCACATTAATAAGCAACCAATGAACACGAAAAGTACCAAGAAACATATAGTAATAATACTAAGACTCATATCGACTCGGGAAAGTCCATAAAAGAAAGGCACGACTCATAGCAGGCAAAACAAGAATATTCAAGGCATATAAATCTTACAAGACAACTATGGCTCAACCAAAGGAGCAGAACCAAACTATATATGTTAGGCATGTCTCTAGCATGACAAATAGACCTAGCAAGAAAGTTATACAAATAAGATTTTGGGTTCTCACACTTTTTGTTTGTTGTTGAAACTTGGGCAGCGTAACTACTTGTATTTGTTGCTTTTCACACTGATTTTTGGGTGGTGTGACTGTTGTATTTGTCGTTTGTCGCGTCTAAAATCGGGCATGATAACTACTTGTATTTGCTTGTTTATGCTGATGTCGTGTCTAAAATCAGGCAGAATAACTATTGTATTTATGGTTTTTTGGAGCTAGTGTTTAGGGCGAGAACCTAATCGGTTAACAAGGTTATCATTTGGACGGTGGGTATAAGTGTTTAGGGAGGATCGCTTAGCCTAAAGGGGGAAATTGATATTGGCAGTTTAACAGCACTCTGTATATTTTTCACTATAATTCTCTCCGTAAAACTTCTTTGTCGAAGATCGATCTGTTTGCACTGGGCGGAGCCTTGTATTTATAGTCCGAGAAATCTTAACTACGAAGGAAACAAAAGATATTTTGTATTCGTGCTTAAAATGGATGTACCTTGTACTAAAAGGATTGTACAAAATAAGGAAAAATGAGGCGGCCGTAGACACCCCAATTTAGTACCCCTGGTATGTGACTGACATAAAATATCAAGAACTGTTAAAACTTAACAAATGTCAAGTTGCAGGAGTCAAAAATGCGAAAGAAAAAGCAGGATGCGCGAAACAGTGAACTGCAGGGGGGTAAAGTGGCAAATTTTGAAAGTTTTAAAATGGCTTGGTGCCGCACCAAGGGGTGCCTTGGCCGCACCAACCCATCTACTGTACGCTGCTCTCACAATTAAAATGTACAAGTCTCGAAGCGCAAGGTACAAGCGGCCAATGCATGGGAAAGAAATTCAAGGATTCCAGCCGCGTCCCTCTCCTCTGCTATAAATAGGAGGCCCAGACTCTCTCATTTGCACAACAATTTCCTCCGCGATTTTAGATCGCAGCGAAGCTCTGCTTCGTTTCTTTCTATATCAATAGTACGAGAGGTGCGAGATAGGTGATGAGTGGAAGCCCCTATAGTCTCTAAACCCCGTCCAAACTCTGCCAAATCAAAAACTCATAGGTTATAAGTGATTCCTAGCCTAGTTGTTAGGTATCCACCTCATATCCCCAGTCCAAAAATCCCAAAATAAGCTGTTACTCTGCCCGAGTAACGAGCTAAAAAAGTTAAAAACTAAGTCTAGGTTCCGCCCAACCAAAAAGGCCAAAACCTACTCAAATAAAGCTGTCACTCTGCCCAAGTTGATAAGCCCAAACTTCAAAAATCAAGCAGTCATTCTATCAACACAACAACACACACAAACAACAAAAAGACTCCCTCTCCCTGAAGGACAGAGCGAGCATACCGCCGCTCTAAAAGGTAATACCTTTAAGAGCGTATTTTTATTTTATTTGTATTTTTTGTCTTCTATTTATTTTTCAAAAGTTGTTATTTAAATCTGGCGCAATGTAGCCAATATAAGTCGTTGTGCTGCTCGGATTAGATTAGGAAATATTATGTAAAAGAGCCGTTATAATGGCCAAATATTTTTAAATATGTTTGTAATTATTGGAAGGAGACGGCTGCGAGTCCGTAAATAATGTAGCCAGGAATGTATATGTTTAAATTTCCCTTGTCAAAATAAGACCTTATTTATTTGCTAGATAAATATAACAATGAGCATACTTGACCAAAACGTTTTGAGACAGCTGAGTTGGGTGCCTAGCACCTTCCCGACTCGTAACTTAGCCCCCGAACCCGCTTTCTAAAATCTCGGTTTTCTTTTACGGTTTTCCTTTATTTTTGCCTTAAAATAAAGGTGGCGACTCTAAAACTTTCGGATCCAGTGGGGCCTCGCAACATTCCCTCTTTGCACTCTGTTCTCCCTAAAAAGGGAGATACGGGGAATGGAGGGAGTGATGCATTCCCATATCTGGTATCCCCTAAACAAGGGATCACTTGATGCGGGAAACCCATAGCTCCCATAGTGATCGATTGGGCCATAAGGCTATTTTTAATAAATCCATAGTGGGGCGCCGCAATATCCTTCTTGCACTTCTCTATTTTCCCTAAAGAAAACAGGGAGAATGGGAATGGAAGGGTAATGCATTCCCATGTCCTGTTATCCCGAAATAAGGGATAACTTGACATGAGGAAACCATTAGTTCCCATTTTGGATACAAAATCCACTCAAGGCAATCGAGGCACATTCCAACGTGCTAATATAGAGCGACACTCCTCTCGCACTTTGGATTTCGTCTTCCCCTAAACAAGGGAGGGTGGAGCAGGGCGGTGTGTCCCGCATCAGCGTCACGCGCACCCCATCCGAGGCGGGCGAGGGTCGCACCCGAACCTCACGGTGGCGACTCTGGCTGGGGAGTTGTTTTTATTTTAAATAAAATGGAGGGCTAGATTCATAAAATAAAACTTTTTTTGTTTTTTTGGCTGCAAGATGCTTGTTATATTAATTCACGCATTTCAATAAAGTGTTCCATACTGGCCGTGGCTATATTTGTGGATATGATCCTCCATCGCGGCGCCATCTCGTTCGATACATTACGGATATGTTTAAGAGTATAAAAAAAATCAAAAAAATAATATATATATATATATATATATATATATATATATATATATATATATATAAATATATATATATATAAATCGAAAATTCAAAAAAAAAATACATACTATATATTTTACAAATAAATTCGGCACAACAAAAGAGGGGCTTTACTTCGGCTCTATTATTATTTATTTCAGTTCATTTTCTTTTTTCATTTTATTCTTTACATTTATACATATATACATTCATGCTGTCATTTTATTTTGGGGGCATAGGACCAAATTTGTAATTAATAGGGATAGATAGTTTCCCCGCTTTTCTTTCTATTTCTTAAAATGGTGTGCTTGCTTGCTTGCGCTCAAACATAAAAAGCCGAGAAAATCCACATATAACAGCAGGACAGGCCAAATTTGTTTTATTTTTTATATCTGTAAAATAAATAAAGAGTTTACTGCTTCCTAGATACCACACACACGTGCACGCATGTAAATATATTCGAACGTTACCTACACCATGGCCGGCCTACCCCGCATGAGCCAACGTTAGAATGCATATAGTTTTTCGGGACACTTCATAATCGGTTTTTGCATCTTTGAATTATGGGTCGATCTGTCAAAAAAAAATCATCAAAAAAAAAAAAAAAAAAAAAATATATATATATATATATATATATATATATATATATATATATATATATGTCAAAAAAAAATATGAGCAAATTAGAAAAAAATATACATAGTAATTGCACACAAAAAAAATATCAATATAAATAATAAACAGGGGCTGACTTATAATTCTCAGATGCTCGACCTAGACCATTTCGGATGGTGGATCTGGAAAGAGTATAGGCCCCGCTGGGACGATCCGATCTGGGGAGTCGAGGCGAGGTGGAATACGTTGGTCCTATACTCGGAGAAAGAATCCCCTTGTTCAGGAAAAATCTGAGGCTGTCAAAATAAAGCAGTGCTTATCCGGTCAAGCTGTAGGGGAACAAAAGAAAAAATAATAATAAAATACTAATAAAAGGCCGCGTACTCCAAGCCCAAAAGCCTCCGGCCCGACCTTTTGATACCTACCAAACCCCATTTTCCTCAGAAACTTGGCCCGACTGGAAAAGGCGAGAGATAATCGGCCGGTTGATACGGAAAATAGTGCT
The DNA here is from genome assembly GCA_013146195.2 of Codonopsis lanceolata. Lineage (NCBI taxonomy): Eukaryota > Viridiplantae > Streptophyta > Magnoliopsida > Asterales > Campanulaceae > Codonopsis > Codonopsis lanceolata. The sequence continues at coordinate 100,406,914 of CM028377.1, read as the reverse complement.
GCTGAAATCGATCGAGGGTATCGGTTTCACATCGACAGGCGAGAATCGCCGAATGCAGTCCAGAGTGGTATGGCAGAAAGTGAGCAGATCGGCTATGGAGTGCAGTTCGGGGCTCCAGGGTATGTTCCGCCTCCGGCAATGCAGGAATGGCTTGACCAAAGGTTAGGTGCAATGATGAGTCAAATGGGTAGTGTGGCGACCCGCCCCGGGCCCGAGATGGGACCGCGGGTCGGACCGCCCAAATAAGGGGGGAAAACAAGTAGGCAATTAAACATACAAGGACTTAATTTTTAAAAACGACGTGACGCAACATTAGAGACGTAACACGCCTCGGCACCAAAGGCCGGTATTTTTAAAACTCTTTTCAACCTGATAAAACAGTTAAACAATTTAAACCAAGTCATCGGCGACACTACAAGCCGGAACCCAAGCTAACAGTTTAAAACAAGTACTAGATAAGAGCTAATAGGATGCTCAGCGGAAGACTTAAACAAGTGGGATAATAACAAGTTAACCAAAGCTCGGCTTACACAATGCCTAAGACAAAAGAGATACAAGTACTACAAGTATTAAACTACTAGCAGTTAATAAGATTTACAATCAAGTTCTACACAAACACCCAAGCATAGTCTAAGTGACTTGCTTAACCCGTCGTCCTTACAAAAGCACAAAGCAAGAGGAAGAGGACATCTAAACCACCTCTTCAATCGACGGCGAACCAAAAGGAGTACAAGGCACGAACACGCCGAGTCAACGAGCGAGAACTTTGTCTTGCTAGGATCTAAAAGCAAATTAAAGGAAAGGGTAAGTCATAAAGACTCGTAAGCTATCAATCATGCATGTCATGGCAATATGCAACATACAAGGCAAGTTATAGTCACATAAGCATAGAGAGCATATATCCAAGATGCACATTGTTTCACATAGGTGCGCATAATTAAATCACATAGGATAAGGATATATGAAGAGCGGGCCGCTACGTAGTTCCTCGCATACAAGCGTTATCTTGAGCGTGCATGTGTCGATGCGTGTAGTACATCGACCTTCCAGAGGAGCTGGGATAGAACCAATGGTACTCGTATTGATGCAACAAGGGAACTACTTCCCCCCGGGCCCACAGTGGAGGCGTGTGTGAACAAGGACAGATGCCATTTGGACTCATGCAATGCCAAGTAATGTTTACTTAACAAAAATATCAAGTAGTGAACGAGGTCGACAAGAGCGATCTCGTTCATGACAAGTAAATTATTCTCATCAATAACCAAGTAGGATTGAGTTCGACAAGAGCGAACTCACATGTCAATTAGGTATTCTATAATATGACATACAAGATCAAGCAAGGCAATCAATTCAAGTTCAAAGTCTAGAATTATTATTCTTAGGGAAACGCGTTTAGAACGTCGTAGGGATTGATCGGTGAGCCGGTATTGTTCAATAGCTCGCTAAACTTGACTCGGATTGAGTCGTCTCTAACAATTCATCCAATAGAGTTAGGATGCTAAATGCATCATAAACCCTTTTCTAAGTTCGTACATGATCGGCTAGTCGTTAACCCATTTAACAACCGTAGTTAAGGATTGTCATCCATTCAATTTCAAGGGGCCTTAGAATTATTATTTCAAAGGTTGATAAGTTGCAATGGTCCAAGAACATTAATTATTCATAGGAGGATATAGAACACATTTACTTCCCAACATAGGACCCAATTCAATAAGATGAACAAATCATGGCATATGGAACCCTAGAATTCATAGTTTCCAAAAGTCATCAAAATCCAATAGTCCAAGAACATTAGTTGTTCCTAAGAGGGCATAGAACATATTTAATTCTAGGCATAGGACTAAATTAACAAGATGATCATATTAATCAAAAATCCCAAAAGACCAATTCATCAATAATCATGGCAAGAGCATGGTAGGAGCATGGGAATTACAAGAAGAGGGGGACATGGCATATCTAGCATACATCCTAAGGGGAATCGATAGCTTACCTTACACCCAAGAAAGAGATGGAATGGACACAAAGTAATCGGATGGAAATGATCTCCTTGTCGGTAGCTTCACTCCGGTGGTCTCGGTTTGGCAAACGGAGGTCGGGAGCTCAATCCATGGAGTAGACACACACTAGTCTCACCTTTTCTCTACACACACTATTATGGCAAGAGAGAGAAGAGAAATCTGGAATGGTAGCTTAATGGCTGATCAACAAGGGAGAAGGCTTATATATGTTGCATGAATTGAGTGGATTTCCACATGGCACAAGAAGAGGGCCTCCAAATCCACTTGTCAAATGGAGGTAGCTTGAGGTTAGGACTAATCTAACTTGATTAGTGTTTAATAGGTAGGATTAGGGCCAATTAGGAGGGGGTTAAAGGGGTCAAAGGTCGGACATAGGAGAGGAGGGAGAAAATTTCCCGTAGCTGAAGAAGGGCTGAGGCGGGCGCCTCAGCATGTCCCATGCGGCCGCCTCAAATGCAGTGTTAGGTTCCCTGCGATTTTCATTTGCTCTCGGCTGCGCCTCACTCGATCCATGCGGGCGCCTGAACTCGGGGCTCCAAAACTTGACTTAAACATGTCCTAAAGGGTCCTAAACTTGTGGGCAACCATTCTAGGTCTAACACCACTCAAAACAAGTCCAAACACACCGAACCACAACCCCGAACAAGGTAGGACAAGGCTCGAATCATGCTACGATTGGTTGATTAATCAAACCCTGATCAAACGCCAATGAAACTAAGATATCTTGGGCATGGAAAAGGCTTGTTTAACCATGGTTAAGAGTTCAATACAAGGCCGGAACTCAATGAACATATCGCATCTAATCATACGCCAAAACGGAGAAGAGGGAAATCGCTAAGGCCAAAACAAAGCAAGAAGGTTTCCAAACTTCCAACTAAGCTTACTATGATCAAGGTGAACGTTCTAGGTCATCTATGATGGACAATAGAACTATAACAAGTCTCGGTTGAGTGCTATCATGCTAAGGCAAACACTCAAGGTACAAGGCAAGGCAAGCAATGCAAGGAAGGTATTCAAGCAACTAGGCACATAATACTCTCAAGTGAGTATGACATGAACAATTAGAATTATCTAACATGTTAAGGCATGAAACAAGCATGTTATCAAGGTATAAGACAAGTAATGCAAGTAATGGGTTTGGGTTCTCACATCCTCCCCCACTTAAAGGAATTTAGTCCCTAAATTCTTACCGAATCATCGAATAGAAAGGGTACTTCTCTTCATATCAAGCTCTGGCCTCCCACGTGGCTTCCTCAATATCATGATTCTTCCACAAGACCTTCACCAAGGGAATTTTCTTTGTTCTCAACACTTGCTCTTTTGTATCAAGGATCCTCACCACCGCTTCTCATCGTAAGAAAGGTCAGGCTCAAAAGAAATCTCATCATAAGTCAAGACATGCGATTCATCCTTCAAGTATTTGCGTAGCATCGAGACATGAAAGACGTCATGAACATCCGATATAGAAGGTGGCAATGCTAACCGATACGCCAAAGCTCCAATCCTCTCTAGGATCTCGAATGGTCCAATGAATCTAGGTGTAAGTTTACCTTTCTTCCCAAATCGCTTAGTACCGCTGGCGATACCTTCAAGAAGACATACGTAGTCACCAACCTCGAAATTCTAAGTCACGCCTCCTGTTATCCGCGTAGCTCTTTCCGTCTACTCCTGGGCCGTAAGCAATCTATCTCTAATAAGCTTCACGCCTCACCGATCTGTACCATCTCCGAACCCCAAAGTTTAGCTTCACCAACCTCATCCCAAAGAGAATCGGTGAATCCACACTTGCGCCCATATAAAGCCTCATATGGCGCCATCTCAATACGGATCGGTAATCGTTATTGTATGCGAATTGGCTAATCCCGCTAACGGTAAATGAGAATCCCAACTACCTTTGAAATCCATGGCACAAGCACGCAATAAGATCCTCCAATACCGAATCAATCTCTCCGACCGATCATCGGGTGAAAAGCCGCATTAAAGTTTAACTGCACTCCAAAGCTTCCCGCAAAGAATGCCAAAATCTAGAAGTGAACCCGGGTCTCTATCGAAACAATGCTAATCGAATGCCGCGTGCAATCTCACGATGTCCTCGACATAACGCCGCCAACCGACTCAAACTATAAGTCATCGCAACAGGAATAAAATGTGAAGATTTGGTCAACCTATCCACAACAACCCAAACTGCATCGAAACCTCGGCGAGTACGTGGCAATCCCGTCACAAAATCCATGGTGATATGCTCCCATTTCCACTCCAGATCTCAAGTGGTCAAGTAAACCAGTCTCGTGTTCACCTTAACCCGCCGACACGCCAAACATCTAGATACATAGTTCGCTCTCGCTCATCCCGCTCCACCAAAAACTGCTCTTCAAATCCCTATACATTTTGGTACTCCCCGGATGTATAGTATACTTGGCCTCATGTGAGCCTCATCAAGAACCACGCGCTTAACCCCATCAGAAGGCACACAAACTCTACCCCGAAAAGTCAAAATCCCATCGGTGTTCAAAGCAAACTCCGGTGTCTTACCATCACCCAAGCCATCAATAATTTTCTTCAACTCAAAATCAGAAACTTGAGCCTTCTTAATCAACTCAAACAATGCAGCGTAGCTCACGACGCTAGCAAAGATAACCCTATGCTCACTGTGAATCGACTCCATTCTCTGACGCCCTCAAGCATCTTCCACTCCTTCATCATCAAACAAGACATATACGCCTTCCTACTCAAGGCATCCGCAACAACATTAGCTTTCCCTGATGATACGAAATAGTGCAGCCATGATCCTTAAGTTTCTCCATCCATCGCCTCGTCGCATATTCAACTCTTTTGTGAAAAGAGATACTTCAAACTCTTATGATCGGTGAATATTTCAAACTTAGCCCTCGTAAAGATAATGCTTCCACTTGTGAAGCGCAAAGATAATAGCCGCCAATTCAAGGTCATGTGTCTGTAATTCTCGCTCATAAGGTGATAGCTTCCTCGAAGCATAGGCAATAACTCTCCCATTCTCGCATAAGCACGCAACCCAAGCCTTCTAGCGAGGCCGCTATAAATCACAAAGTTCTCCGAACCACTAGGCAATGCCAAAATAGGAGCCGTAGTCAATCTTCCTCTTCAACTCCCCGAAAACTAGCCTCGCACTTATCACTCCATATAAAAGTAGACTTCTTCTCGAGTCAAGTTAGTCATCTGAGTAGCGATCTTCGAAAACCCTCAATGAACCTACGGTAATAACCCGCCAAGCCCAAGAAACTACGGACCTCTGGCCACCGCAAGGCGCTCTTCCACTTAGTAATCGCCTCAATCTTGATGGATCCACCGCGATACCATCCCTAGACACCACGTGCTCCTAGAAAAGAAACTTGCTCAAGCCGAAAGCACACTTACTAAATTTCAGAAAGTTGCTTCTTCCGTAAGATAGAAAGAACTTCTCTCAAGTGATTCGCATGTTCCTCTCGTGACTTGGAGTACACAAGAATGTCATCAATAAACACCACCTACAAAGCAATCGAGATACTCATGAAAAACCCTATTCATCAATCCATGAAAACCGCAGTGCGCTGGTCAATCCAAATGGCATCACAACAAACTCATAAGTGACCATAACGCTGCATTTTAAAGTCGTTTTCTGACATCCTCCGCTCTAACCCTCAACCGGTGATAACCACTCCTCAAATCAAATTTGGAATAGACAACTGAACCCCGAAGTTGATCAAAAAGATCATCAATGTGTGGCAAGGGATACCTATTCTTGATAGTAGCCTGGTTCAACTGTCGATAGTCTATACAAAGTCGCAAACTACCATCCTTCTTTCATTAAACAACACCTGCACCCCAAGGAGATACACTCTGGGCTTAATGAACTCCCTATCTAGAAGTTCCTCGCAGCCGATCCTTCAACTCACGCAATCCGGAGCCATACCTGCAAGGTGCCCTAGAAATAGGCGAAGTCCCCTGGCAATAGTTCAATACGTAACTCTAGTTCTCTGCCTGGGAGGCAAAGGATACTCTAAGAAAAGACATCGTGGAACTCATTAACTACCTGAATATCCTCTAGCTTAGCAGTAAGACATGCTAGTATCAAGAACACAAGCTAAATACCCCGCACACCGCAATAAGAGTTGTCAGCCCGCAGCGTAAATAATACGAACCCCATTCATAGCATGATCACCCGAAAAACACAAACTCCGAATACCTGCATGGCAAAAGTTACTTTCTTACGGCTACTAAATAACTAAAGCATGATGTACACATAGCCAATCCATACCAAGAATCACATCAAAGTCTCTAATAGGCAATACTACCAAATCCAAGATGCAAGACTCGATCATGAACAAGCACATCACGCCTCTAGTACTTCTCGACGCAACAAGCAATCACCCAACTGCAGTAGACACCTCAAGCACATAAGGTAATCAAGCGTGCAAAACACATAAATGTTCTAGGAAATGCGATGCAACATAAGAAATGAGTAGACC
>CM028377.1:100372532-100400312 GCA_013146195.2 Codonopsis lanceolata | reverse complement strand
GGTCACTTTCAATTACAACCGATTCTTCAAAAACACCTTTGGCAATTTTGTGTTTCTTGGCTGCTTGGACATCAGCAACACTTGGGTTCTCATAGTTGGATGGGATACCTCGAAGCCGCTTTGATTTACGTGTGCTAGGGTTGCCGATTGGAGAAAATCCAGATAGATCCCCAGGATTTTCTACATCAATTGCATTACCCCTTTCGCCTGGAAGAATTATAGTCAGAGGTTCGGGGAAGGACTGAGTCACTATCATAGCGGTGGTTGGATTTTCTGGTGATGAAAGGGGACTGGATGTAGCTTCATTGATAGCTACATCAGGAGGTGAGTTGGTTCTCGGAGACTTAGGAATTGAAGAAGAAGAGGCCATTGGAAAAATTCTTAGATGGAGAAACAGGGAACCAGATCAAGTAATCGAGATTTTGGTGCAAGATGGTTTTTCTCGAAAGAGAGGATTCGCCGGAATTTGGAACAATGGCTTCTGAGAGAAGTGACTAGTTTCCTGCAAGATTAGGACTAATAATCCACTAAACTCAATTAGCCGTTAAGTCATTAAAGAGAGAAGGTGAGGAGACCTAAAACAGAAAATCAAATTTCAAAAATTTGGATAAAAAATCAAATGCTAACCTCCAATAGAAATATGATAAATATCTGATGTTATGATCATGAGAAATATGTGGAGAATTTAATGAAATAAACTAACAACCAAAATTTGATTTCAAAAATTTTGAACTGTACAAAATTGATCAAGTATTTTAAGAATCCACAATACATACTTAACCAAGATTGTAATCACACAAGGCTGCCAAACACAGACAATATCACCAGTTCAGATTCTCATGATGAGCACAACAGATTAGACATCCACATAAAATATTGACTTGATGAACAATGAAGCAACAGAGCACTAATTTGTTGAACATAAACTTAAGGGGCTGATTTTCAACAACAATATGTCCTAGAATACATGCCTAACATGTGCAAAAGAAATAAACAAATGAAAGAATGCAAACACACACATGTGATATGTCTAGATCATCTGAATGTAATTCCCAATGTAGCTGCATTGGATAACACATTCGCCAGAATTGTGATTTTATGTCCAAATTCACATCTTTTCTTCACCAAAATAACTCACATACTCCCATAAACACAATAGGTACTTTATTTCCCTATGAGAATAGCTTTACTTTATTTCAAGCTAATTCAACATACACCACTAGGAACCTTTCACACTATTTACCAAGGGTGGCAACTTAACTTATTGATCAACCCATGAAATCCGAGGATTCACAGTTCCAAAAGAAAGATGCCACAACCTTGTCCATAGGTAGCTCTTTTCCGTTAGGTAGCTTTCACACTTTGTCAATTAAAGGGAGTCAATTTAGTCAAGATCAACCCATGAAAGTCTAAACTCCATAGTACATTGACAAACTGCAGCATCCCAAAAATTTCAAAAGGTAGCTCTTTCCTTTGTGGTTAAAAAATTTTCAATTTCAATACAACTTGTTAGGGAGATGGTGAGAAGAATTTGAGCAACAAGATCACAATACATATTGAATGTATAACCAAGACTATCAAACAAAGGTACTAAAACATACAGAGTGAAACTAGTGTGCCCCCCTAAAAACAATGCAAGATGCCTAACAAATTTTTTTAATTTTATTTTATTAACAAGTGAGGGATTACATGGCACACATACCGAGAGATTTCCTAAGATTTATGAATCTCTCAAAATCTAGACTCTTAGTGAAAATATCATCCAATTGGTTTTCTGTTCCCACATGTTCAATGCAAACAATGCCTTGTTCAACTAAGTCTCTAATGAAATGGTGTCTTATATCTATGTGCTTTGTTCTTGAGTGTTGAACAGGATTTTTAGCTATGCTTATTGCACTTGTGTTGTCACAATACATGGTTAAGATATTACTGTGTAAACCATAATCTTTGATCATTTGTTTCATCCACAAAAGTTGTGTACATCCACTACCAGCAGCTATATACTCAGATTCAGCTGTTGATAGGGCTACACAATTTTGTTTCTTACTAAACCATGAAATCAGATTATTTCCCAGATAAAAACATCCACCAGATGTACTTCTCATGTCATCAACACTGCCAGCCCAATCAGCATCACTAAACCCAACAAGATTAGTGTTAGTGTGCTTAGTATACCACAAACCCATGCCATAAGTCTCTCCAACATATCGAATTATTATTTTAACGGCTTTTAAGTGAGAGACTTTGGGGTTTGCTTGATACCTAGCACACAAACACACACTGTACATGATATCTGGACGGGTGGCAATTAAATACAACAGACTTCCAATCATGCTTCTATATAAGGTAGGGTCAACACTTTCAGATTTTTCATCTTTATTGAGTTTATTGGATGTACCCATAGGGGTTTTCTTATGTTTTCCATTCTCAAGATTGAATTTCTTCACCAAGTTAAGAGCATACTTGGCTTGAGAAATGAACATCCCTTCATGTGATTGCTTAATCTGAATTCCTAAAAAATAGGTCAACTCCCCAACCATACTCATCTCAAACGTGGAAGTCATGCAATTAACAAACTCTTTTTCCAAGGACTTGGAGGTGGATCCAAACACAATATCATCAACATAGATTTGAGCTATCAAAATGTGTTTGTCTTGATTTTGAATGAAAAGTGTTTTATCCACCTCTCCCCTTCTAAACCCACTTTGTAAAAGGTGGTCTGTAAGCCTCCCATACCAAGCTCTAGGAGCTTGTTTGAGACCATACAAGACATTTTTTAATTTAAACACATGACTGGGTTTTTGAGGGTCCTCAAAGCCTTTTGGTTGTTCAACGAAAACTTCTTCTTCAAGAATGCCATTTAAGAATGCACTCTTCACATCCATTTGTTGAAGAGTTATGTCAAGAAAACACGCAATGGCAAGAAGTAGACGAATGGACTCAATGCGGGCTACAGGAGCAAAGGTTTCATCAAAGTCCACCCCCTCAACCTGTGTATACCCTTGAGCCACAAGCCTAGCTTTATTTCTTATTATTTCTCCCACTTCATTTGTTTTGTTTTTGAAAATCCATTTTGTTCCAATAACATTTATTGAAGTGGGTCTGGGAACTAGATACCAAACATCATTTTTTGTGAATTGATCTAGTTCCTCTTGCATGGCATTTATCCAGCTTTCATCCTTGAGAGCCTCTTGTACATTTTTAGGTTCAATAGTGGAAACAAAACATGAAGCATGTATTTCATCAAATTCAAGTGTGGACATGCATGCAAGTTTCTTGTAATCCACTTTACCTTTCCTTCTTGTTGACACACCATCCTGTACGTTACCTATGATTTGAGTGAAAGGATGGTTCTTCTGGATCTTGCTTGGAATATCAATTTCCTGATCAGTCAACCTAGATTGATTGTCTTCCTGAGTTGAATCTGTTACAGCAGTTTCACCTTCTGCCTGTTCTCTGTTCAATGTGTCTTCCGATGTAGCTGCATTCGGAAGCACATTGGGTGACACATCCTAAATCTCTTCATCTGTACTACCAGAATCAGCTGAACCTGTCTAATTACCTACTGGATTTCTGGATTTAGCTGCTGTTTCTGGTTCAAACTCTCCAAAATCTAGGATCCCTGAAACATCTTCTTCAGCAGTTTTGTGACCAAGATCGGTTAGATCATCAAAAACAATGTTCATGGATTCCATAATAGTCTTAGTTCGTAGATTAAAAACTCTATAAGCCCGACTATTTGTGGAATATCCCATGAAAACACACTTATCACTCTTAGAATCAAACTTGGAAAGTTGGTCTCTATCATTGAGAAGGTAGCATACACAACCAAAAACATGAAAGTATTTCAATGTTGGTTTCTTTCCAAGAAAAATTTCATAAGGAGTCATTGTGCTACCTCGTCTTAAGAAAACCCTATTTCCAATGTGACAAGCAGTATTTAAGGCTTCAGCCCAAAAACGTTTAGCCAAATTTTTTGAGGTTAACATCACCCTAGCCATCTCTTGTAATGTCCTATTCTTTCTTTCCGCCACTCCATTTTGTTGTGGAGTTTTGGGAGCAGAAAATTCATGTGAGATGCCATTGGAGGCACAATAATTAGAAAAGGATGAGTTTTCATATTCCGTGCCATGATCTGATCTAATTCTAATAAGCTTTAGATCATACAAGTTCATCACACGGGTGTACCAAATTTTGAATGCCTCAAAAGTTTCAGACTTCTCTCTTAAGAAAATTACCCAAGTGTATCTAGAGAAGTCATCCACACATACAAAGGTGTATTTTTTTCTACCTAAGCTCTCTACCTCAATGGGACCCATAAGGTCAGTGTGAATCATCTCTAGGCATCTAGATGTGGTGCATTGTGTTATGGGAAGATGTGAAGCCTTGGTTTGTTTACCTTTTTGGCATGTGCCACATACCTTTAAATAATTCTTTTCCAAATTTGGTAAACCTTTAACAACATCATGTTTCACAAGGTCATGGAGCTTACGAAAACTCATGTGACCAAGTTTCTGATGCCAAAGGTCTGTAACATCAAGACTTGCCTTTTGACATGATTGGTTATTGGTGAACATGTAACAATTATCAGATGATCTTGTACCTGTCAGAAGACATTTGTTAGTATGATCAAAAACTTCACAAGAATTCTTGTCAAATCTTACCAGAAGATCATCATCACACAACTGACTTATACTGATCAAGTTTGTTTTTAGTCCTTCCACATGGTAAACATTTGTGAGATATGGAAGGCCTTCAACATTCAATGTTCCTTTGCCAACTATTTTTCCTTTGGCACCACCACCATAGGTCACTGACCCACCATTGATACTCACATATTCTTTCAAATTTTCAACTGAACCTATCATATGTCTAGAACAACCACTGTCAAAATACCAAGATCCAGCAATATGAGATTTTAATGAAGTGAAAGTAACATTGCACACTTCATCATGTGACATTGTTGAACCAAGACATATATCAAACGGCTCACAATATTTGGCTTTACACTTATCATCACAAGTTTTGGAAACCCACATTTGTTTAACAGTTTTGGGTTGGTGATTTTGAAAACTTTTTTTCTGATGAGCCTTTGGATGAGACTTCCAATGTGATTGCCAATGCTGCATTGGCTGTTGCATTGGCTGCTTCATACGATTCTGCATCTGAGTTTTTCCAAAGAAGGCTTGCCTTATTTCATCCTCATACATAGCCTTTTTCAGAAAACAAAATGGTTGTATGTGACCAGGCTTATGACAGAAGTGACAAACAAAATTTTTCTTTCTTACTCTCGGTTTTTCACAGAAAACAGTTTTTTGAAAAACTTGGTCAGTTTGTTTTGTTCCAGACGTTCCTTCTCCTTCTCTCACAAATACCTTGGGAACAAAACCAATACCTGACCTGGATGTGCTGCCAGAATTCAGCAGTTCATCCACTTTTTGTTTGCTTGAATTCCATTTGGTCATGGTTTCTTTTGCTTGAGCAAGCTGCTCCTTCAACTGTTCAATCTCAACATCCTTTCTGCTTAGCAAACTTTCCAGCCTTACTATGCATTCTTTTTTATCCTCATTTGCCCTTTTTAACAGTTCATTTGCCTTACCAAGTAGTGTAACTTGGTGAGCTCTTTTCTCCCAATCCTTGTACAGCTGCTTGTACCCTTCCAACAGGTCTGACTCTGTGTCTCCACCATTTTATGGAATTGTGGAATTAAAACAGAAGAATTCGTCCCTGCTTTCGCCATCAGATTCCGCTAATGTGACTCCGGATGTAGCTGCATTGGGTGTCACATTGGCTGAAAAATCTGCATTTTCAGATTCAGAGTCATAAACAACATTAAGAGTGATAAGATCACCTGGATCTTCTCCATCACTATCACTCAAGGTTGCTGAAAAATTCAAGCCCTTTTTTCTTAAGGTGTTTGCACATTGTTTAGCATAGTGACCATAACCTTGACATTCTCTACATTGAATGGAATTAATGTTCTTACCATTGTAGGATGATTTTGATGCAAAGGGGTTTGTGAAGGGTTTTCCTGAAGAATTTTCTTTGGGAACAAATTTTCCAGAATCAGGTTTGAAATTGTTTTTCGAGCTTGATGATGGAGTTCTATTTTGACTCTTATTTTTCAAAAAAAATTTGAATTTAGTAGTCAATAGAGCAATAGATTCTTCTCCAAAATCAGACTCATCAATATCCTTTTGAATTTCAAGCAAATCACATGAGAGATCAATAGGAGCAGGCATAGCAATATTTTTCACAATGGGTGTAGAAGATGATGATGCCCCTTTGCCTTTTTGTGTTATTTGATCGTTTAAGTTCAGTTCAAAGTTTTGAAGAATTCTAGCCAGTCTTTCAAAACTCATCTTGTCAATATCATGTGCTTCTTCAATTGCACATATCTTGACATTTAACCTTTCAGGCAAAGTTCTCATCATCTTACTGACAAGACGCTCATTAGTAATAGGATCTCCTAAAGCAAGTGCAGAATTAGATAAGTCAAGAAGTCTACCATAATATGTCATGATATCCTCAAACTCATGCATTCTAGTATTCTCAAATTGAGTGGTGAGCATTCTTAACTTAGAAGCACGAACACTGGTAGGTCCTTCACACAGGGTTTGAAGGGCCTCCCAAACATCTTTTGCAGATTCATAATTTGCTATCAACCTAAAGGTATTAGCATCTAAGGCTTTATAAATAGCAGACAAGGCTTTTGAATTAAAGGATGCAGTGTTCTTATCTTCATTGGTCCACTCAGATTCTTTGGTGACCTTGACATCACCATCCGAATCTGTTGTTTTGGGAGGACTCCATCCATTCAAAACAGCAAGCCACACTCTCTCATCAATTGATTTGATGAAGATGCGCATCTTGACTTTCCAAATAGAGTAATTAGCATTAGTAAGAGTAGGAGGGCGAACAACGTTCTCATACTGAGAGTCCATCACGTCTTTCACCAGAATCGACTCTTAGTGATATCAAGAGAAGGCTTTGATACCAAATGAAAGAACGTGAGAACTCGGATTCTCAATAGAGGTCAAAATGATTACCAATGTTGCTGTGATTGTAGCAACAATGGCAAACACAATGAGACAGCAAATAATGGCAAACAGTAGCAGCGGAAGATTGTTTAAAAATACAGCTTCAAAACAAAAGGTTTGAAAACAGGTTTTAACCAAAAACAATCTACAAGATTAATACTTGTAGATCAAACCTCAAGATCACACAAATTTCACTAAAAAGATTAATGTTTTACAATGAAAAAACTTAGTGAAATCACTAGCAAAAATTCTCACAAGACAAAGTATCTTGGAGAACAAAAAATCCCACATAAACAAATAAACCAAACGTGGGAATAAACAGACACAACCTCCTTTAACACTAAACAGGAAGCACAAAAACAGTTTTTCAGAAAACTATTGCTATTGTCAATGTTGCAACATTGACAGCCTTCAACAATGGAGCTTTTGTTCTGGAAGAACTGATCCTGTATGTCAAACTTTCTGCACACAGACGCTTTGCCTTGATTCTCTCTTATAAGCTCTCCATCAAACCCGTATTCCAGTCATTACTATATATGTGGCAACCCCTACAAAACACACGACAAAGAGACACAATTCTACAAGGAAAGGGATTAGCTAATCAAAGGTAAAATCAGCACCTTTCCAAAAACTTGCAAGATTATCTTACCAAAAATAATCAAAGTCAAGATTCTTGGAATAACTAAGATACTTGCCAAGATTTAGTTACCTAAATAATATAGCCGAAATCTTTAGAAAGATTTTGCTACCAAAAACTAGCTAAACAAAATCTAACAAAATTCTAAGTCCTAAATAAACATTAACTAATTTAAAAACCTTCTTTGACCAAGAAAGGTGAAAACAAGATAAAATAGGCCTTGCCTATTTTACCCTTACACGTTGTATTATTTGAGCATTCGAACTCCAACCTTATGGCCAGTGGAGTGTGAGAATCTGCTGGATTAATGAGCAAGATTCCTATGCCAAAGCCTCTTTTATTTGCGGCTCCATCAAAGAACATCTGCCAGCTGGTGTCATGGTCGGTGATTTCCAAAACACCTTCGTCTGGGAAGCCAGGCTCAGTTGCATCTTCTGCTTTAAGGGCATATCAGCTAAGTGGTCTGCAATCATGCTGCCTTTGATAGATTTGAGTGTGACATAGATTATGTCAAACTCGTTGATAAGAAATGACCACTTAGCCAGTTGGCTGGAAAGTGATGGCTTGCCGAAGATGTACTTTAAAGGATCCATTTTGGATATGAGCTTGATGGGTCTTCCTTGCAAATAGGTCTTGAGCCTTTGCATGGCCCAACTAGGCCAGTGCAGCTTTTCTCCAGTGCTGAATAGTTTAGCTCGCTTCCTTGCATCTTCCTACTTATGAAGTATATGACATTTTCAATGTAGGAATTTTCTTTTTCTTGGGCGAGCATAGCCCCTACTGACGTGTCCGTGATGGTCAAATATAGGAGGAGAGGTTTATGTGTATGAGGCGGAGCTAGCACATGTGGATTGGTGAGGTAGGCTTTTATTTTTTTGAAGGCTAGCTGGCATTTCTCATCCCAGACTTGGTCAATATTCTTTTTTAAGAGTTTGAAGAGGGGCTCACATATAGATGTCAGCTGTCTCATGAAACGGTTGATATACTGTAGTCGGCCTAGGAAGCCTTTGACTTCAGTTGGAGTTTTTGGCCACGACATGTCTATGATGGCTTTGACTTTTGTTGGCTCGATCTCGATGCCCTGCTCGATCACCAAGAATCCCAGGACCTTGCCTTTGGTAACCCCAAATGTGCATTTGACGGGGTTCAGCTTCATCTGGTGCTTCCTCAACCTTTCGAAGAATTTTCGAAGGTCTTTGATATGAGCACCGTTGGCGTCGCTGGAGTGCATGATCATGTCATCGACATAGACCTCGATCTCCTTATGGATCATGTCGTGGAAGAGGGTGGTGGCAGCCCTTTGATAAGTAGCCCCATCATTTTTCAGCCCAAATGGTATGACATTGTAGTAGTAGGTCCTGAATGATGCCGTTTTGATTTGATTGTAGGATCTTATTTTGTAAGCAGCGACAACGTCTACCACAATATCAATATTGGGTAGAGGGAAGTCATCTTTGAGCGACGCCTTGTTGAGGTCGCAAAAATCTATGCAAATCCGGACCTTCCCATTGGGCTTGGGAACGGTCACTATGTTGGACAGCCAGATCGGGTATTCAACTACCCGAATAAACTTGACGTGCAGCTGCTTTATTATTTCTTCTTTCACTTACAGTGACCATTCCGGCTTGATCCGGCGGAGCTTTTGCTTGATCGGCTGAGCATCCGTATATATTGGGATCCGGTGTTCGACTATGGCTGGGTCTAGCCCTGGCATATCTTCATAGAACCATGCAAATATGTCAACGAACTCTTTGAGGAGATCAATGAGTGCTACCCTTTCAGAGCCTTGAAGGTAGTTACCGATTTTGATTTCTTTTGTTTCATTCTTCAGCCCCAGGTTGATGGTGCACAAGTCTTCAGTTGCTGCTGATGAATGATGCTGTTCCTGGTGCTCAACTGACTTTACAAGCTCAAGCAAATAATTTTTATCTTTTGGGTCCATTTCATCAAATGACTCATTATTATTATTATTATTTAATGTGTCTTTTAATGTAGGTGCAACTAAGGAATAAGCAAAGACATTTAGATTATCATTAATAGCAAATTGTACAGGGTTATTTACATTGTTGAGGACCTGGGGTTTGAGATCCTCAACTTTAGGGAGCGGATCAGTAGATGACCAATCCGTAAAGTTAGGGGAAGAAATAGGGATAGTATATCCGAAGCGGTCCACCGGATCTGCAGGCGTTAAGAGCGGGCCAGTCGTAGTATACCAGTTCTGCAGAGGCTTATCAGTAATAAGCTCAAACTCAGCAGGGAGCTTCTCATAGTCAGTGCCTCCGTCTATCATACCCAAGAAGCTTTCTCCTAGACCGTCGTCATCTAATAGAGCCAGAGCATAGTCATCTTGGTCTATGGACCAAGTATTTTCTATAGTGACAGTCTTATATGCAGTGCTACGGGGTTCTAGGTTAACTTGTTCCATCTCATCTGTGAGTAAACTGACATCTTCAAAGATCTCCCAACCAGGGCATCTTTTCCCATTTTGGTTTATCTAGGGCTCAGGAAACATGAGATAGGCTTCTGTCTCCCCTTTTCTTACAAAGTAGCCATTTAAGGTTTTTCTATATGGTTGGAGAGGGGATACTTGTAAGGACGCTTTTCTCTTTCTGCCTTTCTTTTCTCATGTTTTTGTTTCATGACTGCGGCTATTTCAGCTAGAGTAGGCATGTATCCTAGACCAAAAGGAGGGATATATTCCTTAAGTTCATCCTGGACTAAATTAACAAGTCCCTGCTGATTTTTGCCAAGACACAGACCAGACATATAATTCATTTTTTGAAACATGTTTAGAGGGACCATGTTTCCTACGGAAGTGGTTTTCTTTTTGGTGATGTCAGTTTCTCGCCCATATTCAATGGCATTGACCACAACTTGGGGGATAACCTCGAAGCCACTGAGAAATATACCAGTGTCCTCATGCTCTATTTCGAGGATCGGGATATCCTTGCTTTCCTTATTTTCCACGATCTTATTAGCCAGAATAATCACTATGTTGGTCGTCGTGGATGAATTTGACACGTTGGTGTAATGAAGAGGCTACCCCCTTTACCCCATGGATCCAAGGGCGTCCCAACAACCGGCTAAAAATGGCTGGTAAGTCCAAGACTTGGAACTCAACTGGCATGTTTAATGGCTCAATAGTCAACATTAGAGTGACCACCCCTAGGACACATCGACTAGTGTTGTCGTATGCCCTTACTGTCTGTGATGAAGGAGCGAGCTCTGATATTTTTGTTCCCAGTTTGGTCAGTGTGCTATTGGGACATACATTCAAAGAGGACCCATTGTCTATTAGAACTCGGGGAACCCACTTTCCCATTATTCCCACAGTGATATGGAGAGCATCAATGTGGTCAGTTCCTTCCCTTGGCAGATCTAGATCAGTAAACATTATCACATTCCCAAAGTGAATGTTTCCGATCATTTTGGTAAGCTCATTTGGGTAGGTTTCAATAGGAACAACTGACTGACTTAAAGTTTTAGCCAGTATGTCATGGTGGGTTTTAGAAGCACAAAGCAAGCCCCAAATGGATATGTTGGCATGAGTTTTCTTCTTCTGAGCTAATAAAGTATCTTCCACCGCTTTAGACCTAGTATCTGTTTCTTGGTCTTTACCAGAGTGGTCACCTCTTTCCAGGTTTGGTTGGTAGGTTCGGCCAGATTGGGTAAGGTGGCTAACATCCCCACCGACCCAAGTGACTTTTTCAATATTGCAAGTATTTTGGCTTCCCATGATAGTGTCCCAAGAGAGCATATTGCAGCTAGACTCTTTTATGGATAGGGATGGAGAGAAAGGAACAAGGATATATGGTAATGGATATTTATTTATTTCGAACTCGGGTACACAAAATTTTTCATCAACCTCAATCATATTGATTTGAGGTAGAGGGTTATTGACTATATTTGGTCTAGGAGGAGGATTTTCAATAACATTATCATCTATAAGGTCCTGGATAGTATCTTTGAGTATATAGCATTTATCGGTGAGGTGACCACTGCAGCGATGATATTCACAGTACTGGGCATGATTCCAAGTCCTGGGTAGGGGGTTCGGTGGCTTATAGTCTTCCAAAGGCTTTAGCACTCCTTGTGCCATTAGCCCCTGTAGTACCACAGACTGGGAAGCTTGCAGTTCATCATAATGCCGGTTTACCCTGTTCTGATTTTTGAAATTTCTGCTCGGGCCATTATTCCCTCCAACTGAGTTGACAGACCTGTTTGACCCGTAGGACCATTGAACAGTGCTATAGTTTTGGCTAGGAAAAGTGGCTGAGGAATTTCCTACCATATTGACGGCTGGTGCTGGTGCTGGTGCGACTGCCTTTCCTTTAGAGTAACGGAAAGAGCTGGGAGGCGTATTGACTTTTAATTGCCCTGTCTGTATATCCTCATCAATACGGGTGCCTATCTCCACTATTTCTTTATAAAATTTCTATAGGGGAGATACCGTATATGTTTCAGGTATATGTGTTAGAGATTTTTAATGAACATCCTAGAGGACTCAGCCGGATCAGGTCTGTCAAATGTCTGGGCCAACTTTCTTTTCCACCTGACTGCAAACTCAACACAAGTTTCTTTTTCCCTTTGGGTGCACGACTCAAGGTCCTTTTATTTTTAGGGCTGGTGTTGTCTTTATATCTTTCAATGAACCCTTTAGTTATCTGGTCCCAAGTACTCATGGTGTTATTATCTGACAACATCAACCATTGCTTGGCAGCCCCTATTAAGGTGAGGTAGAAATTGGAAGTCATAGGTTCAAAGCTAGCTCCCCTTGACTACATGCCAGTGGAATAAGATTTCAAGTGGGATATAGGGCATCCAGTCCCATCAAACTTTTCTATGTCGGGCATTTTGAATTTTGAAGGTAGTATTGCTGAAGGTTGCAATGCTAATGCCCGCGTAGAAAATTCCCATTTGTTGAGAAGTTTAAGCATCATGCTTTTCATATTTTCCATGTCAGCCTCCATTTTGATGGGCGAGGGAGTTGGTTTTTGGTATATGCTGGCAGGATTATGGAAGGTTGGGTTAATTTCTGGCTGCGGTATCTGGTAAGGATTTTGGGCTGGATAAGGATTTTGGGCTGAGTAAGGATTTTGGGTAGGATACGGATTTTGGGTAGGATACAGATTTTGGGCAGGATAGAGATTTTGAGCTGGATAAGGATTTTGTGCTGGATAAGGATTTTGGGCTAGTGGATTATTGGCAGTTTCGGTTTGGCCAGGATCATTAGAAGGTAAATAGGTGGTAACTTGGCCAGACGGGTTATAGCTTTGTGGGTCCATATGTGGGATATTTTGGAGTGGGTTGGTTATGGGAAAAGAGAAGTCATTTGGGATCTGGGGTATATTGGTGCTTGGGAAAGGATATGAGGGATAGGATGGAAAAGGGTTTATATTTGAGTAGTAGGGACTCGGTGGAGGATTTGGATTTGGGGTAAGGGCAGTATTTGGTGGGTTGGTGTTTGGCTGAGGGTTTGGGTTTAGAGGAGCATGGGAGGTTGATGCTTCCTGGGGGACTGCAGGGGAAGAGATCACCTCACCACTGGATTTTGGACCTTGTATGAGACCTGCTATTTGACTTAGCAAGCGATCATTTCGTGCATCTAGATTTTGGTCTAGCCACTGCTGCATTGTTGGAGTCAGAGCGTACCCTGGAGCCCCTGTATCGGTACCCATAGCTGACTGCTCACTTTCTGCTGCCATACTGCTCGGATCTGTACCCTCTAAACTGATCTTTGTCCTTTTTCGATCGCCCTCGATATTTTCTAATCGATTTACGTGCCGTATCCGTATCAACCAAAGACTATCTTTGCCTTTCCAAATTCGGGCCAGGTTTCTGAGGAAAATGGGTTTGGAGGTATCAGAAGGCTGGCTGAAGGCTTTCTGGGCTTGGAGTACAGCGTGCCTTTATTAGTATATTTTTTATTATTATTTATTTTCCCTACAATTGACCGGATAAGCATTTGCTTTATTTTGACAGTCTCAGGACTTTTCTTGGAACAGTGGATTATTTCTCCAGAGTGTAGGACCAACGTATTCCACTTGCCTTTCAACTCCCCAAGATCGGATTGATCCCAGGCGAAGGGCCTATACTCTTTCCGGGATCCACTCTTCGAAATGTTCTAGGTCGAGCATCATAGAATAATAAATCAGCCCCTGTGTATTATCTCCTCTCTTTTTTTTCTTGCGCATTATTTTTTTCTATATCCTTTTTTTTGACTTGCACATTTTTTATTTCTTTCTCATTTTTTTATTACAGGGGTTGACCCACGATTCAAAAATGCAAAAACCGGTCGGTCTTTGAAGTGTCCTGAAAATCTATATGCATTCTAACGATGTCTTATGCAGGGGGTAAGTTGGTCATGGTATAAGGTAGCAGTTCGGAATATATTTACATGCGTGCGGGTGTGTGCGATATCTAAAAAACAGTAAAAAAATTTTTTTCAGATATAAAAACAGAAAATAAAAACAGATATGGCATGTCTTGCTATTATTTATGGATTTTCTCGGCTTTTTTAGTTTGAGCACGAGCAAGCAAGCCAATCATATTAAGAAATAGAAAGAAAAGCGGGGAAACTATATATTCTTATTAATTACAAATTGGTCCTAATCCCCAAAATAAAATGACAGAATGAATGCAAATACATACACATTTTGCGGAATAAAAAGAAAATAATATACATAACAAAATAATAATATAGAGCCGAAAATGAAGCAATATTAAAAATAAAGCCCCGACCCTTTTATTGTGTTGCCCGGAAATTTATTGTATATAAAATATTTCATATATATATTTTTTTGTAAATTATATATATATATATATATATATATATATATATATATATATATATATATATATATTTGAAAAATACATATTTTTAAACATACCTGTAACAGTTACCGTAACGAAACTACTGCAAGATGGAATATCATATCCACAAATATAGACACAGATGTATAGGAACGCAATATTCAAATGCATAAATTAATATAACAAGCATACTTTACCCAGAAACAAAGAAAAACAAAAAAAGTTTTTTTCTTTTAATGAGTCTAGCCCTCCATTTTTATTTAAAATAAAAACGATCTCCCTAACAGAGTCGCCACTGTGGGTCGTCCGGCGTGCAGTCGCGCCCTTGGATAGGGGTGCGCGTACGTGCGGAAGCGGGACATCACTGCTCTCATTCCACCCTCCCTTGTTTAGGGGAAGGCGAAATTAAAAGTGCGGGAGGAGTGTTGTCTAAAATAGCGTGTTGGAATCATTATGAGTGCTTTGAGTTTTCTATATTAAGTTATCCCTTTTTATGGGATACCAGAATATAGGAATACATCACCCTTTTATTCCCATTCTCCCTTTTTTATGGGAAAACGGAAAAGTGTAAGAGAGGAGTGTTGCGACTCCCTATTGGATCCACAATGTTTTATAGAGTCGCCATCGTTATTTTAAGGAAGAAATAAAGAAAAATCAAAAAAGAAAAACCAGAGATTGCAAAAACGGGTTCGGAGGCTAAGTTACGAGTTGGGAAGGTGCTATGCACCCAACTCGCCCTTTCGGTCTCAAAAGCGGTTTTTGGCTAAATATGTTTTTTGTTATATTTATTTAGCAAATAAACAAATCATTGAAAGACAGGAAATAAAAGCAAATACATCCATGGCTACATTATTTACGGACTTGCAGTCGTCTCCTTTACAATAATTACAAATACATTTAAAAATACTTGGTCATAATAACGGCTCTTTTAAATAGTATTTCCTAATTAAATCCGGGCAACACAACGGCTTATATTTTTACATTGGGCCGAATTTGAAAATAACTTTTTATAAAATAAATACCCTTAAAGGGTTTACCTTTTAAAGCGTGGCGTGCTCGCTCTGTCCTTCTCGAGAGAGGTAGACTTTTTATACTGCTGCTGTTGCGGTTTGGGCAGAGTAACGACTTATTTTTGGTGGTTTTTACCTTTTCACTCAGGCAGAGCAACGACTCTTTCCGAGGTTTTTGGATCGGGGAAATAGGATGGATGCCTAACTAAAGGGCTAGGAATCACTTTGACCAGTTGGGTTTACTTTTGGCGGAGTTTTGGCAGGGTTTCGAGGCTTTATAGGAGGATCACTCCCTATCTCACTTTGCTCTCTATTTTCTCAGCGTAACAACGACGCGGAGAATTTTATCGGTGTCTTCGATGTGTTTGAAAGTGAGCCCCGAAGGCTCTATTTATAGGCTGAGAAGAGGACTTATCGGGAAATATAAATTCTCTCAGCGCGCTCCTTTTCCTTGTACACTGTGCGTTAAAAATTGTGCAATGCGTTAACTGGGAGTACATCAGCAAAGATCAGAGCTCTTTGGCGCGCCATAATGCACAGTGGGCGCCGCGGGCCTTTTAGGCCGCGCCCCAGCCACTATTCCAGCCTCAAATTTTCACTTTTAGCCCATGCACTTCACTGTTTTGCGCATCCTGCTTTGCCTTTTACATTTTCAAATCCTGTAACTTGACATTTGTTAAGTTTCGACAAGTCTTGATATCACATGCCAGAGTTACATACCAGGGGTACGAAATTGGGGTATCTACAACCACATTGGTTAGAAATTGATGTTGTTTTAAAAATACTATTATTAATTACTAATAGAAGAGATGTATCATACATTGATTAGAAAGTGATATTGGTTTTCAAAGTCTTTTGATAAAAGACTTTTACCATTATTACCAATAGAAGATGTATATATCTTACTATACATTGGTTAAAAAATTATGTTGATTTTAAATTATTTTGGATTATATAAAAGACTTTTACTATTATTAGCAATAGAATATATATATATATATATATATATATATATATATATATCACACATTTGTTATAAATTGATGTTGGTTTTAAATTACTATTATTACTAATAAAGAGATAAATCTTACATTGGTCAACAAATGATGTTTATTTTAAAAGTCCTTAAATAAAAAGACTTCTACTTTTATCATCAATAAAGAGAAGAGAAGAGATGTATCCCATTATATAGAATGAGATGTTGATTTTAGATTTTTTTAGATAAAAAAACTTCTACCACTATTACCAAATGATGAAATGTATTCCACATTGGTTAGAGAGTGATATAAGTATTAAAATTCTTTTTATAAAATGCTTAATACTAATAGAAAAAATATGTATTTCACACTGGTTAGGAAAGTGAAATTGGTTGAAAATGTTTTTAGATAATGTATTTCACATTGGTTACAAAGAGATCCACATTATTTAGAGACATATATTGGTTATAAAAGTTTTTAGATAATTTTTTAATGTTATTATCAATACAAGAGATGTATCACACATTGTTTAAAAAGGATGTTGGTTTCAAAACTCTTTAGATAAAATATTACTACTACTATTATTTTTATGTTATAACGAATAGAAGAGATGTATACCACATTGTTTATAAATAGATGTCGATTTCAAAAGTTTTTTTTAATATAAAAGACTATTATTATTACTATAAAATAATGTATCCTACATTTGTTAAAAATTAGTGCTGGTTTTAAAAATATTATTATTACCAATAGAAAAGATGTATATCATATGGTTAGAAAGATATGTTTGTTTGTTTTTAGATAAAAGTCTTAAACTTTTGTTACCAATAAAAATAGAAAAGAAATATTTCACATTGTTAAAATATGAATAATGATTTTAAAAGTCTCAAAATAAATATTTTAATACCAACCCTTCTATTAGTAATAAAATATTAGATTTTTAATCTAATGACTTTTAAAACCAAAATCAATTTATAACCAATATGAAATACATCTCTAATAATATTACCAATAGAAAAGATGTATCTTATATTGGTTATAAATTGATGTTAGTTTTGAAAGTATTTTGATACAAGATTTCTACTTTTATCACCATGGAATAGATATATCTTACATTGTTTAGAAATAAATGTTAGTTTTAAAAGTCTTATATTAAAGACTTCTACTCTTATTACCAATAAAAGATATGTATCTCACATTGTTTAAAAATAAATGTTGGTTTATAAAGTATTCTACTATTATTATCAATAGAAAATATGTATCTCACATTGGTTAGAAATTAATGTTGTTTTTAAAAATACTATTATTACCAATAGAATAGATGTATCATACATTTGGTAAATGGTAATGTTGGTTTCTAAAGTCTTTAGATATAAGACTTCTACCATTATTACCAATAGAAGGTGTATATCTCACATTTGTTAGAAAGATATGTAAAAAAAAAGAAAAAGAAAGATATGTTGATTTTAATTTTAGATAAAAAAAAACTTTTACTATTATTACTAATAGAAGAGATATCCTACATTAGTTAAAAAGAAATGATGTTGGTTTTAAAAGTTTTTAGATAAAAGACTTTTAATTTTATCATCAATATAATAGAAGAGATGTATCTCACATTATTTACAAAAAGATGTTGGTTATAATTTTTTTAAGATAAAAGACTTCTACTATTATTACCAAATGAGGATATGTATCACATATTTGTGGCGACCCAGCCCGGGCCCGAGGTGGAACCGCGGGTCGGACCGCCCAAATAAGGAGGGGGGGAACACAAGTAGGCAATTAAACATGCAAGGACTTAATTTTAAAAAAAACGACGTGACGCAACATTAGAGACGTAGCACGCCTCGGCACCAAAGGGCCGGTATTTTCAAAACTTTTAAAACCTGATATAACAGTTAAACAATTTAAACCAAGTCATCGGCGACACTACATGCCGGAACCCAAGCTAACAGTTTATGGACAAGAATTAAATAAGAGCTAATAGGATGCTCAGCGGAAGACTTATACAAGTGGGATAAAAACAAGTTAACCAAAGCTCGGCTTACACAATGCCGGCACAAAAGGGATACAAGTACTACAAGTGAGATAACTACTAGTAGCTAACAAGAGTTACACAAGCAAGTTTTATACAAATACCCAAGCATAGTCTAATTGACTTGCTTTAACCCGTCGTCCTTACAAAATACAAAGCAAGAGGAAGGAGACATCTAAACCACCTCTTCGAGATCGACGGCGGAACAAAAAGGTAACAAGGCACGAACACAGCAATCTCAACGAGCAGGACCTGTCTTGCTAGGATCTAAAGCAGTAAAGGGGAAAGGGTAAGTCATAAAGACTCGTAAGCTATCAATCATGCATGTCATGGCAATATGCAACATACAAGGCAAGTTATAGTCACATAAGCATAGAGATCATATATCCAAGATGCACATTGTTTCACATAAGTGCGCATAATTAAATCACATAGGATAAGGATATATGGAGAGCCGGGCCGCTACGTAGTTCCTGCATACAAGCGTTATCTTGAGCGTGCATGTGTCAGATGCGTGTAAGTACATCGACCTTCCGAGGGAATGCTCGGGATAGAACCAATGGTACTCGTATTGATGCAACAAGGGAGCTACTTCCACCGTGGGCCAGTGAGGCGTGTGTGAACAAGGACAGATGCCACCTGACTCATGCAATGCCAAGTAATGTATACTTA
Organism: Codonopsis lanceolata; assembly: GCA_013146195.2. Lineage (NCBI taxonomy): Eukaryota > Viridiplantae > Streptophyta > Magnoliopsida > Asterales > Campanulaceae > Codonopsis > Codonopsis lanceolata. The sequence goes on along the minus strand of CM028377.1, from coordinate 100,381,128 downwards.
ACAAAATTTTCAAGTAGAGAACGAGGTCGACAAGAGCGATCTCGTTCATGACAAGTAAATTATTCTCATCAATAACCAAGTAGGGTTGGGTTCGACAAGAGCGAACCCACATGTCAATCAAGTATTCTATAAAATGACATTCAAGATCAAGCAAGGCAATCAATTCAAGTTCAAGGTCAAGAATTATTATTCTAAGGGAAACGTGTTTTAGAACGTCGTAGGGATTGATCGGTGAGCCGGTATTGTTCAATAGCTCGCTAAACTTGACTCCGTTGAGTCGTCTCTAACAATTCATCCAATAGAGTTAGGACGCTAAATGCATCACAAACCCTTTTCTAAGTTCGCGTATATGATCGGTTAGGTCGTTAATCCATTTAACAACCGTAGTTAAGAATTGTCCACAATCCAATTTCAAGGGACCTTAGAATTATTATTTCAAAGGTTGATAAATTGCAACGGTCCAAGAACATTAATTATTCATAGGAGGATATAGAACACATTTAATTCTCAACATAGGACCCAATTCAATAAGATGAGCAAATCATGGCATATGGAACCCTAGAATTCCTAGTTTCCAAAAGTCATCAAAATCCAATAGTCCAAGAACATTAATTGTTCCTAAGAGAGCATAGAACATATTTAATTCTAGGCATAGGACTAAATTAACAAGATGATCATATTAATCAAATCTCAAAAGACCAATTCATCCACAATCATGGCAAGGGCATGGTAGGAGCATGGGAATTACAAGAAGAGGGGGACATGGCATATCTAGCATACATCCTAAGGGGAATCGATAGCTTACCTTACACCCAAGAAAGAGATGGAATGGACACAAAGTAATCGGATGGAAATGATCTCCTTGTCGGTAGCTTCACTCCGGTGGTCTCGGTTTGGCAAACGGAGGTCGGGAGCTCAATCCATGGAGGAGACACACACTAGTCTCACCTTTTCTCTACACACACTAAATATGGCAAGAGAGAGGAGAAGAAATCTGGAAATGGAGCTTAATGGCTGAATTAGCAAAGAGGGAGGCTTATATACCTTGCATGGTTTGGGTGGATTTCCACATGTCAAGAGGAGGAGGGTAGTGGAATCCACATGTCCAATGGAGGTTGCTAGAGGTTAGGACTAATCTAGCTTGATTAGTGTCTAATAGGTAGGATTAGGGCCAATTAGGAAGGGGTTTAAGGGGTCAAAGGTCGGACATAGCAGAAAAGGGAGAAAATTTCCCGTAGCTGGAAGAAGGCTGAGGCGGGCGCCTCAAGCCTGGCCATGCGGCCGCCTCAAATACAGGTTAGGTCCCCTGATTTTCATTTGCTCTCAGCTTCTGGTGCGCGCGCCTCACTCGATCCATGCGGGCGCCTGAACTTCTGGGGCTCCAAAACTTGACTTAAACATGTCCTAAAGGGTCCTAAACTTGTGGGCAACCATTCTAGGGTCTAACACCACTCAAAACAAGTCCGAAACACACCCGAACAACACCCGGAACAAGGTAGGACAAGGCTCGAATCATGCGACGATTGGTTGACGAATCAAACCCGGATCAAACGTTAATAAAACTATGATAACTTGGGCATGGAAAAGGCTTGTTTAACCATGGTTATGACTTGAATACAAGTCCGGGAACTCAAGGAACAATTCGCACGTCGAAATACGCGCAAAACGGGAGAAGAGGGAAATCGCTAAGGCCAAAACAAAGCAAGAAGGTTTCCAAACTTCCAATCAAACCTACTATGATCAAGGTGAACGTTCTAGGTCATCTATGATGGACAATAGAACTATAACAAGTCTCGGTTGAGTGCTAACATGCTAAGGCAAACACTCAAGGTACAAGGCAAGGCAAGCAATGCAAGGAAGGTATTCAAGCAACTAGGCACATAATACTCTCATGTGAGTATGACATGAACAATTAGAAGTATCTAACATGTTAAGGCATAATACAATCATGTTATTAAGGCATAAGACAAGTAATGCAAGTAATGGGTTTGGGTTCTCACATCCTCCCCCACTTAAAGGAATTTAGTCCCTAAATTCTTACCGGAGTCATCGAATAGGAAAGGGTACTTCTCTCTCATATCAAGCTCGGTCTCCCACGTGGCTTCCTCAATATCATGATTCTTCCACAAGACCTTCACCAAGGGAATTTTCTTTGTTCTCAACACTTGCTCTTTTGTATCAAGGATCCTCACCGGCTTCTCATCGTATGAAAGGTCAGGCTCAAAAGTAATCTCATCATAAGTCAAGACATGCGACTCATCCTTCAAGTATTTGCGTAGCATCGAGACATGGAAGACGTCATGAACATCCGATATAGAAGGTGGCAATGCTAACCGATACGCCAAAGCTCCAATCCTTTCTAGGATCTCGAATGGTCCAATGAATCTAGGTGTAAGTTTACCTTTCTTCCCAAATCGCTTAGTACCGCGTCGGGGCGATACTTTCAAGAACACATAGTCACCAACCTGAAATTCTAAGTCACGTCTCCGGTTATCCGCGTAGCTCTTCTGTCTACTCTGGGCTGTAAGCAATCTATCTCTAATAAGCTTCACGCTCTCAGCCGATTGTTGTACCATCTCCGGACCCCAAAGTTTAGCTTCACCAACCTCATCCCAGCAAATCGGTGAACGACACTTGCGCCCATATAAAGCCTCGTATGGCGCCATCTCAATACTGGACTGGTAACTGTTATTGTATGCAAATTCGGCTAACGGTAAATGAGAATCCCAACTACCTTTGAAATCCATGGCACAAGCACGCAATAAATCCTCCAATACCTGAATCAATCTCTCTCGACGACCGACCTCGATCAAGGGTGAAAAGTCCGCATTAAAGTTTAACTGCACTCCAAAGCTTCCCCGCAAAGAATGCCAAAATCTAGAAGTGAACCCGGGTCTCTATCGTAAACAATGCTAATCGGAATGCCGTGCAATCTCACGATGTCCCGACATACAATGCCGCCAACCGACTCAAACTATAAGTCATCGCAACAGGAATAAAATGTGAAGATTTGGTCAACCTATCCACAACAACCCAAACCGCATCGAAACCTCCTGGCGAGTACGTGGCAATCCCGTCACAAAATCCATGGTGATATGCTCCCATTTCCACTCCGTATCTCAAGTGGTCAAGTAAACCGCAGTCTCGGTGTTCTTAACTCGCCGACACGCCAAACATCTAGATACATAGTCCGCTATTTCTCGCTTCATCCCTGCTCCACCAAAATCTTTCTTCAAATCCCTATACATTTTGGTACTCCCCGATGTATAGTATACTTGGCCTTGTGAGCCTCATCAAGAACCATGCGCTTAACCCCATCTAGAAGGCACACAAACTCTACCCCGAAAAGTCAAAATCCCATCGGTGTTCAAAGCAAATTCCTGTCTTACCATCACCCAAGCCATCACTAATCTTCTTCAACTCGAATCGGAAACTTGAGCCTTCTTAATCAACTCAAACAATGCAGCGTAGCACGACGCTAGCAAAGATAACCCTATGCTCACTCGCAATCGACTCCATTCTGACGCCCTCAAGCATCTTCCACTCCTTCATCATCAAACAAGACATATACGCCTTTCCTACTCAAGGCATCCGCAACAACATTAGCTTTCCTGATGATATGAAATAGTGCGCCATGATCCTTAAGTTTCTCCATCCATCGCCTGTCAGCATATTCAACTCTTTTGTGAAAAGAGATACTTCAAACTCTTATGATCGGTGAATATTTCAAACTTAGCCCAGAAAGATAATGCTTCCACTTGTGAAGCGCAAAGATAATAGCCGCCAATTCAAGGTCATGTGTCGGGTAATTCGCCATAAGGTGATAGCTTCCTCGAAGCATAGGCAATAACTCTCCCATTCTCGCATAAGTACGCAACCCAAGCCTTCTAGCGAGGCGCTCGCTATAAATCACAAAGTTCTCCGAACCACTAGGCAATGCCAAAATAGGAGCCGTAGTCAATCTCTCTTCAACTCCCGAAAACTAGCCTCGCACTTATCACTCCATATAAAAGTAGACTTCTTCTCGAGTCAAGTTAGTCATCTGAGTAGCGATCTTCGAAAACCCTCAATGAACCTACGGTAATAACCTCGCCAAGCCCAAGAAACTACGAACCTCGGTCACCGCATTCAGGCGCCTTCCACTTAGTAATCGCCTCAATCTTGGATGGATCCACCGCGATACCATCCCTAGACACCACGTGCCCTAGAAAAGAAACTTGCTCAAGCCGTAAAGCACACTTACTAAATTTCGCTAAAGTTGCTTCTTCCGTAAGATAGAAAGAACTTCTCTCAAGTGATTCGCATGTTCCTCTCGTGACTTGGAGTACACAAGAATGTCATCAATAAACACCACTACAAAGCAATCGAGATACTCATGAAAAACCCTATTCATCAGTCCATAAAACCGCAGTGCGTTGGTCAATCCAAACGGCATCACAACAAACTCATAGTGACCATAACGCTGCATTTTAAAGTCTTCGACATCCTCCGCTCTAACCCTCAACCGGTGATAACCACTCCTCAAATCAAATTTGGAATAGACAATCGAACCCCGGTTGATCAAAAAGATCATCAATGTGTGGCAAGGGATACCTATTTTGATAGTAGCCCGGTTCAACTGTCCGATAGTCTATACAAAGTCGCAAACTACCATCCTTCTTTCACAAACAACACCGGCACCCCAAGGAGATACACTCTGCTTAATGAACTCCCTATCTAGAAGTTCTTGCAGCCTGATCCTTCAACTCTCGCAACTCCGCGAGCCATACCTGTAAGGTGCCCTAGAAATAGGCGAAGTCCCCGGCAATAGTTCAATACGTAACTCTAGTTCTCTGGTCGGGAGGCAAAGGATACTCTAAGAAAAGACATCGTGGAACTCATTAACTACCGGAATATCCTCTAGCTTAGCGTAAGACATGCTAGTATCAAGAACACAAGCTAAATACCCCGCACACCCGCGATAAGAGTTGTCTAGCCCGCAGCGTAAATAATATGAACCCCATTCATAGCACGATCACCCGAAAACACAAACTCCGAATACCGGCATGGCAAAAGTTACTTTCTTACTACGGCAAATAACTAAAGCATGATGTACACATAGCCAATCCATACCAAGAATCACATCAAAGTCTCTAATAGGCAATACTACCAAATCAAGATGCAAGACTCGATCATGAACAAGCACATCACGCCTCTATAGACCTCGACGCCAACAAGCAATCACCCAACGGTGTAGACACCTCAAGCACATAAGGTAATCAAGGTGCAAAACACATAAATGTTCTAGGAAATGCGATGCAACATAAGAATGAGTAGACCCCTGATCTATAAGAACTCGAGCATGATGACCGAAGACCGAAAGAGTACCTCCGATCACGGTAGAAGACTCGGGAACACCTCGCCGATCAAGCGAAACACGAGCTCAAGGCCTTAGACGCCCATCGCTATCCCTCTTGGACCTGCATCGCCGAATCGACCTCGAGGATCGAGCCGCTTTAGACTTGGACGCTTTGAGCCGATGACTAGAATCTCCACAAATAAGACAAGTACCAAGCCCGGTCCTCGCACTTCTCACTAGTATGTCCAATCTTATGACAAGATTCGAACAAGTCACCGGGTCCACCGCCCGAGTCCTGCCGCCTCGAGGAGAAGGAGCACTACTACCACGACTCTCGACGGCGCCTATCCCGCCCACTAGATCGATGCCTATTCTCGACCACCGCGACGATTGCCTTGGTAGCCGACCGATTCCCGTAAGACGAACTCTACCGGCGCCGTGAAGATCGCCGAGAAGGATGCACGTGTGAGGCTTCGCCTATGCTCCTCAATGTCTCGCCGATCTCATACGCACGATCTACCGCACTGCACTGCTAACCGCAGGATAACAATCGCTTCTCGTTTTCACTGCCTGGGTCTTCAACCCTTTCACGAACCTCTCGGGTCCTCGTGTCTCTCATCTTGCACCGATGTGCACAGAATCTGGACAACTCGCTGAATTTAGAAGAATACCGAGCTATAGTCATGGAACCCCGCTCTAAATCTCGGAATTCTTTCTCCCTTCGCTGCCGTTTTAACCACAAGAGGCACATAAGTAGCCTTAAACTCGCCTCAAATGTAGGCCACACCTCGCGCCACCCGATTCAACTCCCAACTAGCATGTAGAACCTCCCACCAATGATTGGCGGCCTCCTAAGCTTATAAGCAGCCTAAGACCACTTTCTCCTCATCCGTGCAATCCAAGTCCGCAAAGATTTTCTTCACATCCTCGAAGCCAAAGCTCTGGCCATACTAGCATCCGCCTCTCCTCAAAAAGATGGAGGCTTCATTTTCAAGAATTTCTCTAACACAAAGATTATTCCGTGCTCCTAGCACCCGGTGGTTCTGGTACATCCGCACGCGGTGGCGACACTCTCGCCTCCGCTCGGGGTGTGGTGGAGGAGGTACATTCGACCGGCCAAGCCGGGCCATCTCTGGCCATAAACTCGCTATGCGGCGATACAAATCCGCCATTTGAGCATTCATGCCCACATTTGGGTTCGGTGGTGGAGGTGGCAACTCCACTTCAGTTCCTCAGAACTCTCCCGGTCGGCCTCTACCGGCCTACACGGTCGGCTCTAGGGTTCACCATTAAGCACCTATAAGAAATTCACTCGACGTTAGAACATCACACCAAGAAACAACCCACCTAGGCCATGGAACCTATCCTGGCCGATAGCTAACCTACAAACAAGCTCTGATACCAACTGTGGCGACCTACCGGCCCGAGGTGGAACCGCTGGCCGGACCGCCCAAATAAGGAGGGGGGGAACACAAGTAGGCAATTAAACATGCAAGGACTTAATTTTAAAAAACGACGTGACGCAACATTAGAGACGAGCACGCCTCGGCACCAAAGGGCCGGATTTTTAAAACTTTTAAACCCGATATAACGCTTAAACAATTTAAACCAAGTCATCGGCGACACTACATGCCGAACCCAAGCTAACATTTTATGGACAAGAATTAAATAAGAGCTAATAGGATGCTCAATGAAGACTTATACAAGTGGGATAATAACAAGTTAACCAAAGCTCGGCTTACACAATGCCGGCACAAAAGGGATACAAGTACTACAAGTGAGATAACTACTAGTAGCTAACAAGAGTTACACAAGCAAGTTTTATACAAATACCCAAGCATAGTCTAATTGACTTGCTTTAACCCGTCGTCCTTACAAAATACAAAGCAAGAGGAAGGAGACATCTAAACCACCTCTTCGAGATCGACGGCGGAACAAAAGGTAACAAGGCACGAACACAAGAATCTCAACGAGCAGACTCGCCTTGCTAGGATCTAAAGCAAGAAGGGGAAAGGGTAAGTCATAAAGACTCGTAAGCTATCAATCATGCATGTCATGGCAATATGCAACATACAAGGCAAGTTATAGTCACATAAGCATAGAGATCATATATCCAAGATGCACATTGTTTCACATAAGTGCGCATAATTAAATCACATAGATAAGACGGATATATGGAGAGCCCAGCCGCTTACGTAGTTCCTCGCATACAAGCGTTATCTTGAGCGTGCATGTGTCGAGATCGTGTAGAAATACATCGACCTTCCGAGGGAATGCTCTGGGATAGAACCAATGGTACTCGTATTGATGCAACAAGGGAGTACTTCCCACCGTGGCCACAAGGAGGCGTGTGTGAACAAGGACAGATGCCACTGACTCATGCAATGCCAAGTAATGTATACTTAACAAAATTTTCAAGTAGAGAACGAGGTCGACAAGAGCGATCTCGTCATGACAAGTAAATTATTCTCATCAATAACCAGAGTAGGGTTGAGTTCGACAAGAGCGAACCCACATGTCAATCAAGTATTCTATAAAATGACATTCAAGATCAAGCAAGGCAATCAATTCAAGTTCAAGGTCAAGAATTATTATTCTAAGGGAAACGTGTTTAGAACGTCAGTGAGGATTGATCGGGTGAGCCGGTATTGTTCATTTAAACTTGACTCGGATTGAGTCGTGTCTCTAACAATTCATCCAATAGAGTTAGGGCGCTAAATGCATCACAAACCCTTTTCTAAGTTCGCGTATATGATGATTGAGTCGTTTAATCCATTTAACAACCGTAGTTAAGAATTGTCCACAATCCAATTTCAAGGGACCTTAGAATTAATATTTCAAGGTTGATAAATTGCAACGGTCCAAGAACATTAATTATTCATAGGAGGATATAGAACACATTTAATTCTCAACATAGGGACCCAATTCAATAAGATGAGCAAATCCACGGCATATGGGACCCTAGAATTCCTAGTTTCCAAAGTCATCAAAATCGATAGTCCAAGAACATTAATTGTTCTAAAGAGAGTAGAGAACATATTTAATTCTAGGCATAGGACTAAATTAACAAGATGATCATATTAATCAAATCTCAAAGACCAATTCATCCACAATCATGGCAAGGGCATGGTAGGAGCATGGGAATTACGAAGAGGGGGACATGGCATATCTAGCATACATCCAAGGGGAATCGATAGCTTACCTTCACCCAAAGAAAGAGATGGAATGGACACAAAGTAATCGGATGGAAATGATCTC
>CM028377.1:100323789-100372432 GCA_013146195.2 Codonopsis lanceolata | reverse complement strand
AGTCTCTTGACCTGAACCATAAAATATATCCACGCCGACTCATCTCATCTAAGAAATACTTCATTTTTTATTTATTTCTCATTTTTTTCTTTCTTATACCTACCAAAGCATTCTCTACATGTTTTCTCGAATTTCTATTATCATGATTTTCCCTTTTCAATAGATTTAATATTTGTTTCGGCTTCACATTAACACTATAAAGTTGATCAACCCTTTCAATCTCGCCTTTGTCAACTTCGAAGTATGTGCCATTTTCTCCCATTGAAAGTGGATAGTTGTGAGCATTGTAATGAATGGATGGTATGAAAGGAATGTATTTGTATGTTTTTTTTTTTGTTCGTAGAAATGAATGTAATGGTTGTTATGTTCAAGACTAAGCTATATTGTAATTTTGTTTTGTTTTGGTGGAAATGATAATTTGGTATGAAATGAATGTTTAATGATAATTTTGTATCTTACTTTGATGTCACGCAAAACAACAATGTGTATGACACAGTTGATCATATACTACCATTACCATTATATAATACCATTACCAATATATTAATACCATTACCATGATACATATCAACAATGTTTAATGATAATTCAAGGCATGCCACAGCTTGATAAAAAAACTATACATACATATTTCACTTGTGTCTCCACATGACAAAACACTATACCGATCAAAGACAAACTATACTTGTCTCCATATACCCCTGCATTCATATGTCCACTTTGTCCAAAAAGTTTTACCCCTACATTCATATACCACTGTCTATTGTCCAAAAGCAATATACCTCGCATTCTTCATCGAAATCATATACCACCGTCCAAAAAGTATTTTCTTCATTACATGGGAGAACAAAATAGCTCAAAAGTCCTCGATTCATCGGAAAATTCATTTGTAAGCAATAATCAATCAATACCTAAAAACATTTAAATAGCATATAATACAAAATACCAAATATACCTATGACTCAAATTAATTTTTGGCGCACTCAATGTTGATTCTCCTCAAGTGATTACGCAATAGATTAAAAATTCATTAAAATCATTCAGACATTATAAATATACACTACTAAACCAGTAAGTAATAAAAAAGTTACCTAATTATTCAAAAGGACAATTTGTTCACCAAGCTTGAATCTAAGTTTTTGAGAACCTTTCATTCAAGAGTCTGAATGATCTCCTAGGTGTTTGTGTTGGAGTTGGAGAGGCTCTTAGCTTTCTTGGAGTCCTTTAGGTTGGCTTGATGTGATTGAAGAGGCTCTTGGCTTGGTTGAGTCTTTTCAAGCCGTGTTGGTGGTGGTGGTGTACAGAACATGGGATGTGAGGAGAGGCTCTTGGCTTGGTTGAGTCTTTCGGCAGTTGTGTTGGTGGTGGTGGTGGCTGCTGTGGCAAGAATGGGAACTCATTGGATCGTGCTCTTGGTTTTGTTGTGGTGAATCATACAGTTGATCATGCTTAGCCACATTCAGGAAATCAAACAAATTTTCCTCATCTTGTAGATCTTTGAGAATATCTTGAAGCTCCTTTTAGACATCAAACACATTTTCAAGCCTGGGATAGGTTGCCTTGATTTTTGACCTGTGGGATGTTGGTTGGACATTTTCTTTGTTATGCCCAGCTTGTTTACAAATGGAGCAAGTGACAGTGTTTTTCATCTCACTTTGAAGATCAGCAGGTTTAGTTGGACATTTTCTTGTACTATGTCCAAGTGACTTGCAGTAAGAACAAGTCATTGTCCCACCTCCTCTACCTACCTTCTGAATGCCATCGCCTCTTTCTTTCTTGGTTCTCATCATTTCCATCTAACCTCCTTAGCTTTTTAGGTCTCCCAGTTTTCCTCCTTGTATTAACTGGACAAAGGATAGGTGGTAACCTAGTCTTTGTCCACATGTCTGCTCCATGAATTGCATCAATTGTGTTGCTGTAAGTCTTTATGTACAATTCTCTCTTGTACCAATGTGCCACAACATCTTCTGCTTGCAAGCCAATATAAGACAAGGCAGAGATGGCATGACTACATGGTATTCCACTCAACTCCCACCTTTTGCAAGAACATGTCTTATTTTCAGTGTCAACAATATGTTGTATACCCCTACTTAAAACCTCAAAGTGTGAGCTGCCTGTCTAGGTAGGTACACAAAGTGTTGACTTTGTCTTGGTCTTTTCAACTATGGCTTGAATCTTAGGACATAACAACCCTTTTTTTCTCTTCATCTTATCCCTCAACACATGTGTTCTTTTTATTAATACTAGTATAATACTGCATGATGTACCTGGGAAGAATTTAATTTGGAAAAAAATAATAAATAAATAAATAAATTTTATGGTAATAAATTACACATACTTCATACAAAATTTAAGGTTCAATGAAATAAAGAAGCAAATAAATACAAAATATTTTAATTCTTGAAAATCCGCATTCACCCCATTATTTTATAATCTCATATTCTTTGTCAACCTCAACACAGTGCAATCCTTCCACAAATACAACGAATTAATAGTAGCAGGAACGATATCTTGTCTACTACCTTTTGGAATTACATGAAATATATGTCGAAAATCTCCTCCAAACACAATAGTTTTGCCTCCAAATGGAATGTGAGCTCTTGTTCAATTATTAATATTAATAATTTAATTAAATATATTTTTAAATACATACGTCAAATCAATCTATATGATAATTTTAAGACATGGAGTAACATATATGATTAGGGAGTAATTTCGAGACATGGAGTAACATATATGATTATGGGAGATGAACCAGTCACGTCAGACGTTTAATAGTCTAATTATGACAAATGGCTTCATAAAATGGTCATGTAGTAATGTACTGACCAAGCTAGTAAATTACACAAACTCCAAACACAACAGCTTTGCCTCCAAATGGAATGTGAGCTCTTGTTAAAATATTAATATTAATAATTTAATTAAATATATTTTTTAAAAACATACGTCAAATCAATCTACATGATAATTTTAAGACATAGAGTAACATATATGATTAGGGAGTAATTTCGAGACATGGAGTAACATATATGATTATGAGAGATGAATCAGTCAGGTCAGACGTTTAATAGTCTAATTATGACAAATGGCTTCATAAAATGGTCATGCAGTAATGTACTGACCAAGCTAATAAATTACACAAACTCCAAACACAATAGTTTTCCCTCCAAATGGAATGTGAGCAGTTGTGCAATTATTAATATTAATAATTTAATTAAATATATTTTTTTAAAACATACGTCAAATCAATCTATTTGATAATTTTAAGACATGAAGTAATATATATGATTAGGGAGTTGTAACACCCCGCTCCTTCGTTATCTCTGGCCATGCGGCTATACTTGCACCTCTTCCTTGTGGATTGTGATGTTTGGTTGTAGAGGGTCTAGATATGTTTGAGAGACCATATTAAGACCAAAACATTATTAAGAGACTCCATATAGTTGTTGACTTGCTAAAGTCACAAGTCGTGACTCGACGATAGCTCCAATACGACGCGATTGAGGGTTTGCTTGCGTTGTTCGTGACCTCTGGTTTGGGTCCTAGACCTCTTTAAGATGATTTATTAACATGTTTAGATGCATTAGACTTCAAGTTGGAGGTGTTCCTTAAGTCTATCGATGGATTTGGAAGTTTTGGAGATAGCGTTCGCCTCTATCGCAGTGAAGTTCGGGAATCGAGTCGCGTAATCGCTCTCCTTTGGGATTCTTATTTCCCTAGTTGTTATTCAACTTTCTAGAAGTGTTTAAGCTACTTCATTAGCCTTTAGACTTGTCTTTTAAAGTCTCCTTTCACGCTCGCTCGATTGCGAGTTCATTCGCGCCCGGCCAGACGTTGTTGCACCCCTTCCTGGTTCGGCCCGAGTTGTTTCTGGAGTTGTTCTGTGTGTTTTAGACTTGTTTTGAGTTGGGTTAGACCTTAGAATGGTTGCCCATAAGTTTGGGATCATTTAGACAAGTTTAGACCAAGTTTGGAGGTTCAGAGGCCGAGGCGCCCGCCTGGCACATATGAGGCGCCCGCCTCAAGTACCGAGAGCATCATTATGTGAGCCAGTGGCAGCCGCATGAGAGGGGTGAGGCGCCCGCCTCACCTTCTCGTGACCAATTACGGATTTTTCCCCTGTTTTGATGCTGAACGAATTTTACACCCAAACCCCTATCCTAAACCTTTTCTAAACCATTTCTAATCCTCCCTAACCCTCCTTGATTATGTCCTAACATCTCTAACAAGTTTGATGAGTGGATTAGTGAGTGATTGAGTGGATTAATTAAGCCCAAAATCAGATTTTAAGACACCACATTGTGGTGACACTTGTCCCACTCAAATTCTAGACCAATATAAGCCATATAATCGTTTTTGACCTTCATTTCTCTCCTTCACTCTCCAAAAACGAGATTCATCCTCTCTCAAACTCTCCCATGGCTTCTTGAAGACATCTTCATCATCCTCCTTGATTCTTCACTCATTTGCTCAAGCCTCCTCCACAAGAAGTGTAGAGCTCAAGAGAAGATCATTTTCAACCGATTAGTTTCTTTTCTTTGCTTTCTTTGGTGTTGAACACTTGTAAGTTACTTCTTCTCTTTGATTTTGTACTCATTGATCCTAAGGAAAACAAACTCTATGCTATTTGAGGTCAATGAGTACACATACTTGCCTTGGGTGATTTTAACTTGTGATTTGAGCATGTGAACTTGTCAAAAGCATATGTAGGATGACCTATATGATTGTGGAAGTATAATGTTACTCTTCATCTTGTGTTTCTAGGGTTATGAACATGCTAGAAATCATGTTTACATTCTATTTGGTTTATTATGAAAGTATGCCTAAAGTTTGGGGCTTGAATGTGTGATCTCACTTGGTAGTATGAGTATGACCATCTAATTGAAAGTATGAAATTTCTAAAATGGGTATAGGGTTATGTTGGGTTTTATGAATTTTATGGTTTGTTAATCAAGCCCGAATTATTGGAGAATTGTTGTTATTTAGAGGGTGTTAATGTTGATATCGATGAAAGGTATAAGAATGAAACTTAGTATTTGGACTCAACTGAGTCATAATAGGTTCAACATTGTGTTAACGAACTCGGGTTGAAATCCTACAACATTTGGGTGTCGCTTTGACTAAGATTATAATGAGTCCTGGGATTGTTAGGCTTGGGAATCAAGCCCGGATGAATTTTGGGATTTTATTGTATGTTTGATTGGAGTGTTAAATTGTGGATTTATGAAACCCGTAAAGAATGAAACGTAGAATTAAGACTCATCGGAGTCGTTGTAAGGTCAATAATATAATAACAAGCTTTGGGTTGAGACCCTACGATGTTCGGGTCTCGTTCGCTTATGTTTGTGCGCACCCGAGTATCTCGTTGTGTCCAATTGGGACACTCATGTTATAGAGACCTATTGGGAATTTGTTTAGAACGTGCTTGTAGAGCACGGTGTATTAGAGACCAACCCATGGTCTCGAAAGTGCCATTTAATATTGATTATTGGATGAGTTCACTATAAGGAATTTAGTCGCGAGGATATGAAAATATTTATGATTTAGACTACTGTGGTAGTCTTATCATTCATGAGATGGGTCTTGAGGATGTCGACTATAAATCGATTTCCAGCGGGACTTTGGTTAAGTCCTGTGCCTTTAAGGGAAGCTAAATGCTAAGCCTTGATTTGTGGTTGTTCTTAGACTAAGTAATAGTCTTTGATTTAATCTTGAGTAGAGGACTATAGTAGACCTCATATTGTGAATTGTTGAGCTTATATGCTATTCTTGAATTGGTGATGACTCGAGGTTTATGAATACCTCAATATGTGGTTTTGAACTAAACTTACAAGTTAGTTGAACGTGTTAAGTGTGTACATTTATGTGCATGGTTTATTGGGTTTTGTAGAGCATTATGACCTACTTGCTTTGATGAATCCTTTTGTGAAGAACTTGGTCTTTATTGGTTTATACAAGTAAATATCTACTTGAGCACCTTGATTTTGAGTCCACCGGCTGCCTTGGTCGTTTGTTCAAGCGGCAATGGGACGATTCATAGCCTTTGGAAACATTCGCTATGAATCGCCGCATTGGTACCCTTTCTCCTCACTATATGGCCAATAGTGGGATGTGGTCTCGTATTAGCGGCTCCTAGCCTGATATTGAGCTCCCATTTCTCATCCCAGGGTTGGATGAATGTAACGCGGTACTCATTAAGAAAACTGATGAGTTGTGATCATTGAGGATTGAAACCCAGATTATGATCATTTGAGGGCTAGGCCCAGGTCTTGGTTTGAATTTTGAGGGCTAGGCCCAGGTCTTGGTTTTACGTGCTTAGGTATAAGCACTTATATGAAAGAGAACGTGCTACGTGGTTTATGAAGTTTATGTTACATGATGACTTGATACAAGTTTATTATTGGTAGACTATAA
This sequence comes from Codonopsis lanceolata, assembly GCA_013146195.2. NCBI lineage: Eukaryota > Viridiplantae > Streptophyta > Magnoliopsida > Asterales > Campanulaceae > Codonopsis > Codonopsis lanceolata. Next base: position 100,366,018 of record CM028377.1, on the reverse strand, counting down.
AGATGCCATGATTTTATACATGCTTGTGCATTATGCCATGCCACGTCATGCTATGCCATACAGTTGCATTTAGTAACTTACGGGTCATTATGACTCACCCGTGTTTGTTTTCCTTAGTTTTTGCAAGAAGCTCATTATTACGCTGCAGCCTTCTAAGGCGATTGTCGATAGCAGTGGTCTTCCGGGCAATAGCTTGGATTATTATTATTATTATTATTGTTATTATGTATTTGTGAGACACGAATGTAAAGTTAAGTAGACTTTACTTGGGTAGATTATGTTGGTATTTTGTTATAGTATTATTTTGGGTAGCCGACTTGTTGGTCGAGCCGTTGTATCTCTTATGAGTTGTTCCCTCTTATTATTCCGAGCATGCTTTAGCTCACTCATTCTAGTATTGTTGATATTGTCATCTCCGACGACGATAGTCGTGAGACTTGGGTTTAGTTGTTAGAATTTAAATATCTTATTCGTTTAGTTGATTTGTCCATCCGCATGTTGTAGCCGCGTGAGTGGTTGTTTATCGTGTTGGTATTCTGTTGATTCGCCGGCCTTAGGTTGCCGATGTTTGTTGTACGTGTGCAATGTTGCGTCACGCGAGTCGTAGATTTGTCGAGAGATAGTCGTCTCTCAGCCTTGTATTCCTTAGTTTATAATTATAGGCTTTGGTCCCACTTATGATTTGCTTCCGCAGATATTAGCTTTTGATTATTCGGTTTTGCCATTATGGCTTATCATTCCTGTTTAGAGTTTGTTGGTTCAACTCTGGACTCGCACCACTACGCTTAGCGGGTGCTTGTCCGTCTTTTAGCTTGTCTTGACGGCACGACCTTGAGATTTCGCATTGGAGTCCCAGTCGGGTCGTCACGTACAGAGTAATTTCGAGACATGGAGTAACATATATGATTAGGGAGATGAACCAGCTTCACGCGACGCTTCGATAGTCTAATTATGACAATGGCTTCAAAATGGTCATGTAGTAATGTATCGACTAAGCTAGTAAATTACACAAACTCCAAACACAATAGTTTTCCCTCCAAATGGAATGTGAGCAGTTGTGCAATTATTAATATTAATAATTTAATTAAATATATTTTTTAAAAACATACAGAAAATCAATCTATACGATAATTTTAAGACATGGAGTAACATATATGATTAGGGAGTAATTTCGAGACATGGAGTAACATATATGATTATGGGAGATGAATCCGCCAGTCGAATTCGCTTGATAGTCTAATTATGACAAATGGCTTCATAAAATGGTCATGCAGTAATGTACTGACCAAGCTAATAAATTACACAAACTCCAAACACAATAGTTTTGCCTCCAAATGGAATGTGAGCTCTTGTTAAATTATTAATATTAATAATTTAATTAAATATATTTTTAAAAAACATACGTCAAATCAATCTATATGATAATTTTAAGACATGGAGTAACATATATGATTAGGGAGTAATTTCGAGACATGGAGTAACATATATGATTATGGGAGATGAATCAGTCAGGTCAGACGTTTGATAGTCTAATTATGACAAATGGCTTCATAAAATGGTCATGCAGTAATGTACTGACCAAGCTAATAAATTACACAAACTCTAAACACAATAGTTTTCCCTCCAAATGGAATGTGAGCAGTTGTGCAATTATTATTATTAATAATTTAATTAAATGTATTTTTAAAAAACATACGTCAAATCAATCTATTTGATAATTTTAAGACATGGAGTAATATATATGATTATGGAGTAATTTCGAGACATGAAGTAACATATATGATTATGGGAGATGAACCAGTCACGTCAGACGTTTGATAGTCTAATTATGACAAATGGCTTCATAAAATGATCATGTAGTAATGTACTGACCAAGCTAGTAAATTACACAAACTCCAAACACAATAGTTTTCCCTCCAAATGGAATGCGAGCTCTTGTTCAATTATTAATATTAACAATTTTATTAAATATATTTTTTAAAAACATACAGAAAATCAATCTATACGATAATTTTAAGACATGGAGTATTATGTATGATTATGGAGTAATTTCGAGACATGTAGTAACATATATGATTAGGGGAGATGAATCAGTCAGGTCAGACGTTTGATAGTCTAATTATGACAAATGGCTTCATAAAATGGTCATGCAGTAATGTACTGACCAAACTAATAAATTACACAAACTCCAAACAAAATAGTTTTCCCTCCAAATGGAATGTGAGCAGTTGTGCAATTATTAATATTAATAATTTTATTAAATATATTTTTTTAAAAACATACGAAAAATCAATCTATATGATAATTTTAAGACATGGAGTAATATACATGATTAGGGAGTAATTTCGAGACATGGAGTAACATATATGATTAGGGGATATATATGAATCAGTCAGGTCAGACGTTTGATAGTCTAATTATGACAAATGACTTCATAAAATGGTCATGTAGTAATGTACTGACCAAGCTTGTAAATTACACGGGGAAGAATTTAATTTGGAAAAAAATAATAAATAAATAAATAATTTTTATGCTAATAAATTACACAAACTTCATACAAAATTTAAGGTTCAATGAAATAAAGAAGCAAATAAATACAAAAAAATATTAAGAAAAATAAAAAACCGATGAAAATTTATTTAAATAAGAACATTTATCATACATTTTGGAAGACTTCTTTAAATACAACATTCGTCGTAGTACAACAATTTGGTTTATCATTTTCACATAACAAAATTCGAAGCCCTTTCGGATTAGTAACTCTAGATAGTGCGACATACAGTTGTCCATGACTGAAAACAAGTTTTTTCAAAAGTAGGCCAACATTGGACAGAGATTGACCTTGGCTTTTATTAATTGACATCGCATAAGACACCATCAACGGAAATTGTCTTCTTTGAAATTTGAAAGGCAATCTTGGATCAGAAGGTGTCAATGACATTTGTGGAATAAGAACAGTTTCACCGAGTTGCCCTTGAAAGAAGTTTTTTTTCTGCATTCTAAAACGTGATTCCCAAGTCTTGTAATAAGCGCCTCTGTACCATTACATAAACCAAGTGGAATGGTCTATGTTACGTAGTAACATTACCGGAGTTCCAATCTTCAAATTCAACTCATGATTTGGAGTTCCGAACATTTAATTCCATTTAAAAATTCAGAGTATGAATATCATTCATTAAACCACCCGCTTTTCTGAATGACACGTAGAATCGAGCTCAAATACAATTTTTCCTGTTGAGTTGTTAATTGATACCATGTAATCATTGATGAAATTAACAACATCGAGAGTCGGCGCCAAGATAGCTCTATCTTCAAACAACGTTTCATCACACGAATCATTTCCAAAACCAGATACGATTTCATTTTCAACAATTCCAACAATTGATCGCTGAGTTCTTAATCAAAAGTTCGCTCGGAATTTCAATAGAAGCACATCCATCATTTGGTTCACCAATTTTCCCATCGCCAACGCTTGCAATCCAATCAAGAAAATATTTTAATTCTTGAAAACGATTCACCCCATTATTTTGTAATCTCATATTCTTTGTCAACCTCAACACAAGGCAATCCTTCCACGATACTGATTTAATTAATAGTAGCATGAACGATATCTTGCTACTACCTTTTGGAATTACAGCAATATAAACCGTCGCTTAAAATCTCCTCCAAACACAATAGTTTTGCCTCCAAATGGAATGTGAGTTCTTGTTGAATGAATTACTTTCATGATATCTCTCATGCTGCGATCCAATGCTTCAAAGCAATATTTATGCATCATTGGAGCTTCATCCCATATAATAATCTTTGATTTTAGAATAAGCTCTGCAAGAAGAGAACCTTGTTTTATGTTGCAAGTTGATTCTTCATTTATAGTAAACGGAATGGAAAATCTCGAATGTGCAGTTCTACCACCAGGCAATAAAAGAGATGCGATACCACTGGATGCCACATTTAACACAATATGTCCTTGTGATCTCAACCCAGCAGATAAAGTCTTCCAAATAAATGTTTTCCCAATTCCTCCATAACCATAGACAAAAAATTCTTCCACGATCCAAAGTCGTTGATTCGATGATCGTTTCATACACGTGTCGTTGTTCATCATTCAAATTAGAAAGAAGATGTTTGTGTTCTTCACCCAAGGTTCTTCGATCATAACACATTTCATCGTGTAGTAATCTAGAAGGCAAGAATTGGAAAAACTGATCTTCGGAAGATGAAAATTTAGTCGCTCCACCGGGGGATACTTGTATTGTATTTCAAAACCAAAAATTCTCCAAGTAGCTCTACAAGATGAGATGTATCTACAATCATAGTACAAATTTACCTCGTCAATATTCCTTTGCGAATTACCATCATCCGAACTTTGAAAAAATGTCGCATAAATATCACGTCATGGCCCTTGTTTATACTTGAACAAATATTTGATCGCTCGAGATTGATTGCACCACTCCACATTCAAATGAGCTCCATAAGTCAACAATAAGTAGCGATTGTGTGGAACAACATGTCTATTGTCCAACCAAACCCCATTCTTAAGAACAGTTCTGCCATTATCTCTTCGCCTATATACTGGATAACCATCATCATCAATCGTTGTAGTTTCAACAAATTGTTTCGGAAAATGCTTTGAGCAACGCCCATCAATCATGCAAGGAGAACTCTTCGATCAAGACCACATGGACCATGAATCATAAAATCTCTAACTATCGCATAATACAAATGGATCCTCATTTTCATCCTGATTTCAAAGCCGAGATTATACGATCAATTGCATCCGTGTTGGCGTTTTGTCATCTTTAGAAAGAAATAATAATATGTGAGCATGCGACAACCCCTCTCTTCAAACTCAACGCTATAAACAATCGGAAAAAACACAACAAATTAAAAAGTATTTTGTTTTAATAAGTTATACTACTAATAATGGAGAGGGTGAGATTTAAATAGTTGATGCAACAATTAAAGAAATATACTGCCCAACATTTTCGAAAATCTTGTTTTTACGAAGATCATCCATAAGTCCATCAAGTTTGACTTTAAAAACTCTCGCAAACAATATCCGGACGATCTTCGATTTTAATCCACGCTTTTCAACAAAGCGAACAATTTTCCGGCCATTTGGGATTGCATGTAAATGTAATGAATAAATCAGGATAACCTGCCCATTTACATATAGACATGGCATCTTGATAGTTTTGTATCATATATCTTGCTCCTCCAGTAAAACTTGAAGGCAATATAATTCTTTTCCCTTGAGTTGATGCATCATTTTCCCCACGTAACAACGCTTCATGCAAACCTTGTACATTTCACAACGCAATTGTTTTGATGCAATCTGACATAAGTCGACGTGCACTTTCAATCATAGGTATGCATCAACAAATTGCAAATTGTCGAAATAGTCTTCCGAAACATAACGCTTGTCGGCCACAATCTCTCATGCATTCGATATGCAAAGAATTCTCGTGATGCTAACTTTATTTCGTGCTTTCGAGCCATCTTTGATTTCGAAAATGGAATATCTTCTCTCAGATCCATCTTCACCGTATGGAAAAAGCAACTGATATTGCATGGGAAGATAAGCAAAGATTCAACTCATTTATACGCTTCAATTTTCCAGCTTTGAGTCTCAACTAAAATATCTCTTTCACCCAACATTTCATCAAAATCGCCAACGATTAACGCAAAGAACTCGAAGTTGATGGAAGATTATACCTTCTTGCATCACCACTTCGCCTACCAATCAATTTTAATTTCACATCAAATCTTCCTTCTTCAAACATTTTATCCTTTGCCATTCGAAAAGATTTCACCAACACATTATTCGTATCTAGCATACCCTTCAAATCAGAAACAATTTCAGCATGAAGATCATGACAATTTGCATCTTCCCTGTAAAAATAAATGCAATAATCGTATTCAAATAATATATTTAGATTATGCATTAAACATATAAATTTTTGTAAATTATATGTAAACATTTACCTAATGCATGACTAAATCCGATTTGTAATTTCATTTTCAAGATCATAAATGTACAATCGCGCAAATCTAGAGTTGAACCCATTATCGATGGAAGAAGACTTCCAATTAAATGATAGTTTTGACCATGAAGTTTGAAAATGGGAGGACTTCCACCTTGATTGACACGCTTGTCTATCTTCCCTCCCATTGAAGTGAAACAAAACATACTGTTATACGAACGAATATTTTGTCGAAAGTGTTTACTTTTATTTGTGTTCCCATATAACAATTCTTGTAATTCAAGAGGTGGTTGTTTTAGAAATGGAAGTTGTATTTTTCCTTGAATACAACATAAACTAAACTTCCTGATCATTGCGCTTTATAATGGCGAGCTAATCTTTCTTCATACCAAAACAAAGCACGGCAAAAACAACAACTGAAAGTTGGATCGCCAATATCCAAATAACCTACAAAAACGATTCGAAATTGTAATAATCAATATCAAAAAAAATAGTTACTAAAATTACAACATAAATCGACAAAACACAATTAGATAGTGGTACAAACCGTGTGCTGAAAGAGAAACACGTCCATCATTCACAAGTCACAACAACTGCATCATGTTTGTCCAAATTTGTAATAACAACATCTGTACTTAGATGATTGATGGCAGCTGAAACAAAAAATACTTCAATCGTTCAAATACGCAAACATAATTATATAGAAACTGCAATAAGTTAATTTTGTGATGCACTAATTTAGATCGAATACATTTATACATCTTATTTTGCATTATAGTGTAATAAATTTTGCCAAATAACATTGGAAGTAATTTTTTTAAAAATTTTAATGAGTATAACAATTAGGAGTGAGTTTAGACAAAACTAAATTAAAAGTAGTAAACTTTTTTGAAGATAGTTTTTCTTTTAATGTGTATAACAAATAGGAGCGGCTTTAAACAAAATCAAATTAAAAGTAGTACAACCTCCGTTTTCAAATTATTGTCAACTTGGACCAGGCACGTCGTTTAATAAAAAAATAATTTATTGTATTAAAAATATTAGTGAAATGTGTGGTTTCTTTAATGACATTGAGTATGTGACCATAATTAAAATACATGCAAAAAGTAAGGGTAAAATGGTAAAAGTAGTTTCTTAAAAGAGAATGTTTTGAAAGAAATCAATTATTTAAGAATGGACGAAAAAGAAAATGTGAACGATAATTTGAAAACAGAGGGAGTATGAGATATCAAAATATTATCATTTTCATTTCTATTTGTCATATACATAACATTACAATTATTATTTTCATTTTTTTGCTTTGGTCAAAACTTTACTTATTTGACTTTAATCACGATTGTAATTAAATATTTTTTCTTCAAAATATAAACAAAATAAATTTTTTCACACCATACTTTTTAAGTTGTACATAGCAATACATACAGAATGAAACTAACTTAAACATATGTAATTGAAAATAAAGAGTATACAAAACCACTTACAATCTGATAAAGATAATGATTTATCGTAACGTAATTTTTTGGAAGCACTTTCATTAATGCTATTACTGCAACGATCATCAGTATTCGTTAAATCAATACTTGTTGAAGTGCTTGCTCTTGCCGCCGAGTAATCATGATTGAAATAATAGATTCCAGCAGTCCTTAAATTCACTATTTGTAGATATTTTAGTAATAAGATAAATATAAAAAATATAACAAAAAATATTGTAATAAACAAATTAGACTAATACCATTTGTTGTGGTTGGCCCACTTTGATATGAAGTTGTATTTTCATTATCATCCTCCACCTTTGATAATAAGCAATTAAAATAACAAAATAAAAAATTACACCACTTACAAAACTAATTACAAAAGTAAATATAAATGACAAATAACATATCATTAATTTGGCCATTGCAAATATATTATCAACTAAAGTTTATCTATCTTGGAAAATTTCGATGCACTCCTTTTATTTGTCAATTTTGAATCGCCCCACCTATCGAAAAGTTTTTATAACAAAAAAACAAAGTAACTTCTTGCAATGGCGCGCAAATCCAACATATTGCAACATGAAACAATAATTGTACGTCAGATTTATGGAATTAACTAATTTTGGGTATAACGATGCATATAATCTTACATTGCAATGCATAAAGTGCGTTTTTTCATTTAGGGAAAAATATTGGGTAGCAGATGCGGTTACACAATTCGGATAATTGCATAATTACATAATTGTCCCTTTCTATAAGTTTTTTCCTATTCGATCACCCTTTACATTTTTTTTTTGAATACTGTAACTTTTATCATCTTGATGCACTAAAACGTGTATAATGATTCATCAATGTTAATGCTTTTTTCCCCCCGATTTTTATAAATAACAAAGCAACAAAGCGTTTTTTTTTTTTTTTGTTAAAAAAAGCTCAGCCACAAATTTCTCATTAAAAACTTAAAGAAAAGAGATACACAAATTTGGTCATTTACTACTTAGGAAAATATAACGGGTCGGTCGAGTTTTTTAAACTTTTAATCGTTAAAGTTCACGCTTTCGGTTCATTAACCGTGTCATAGTCTTTTCTCTTCGAAACGTGTATTTTCCCGTTAATAAACATAAAGTATTGTAACGATTGAAAATTGTTCAAAACTGGATCGATCGAATTTATCCCAAAATGTTATCATGTCTTATCTATATATTGAAGACTAAAAATTAGTAACTTTGTTTACATGGGCGGAATATATGAGGCCCATTTATGTTAGACTGATCCAACCAAGAATGACTATCTTGGATCATTTTCATTTGGCCCATAACCGGGTAAGGTAGGGTAAGATTAAATAAATTTGTAGTATAAATAGAAACCTATTATAATCCTAGGGCTGCAGTCTTGCAGAGTAATTCTTAATCGACCAATAACTCTCCAATTAAACAGCCGACCTTACACTTTCTCTCCAACCTTTCTTTTGCTATTCTCTATAAACTAATCATTATCTAATCCATGAAGGTCGAACTATATCATGAGTTGGTGAGTAATGTTTTTCATTTTTTGACATTTGCAGTAAGATTTTGTGTATAGATTTGAAAGACAAAAATTAGGTTTTGTGTTCCAGATCTGTTCCAGATTTGTTCAATAATTTACGTCTTTTTATTTGTTCCAGATCTGTCGATTTCTTCTGTCGATTTCTTCCAGATCTACGGATTTGTTCCAGATCTATTAGAGAGTTGTTGCGAATTGTTCTAGATCTGTTGCACGTGCAACTATTTCTCGTAAAAGAAGAGAATAAAGAGTGACTTCGGGTTGAAAGAATGAGGTACGACTTCTGTAGTATTTTGTTTCTTTGTTTGACATCATTGTCATCTGATCTTACATCTTGTCTAACCATTTGAGTATTTTCTTTCAGGTCTTCGTAAGAATCATTCACTTCATATATTGCAAAGTTTCTCCCATACCTACTTCCATCATTGCTGATTCGGTGATTTTATAACTTTATTTCAGTATGAATTACTATATGTCTTCTACGGTGTTAATTTGTGCTATATATTTGCAACAGACAAATTATTTTAGTTCAACACCAAAAAAATTCCATGTCTGTACAGATGTGTAGATTTTATTTAACAAACTAAATAAAAGAAGAGTAAACGTATTAGATCTTATTGAAACTAAATATAAAAAATTGTTTAACACTAAATTGGATGACGCAAATCATATAGATAGATACTATGTGTTTTATAAGCCGTATTTTGAATCATATCTGAAAGAGAAGAACCTAAATACAAAAGCAAAGTACTTGTATTAGTTTGGTTAACTAAATTTGGCCTATATTATATTTGCTCTATAGTCTATAATTCACCACCTTGTCAGTCAGGTATCTCCATGTTTGAAATTGACTTCTTTGTGGACAGTCTAGCACTTCCCCTTTTGTTGGATTGTGGATAGTATGTTATTTCTACCAATGAAAATGAGCCTTTTTTGGGTGAAAGTAGTATATGTACCCAGATTTTGATGTAATATCTCAATATCTCAATATTATAAATGTCTATCGGTAGTAAGAATATTTCAAAACTCAAAAGGAATATAACACTTTCAAAATTCATGAAGTATCTGACATTTGGAAGAAAGGAGTGTATGAACTATGAAGCATTGTACAACTCCGTGTTCCATATTCTGCATTGTCATGTTGATGAACAATTGGGTTGGAGTTGCTTATAAGGGATTTTTATATTTTAATAAGTGTGCTACATTAAACTTGTTGCAGGGATTTCGTAAACTGAAATATGTAGACTTTTCAACATAATACTCATTCACTGGGGCCTTTCTAAAGTATGTCCTTACAGTTGTAGCACTTTTCAGATATTCCATCCATTCGTCCATAAAGAAAAATGCGTTGGTGGTTATCTATTCTGATCATTATTCCTTTTTTCATTCCTAGGAACCTTGGTGGTGGGAACCAATTGGAGGTGTTGTTCTTACGGGACTGTATGCATCTTAAAGAAGTGAGAACTGCAGCATCTCTCTCTGTCTGTCTTTATGTCTCTCTCTCTAAAAACAAAAGAAAGTATTTCATGGGCAGGATGTGAGAACCCAAACCCATTACTTGCATTACTTGTCTTATGCCTTAATAACATGCTTGTTTCATGCCTTAACATGTTAGATAATTCTAATTGTTCATGCCATACTCACATGAGAGTATTATGTGCCTAGTTGCTTGAATGCCTTCATTGCCTTGCTTGCCTTGCCTCAGTGCCCCGAGGTTTGCCTTAGCATGTTAGCACTGAGAGACTTGTTATAGTTCTATTGTCCATCATAGATGACCTAGAACGTTCACCTTGATCATAGTAGGTTTGATTGGAAGTTTGGAAACCTTCCTGCTTTGTTTTGGCCTTAGCGATTTCCCTCGTCTCCCGTATTGCTTGTATTTCGTCGTGCGATATGTTCATTGAGTTCCCGGCCTTGTATTGAACTCTTAACCATGGTTAAACAAGCCTTTTCCATGCCCAAGTTACCATAGTTTTATTAACGTTTGATCCGGGTTTGATTCGTCAACCAATCGTCGCATGATTCGAGCCTTGTCCTACCTTGTTCCGGGTGTTGTTCGGGTGTGTTTCGGACTTGTTTTGAGTGGTGTTAGACCCTAGAATGGTTGCCCACAAGTTTAGGACCCTTTAGGACATGTTTAAGTCAAGTTTTGGAGCCCCAGAAGTTCAGGCGCCCGCATGGATCGAGTGAGGCGCGCGCCCCAGAAGCTGAGAGCAAATGAAAATCAGGGGACCTAACCTGTATCTGAGGCGGCCGCATGGCCATGACTGAGGCGCCCGCCTCAGCCTTCTTCCAGCTACGGGAAATTTTCTCCCTTTTCTGCCTTGTCCGACCTTTGACCCCTTAAACCCCTTCCTAATTGGCCCTAATCCTACCTATTAGACACTAATCAAGTTAGATTAGCCCTAACCTCAAGCTACCTCCACTTGACATGTGGATTCCACTATCCCCCTCCTCTTGCCATGTGGTATTCCACCCAAACCATGCAAGGTATATAAGCCTTCCTCTTTGCTAATCCAACCAAAGCCTCCATTATCAGATTTCTCTTCTCTCTCTCTTGCCATATTAGTGTGTGTAGAGAAAAGGTGAGACTAGTGTGTGTCTACTCCATGGATTGAGCTCCCGACCTCCGTTTGCCAAACCGAGACCACCGGAGTGAAGCTACCGACAAGGAGATCATTTCCATCCGATTACTTTGTGTCCATTCCATCTCTTTCTTGGGTGTAAGGTAAGCTATCGATTCCCCTTAGGATGTATGCTAGATATGCCATGTCCCCCTCTTCTTGTAATTCCCATGCTCCTACCATGCCCTTGCCATGATTGTTGATGAATTGGTCTTTGAGATTTTGATTAATATGATCATCTTGTTAATTTAGTCCTATGCCTAGAATTAAATATGTTCTATGCTCTCTTAGGAACAACTAATGTTCTTGGACTATTGGATTTTGATGACTTTTGGAAACTAGGAATTCTAGGGTTCCATATGCCATGATTTGCTCATCTTATTGAATTGGGTCCTATGTTGAGAATTAAATGTGTTCTATATCCTCCTATGAATAATTAATGTTCTTGGACCGTTGCAATTTATCAACCTTTGAAATAATAATTCTAAGGTCCCTTGAAATTGGATTGTGGACAATTCTTAACTACGGTTGTTAAATGGATTAACGACCTAACCGATCATATACGCGAACTTAGAAAAGGGTTTGTGATGCATTTAGCGTCCTAACTCTATTGGATGAATTGTTAGAGACGACTCAACGGAGTCAAGTTTAGCGAGCTATTGAACAATACCGGCTCACCGATCAATCCCTACGACGTTCTAAAACACGTTTCCCTTAGAATAATAATTCTTGACCTTGAACTTGAATTGATTGCCTTGCTTGATCTTGAATGTCATTTTATAGAATACTTGATTGACATGTGGGTTCGCTCTTGTCGAACCCAACCCTACTTGGTTATTGATGAGAATAATTTACTTGTCATGAACGAGATCGCTCTTGTCGACCTCGTTCTCTACTTGAGAATTTTGTTAAGTATACATTACTTGGCATTGCATGAGTCCAGCTGGCATCCTGTCCTTGTTCACACACGCCTCCACTGTGGCCACAGTGGGGAAGTAGCTCCCTTGTTGCATCAATACGAGTACCATTGGTTCTATCCCGAGCATTCCCTCGGAAGGTCGATGTACTTACACGCATCTGACACATGCACGCTCAAGATAACGCTTGTATGCAGGAACTACGTAGCGGCCCGGCTCTCCATATATCCTTATCCTATGTGATTTAATTATGCGCACTTATGTGAAAAAATGTGCATCTTGGATATATGATCTCTATGCTTATGTGACTATAACTTGCCTTGTATGTTGCATATTGCCATGACATGCATGATTGATAGCTTACGAGTCTTTATGACTTACCCTTTCCCCTTTACTGCTTTAGATCCTAGCAAGACAGGTCCTGCTCGTTGAGATTGCTGTGTTCGTGCCTTGTTACCTTTTTGTTCCGCCGTCGATCTCGAAGAGGTGGTTTAGATGTCTCCTTCCTCTTGCTTTGTATTTTGTAAGGACGACGGGTTAAAGCAAGTCAATTAGACTATGCTTGGGTATTTGTATAAAACTTGCTTGTGTAACTCTTGTTAGCTACTAGTAGTTATCTCACTTGTAGTACTTGTATCCCTTTTGTGCCGGCATTGTGTAAGCCGAGCTTTGGTTAACTTGTTATTATCCCACATGTATAAGTCTTCCGCTGAGCATCCTATTAGCTCTTATTTAATTCTTGTCCATAAAATGTTAGCTTGGGTTCCGGCATGTAGTGTCGCCGATGACTTGGTTTAAATTGTTTAACTGTTATATCAGGTTTGAAAAGTTTTAAAAATACCGGCCCTTTGGTGCCGAGGCGTGTTACGTCTCTAATGTTGCGTCACGTCGTTTTTAAAAAAATTAAGTCCTTGCATGTTTTATTGCCTACTTGTTTTCCCTCCTTATTTGGGCGGTCCGACCCGCGGTTCCACCTCGGGCCCGGGCTGGGTCGCCACACAGGAGGAGGTTGAACGCTTTATGATAGCTTTATAAAAATTTTATTGCCAAATGTAACAATATAGGCTTGCTATAAACTTTGCATATTAATTCAGTTACATAAGAAACAAACTTTAATTTAAAACTGACTTTCCATACTTCAAATTGGTAAACCAGAGAAAGGTGTGCACAACAAAAAGAAGTGAAACTGAGCAACAGTTGTACATCAAGAGTTACACAAGGAAGATAAGTACTTTATGTTTCTGTTTTGTTTTTTTTTTGCGAAACATAAATCAAAGTAAAAATAATTCTTTTTTACGATTAATTATTTCCTAATAGATCATTAAACTATTCATGTTAATCTATATATCTTTTGACCACAACTGTACTTGTCTACGTGAATCATCGCTGTTGTTATTGACATAGTTGCAACATTTAGGTTGTTGTCCCTTTAATTCAGATCATGTTATATATTTGAGTCACACAAGTGACTCATGTTTCTGTTTTGGTGTGTGTCAGCTCCAGTATTGCCTTTCACCATGTTTTTTTTTTAAACATTTCGTATAAGATTTTTATTGCTAACTATATCAAAATGTAATTCATGTTATAATGAGTAGACTGAGCATTAATACAATCAATTTTTTTGAAACCCTTTTCAATTTTTTCTGCTAGACATAAAAGAATGCCTCAATTTACTGGTATGTTGGGTTTGTAAATATTTGAGGATGTGGTTATTCTTTGTAGATTATCATGGATGTTCATCAAATTGTTTTGTCTATATTGAGCTTTAAAATAGTGGAGTATATTTGAATGTATATTGCCAATTCATAACTACTTCTGGTATTTCTTTAAGTCAGTTTAGGAAATAAAATTTCTGGATTTGTGATATAAGTTGAACATAAATGTTTTCAAATTGCATGGAGGCTTCCTATAAATTTGAAAATTAATTCAGTTACATAACAAAAGTTACATTAATCTGAAACTAACTTTTGATACTTCAAATTGGTACCACAGATAAAGGGAGGCCCAAGATAAAGAATTGACCCTCAGCAGCAGTTGTACAGAAAGAGTTACATAATAAAGATAAGTGATTTATTTTTCTGGTTGGTTTTTTGCAAAACATTAATCACAGTAAAAATAATTATTTTTACGATTCATTATTTGCTCATACATTTTATTATTATGTTTTTTTTCCAAAACATACATCATGTGAATAATACTTCTTTCAACTGCTCATTATTTGCTTATCATTCTAATTTTGTACTTCCCACAAAAACTTACACAATGAATACACAAACTTCACTATAAATTGAAAAATTACAAAACAATAAGACTTACCAGGAGTTCCAATGATTTTTTTGGTGTAACGTAGTTGTTGATAGTAGTTGATTTCGTGATCTTCATAGCAATTATAAGTTAACGACTTTCGAACAAAAAAATTCCTCTGCTTAATAGACAAAGATGAATAGTTTATTGTCACCATAAACTACATCTAACATAACAACAACAAAAATACTTACTAAACCTATATAAAAAAATATCTTCTGCACTCTACATCCAACCTCTTTGAAATTAGTATATACATATATTTTTTTTCATGTTTATAGAAAATGCTTATTTGAGATCACACATCCTTGCTGGATGAAAGGAAGAGTATGAGCTGAACATGTATATCACCTGAAAATTGACATCTAACTTTGCAATATAATTATTTAAAAAAAAACAGACCTACATGCTTTTAAGAACAAATATCTCTGTTACTTGTTTATTTATCTTCGAATTAAGGAATTGAAGAAACCAACACTAAACTGTAAACTGCAAACAAAAACAAAACAAAAAACGTACATGTACAATGAACTGTTACTTCATAAACACCAGCCAGCTTTAAGAATCTGTCATGAATCTGCTTACATTTAATCTTTGTCGCCCTTCATTTAGTTGCTTGTTGTATATACCAACTCTTTATCAAATGTATGAGTATAGAGTTTAAGAATAAGAGTATACATGAGTGGAATTGGAAGGTAAATAGTCTAATACACTGAAACTAAATATATATAATCTTCTCAAGTTAAGAAACAACTTATGTGCACATCTGTTTTCCAAAAAGCTAATCATTATGTTTATATGTGGTTTTGTGCCAATTTTTTACTGCTCAGCCAATTACATTATGGTTACTTTTTAAGTTTTTGTTTAGGATTTGAAAGAATATATAAAATTATTAGTTGGAGCTGTGTGGACAATTCATCAAAATTACAGCTTTTATAAATCGAATAATGTGCCCATCTGTTTGTTATAAAGCTAATCATTATCTATATATATATGATTTAGTTCCACTTTTCCAGCTTACCCAATTAGATTATGGAAGCTTTTTAAGTTTTTGCTTATCATTTCAAAACATATTTACTTTTATTACTTGAGTCATGTGGGCATGCAAATTGCAACTTTACTTAATCGAATTATGTGCTCAAATTGTTTTAAAAAAGATAATCATTATCTTTACATATGCTTTTGTTCCAATTTTTTACAGCTAAACAAATTATATTATGGATACCTATAAGTTTTTGGTTTCCATTTCAAACATAGTTAATTTTATTAGTTGCAGGTGTGTGGACAGTCTGTTCGATTTGACTCTTCATATACTTACTAAATTTTGTTTTACTTAAAGGATGAAACTAAAATCTTTTTCAGTAAAAACAACTTTATGATATATTTGTTCTCTGCCCAATGCATATCTGCAAGTTTATATATGTGCATGTTTTCTATGAAGATTTTATGTATATATATCTATATGATCTGATATTCGATTATCATATATACTTACTCTAATTAAAATAGGAATAGTAGAGTTTTAAATATATACTCTGATTTTGTGTATATATACTCTGATTTTGTACATATATTCCTTAATTAACTGCTTTCTAACTTTAATTTGGTGTATACTGTTAATTAACTGTCTTCAAACGTTAATTAATTGCCTTCTAACGCTAATTAAATGCCTTTGTTACTTAACTGTCTTCTAATGTTAATTAACTGCCTTCTGATGTTATGTATATACACTCTGATTTTGTGCATATATTTGTGCAAATTTAACTATGATTTTGTGAATATATACTCTGATTTTGTTAATTAACTGCCTTCTAGCTTTAATTTGGCATTTATAAAATTTTAGTATTGAAACTGTTAGTAGATTAAATAGTAGTGTTTTGAATTTCATAAATTTTGAAAGTGTTTTACATAAGTATCTACAATATAAATTTTGTAAGTGTTTTACATAAGTACCTGCAATAAATTTTGAAAGTGTTTTACTGCCTTACAATTATCAATTTTGTTAATTAACTGCCTTCTAACTTTAAGTATTCAAACTGTTTGTAGGTTAAATAGTAGAGTTTTGAATTTCTTAATTTTTTTTAATGATTTTTAAAATTTTGTATTTAATGTACCAATGTGCACTTTGATAATAAACCATTAAGTAGGAACTTAATAATATAACTCAGGATTACCATGGAGCTTTTCCAAGTACAATGCACCGAAACTAAGACAATAGGATGTATGGAATTTCATCCCTTACAAAAGAAAAAACAAAACAATACCAAGATTCTCTATTTCCATCCATTCAGCCTTCTTTGTCAAAAAAGATTCATAACTCCCCACCCATGTAGTTATCTTAGTTTTTCATTTGCTCCTTCTTCAAAAGAGAGAACTAACCATCTACCTTACATTAGCTATGGACTTTTGCAACAATGCTCAATCTTTTTCAATCTTCACTTGGATTTTAGCCATCTTCTCATTTCCATGCCCACATAACTCATCCATTAGTGACCTCTTCAACGTTGAGCCTATCACCTCATTAGAAACAGCTATCTTTGTTGCCTTTTTAACTAGCGCTGCAGCCTCAACAGTTTCGTTGTTCAACTGTATAAACTATACAATGATGAGAATTATTTTTATTAAGTAATATTTATGAGAAAAAAATTATGACATACCTCATGCAATTCTTTTATTTCTGCAACATCCATCCTTGGAAAAAAATCGTAATCATCATGAAGATGTCCAAAATATTTTGTAATCAAAGTTTCATCCTTTATGACTTTTACAACTTGGTAGACATCTGTATTATATCCAATTTGCCCTGCTTTAATCTGAATCTTGAAGATAAACTTCTTATCAACCAAAGATTCAATTTCTCTTGGTATTACCTGCTAAAAACATTCATTTACCGTCATTCTACCTTTGAACCGATGGAGGTTGTGCCTCCATCGCCACCAGATCCTCCGCCTATTAAGCCATCTCCTTCCTTTGTTGTTGTTCTCGCGCCTCCAACCTCGAACTCTCCATCTTTTGTTATCCTCTGTCCTCATACAAGGGTGAACCAGCTTTAAAACTTTCTCCAGCTATCATCGAATCCCTTGCAAAACCGTTTAGCCATGCCTTGATAGGGAAGTTCTCCCATGGTCGTCCTTCCATGGAAGCAACACACAAATATTTTCATACTATAGGCCTAAAAACAGCCTTCACTATCGGCCATCTCGACGCCAAACATGTCTTGATCCAAGCTCACCATGACGAAGACTATCAACGCCTATGGATCAAGGATCGCTGGTTCTTGGGAAAATATCCGATGCGGGTTTTAAATGGTCTCCGACTTCCTAGATGTTGAAAGTTCGATTGTCCTGGTTTGGTTCTCTCCGGGTCTCCCGATTCATCTATTTGCTAAACCGCTCTTTTTTTCGATTGCTTCATTGTTTGGTAGGCCATTAATGTTAGATCACCCTACTCTCAATCTCACCCGCCCTAGTGTTGCTAGAATCGTGTCCGAAGTTGACTTGCTCAAGCCGTGTCCTTCTAGGATTTGGGTAGGCGTGGAGGAGTTTATCCAGTTTCGGCAGCCTTTAGAGGCGAGAATATGCCACTATATTGTAATCATTGTCTTCGACAGGGGACATCAAGAACTCACTTGCAAAGCGAAGAACCCAGTTCCTCAATCTCGAGAATATCCCCAAGCCCGCCTCCTCCTCCACCGCCAAAGATGGACCCCAAAAAAGACTTACCTGTTTCGAGAAGAATAATCTACCTAATCTAGTTGACCCTATTGATATTTCTTCTGCTTTGCCTGATAAAGGTATTGATCCAAATACTGTTGATATTAATAATATTGATTCTGAATGTATCTCCCCGCATGCATCCAAGCAGGACCCTCTTAATTCCACATCATCTCAACATGCGAATTTAGATGGTTCTTTCTCCTATTGATGTTGATCCTAGCCCGACTAATCAAGCCGAAGAAGTATCTTCTTCGATCTCCACAATTCTCCACAATTCCTCCAAGATCATCTACGGCATCTACTACTAGCATTGGCTCAAACTCGTCCATTATCACAGTTATGATCAATCGGCCAAAGCAACAACGTCCATCCAAACCGCCAAGCTCCCCTCAAGACTCGACCATCCCAGCCTTCTAATCCCCAAGTTATGGTGCCGAATGGATATTCCTCTAGCAGACCTTTCGCCTCGCATCTTGTGCCCATTCCAAACGACTTGTAGCCCATCACAAGTGCAACCTTCTTCATCGAATGCTGTTCCATTTGACCTCACAGAAGGTAACCGGTCCCCAATTCAAACATCTCCATCTCATAGTCATAAAAATCTTTCTTCCAACTGAGCCCCAACTCCTCCCTTTCGCCTCCTGCATAAATACCCAAGCCACTATACAAAGACACCACCTCCTCGGCCATCCTATGAACATTGTCTCCCCTAATAAATTTGTCGTTTTGCAAACTATCGAAGAGGAAGATTCTGATAACGATCACGCCCAATTTGAAGCTCTTGATCTTGACACCCCAAGTCTCAGAAGGTCGAAGCGTCGTACGAAGAGTCGTTATCGTAATTATTAGATTTCTTTCTTTGTTTTAACTGGCTTTAATTTCTATTTCTTTCTCCAAGGTAAGGCTCCTTTGTCCCCCCTTTTAAGGGTAAGGTTGGTTGTCCCCCTTTAAGCTTGTTTTCCTTTTTTCCATTTATATTAAAAAAAACATATTTTTTTAATTCAAAAAATAAAAATAAAATAAAGAACTTAATTATGTATTTTTTAACATGTTCTAAATAATGTACTCACCTCATCCGCATATTTAGTTTTAAGAGTTGTTGCGGATTGACCAATTAATTCATTAGATTCTTTATCCCATAGTAAGAACGATGTGTTTCTTGTGATATCGACGACACGCAATTGAAGCTTGTACCTGCATTGTGCATTTTGTAAGGAAAAACAATAAAAATTTTCAATCTGAAAATATAACTGTTTAAAAAATTCAGACATGATATTACCAACTGCATCAAATGAGTCGCATCTGTCGCAATAAAACTTTCCAGCAGCAGGAGTCATTTTCTTAGGACAACGAGTACATGCAATGTACCACCAATTCATTCCTGAATCTATGAAATCCACTCTGCCATGAACCCAATAGCTCCCTACCTGTTAAAAATATTATTTTAGTTTACAAATTTAGTTTGAAAGCAGAATATAGAATATTAGTTCTAATAATTCAAATGAAATTTACAACGTATTATTACCTCATTCATCTCATGGAGCTGCTCTATTGTCCTAATCAGCTCCTGCGAGCTCTCGAATTCTTGAACTGCAGTCTGTCCTCCTTCGATTGGTATGGTAGTTATTGGCATGATTGCTTTACTATTCGAAATCAGACTAATATGGAATAGCAACAGACATTAGAAATGGTTTACATTTATTATGTGTTAATGGATTTTTATTTAGTAATATCAGTAGCATAAATAATTACTGTAAAATCTTACATACCAGTTACGGAAATTATATATTTCTTCTATTTCTTCATTGATAATGACTTTACTAACATAGAAAGTGTTTGATATTCTAACCACATCGCGAAACTTTCTTGCGCAACACAGTTGAAGGAGTATTATGACAAGTTCTTCAACAATTTTAGCTAAATGATTCATCAACATATCAACATATTCGCCCCACAATATGCATGCGAGTGTTTTCCCACTACAAACAAATAACAGTCAATATTGAAATTATGGAATTTATAAATTACATCATGAAAAACACAGTAGATAGATTTAAATGATTTAACTCATCATCTTCTAAAATAATATCTATCATTTGTGCATGTCGGCCTGCCAACTCTTTTTGCTGTGGCGAGTTCCTTGCCTTCAGCTTTCCTAGTACATCTTTACAACATTGGAAAAAAATTTAGAAACTGCATAATAAATTTGGAAATAGAAACTGATTTTCAAAATGATCTTACCAATCAATTGTGACTCCTCAACTTCATCTATGTTGGAAAAATAATCAAACGATTTCTGATCATAGATTTTAAGTGGGAACTTTTCATCAAAAATTTCAGTAACCACTGTTTTCCCAAGAAACATAATTTTATACTTCCCAACTGTAGTTTTAAACTTCATTATGTTATCAGCTACTACAAAATATTTTATAGCATATAAATGATTTTGTTTCAGCATGGATTTGAATTTGCCTATGTGTTGTTGCTTGATAGTAGCATGAATCTTGGAACCCTGAGGAATGATGGTGAATCATATACAATAAAGAACACAATAAAAACAGTTGTTAATATAATGAACAGAAAGACTGGAAAATGAATTTATACCTCCTTGACATGAAAGATGCATTCCAAACTGTAAATTGTAGCATTATCATTAAAAGTCGGCACACTATAAATGTGGGCTAATCGAACTTTGACTACCCATTCTGTTTTTGAAGGATTCAGTTCGTGAATCTTGCTAAAAAACAGAGGCATTTTTTCAGATTTGGAGAGAGCTTTTAATCTTTGATGCCCAGAAGACATTCTTGGTGTGATGTGGTGTGGTAAAGAATTTGGAAGAAGTAACTGATATTTATACTACCCAGCTTCACCACCACCTGGTGACAGCTGTTATATTTTTATCTCAAAGGACCCAATCTTCGGGAAAACCAACTGTTTCATTAAAGAAAAAATATAATTTTTACCAAATGTATCTTTGTTGTTTTTCTCACTTCTTTTTACCATTTGTTTTCAAATTTATCATCATTACTTGCAACACTTTTTCACTAACCAATCATATTACATGCAGGTGATAGCTGTTATATTTTGATCTCAAAGGACCCAATTTTTACTAACCAATGAAA
The DNA here is from genome assembly GCA_013146195.2 of Codonopsis lanceolata. Lineage (NCBI taxonomy): Eukaryota > Viridiplantae > Streptophyta > Magnoliopsida > Asterales > Campanulaceae > Codonopsis > Codonopsis lanceolata. The sequence goes on along the minus strand of CM028377.1, from coordinate 100,344,337 downwards.
TTACATGCAGGTGATAGTTGTTGTATTTTGATCTCAAAGGACCCAAGCTTTGGCAAAACCACCTGTTCCATTTCAGAAAAAAATATAATTTTTAGCAAATGTATCTTTGTTGTTTTTATCACTTCTTTTTACCATTTTTTTCAAATTTATAATCATTACTTGGAACACTTTTTCACTAACCAATCAAATTACATGCATGTGACAGCTGTTATATTTTGATGTCAGAGGACCCAATTTTCACTAACCAATGGACCGAACCTTCGGGAAAACCATCTGTTCCATTTCAGAAAAAAAAAAAAATTTTACCAAATGTATCTTTGTTGTTTTTATCACTTTTTTTTACCATTTTTTTTCCAAATTTATAATCATTACTTGGAAACTTTTTCACTAACCAATCAAATTACATGCAGGTGACAACTGTTATATTTTGATCTCAAAGGATCCAAGCATTTCTTCTGGAAAACAACCTGTTCCATTTCAGAAAAAATATAATTTTTGCCAAATGTATCTTGTTGTCAGTCCATATTTTGGCTGTGTATGCTTTGTAATTTCTTGATGTACAAAAAGTAATCTAAATAATTTCTTGATGTACAAAAAGTAATCTGAATGACAAATAACTGTGGGCCATTCATGGTTTCATTTTACAATGATTTACTTTTTAAGATTTACGGTTTTACCCCTAAGTTATCCACAAAATACATTCTATTTTTAGTATTGTGTTTTAGGCGGGAACTTTCCTAAATTGGAAAACTATTTTGCTTTTATATATATACAGATGTATAATGGGACCGGTGGTGTCTCAAACTCCAATAGCTTTACACACCCCAATATCTTTATCTTAATAATAAATATTATTATATATGCAATTGTAGAAAATTAATTTGATATCCAAATAAAACAAACCAACCTTCTATTTATAGAAAACATATGTACTTTTTAAAAACAAAAAATTACAAAAATAATTTTTTTAATAAAAAATAATCAAAAACAAGAAAAAAACATTTTTTTGGTAAATAAATTATTGTCATGTTTAACCCGACATTCATTTGTTGTGCTAGAAATAATTGAAAATGTAAATTAAAGGAAAATAATTATTGAGAAAAGTAAAATATGTAGTACTCCGTGATAATAAGATATTTAATTATTGACATTGGGGACATAAAATAAAAATGATGCAGTGAATAGTAGTAAGAAAGAAAGGGAGTATTTATGATTAGGAGACAGTGGTTAGCATGTGAAATGCAAGAAAAGATAGTTAACTTGGTATCTCCAACAGGACAAGAACCTCTGAAAGTCATCATGTTTCTCATACCATGTCAGTCTGAGTAGAAGCACACAATTGACGAATAAAATAATCCAGATGCTAGTATAAAGTTACCAACGCGTGAATATAATGATGACACTACATCTCACTCAAAAGGGAAAAAAGGGACAACAAACAAGCATAGGCATTATAACACCTTGCTCGCTCTAAGATCAATGGTTTTTTTAGCATTAGCAACCCAGGGAAAACTCAAGCCACTCCAGAACTACAAACCACCAAATCCCCTACCTGCCCATTGGAATTACTCCCAATATTACTAGTATCACCAGTGCAACGGGCACACTACGGAATCATGTTTCAAGCTCAAGAATACCATCCAGGATATCATTGAAGAAAATATAGCTTTTAGCATAGAAGATCATGGACAAAAGATGAATAAGCGATTAGGGGCTCATAGAACCCCAGGTACTCCTCAACCCCCGAATGAATTTGTGGCTATTACAGATAGTCCACTGCAAAATTGGTATACCACCACCGAGGCTCTCCTGACAACAACATACTTAGTTGACCTCTTTAGATAAACTCTTTCCCCTCCTTTCTTTTTTTCCTCAGACTGGTCATCTACCAGCTTGCTCCATGCTCATAAAATTGAGGACCTTTTTATTTTAAGGACCTCTCTCAATGTTTTTGCGAATTCCTTGGTTGCACATGCGTTAAAAAATGAATTAACTGAATTAAATGAAAACATGATAATTGAACTAGTTAATAATGAATTACTTTAAAAAGTGGACCAAAAAGATAAAGAATATTTAATCGAGCTCACAAAGTTGGTCAAATAACGAGAGGAACGCAAATCGGCAGCAGTAGAAGAAGACTTATCAACCATCAATCTGGGGTTGAACAGTGAGATCAAAGAAGTCAGGATTGGAAGTTATCTTCAAAGGGAAGAAAGAGCGGCTTTGGTCAGCTTACTTAAATAGTTTTCAGATGTTTGCGCATGGTCTTACGAAAACATGCTGGGGTTGGATCCAACAATTGTGGAGCATCGGATTCCTACATACTCTGATGCTAAGCCAGTGAAGCAGAAGCTCCATAAAATTAAGTCTGAATGATCACTAAAGGTGAAAGAAGATATTATAAAACAACTGCGCATCAAGTTCATTCAGGTGGTTGAATACCCAATCTGGCTATCAAATATAGTGACAGTACCGAAGCCTAATGGAAATATTCGAATTTGTTTGCGCATACTTTAACTTGCTTCGTCTTTTTATGTTTTTTTGACAAAGAGTAGTTCTTTCTTAAGATTATCATAACTAATCAACTCACCAACATACGGTGGGTCGGGTCAATAAGATATGTCTTACATAAAATACTTGTAAAACCGTCCTACCTAAATTTTTGCCAATGACAAAAATTTTCAAAGGTATGTTCATCAGAATTTCTAAGTTCATTTTCGAAGATGTTTACAAATCATATATGGAGTATAAACATAGGGCTTCATTAGTCAATTTGTTCCGGACAAAGAGTTCACTATTTTATTTTGAGATGTTTCACTTAAAAAATTTACTTTCAAAAATTAATGCATGCATAAAAATATCATTTTATTATAATGAGATACTAATTAAAAGTGTCATTTAAAAAATATGACTTTTAAACGGGGTCTTTTTATCCGAATGGAAAGGGTATTGCTTACCTCATTTGCCCATTCAAACTATTTATATTTTAATGTGCATGAGCATAAAAAAAAAATTATAGACAAGGGTGATAGAAGCTTATATTCAATCATGAGCATATATGTTAAGGAAAAAAAAATTACGTACAAAACGACGCCATTTTGTATTAAGAAGCTCAATCAAAAACTCTATTGAATTATTTTTCTTCTTAGTTTATGGTTTTAAATTTAATTAATGTTTATTGATCATCTTTCCGTAGATGATATCTATATGTATATAAATTTTTCTTAGTTAGAATTGTTTTTGAGCATTTTCGATCAAATTATGGACCATATGGATTTTAATATTACGACTATATTTTTTTATTCAAATTATTAAATAAGAAGTTAGAAAAGACCATTTTACGAGTATTTTCTGTAAAACAGATTTTATGACCCGACTTAACGTGTGTTGGTGGGCAAAACTATTAGAATGTGAGACTTCGTCTAGCACTTTCTAGTTAATTTCCACTTAATCTTCTAATGCACTCCAACCTAATTTTTTTTTCTCATAATACAATCTTATGTTACATTTTATCTCACTTTGCCCCCAGGCGGTTAGCAGCATTAGAATAATAACAAAATTAGTCATGTAATTTTCAATTTACTGTGAAGGGTATTTTGGTCCAATTCATTGCAAAGGTGATTTTATAATTTAAATTCATGGATTTGTATTTAATCTTTATTTATTTTTGTTAATATTTAATTTTTTGGAACATTGCTTTATTAGTTAAGTGGGTTTAAAATTAATTGACCAAAATACTCTTTATTGCAAAAATGAAAAATATACCCTTGCACATGAAAAATATATTTTTAACGCTGCTAATAGCCAGGGGGTAAAGTGGAACAAAAGGTAACGATAAATGACATTATGAAAAAAATATGGGATTTGGTGGATACTTTAATAATATATTGACAAGCATTTTGAGGGCTTTGAAAGTGTTAGAAATTCTTAGTTTATAAATATGATTTTAGCCAACTTGGTTGATTTCCTTTGGGAGGTCATTAGTGGGTTGACTAACGTTCAATGTGTCATAAATTATGAAATTCAAAGTTGTAATTTAGTGGTTAAAATCCATTGTTCAAAGACGTATTAATTGTGAAGTATATTACTTTTAAGTATTTGATATGGTTTTTCAAATTGGAGTAAGAGAGATGAAGTTGTGTATTATTTAACTACACGGATTGTGAACTTAGTGTTCAAAACAAATAAAGTAGTAAACAATTAAGCTCATTTGAACTCTTATCTTTTATACTAAAGTCTTTGAAAGTTTCTAATGAGCTACTTTGTGATCTAACAAATCCTAACGGGGTTAATCTTAGTATTAGTGAATTGGGACTTAGTGTCAATTCCTAAACTTAGAAGCCTTGTTCAACAACCATAAGTTTAACAGGGGCCAAAATGAAAAGTAAACATAAACAACTTATTATTACACTTTATGAATAATCATTAGTTTTGGGAGGTTTTCCTTTTCTTTTGCTTGGCTTTTAGTAAGGGTTTTTTGGGAAAGGTAAAGAGGGTAGCGGCATCATGTTATATAACAATGTCGCTGTGTTATCATTTTTTATTTCTCCGCCCGTTGCTCTGTTCTTATTTGCTAATCCATGTGATGAAACAAACAAAATCTAGCTTAATGAGATAGCAGTTGAAGTGAACATAATCTTGTGTGCGGATTAGATATGTGTTCTGTGATCGTTTTATCCACGAAGGAAATTGTCGGTACCTGAAATCGCACGAGTAAGGGGCAAGGTTTTCTCTACGGCTCGATTTGATAAGTTTATTAACTATTCTTTAATTTTTATTTTATTGACATGCAATTCGTGTTTGAGATGTATGTTGTTAGTGACTGAAATTGCTATTTCCAACAGAATGTTTTTCAAAATATACATGACAACTCCAATGTTACTATTAAATCTTTTGATTAATGAACTTTTCTGATTTGGATCTAATTTTTTTTTATTTTTAGAACTACACTTTTATATAACCTTATTCTTACTTTTTCATCATATTTACATATTTACATAAGCTTTAAAGAAAATTCCACATCAAACTAATATTCATAATCAAATCAATTATTTTTTTTAATCCGTGTGTTGTGTACGATAACTTTGGTTGGGGGGAGTATCAAATTCTGGAGTTTTTTGTTTTTCAATTTGTATTTTGTACAACTCTGATGATTACGGAGCGTTAAGTTGGACTTAATTTGGGGGCTAATGTACACTCAAAGTAAGGATGTCCCATCATTTGCATTTTGCGGTATGCATATTTTAATTAGAACGGATCCACCAAACCATGAAACTGAATCAAACAAAATAAAAAGAATTGGTTTGGTTTACGAACCAAATCAAATCAAATCGAACCAAACTTATATTATTATTATTATTATTATTATTATTATTATTATTATTATTATTATTATTATTATTATTATTATTATTATTATATATAAGGATAACTGCATAAAAAACCCCGACCTATTTTAGGTATTGTAAATTAAACACTGACAATTGTTTATAGGCTTATTGAAACCCAATTTATTTTTTATGTTTCAATTAGAACCCTCCGTCCATTTAATCCGTTAAATGTTAATGGTCTGCTGAGTAGAATGCCGACGTGACATCCTACGTGGACTAATTTTATTCCATTATAAACATTGTACAAATTTTGTAATTTCATAAAAAACCCTAAAAAAATACAGAAATTTGTCCAACCCCTTCAACTGAAGCAAGCTGATTCAATTAAAAAAGTTGTTACATGATCATCATTTTCCAATTCTTTAAAGCAAGCTGATTGAATTTTAAAAAAATGCAACATTACAATTGGACTGTATATCAAAAACGAATATGAAACAGAGAATATAATAACAAAATGCAACATTTTAAAGTCCAATTGTTGTGACTCAATTTTTTGGACATAATCAGTCTTAACTATTGCTCTTTAATAAGTACACATGACTAAATAATCTTTTATTTGTGGCCACTTAAAGAATTTAGTATGCTTATATCCATTATTTTACGGGCGGTTTATGCGGCATGAACAGAAATTGCCACCTCTAGATTTACATGTTCATTAAAAAAAATTATTATTATATTAATATTTATAATAATTTTTAGGAGTGAAGAATAGTAGGAAATTACATGAATAGTAATAAATATAATCTATATATCTATTAAAAGGAAAAAGTTTCCTTTTTTAGCATTTCCCACCAAAAATACATTACCAAAAATAGAATATCAATATTATAGTTTTGAAGGGATCCATTTGTAATATTTCTTATTCAATCCACGGTTTGTTCATTGGTTTCTCTTCAAAACAGTGGGCAACCCCTCGGTTTTGCTTCCACGATTTTGCAAGCCAGTTAAATGATGTTCTCTGTATAGAAAAGACAAGAGGGAAGGATGGTTTTATACACAATTTGCTGCTTAGACTATGATTGTCCATTGGAAACACAAAAACCTTGGAAGTTGGTATATGACTGAAACAATTAAATACATGCAGCCTTTTTATTTGAAATTACTACAAAACAACATTGGAAATAGAAACTCAAATTGAGGAGTATTGAACACGCCTTGGAAGAGAAAATAAAACCTATCGGTTGAAAATGAAAATCTCTCTTCACATTTTGATCCATTACCTTTGTATCCTCTCTTTCTCCTAAAACTAATGATTTACATATTCGCCGGTCAGATATGGCAGTGGAGACAACCTCCTTCTATCCCTCCTCCATAGTCGTTGCGTTGTCATCATCATCATCATCATCTTCAAATAGTCGTAAAGAAGCTCCCAAAACCCTAAGTCGCAATGTTGTTGGCGGATCAGTCTTGAAATCCTACAAATTCAGAGCCTTTGCGCTTATTCGGCTCGCTCTTGGCGCCGATTGCTTCTACAACCACGATTAATCCCTCGCCCTTCCTCAGTTTTGTAATCTATGTATTCAAGAAAGATAAGAACATGGACGATCTAACGAGGTCATTTCATTCTCTCTCTGTCTCTCAAAAAAGATACTTTAGTATTGAAAGAGAGAAACATAAGTCTAATAAATAATCGTTCTTTCTTGATTAGGGTTTCTTTCTCTGTGTTAAAGGTACAACCAGCTAGCTCTACTCTTTGGTGGGATTTTTGCGTTCCTTAAATTTAGCTGTAGAAATCTTTTCTAGATTTGATTTATTTTATGTTGGATTTTATTCTTATGGGTGTTGCTTTGATTTGTTGTTGTGTTGAGAATTTTGAAGCTAATTTGAGGAGAAAATTATACATTAATTATTTAGAAAGAATGAATCTTCAAATTGAAAAGGTTTTTTTTTTTTTTGCAGTATTTAAATGAATTTGTGAATAGATGTTCCAATCTTCATCCTTATTCTCTACAACCGGTTAGTTTTTGGATTGCGTGCAATTATTCAGGCTTTTGTTATGTTCATGAGTTGAATTTTACACTTAAAGTGGAGCAAATTCTGTTTAGAACATTCAGAAAGAGTCCAGTAAACTGGATATTTGGGTTTTGCATGTTTAATTGAGATCTTGATTTTGCTCACATTTTAAACTTTAAACCATTAAAATGTATGATTTCTTACTTTACCTCAGTAAATGTGAGAAACAATGAACAAGGTTACACAAGTAGCTGCAATTGAAGCAAGACAGGGATATTTAGATTCAGATACAAGTAGCTGCAATTGAACGCGCTAAAGAGTTTCAAAGGTAAATATGGTATTTGGAGAAAAGAATATGAATATTCAAATTCTGATTCTACTTTGAAACTTATGTGTGATCAGATCATAATGGCAAAAGCTTATGCAAACATTGTCAAAGCAAAGAAAGCAATTGGTCTCTATGATTTTCTAATTAAGCATTCCAGAAAAAGGAAAATTGCAGCCAAGGTATGTGTTTTGTTAATTTTATTTTGTATATTAATTTTATTTTGTATATTAAGTCTACGAGCTGTATCTTGGTTCTTATTCGAAGTTTCGTTTTCTTATTAATCCAGTGCACTTAATCAAGTAAAATAAATGGGTCATATATTGTTTTTAGAGCAAAGGACCAGTTTTATGTTTGTATTGTAGTAGCAAAAAAGTTAAGGGTTGTGCTTAGTCAACTAAAGCTAATGTTAATGCACAAAAGAAAAAGAGTAGCTGCCAAAATTGTACCAAAGCCTTTGCATAGCCTTCCTCTAGGTGATGTTATATTTCCCAGTTTTATTTCTTTGTTCTTAAATTTATAACATCTGAAACAAAAAAGGAATGGAGTCATGCTTGCAAATATAGTTGTCTTTGTATTACTATCCAATAATAATGTGATTACTTTGGCTAATAAAGAAAAAACTACCATGTCAGAACATATTAGAAGGGAAGATACCCATACCAGGGATCTTGCAGTAGCCTCTAGATTTTGCAAATATATTTTCCCATAGATTAAGAATACTTATGAGTTCAGCATATGACAATTTGGAGGAAAATAAATCAAAAAAAAAATCTTTATGTCAAGTAGAAGTAAGTCGGTTCAAAAAGAGAAGGCAATTTCTAACTAAGCGCCCCAAGGAAGTGCAACTTCATAGTCTCCTAAGGAAAATTTGTACATTTTGAATGACTCTATGCCCGCATCTATGGAAATTGATTAAAAGTTGCATTTAAAATTAATAAAAAAAATTTGTGCTTTTTCCCCATTTCTGCTATTTACACAGTTAATTGACAGTCACTGCGACGCCAATGGAAAGAGCTCGAGCACATAGTTCTTTGATATGACCAACTTATATTAGTTCTTCTTCAACACTACCATCCGAGAACACATAATTTCATAGGGAGGGAATTACCCATTCCAGAGCACCTCCAAATTTATAAAAATATATATATATATATATATATATATATATATATCCCTTAGATTACGAAGAGTTAGGAATCGCTTGTGACAATTTGGTGGCCCAATGAAGAAAATTTTGTTTGTTTATGTCAAGTATAAGAAAGTCAATTCAAAAAGAGCAGGCAACCCAAGGAAATGCCTAGGAATATAACAAATATCTGCCTTTTCCTTTTTACGAGCTCGGTTTCATGTTAGCTTTTGTTGTGTTTAGCCTTGCAAGTTATCAGGAACTTCTTTTTGTCATTAGTTAGGGGAAAATCTATTATTATTGGTCCTAGCAGTAAAAGAAACCATTATGTTGTCTGGTTGATTAATTACAAACATGCTGCTACTATACCATGATTTGCATCACTGAACCTCTGAAAAAAAAAACTTACATCTTTTCTTATTCAATTGTAGGTACTGGATGCACTAAATTGATTCTGGAATTTAACATTGTTCAAAATTTAGGGATAAAGTACTCTTCTTTTGGGAAAGGTGTACCAAATTAAACTCTCTATGTGTGTGGATTCTTTCTGTAGCTTTGGCTCGCATTAACAATCTCTAATTTAGTGCTAGGATTCTTTACGTTATTTGAATGGTGAAAGGATTGAATCGAAAAGTTGAATGAGAGATAGGGATAGATTTTTAATAATGTAAGAATGAAAGGGTGTCTACCAAATCACGGCCCACCTCATTTTCCTGAATTTGGAGCTTCACATTCAAATAATATGATAACTTTGATGCATAAGAACCATCTTTAATCATGTTTGGTACCGCTCGTAATGAACCGACCTTAGAATTTTGGCTCTTGGCGCTTATGTCCGCCCATGGATGCATAAGAACCATCTTTAATCATGTTCGAGGTTTGTCATTCTCACATTTAGCACATCTAATAGTCTTTCTCATTTTATGTTATCTCATTGTTCCATTAACCGCCATAAAAAGGGTAGTTGTGTCCGATCTTCTTCTTGCGTGTCCCATCTCTCTCCTCTCGATTTCCAAGCCTAGGGCTTGGAATTGAAATCTCGTTTTCCAATTCCGGTATGATCTCTCTATGTTTTTTCTTTACTTCTCACTATCATATTTGGTTTTTGTTGGTTCGGTTTGGTATGCCCATCCTGTTTTACTGTTGAAAGGTTCTCATCTTTGTGGATTCGAGGAATGTTAGTTGGAATTGAGGATAATTATTTTTTACATATATGAATAATCGTTCTATTGTATGCCTGACGTGACTATGGACAAAAACTTGGGATTTTTAATGCTATTTGCTTTCATTTTTATTAGTGGGCTTTTCATCATGTGATTTTCTTGATGTGTTTTATGAAATTTTGCTTTATTTGTGTGGTTGGGCTGGTTCATTTTGATTTGCCTTGCTGGTTGTAGTGTTAAAAAGTTGTCAAGTTTATGGGTTCAAGGAGGGATTATTGCAATTGATGTCTGTGTTAGTTTTTGTTTGATTTAATGGCTTTAACATCACATGAACGTCAATCACAATTGTCTCTCATTGATCCCATAAACATTACAACCTTTTAACATCACAACTATGGCAAATCAAACTGAACCAACCAATTATTATAATCTTTGCTTTTAATTGTGATATTCACCTTAAGCATGCTCATTGCATCAGATATTGCTTCCTCCACCAATATGAATCCTGCTGAGTGAACACTACACGAATACCTTTTTGGTAATGGTGACCTCATTCTAGAGTTGATTTTTAGAACACGAGAACGTAATATGCTAACTTTCTCATAGTTTTTTTTTTAAATTTGGGTTTTATGCCATGATTGATTTATTAATGCAGACATGGCTCTTTTTAATTCTCCATTCATGGGTATTGGTGAATTTTGATTGTGTCTAAATTTATCTTTAGAGCTGGAATGTGCTTGACACCTCTTTACCACAAATTCCAAAAATTCTCATTCAGGGAGTTGTTTGGTTATTTGTTTTACTGTGTTTTGTGATTAAAAAATTGAGTTAATATAAATTTGTTTTATTTGTTTTCTTATCGCAACCCAATGTTGTTCGCAATTGTTACAGGGAGAAAAACCACACATTGCAGACTTTGTTCATGGTGCTGATGGACAAGGAAATATATCTCCACATCCCCAAATTCAAGAAAATACACAAGTCTTCTTCTGACCTTTTGGTCAAGTTTTTTAGACAAAGGAATTTTACTTTTATTTTTTTTGATGATATTTTAATTGATCGACTCTGATGTATAAAATATAATTAAATGAATGTATGTGATATCTTATTTGTTTCACAAGAAAGTGGAAATAAGGGAAAACAATTATTGTAGTTCGTGTTTTTAAACCAGTCATTATTACGTAGCAAGAGCCTTCAAATGAAGAACAAATTGTTGTAATTGGGAAAACAATAAAACATTGTTGCTACATTTGAAATAATCTTTGAAATTTCCTTTTTTTTAAATTTCAATATTTCATTTTTGGTGTTCTTACAAATAAATGAATTGTAACATTATAATTTCATTATTATGTGTCGCCCCTTACAAAACTTTGTGCATACACGGTTGGTTATTGGTTGCTTTGTTCGATGTTAGCAATTTCAAAGGCGTTCAATTTTTGATACCCGATGGTAATTGTCAAGTTTAATGACCAATGTTGTATGTGTAGGAGTATTTCATAATAATTTTTTTTGTTAGTGATGTGCTCTAAATAAAATCTTTTTTTATCTTTACGATTTAAATATTTGTTATATTGAAATCACTAGAGTTACTAATCCGAAAGGATTTTAAAATTTGTTATTTAAAAACGATAAACCAAATAGTTGTACTATGATGAATGTTGTATTTAAAGAAATCTTCCAAAATGTATCATAAACATTCTATTTAAAGAACTGTTCATCGGTAGTTTTATTTTGCTTAATATTTTTATTGTATTTATTTACTTCTTTATTTAATTGAAACTTATATTGTGTATGAAGATTCAACTTGCAACATAAAACAAGGGAGTCCTATTGCAGAGCTTATATTTAAGGCCAATCTTATTATATGGAACGAGGCTCAAATGATGCATAAGTATTGTTTTGAAGCATTGGACCAAAGTATGAGAAATATCATGAAAGTAATTCATCCATCTAGAGCTAATATTCCTTTTGGAGGTAAGACGATTGTGTTTGGGGGAGATTTTTGTCAAATATTGCTTGTAATTCCAAAGGGCAGTAGATAGGACATCGTTCATGCCACTATTAATTCATCGTATTTGTAGAATGATTGTACTATATTGAAGTTGACAACTAATATGAGATTGCAAAATATGGGGTCTACAAAAATTGCGAAGAATTGAGACTTTTTACTGAGTGGATTACAAATATTGGCGATGGGAAAAATGGTGAACCAAATGATGGTTGTGCTTCTGTAGATATTCCCGATCACCTGCTTCTTAAGGAATTCGACGGTCCGATTGCTGCAATTGTTCAAAGTACATATCCTTCATTTGGAAGTTGTTCCTATGAGTCATCGTTTTTTAAGGATAGAGCTATTTTGGCACCGACTCTTGATGTAGTTAATTCAATCAATGATTACATGGTATCGATGAACAATTCTGAAGCAAGACTTTATTTGAACTCAGATTCTCCGTGTCATTCAGACAGAAATGTTAATCTTCTGAACGATATACATACTCCAAAATTTTTAAATGGAATTACATGTTCTGGAATACCAAATCATTAGTTGAATTTGAAGGTTGGAACTCCAGTTATGTTCCTTCGTATCATTGATAATTCTCTTGGGTTATGCAATGGCACGAGGTTAATCATTATAAGATTGGGAAACCATGTTTTAGAAGACCGAGTTCTTTCAAATGGTACCTATGGCGATACTGTTTTGATTCCGAGAATGTCATTGTCACCTTCTGATCACCGAATTCCATTCAAATTTCAAAGAAGGCAGTTTCCGTTGATGTTGTCTTACGCAATGTCTATAAATAAAAATCGGGGACAGTCATTGTCTAATATGGGTCTTCTTTTGAAAAAATTTGTTTTTAGTTATGAGCAATTATATGTTGCGTTGTCTTGAGTTACTAATCCTAAAGATCTTCGAATTTTAGTATGTGATTGTGATAGTAGTAATTGTCGTACATGTTCAACGATAAATGTTGTGTATAAAGAAGTATTCCAAAATCTGTAATTATCTTTCAAAATTTATGAAATGTTATAAATTTACATTCACATTTTATTAATTCTTTATTAATATTTTAGCATTGAAGTTTTTTGTTTTATGTTATTCATCTTTGTTTAAATATATACTTTTTTATCTATAAACTATCCGTGCATCGCACGGGTGAAATACTAGTGAGGAAAAAAAGAAGAAAGAAACCCATTATTTGTCTTTATTGAAGTAGATAGGAAATTAAATGTTCAGACATTTCTTGAAAGAAACTTCCATGCTGGCCTGCTCCCATTGCTATTTCTATTTTGATTTCTATTTTTATTGCAGTTGCTACTTGCTGCTGCTTGTGCTGTGCCCTAGACCTGACCCCTAAACCCTTCACCTCTTCCCACCACCACCACTCTCTCTCTCCCCTCTCTCCAATCTCAAACTCACAATTTCCCCTAAATGCCCCACAAATTCCTCCCTGATTTTCCATTCTATCCCTCCTCTACAACCACACCCCCTCCGACGCTCCGCCGCCGCAGTCAATTCGTCCGCCACCGATTCCACCCCAACCGTAACCACGTTCCATGGCGTCTGCTACGTCGTCGGCGACAACATCGATACCGACCAAATCATCCCTGCCGAGTACCTAACTCTAGTCCCCTCCAACCCGGACGAGTACAAGAAACTCGGATCTGACGCCCTTATCGGTCTCCCTTCAGCAGCCTACCCGACCCGATTTGTGGAGCCCGGAGAGTTCCAATCGAAATACTCGATCATCATCGCAGGAGACAACTTCGGGTGCGGGTCTTCAAGGGAGCACGCGCCGGTGGCGTTGGGGGCAGCGGGAGTGGCTGCGGTGGTGGCGGAATCGTACGCGAGGATATTTTTCAGGAATTCGGTTGCGACTGGAGAGGTGTATCCTTTGGAGAGTGAAGGGAGGGTGTGCGAGGAGTGTAAGACTGGGGATGTGGTGACGATTGAGTTGGAAGGGAGTTTGTTGATTAATCATACGACGGGGAAGGAGTGTAGCTTGCACGCGTCAGCCCCCTAGTCCATTGGGTCACCATCCTTTTCCCCTTCCTCCTCAGGCTCGCTTTCTTCTTCCTGTTGACTTCCTCTTCCTTTCCTCGTCGTCTTTTTCATCCTCCTTGTCACCAACTATCATAACCAGGAAGAGGCTGATGGTAATTGACGAGGAGTCTGATGAAGACGATGAGGAAGATGAAGACGATTGGGGATGCTGCTGGTGCGATCTTTTCTTATGCTAGGAAAGCTGGGATGATTCCGTCGTTGGCTGCTTAGATTCAGAAGGTACCTGTTTGATCACATTGATTCAATTCGTTTGTTTCTGTGTGTTTTCTGAACTGGCTTTGTAGAAATTGAATGTATCTGTTTAATCGCATATGCCCTTTTGTGTGTGTTTAATGACATTGGTCAAAACCATGTATGCGTGTAATTACATGGGCCAGAACTTAGTAAATGTCTATGTGAGTATGTGATTAATGTCATTGCCCAAAACTCTCTGCGTTTGTGTTTAATCTGTGCATGTTTGTGTGTATGGCATAGTAATTTGCATTCGTAGATATTTGTTCTTGAGGTATTTTTGATTATTGCTGGCTCACTTTGCTGTCTATTATACTTGTATTATAATGATATTTGGTAATGATGATTAGGTTTGATAATATTGGCTTAGAAAAAGAACATTTGCCATTCCTAAAAGTCCATTTGTCGTCCCTGATAGTATTTAGGACGGTCATAGGGACGATAAAATAGGGGCTTAAATAATATGGTCCCTAAATGTTGTAGGGACACGATGAGCCGTCCCTAAAGGTTTTTAAGGACGGAATTTTTGCCGACCCTAATACGTTTCAAAACGTTCTAAATAATTGGCGGTATAACAAAAATGACAGATTGTTGCGGTCTTAAATGTTTTGGCGCCAACACTTTTGGTTCTAAAATTTTGATGGGAAAACAAAAAGGATCGATTGTTGGCGTCCTAAATGTTTTGGCGCCAAAACTTTTAGTGGGAAATTACAAAAAATAGTGACGGATAATATTGGAAAAATTGGTGGAAAACTTATTAAAGTCGACTTTCACCGTCCTAAAAAATAATTTCTTATATTGATATATGCATTTTATTAACGAATTATAAATTTAGCATTTTATCAATACAACAAACAAAAGTTTTAGTAAAAGAAGATATCATTAATAATAAAAGATTATCACTACATCAATCTGCTAATAAAGAATAAATCTACGTACTTGATACTAAGATTAATTAACCAACCTACAAACAACTTCTTGAAATTTAAAAATATGATCTCAACTAGTTTAAACTCCAAACTAGTACCTCATAAAAAACACAAAAACAAAGACTTGATGATAACTTTTGACCAATATTATGTGCATCAAACATCTTGTGCTATTCCCAAAAGCAACCTGAAAAAATAAATAATATAAAACAATCAATTGAAATAATCACATAATTTTCATTTTCCAAGGAAATATAAGAACATTTCAGTTCACATAAAACTGGTAGAAAAAAGGCAAATATTACTGTCGCACAATAAACTCTTATGATCCATTCTCTTGACAAAGAACACATCTATAATAAAACCAATTCCTCCAATTGATTGCATTCAAAGGAAGTGACAGAGGAACATGGGTTCACCTTAAGCAAAGCCATAGGATAGTAATAAATGCTACAATTTCTTATGGGGGGGCAGAAAAGAGTTATGAGACATATTAGAAACACAGTTAACGAACTAACTCCACATTATTTACAGAAAATTAACTAAATCAGGGACACATACAGTGCACAGAAAAAAACAACCACTAGTTCAAAATCAAGATAATTCCACCAAACACCAATTTCATATGAACAAGATTAGATCAGTAGGAACCAAACCCAATAATCAAAATATGACCTTGCATCATGAATACTCTCAAACTAAGCAAGGAGGATATCAAAATTAAGACAACATAAACTCCTATTACATTGTACTCCTGGTCATGTACTGCACCAGATAAGTACATCTCATAGAAAAAAACACTTTGATTGCATATCAATACAGCATGTATCCTAGATCTGATTTAGTTTGAGTTTTAATTAATGTGTTAGCAACTGAACTGTTTGAGTAAATCTTGGATCTGATTAAGGATCTCGATACTTAACATACCAATACAGCATGTATCAGACAACTTGCAGAGGCTGTCTAGTATAAGCAGAAACTCAGAATGTACCAAACCAGAAGGTGCTCTCTTTTCAAGTTACTCTCAGCTCAAGCCATGACCATAAAAAGGAGAAGCAAGAGACCTAAAGCTCTCAAAACCCGAAAAATCCAGAAAGAACTCAGCAAAAAAGAAATTCAGGTACTACACTAGCAATTAACTTTCACGATTAGTTTTCCTGGCAAGTGGTAACCAAACAGAGTTATGGAGGTTCCACCAAAGTAAACTACATTGGGATTGGCGGATAGATCAAATCCAATACTACCCTAAATGAGAACCCCAAACCCATTGGACATTAGACATCTAATCGAATACACTAAATATGAAAACAATGTAGTAGGAGAAACAAGAAAACGTGGAGTATTTCTTAAAAACCTGACAAAATCAGAACAATAAAAATGAACAAACAACTGCAAACAGAAAGTTAAAAAAAAGGGAGTTGCAAACTCCAGTACACTAACCCCTCCCTGTTTTTGCTTTTGACGGAAAATAGTTTTCTATGCAAACCAAACAGATAAAAGAAGGCAAGGAAATACGTTGAGAGATCATTCATTTTAGCCCGAACAAGCTCCTTCAGGAACCCAAACGGAATCATAGCATCAATGGTTGCGTCCATTCTTGACGTACCCAAAGGCATGTTGATAAGCACTGAGATAAGCTTGTAACACAGTCGACTAATGGTCAATCCACGCCACTAATTATTCGTAAAACCATTGCGCACGTCAAGACCTATGCATTTGCTAGTTGATTTCAGGAGACTAAATTTGTGATGTGGATGGATACGAGGGAGGAAGAAAATAAAATGGAAAATCAAGGACGCAACTAACACGAAGGAGGATAATCTAGGAGCAAGCTCTACTAATTCTATATACTACTGTTTCAATTACATCCAAGTTTCCTTCATAACTCCTTGAACTACATTTATAGGCATAACATTAATTATTTGAGATAAAGCAAAAACATGAACCATAGAAGACCAATTGTGTACATTATAGATGCCTGGATTTAGGCCGAACTTGCTTGTTGTCTCTTTGCTTTAGTACACGCATTTATACTGCTATCTCTAGGATTAACTTAAGTACTATACATGCACAAAAAGAATAAAGATTCAAGACAACAAAATATCCTAATCCCACTAAATTTCTTTGATATATATGGGAAATAAATTACAGCTACATGTAACAAAGTTCTATGTTGCAGAAATGGATTCCCATGAGAGACCGAGAAAAAGGAAAATGAAGAAATAAATCACTGTGAAATAGTAAATTACCTAATTTCTATTCTTCTTTGGCAATTAATCTCCTGAATCAGATTACAATGGCTACCCCCGAAATCTTTATTCTGTCGTGCAAGAGCCCACTGGCTAAAATCAATTGCTCATCTACTCCCTGTAATCAACACTGCTGGGAACTGAACGCAAGAGTCGGGGGCCAAGACGAATAGACAGCTCCTCTCTCATACATTTTTCATGATTCCTATCTTTCATCATTTTTCGTGCTCCTCTCTCGTACATTCACAAATCAAGAAAACGCAACAGCTAACACCTTCAAATGCATTATTTGCAACAACAGAATTGAAACAAGCAAGGAATGAGAATTTTTCTTTCTTCAGGTTTTTAGTCAATTGGATCAAATCCAGATAAATTTGAAGGCTCATTCGGTATTAGAAAACTATAAGGATGCTAATATACTCCTATATTATTAAGGCTTTTCAAATGTAGCTTTTAAGTTTATACACGGTTGATTTTATAAATTGTGTTTTATTTTTTATTTGTGCCCCCTCTCTTGATCTGATGATTTGTGTTTGTCTTGTAATAAACTGTTATGCAGGTCAGGTCTAAAAGTGATACCTCCAAGATAGAAGTAAAGAGAACCAATGGATATAGATAAGTAACTGTAAGGATGGTAGATCATGGATCCATGTTATTCCTTGGGTCTCACCTTTCTGGGATCCTTGTGATGATCTACTATGTACTATGATACTGTTGTCTCATAGAAAAATTATGATAACGTCTTCTTGTTCAATTTCTTCACCTCTTTCATTTCAATGGAAATATAACCTCAGCACTTTCCATGGTTATAATTAGTCATTAATTAGTCACTACCCTTTTGCCAATTCTCTTACAAATATGGCATGTAATTTTGTAAATTTGTAGTAGTATTCGCACAAATAGAAAGGGTTTATGCATTTGTGTCGAATCGAACCATCCAGAATTCATTAACGGAGGTATCTTTGAATCGGCACTCAATTTTGATGCTAGTATTGTTTTTTGTAATGCACTGCACAATGCAAGGTCTTAGGTTGAGAAGTTGATTGTATCCTATATAGCACTCTTTAGTTTCTTTTAATTGGATTCACTTTTGTTCTGTAATATAAGTTGAATATTGACTGATTCACTTCATCGGTTGCCAGAAGATTTTGATTTTTTTTTTTCAACTTTAATCGATAGTCTCATTCATCCATTATGCCTATCTCTAGAAGTAGAACACCCAATAGTAATTGTAATACATAACACATAAGTTTCTTTTAATTGGATTTTTTTTTTTTGAATTCAAATATTGGTCTTCTTGACTGGGTTTTGGCAATGACTCACCAAAACATGTGAAAGCTTCAATTCAAAGAGTTGACATGGATCATGTGAAATGCATCAAATGTACTACCTATTTATTACATTTCAATTTTAAACCCCCATCCTTCCCTCCTCCATCCTCCATCCTACTATCCTATAGTATCCACTTACGTGGATTTGTAGATTAACAATATTAGGGTTGGGTTAGAGGCTCAACATGTGGCTGTTAAACTATTGGATTTGGATGGCAGCCAAGGTCACAGAGAATGGCTGGTAAGCATTTAGTTACAACTGTGATTTTAAAATTTATTGACCCGGAAAAGATTGTACAGATATCCCAGGTTTTGTTTTTTTTATTTGTATAGGCCGAAGTGATCTTCTTGGGGCAATTGAAGCATCCCCATCTTGTGAAGTTGATTAGGTATTGTTGTGAGGATGAACAGAGGCTTCTAGTTTATGAGTACATGGCACGGGGCAACCTCGAGAACCAATTGTTTCGAAGTATGTCTATTACTGAATTACTCTACATTTCAGTAGTTGATTGAAAAGAAGGGTTTCAATGGATGATTGTGTTTTCAAATGGATTTCTCCAGGAAAGAGAAACCAGTTATTTATCGTGATTTTAAAGCATCTAACATTCTTCTAGACTCGATATTTACCTATATAACCCAATCTTTATCCTGGAAATTTGCAAGTTGTTATGGTATTTATTTCATTGTCTGCAGGATTACACTGCTAAGCTCTCTGATTTTGGGCTAGTGACGGACGGTCAGAAGGAGATGAGGCGCATCACGCATGTCACAACGTAATGGGCACATCGGCTATGCTGCTCCTAAGTATGTCATGACAGGTAATACACTCTTATTTAAAAGCCAAATTCTTTCCTTAATTGCTCAAAAATGTTGGACAACTGTCATAACAACTTTCAAGGTCATTTGACAATTATGAGCAATGTATAAAGCTTTGGGAGTGTTATTAGAACTAATAACTGGGAGACATGCTATGGACAAGAGTCGGCCTAGTAGAGAACAAGGTGCCTGAGTGGAGTGGGCGAGGCCTCTTCTCGGTTCTCAAGGATTCACAAAATACTTCTCGGGTTGACAAACTAATGGATCCTAAACTAGAAGGCCAGTTCTCGATACAAGGGACTAAGAAAGCAATTGCTGTGGCCAATCAATGCCTGAGTCATCACCCAAAGTTCAGACCCACAATGATTAGAGTGATCAAGACCTTGGAGCCACTCTTGGACTTGGATGATATCTCTGCTGGGTTATTTGTTTATGAAGTTCCTAAAGCTCAAACTCGTTCTAAATAATATTTACGTGTACAACTTGCATATGCCATATAGGGAGGGAAAGACAAAAACGAACTTACTGGATGGTGAAGGGATCTTAAGACTGCTCCCAACGACGTCAGTTTTGGTGGTGAAGTGACTAAGCCCAAGCAAACCCTTGAATTGTTGGAGACCAATGATAATGACTGCATCTCCCATGAATCCAACAAACACAGCATGCGAGAGAAAATCCACAAGAAATCCAAAGAAGAACAAAATGAAAACAAATTGTAAAATATCATCATCTGCTATAATTAAGACGAGAAGGAGATACTCACCTGCGCACGACTCCTTTGTAGACCTAACTGGATCTTCCGCAATACGTAATTGAAGCTAGAAGAGAAGTTTTGTATGACTCAATCAAGATTTCTCCCATAAAACCCTAGAAAATTAAGATGAGGGAGAGTGGGAGTGAGCGGCAGGAACTGAGAAGAGGAGGCGGGTGGGAATTTTGGTAATTTTTGTAATTTTCAATTATTGCCGG
>CM028377.1:100289485-100323689 GCA_013146195.2 Codonopsis lanceolata | reverse complement strand
TTTTTAGTATTGGATTACATTTCGGCCATCACGCAAAACAATTTCTAGTAGTGAATCCTTATGGTCCATAATTTGATCGAAAATGCTCAAAACAATTCTCAACAAAGTTCGATGGTTATTGGTTTAATTAAATTAAAAAATATGGAAAATGTATCATGGCATGCTACAAACTTTGAAAAACGACGATCCAATTTACCCCCCAAAAATATGGTGAACTGAAAGGGCTACAAATTTAATTAGTTTTTTAAGATACATTTTCTTGAAAAAACTGACAAACCCGCTCAAGATACCCAAACTGGTTAGTGTTGAATGCTTATACCTAAGTAGCCTGAAACAGACATTACTAACTACTCTCTTTCCTTTGCCAACCTCATGCATATATGCTCATCCCTCAAACCACTCACTCCTAATCATAAATACTCTCTTTCTTTCTTACATCTTTTTTATTTTATATTCCCAAGATATTTAATTATTGACCTTGAGGACATAAAATAAAAAGGATGTAAGAAAGAAAAGGGAGTATTTATGATTAGGAGAGAGTGGTTAGAGGGATGGGCATATATGCATATGGGGTTGGCAAAGGAAAGTGAGTGGTTAGTCAGGCTACTTAGGTATAAATAGGGGCGTGCAGGATTTTTTTGGAATTGGATCGAATCAATAGAACCGGACCAAACTAATCAAAATTGGACCGGACCAATACTTTGGTTTGGTCATGGATCTGAATTTTCATAAAATTTGACATTTTGGTTGATCCCGGTTCTCGAACTAAAAAAACACAGAACCGGACCGAACTAACCCAATATGTTATTTATTTATTTATTTATTATATATATATATATATATATATATATAAATAATATTATTATATAAGTATATATATATATATAAATAATATTATTATATATATATATATATATATATATATATATATATATATATATATATATATATATATATATATATATATATATATTAATTCCTAATATTTTCTTTGTTCTACTTTTTAATTAGTATTCTTTTATTATTTTGTTTCCACCGGTTTGTTATGCTATGAGTTTATAAGTTCGACATTTTTAATTGTTGAATGTACTTTTATCGAAGGTTTTTTTTAACTTTTTTTATGAAGTTTCAATCTTAAAATTTTTATTATGTATTTGTATTAAACAGTTAAAAAGTAAAAAATCATAATATTGGTCCGGTCATGGTTCTCATACATCTTTAATTGGTTCTGGACCGAACCAATGTTTTGGTTCTCATATATATTTGGTTGGTTCGATTCTAAATTTTTGAGAACGGACTATTGATACTGTTACGGTTTATTCTTTTTTCCAAAAATTTGGACGAACAGGACCAAATCACCTAAGTATAAACATTCAACACCGACCTGTTTGGGTATCTTATTTTGTCAGTTTTTTCAAGAAAATGTATCTTTAAAACTAATTAAATTTGTAACTGCTACAATCCGCCATATTTTTTTGGGAGTAAATTCGGGTCGATTATTTTTAAAAAATTTTGTAATTGTTACAATCCGCCACCATATATATATATATATATTTTTTAAAGACACTTTTGCGGGCGAAAATACAGCAATACCATTGATGAATCGAAGATGCGTTATGGATCAATGTTTGCACCACGATATATCAATTTAATTTAATTAATCCAATTAAGCATCGAGCTGCATCAATTTTATAATCGTTTTTGAGCATTTCGATTAAATTATGGCCAACTGAGCTGTCGACCACTTGCCTTTTTTTTTTTTTTTTTTTTGAATTTTGATGGTATAAACGATGTCGTTTTGTACCTTTAAAGGCCAAAACGATGGAGTTTCATGATACAATTGGTTAGTTTTGATTCAATTTGATTTGGTTTTGACTTGTAATATATATTGATCCGAAACACACAAAATTAAATCTAAATTATATTAGATACACTTTAAATTTACCATTGTGATCTATGATTTGCTTTGATTCATTTTTTATTTTAGCATTGTCCATGCTCTGACCGAATGGACCACATATGTAAGAACTGAGCGAGTGAACCACATATGTATTACATATTCACAAGTAGGTTTTACATATATATTGAATGGTGGTTTGAAAAATGAAACCAATTTTTAAAAATGTTGGTTTTAAAAGGAATTAATTTTTCTTTTTTCTTAATCTGTGTGCCGGATCACACATGATAATTAATTTGGGATGGAGAGAGTATATTTTAAGTAGAGCAATGCTAGAGTCACTTTTATTTTACACCAAAATTTGAGTATCAAAATATGAGTACTCTATAACGTGACATACTATCATTGATTGGACATTTTATGGATCTCACCACTCCAACCAATGAGAGTTGTCACATCATAAAGTACCTATATTTTATTGTAAAATGAGAGTGACTCAAGCATTACCCAAATTTTAATGGGTATGAGCATCAATAAATTTGTAATAGACACAACCTTTAAAAACTTATATTCATTCACGAGCATAACATCATCATCAATGTTTATAATATATATATATTATAAAACAAGTCAATCTTTTTAAAAATTTAAATACCAACCAGGATTCATTTTTACAAAACATAACTACTGACCAGGATTAAACCTTTCTAAAAAGTTAACTATTGGTCAAGATATTGTTAGATTTCCCTTTTCCCCCTTTATTATATAACGTCCTCTTTATCTCTTCGAACACGACCTCCCTCAATACACCGGAATCGAGTCCTAACCCCTCAATTCGCGGCCCTCTATAAAGAACATATCGAACATATTTCTATAATTTTTTTAACCACTCCTTGACCCATTTAACGGCTGGAGTTTTTGTTCTCTCGAAGAAAGTGTAATTCGTGTATGTCTCCATCTTCCGCCCCAAATCAATTTATCATAAGTTGAGCTGGGGCCTGGGGTGTCAGGGCCTCTAGCTTCGTCGGCCCGTAGTACTTTCCGTTTCCTCTTTCTGCAAATACGTATTGCAATACATAGTAGTAACTAGTAAGAATTTGCATTGTCTAGTGAGTCTTTTTCTAAGCCAATATTATCAAACCTAAGCATCATTACCAAATATCATTATAATACAAGTATAATAGACAGCAAAGTGAGCCAGCAATAATCAAAAATACCTCAAGAACAAATATCTACGAATGCAAATTACTATGCCATACACACACAAACATGCACAGATTAAACACAAACGCAGAGAGTTTTGGGCAATGACATTAATCACATACTCACATAGACATTTACTAAGTTCTGGCCCATGTAATTACACGCATACATGGTTTTGACCAATGTCATTAAACACACACAAAAGGGCATATGCGATTAAACAGATACATTCAATTTCTACAAAGCCAGCTCAGAAAACACACAGAAACAAACGAATTGAATCAATGTGATCAAACAGGTAGGTACCTTTCTGAATCTAAGCAGCCAACGACGGAATCATCCCAACTTTCCTAGCATAAGCAAAAATCCCACCGGCCTCTAAGAGAGAAGGGAGAGAGATAGTGGTGGTGGTGGTGGGAAGAGGTGAAGGGTTTAGGGGTTGAGAGGGTTGTGTGGAAGGAAGCTGAGGCCACCATTGATGAGAGCTGTTAAGAAAGTTAAGTAAATTGTAGTGTGCTTCTAATTGAAAAATATAGGCTATTAAGAAAGTTAGGTGGAAAATGTAGTTTACTTTTCAAATATCAATCAAATAAGTCCGAGGGTGAGGGAGGCAGTGTTTCATTGGGTATCATTCGGTATTTATATAGGAGTACTCAGTAGCTGTCAAACACTTAAAACTGTTACTGGATTTTGGTTTTTTGATTTTAGCATTGTTCACGTTCTCATGGTTTAATGCTCTTAACACTTTGATCACTACAAAAAAAATAGTTTTAGAAACCCCACTTTTTAGACGCGTCTATCTTTCCACCCTATTATATAGTCAAATAGGTCGGCTTGATTTAAAGGTAACAAATACTTTTATTTGGTACGGTCACCTAACGTCCCTAACAAATTGAGGGTGAATTGGGCGGCAATAATGAAAATTACAAAAATTACCAAAATTCCCAAATCTTTTACCCGCCTCCTCTTCGATCAGTTCCCTGCCGCTCACTCCCACTCTCCCTCATCTTAATTTTCTAGGGTTTTATGGGAGAAATCTTGATTGAGTCATACAAAACTTCTCTTCTAGCTTCAATTACGTATTGCGGAAGATCCAGTTAGGTCTACAAAGGAGTCGTGCGCAGGTGAGTATCTCCTTCTCGTCTTTATTATAACAGATGATATTTTACAATTTGTTTTCATTTTGTTCTTCTTTGGATTTCTTGTGGATTTTCTCTCGCATGCTGTGTTTGTTGGATTCATGGGAGATGCAGTCATTATCATTGGTCTCCAACAATTCAAGGGTTTGCTTGGGCTTAGTCACTTCACCACCAAAACTGACGTCGTTGGGAGCAGTCTTAAGATCCCTTCACCATCCAGTAAGTTCGTTTTTGTCTTTCCCTCCCTATATGGCATATGCAAGTTGTACACGTAAATATTATTTAGAACGAATTTGAGCTTTAGGAACTTCATAAACAAATAACCCAGCAGAGATATCATCCAAGTCCAAGAGTGGCTCCAAGGTCTTGATCACTCTAATCATTGTGGGTCTGAACTTTGGGTGATGACTCAGGCATTGATTGGCCACAGCAATTGCTTTCTTAGTCCCTTGTATCGAGAACTGGCCTTCTAGTTTAGGATCCATTAGTTTGTCAACCCGAGAAGTATTTTGTGAATCCTTGAGAACTGAGAAGAGGCCTCGCCCACTCCACTAGGCACTGTTCTCTACTAGGCCGACTCTTGTCCATAGCATGTCTCCCAGTTATTAGTTCTAATAACACTACCCCAAAGCTTTATACATTGCTCATAATTGTCAAATGACCTGAAAATTGTTATGACAGTTGTCCAACATTTTTGAGCAATTAAGGAAAGAATTTGGCTTTTAAATAAGAGTGTATTACCTGTCATGACATACTTAGGAGCAGCATAGCCGTATGTGCCCATTACCCGTGTTGTGACATGCGTCTCATCTCCTTCTGGACCGTCCGTCACTAGCCCAAAATCAGAGAGCTTAGCAGTGTAATCCTGCAGACAATGAAATAAATACCATAACAACTTGCAAATTTCCAGGATAAAGATTGGGTTATATAGGTAAATACCGAGTCTAGAAGAATGTTAGATGCTTTAAAATCACGATAAATAACTGGTTTCTCTTTCCCGTGGAGGAAAGCTAGGCCTTTTGCAGCACCAACTGCAATTTTTAATCTAGTCAACCATGGCAAGGAAATTGAAAACCCTGCATCCATTTGAAACACAACTTTAATAACCCTTCTTCTTTCAACTACTGAAATGTAGAGTAATTCAGTAATAGACATACTTCGAAACAATTGGTTCTCGAGGTTGCCCCGTGCCATGTACTCATAAAC
Source organism: Codonopsis lanceolata (assembly GCA_013146195.2). Classification (NCBI taxonomy): domain Eukaryota; kingdom Viridiplantae; phylum Streptophyta; class Magnoliopsida; order Asterales; family Campanulaceae; genus Codonopsis; species Codonopsis lanceolata. The sequence goes on along the minus strand of CM028377.1, from coordinate 100,318,244 downwards.
TAGAAGCCTCTGTTCATCCTCACAACAATACCTAATCAACTTCACAAGATGGGGATGCTTCAATTGCCCCAAGAAGATCACTTCAGCCTATACAAATAAAAAAAAACAAAACCTGGGATATCTGTACAATCTTTTCCGGGTCAATAAATTTTAAAATCACAGTTGTAACTAAATGCTTACCAGCCATTCTCTGTGACCTTGGCTGCCATCCAAATCCAATAGTTTAACAGCCACAGGTTGAGCCTCTAACCCAACCCTAATATTGTCATCTACAAATCCACGTAAGTGGATACTATATATAGTAGGATGGAGGATGGAGGAGGGAAGGATGGGGGTTTAAAATTGAAATGTAATAAATAGGTAGTACATTTGATGCATTTCACATGATTCATGTCAACTCTTTGAATTGAAGCTTTCACATGTTTTGGTGAGTCATTGCCAAAACCCAGTCAAGAAGACCAATATTTGAACTAAAAAAAAAACGAATCCAATTAAAAGAAACTTGTGTGTTATGTATTACAATTACTATTGGGTGTTCTACTTCTAGAGATAGGCATAATGGATGAATGAGACTATCGATTAAAGTTGAAAAAAAAAAATCAAAATCTTCTGGCAACCGATGAAGTGAATCAGTCAATATTCAACTTATATTACAGAACAAAAGTGAATCCAATTAAAAGAAACTAAAGAGTGCTATATAGGATACAATCAACTTCTCAACCTAAGACCTTGCATTGTGCAGTGCATTACAAAAAACAATACTAGCATCAAAATTGAGTGCTGATTCAAAGATACCTCCGTTAATGAATTCTAGATGGTTCGATTCGACACAAATGCATAAACCCTTTCTATTTGTGCGAATACTACTACAAATTTACAAAATTACATGCCATATTTGTAAGAGAATTGGCAAAAGGTTAATGACTAATTATAACCATGGAAACTGCTGAGGTTATATTTCTATTGAAATGAAAGAGGTGAAGAAATTGAACAAGAAGACGTTATCATAATTTTTCTATGAGACAACGGTATCATAGTACATAGTAGATCATCACAAGGATCCCAGAAAGGTGAGACCCAAGGAATAACATGGATCCATGATCTACCATCCTTACAGTTACTTATCTATATCCATTGGTTTTCTTTACTTCTATCTTGGAGGTATCACTTTTAGACCTGACCTGCATAACAGTTGATTACAAGACAAACACAAATCATCAGATCAAGAGAGGGGGCACAAATAAAAAATAAAACACAATTTATAAAATCAACCGTGTATAAACTTAAAAGCTACATTTGAAAAGCCTTAATAATATAGGAGTATATTAGCATCCTTATAGTTTTTTAATACCAAATGAGCCTTCAAATTTATCTGGATTTGATCCAATCGACTGAAAACCTGAAGAAAGAAAAATTCTCATTCACGTGAATTAGGAAATCGCTTGCTTGTTTCAATTCTGTTGTTGCAAATAATGCATTTGAAGGTGTTAGTTGTTGCGTTTTCTTGATTTGTGAATGTACGAGAGAGGAGCATGAAAAATGATGAAAGCTAGGAATCACAAAAAATGTACGAGAAAGGAGTTGTCTATTCGTCTTGGCCCCCGACTCTTGCGTTCAGTTCCCAGCAGTGTTGATTACAGGGAGTAGATGAGAAATTGATTTTAGCCAGTGGGCTCTTGCACAATGGAATAAAGATTTCGGGGAGGGGGGGTAGCCATTGTCATCTGATTCAGGAGATTAATTTCCAAAGAAGAATAGAAATTAGGTAATTTACTATTTCACGGTGATTTATTTCTTCATTTTCCTTTTTCTCAGTCTCTCACAAGAATCCATTTCTGCAACACAGAACTTTGTTACATGTAGCTGTAATTTATTTTCCATATATATCAAAGAAATTTTGTGGGATTAGGATATTTTGTTGCCTTGAATTTTTATTCTTTTTGTGCATGCATAGTACTTAAGTTAATCCCAGAGATAGCAGTATAAATGCGTGTACTGAAGCAAAGAGACATCAAGCAAGTTCAGCCTAAATCTAGGCATCTATAATGTACACAATTGGTCTTCTATGGTTCATGTTTTTGCTTTATCTCAAATAATTAATGTTATGCCTATAAATGTAGTTCAAGGAGTTGTGAAGCAAACTTGGATGTAATTGAAACAGTAGTATATAGAATTAGTATAGCTTGCTCCTAGATTATCCTCCTTTGTGTTAGTTGTGTCCTTGATTTTCCGTTTTATTTTCTTCCTCCCTCGTATCCATCCACATCATAAATTTAGTCTCCTGAAATCAACTAGCAAATGCATAGGTCTTGACTTGCGCAATGGTTTGACGAATAATTAGTGGCGTGGATTGACCATTAGTCGACTGTGTTACAAGCTTATCTCAGTGCTTATCAACATGCCTTTGGGTACGTCAAGTATGGACGCAACCATTGATGCTATGATTCCGTTTGGGTTCCCGAAGGAGCTTGTTCGGGCTAAAATGAATGATCTTCTCAACGTATTTCCTTGCGTTCTTTTATCTGTTTGGTTTGCAGAGAAAACTATTTTCTGTCAAAAGAAAAAAACAGGGGGGTTTTAATGTACTGGAGTTTGTAACTCTTTTTTTAACTTTTTGTTTGCGGTTGTTTGTTCCTTTTTATTGTTCTGATTTTGTCAGGTTTCTAAGAAATACTTCACGTTTTCTTGTTTCTCCTACTGCATTGTTTTCATATTTAGTGGATTAGATTAGATGTCTAATGTCCAATGGGTTTGGGGTTCTCATTCAGGGTAGTATTGGATTTGATCTATCCGCCAATTCCAATGTAGTTTACTTTGGTGGAACCTCCATAACTCTGTTTGGTTACCACTTGCCAGGAAAACTAATCCTGAAAGTTAATTGCTAGTGTAGTACCTAAATTTATTTTTTGCTGAGTTCTTTCTGGATTTTTTGGGCTTTGAGAGCTTTGGGTCTCTTGCTTCTCCTTTTTATGGACATGGCTTGAGTTGGGAGTAACTTGGAAAGAGAGCACCTTCTAGTTTGGTACATTCTGAGTTTCTGCTTATTCTAGACAGCCTCTGCAAGTCATCTGATACATGCTGTATTGGTATGTTAAGTATCGAGATCCGTAATCAGATCCAGGATTTACTCAAACAGTTCATTTGCTAACACATTAATTAAAAATCAAACTAAATTAGATCCAAGATACATGATGTATCGGTATGCAATCTAAGTGTTTTCTTCTATGAGATGTACTTATCTGGTGCAGTACATAACCAGGAGTACAATGTAATAGGAGTTTATGTTGTCAGAATTTTGATATTCTCCTTGCTTAGTTTGAGAGTGTTCATGATGCAAGGTCATATTTTGATTATTGGGTTTGGTTCCTACTGATCTAATCTTGTTCATATGAAATTGGTGTTTGGTGAAATTATCTTGAATTTGAACTAGTGGTTGAGTTTTTCTGTGCACTATATGTGTCTCTGATTTAGTTAATTTTTTATAAATAATGTGTAGTTAGTTCGTTAACTGTGTTTCTAATTTGTCTCATAACTCTTTTCTAGCCCCCTATAAGAAATTGTAGCATTTATTACTATCTTATGGCTTAGCTTCAGTTTGAATCCATGTTCCTCTGTCACTTCCTTTGAATGCAATCAATTGGTGGAATTGGTTTTATTGTAGATGTTTTCTTTGTCAAGAGAATGGATCATAAGAGTTTATTGTGTGACAGTAATATTTGCCCTTTTTCTGCCAGTTTTATGTGAATTGAAATGTTTTTATATTTCCTTGGAAAATGAAAATTATGTGATTATTTCAATTGATTGTTTTATTTTATTTATTTTTCCAGGTTGCTTTTGGGTATAGCGCAAGATGTCGTTCGATGCACATAATATTGGTCAAAAGTTATCATCAAGCCTTTGTTTTTTGTGTTTTTTATGATGTACTAGTTTGGAGTTTAAACTAGTTGAGATCATATTTTTAAATTTCAAGAAGTTGTTTGTAGGTTGGTTAATTAATATTAGAATCTAGTACGTAGATTTATTCTGTATTAGCATATTGATGTAGTGATAATCTTTTATTATTAATGGTATCTTCTTTTACTTAAACCTTTGTTTGTTGTATTGATGAAAATGTTAAATTTATAATTCGTTAATAGAATGCATATATCAATATAAGAAATTATTGTTTTATAATAAGGACGAAGAGATCTTGACCTTAATGTTTTGTACATCTTTTGGGATGGTGGAAGTCGATCTTAATAAGTTTCCCACCAATTTTTCCAACAACATTACCAGCCACTATTTTTAGTAATTTCCCACCAAAAGTTTTGGCACCAAAACATTTAGTATGACAACAATCCGTTCTTTTTGTTTTTCCACCAATAATTTAGAACAAAAAATGTTGGCGCCAAAACATTTAGGACGGAAACAATCTGTCCCTTTTGTTTTCCCGCCAATAATTTAGAGCGTTTTGAAACGTATTAGGGTCGGTAAAAATCGCGTCCTTAAAAACCTTAAGGGACGGCTCATCGCGACCCTAAAACATTTAGGACTCATATTATTTAAGCCTCATTTTGCCGTTCCTATGGTCGTCATAAATACTTTAGTCACTATACTTGACCTTACTTCTCACATTGATCACCCCATCAAGTTTTTTGAATGGAAAGCTTAAATTTTTTTTAAAACCCGAAAATGTCCTCTCTTTACTTTATATATATTAAAGTAGGATGACCAAATTGTGATTTAAACCAATTGATAATAATAGAACAAAACTTATTTGTACAAGCATTATGCTTCAAAATATTAAAATATGGAGAAAATAATTAGAAAGTATAAATTTTATAAACAATTATGTTGGCCTTTTCTAAAAAAAATTAGAAAGTACTCTTATCGCCTCTAACGTGTTTATTATCCTCATTTCGTCGACAACAAAGCATCCAAGTTAAATGTCATTTTCGTTGCCCCAACGAAAATCAACAATAACCACATCACTCATAATCGTCCTCCAATTCTACACCCAAAGTCAATTTATCCATCTGGATGGAGCCAATCCTGGTTTTAAATTTTAGATTTAGAGATTTCACTCATGTTCTCACTATTTTGATTCATGAAATCTATGGTGTAGTCATATATCATACCCTAGATCTGTCTTCCCTCAATTACGAGAATCTGATTCTCCCCAATAGGAAATTTGGGCTAGGCTTTAGAAGCGTTAAGTCAAAAGATGGTTATGTTATTGGCTTTGGGCATTTGGGTATGGGTGAATCTACTGGATATGTAAACGAAATGTCGAGAGGACTTATTGATAGAGAAGAAGAACGAAGGTAGCCCTTTGACACAGTGAACATGGTTGGCTTGGCGATGACCAACAAGAAGATATTTAATTTAAAATATTGAAAATTGTAGTAATTTTTTTAATCTCAAAATAAATATTTATCTTATAATTTATAGAAAACAATTACTTCATTTGTTCATAAATTATGGTCTTGTTTGACATGTCACACGAATTAAGACAAAATAATTTAATTAGTTACTAATATTCAATGCAATAATTTATTTATTTTTAAACAATTGCATTAGAAAAATTAACATTATAAATAACCTATATTTATTATAGTTGAACATTACAATTTCTTTATCAGATCTCCTAGGGTTTTGCATTGCCCCTTCAATTTTCTCTCTTGTCGCAATCTCTTTCAATTCTCTCTTCATCAGAAAAAAAATGGCTAAAATAAGCAACATACTCATCGCATCCTTGAACATCCTAACCCTAATCATCTCAATCATTGCCATTGGCTATTCCCTATGGTACATCACCCATCCCCACACAACCACCCTATGCCAAAGGGGAATGCAAAAACCCCTCCTATTCACAGGCATCTCCCTCGCCATCCTCTCCTTGCTTGGGATCATCGGTTCCTGGACCCGAGTATCGTTTGTGCTCTACCTCTACTCGGCGGTATTGTTTTTAATGGTGATTGGGTTGGTTGTTTCTTTGGTGGTCACATTGATTATCACGAATAAGGGAGTTGGAAAGGCGGTATCGGAAAGAGGGTTTAAGGAATACAGGCTTGGGGATTATTCACGTCGGTTGCAGAAGTATGTGGTTGACGGCAAACATTGGGAGGAGATTAAGAGTTGCTTGATCGATTCTCATGTCTGCCTAAATCTCGCAAATGACAGAAAAGCCGAGGATTTTTATAAGCATCGTTTGACTCGCTTAGAGTCTGGTTGCTGTAAACCACCCACATACTGCGGTTACCAGTTTATGAATGCAACCTACTGGACGGAGCCAAAAACAGGGCTCAAGGTGTCTGATAGCGACTGCAAGACATGGAGCAATAACCAAAATCAACTGTGCTACGACTTGCAAATCTTGCAAGGCTGGAGTTGTGGCCAACCTGAAGCACTTGTGGAGGCTATTCCTCATCTTCAACCTCGGTGTTCTCATTCTCGTCGTCACCATCTACAGCATTTCTTGTTGTGCTATCAGAAACAACCAATATAGGCCTATGAGCTATCCCTTTCCTTAAATGGAAAAAGCATGCTCTGCTTGGAATCACGACTTCTCTTTGGACATATATTTAGATAACAACTAGTTTTAGGGCCCTAGGGGTGGCTGGTAGACATGGGGTGAGGTCTCAGGTTCGATCCCTTCCGATGTCCCCTTTATGATGAAAAAAAAAAGTATTAGGGTAGTCTGCATTACATTAATGATTTGATTTGTTCGTTTGTATGTGTACATATATGTATGCCCTAATTATAACTCTTAACTCCTTTGTTATGTTGCGTTTTAACTTGGAATTTACATGATAATTTAACCGTCACAACTTATTAATATATATATATATATATATATTATAATTTAATTTTTATAAATAGAAATAAATATTATAACTATTTATTTTCATTTTTTTTTTACTTTTTTAAACCTTCAGAACATAACATTTTTTTTTAGAGAAAGTGGGTTTTCTATTTACCTCATGTATTTTTCACTATTTATTTATTTTGTATATATTCTGAAAACATAAAACTTATAATAAATTAAATAAGTAATTGAAATGAATAAAAACAACTAAAATTTAGAAATATTAGTTTTACTTGTAACTTAATATTTAGTTTACAAATATGTGAGCTTAGTAATTTATTTTTTTCTTAGTTTGATAATTTATAGTGACCTTATTGATTTTCATGCCAAGTATAATAACCTTATTGACTTTATAGGCCAAAGGTAAAGTGGCATTTTTGTATTTTATAGAATTTCCATCCAACGGAAATGATTCCGGGTGACCTAATTATCATCAAATGTCAAGTACAATGACTAAAATGAGGAAAAAAAAATAGTAGAGTGAGCTTAACGAATAATTCGTTAAACTAGGGTGACCAAATTATGATTTAAGCCATTTATATATATATATATATATATATATATATATATATATTAAATTTATTGGTCCGGTCCGGTTTAAAACCAATTTATTAGTATCAAAATTAGAACCAAACCAATAAATTGGTTCGGTCTAATTTTTATTGGTTCGATCAGATTTTAAAATTTATTTGCTCACCCCTAGATTAAATAACACCAAGTTTGCTTCGTAGAAGTATTGACTCGAGAAATGTTATCAGAACACCTAAACGTAACACCTAAATCCCTAAACGTAACATCATTTAAAGGATAAAAATAGGACGAAATTCACCATTGGTCCTTGTACTTAGGTTTTGTCCATCATTAGTCCCTGAACATCAAAACGTATCACCATTGACCAAAGTTTGTGTTTTTTGTCCACCGTTGGTCCCTTACTCAAACGCCGTTAACTGTTTCACCGTTAAATGGACATGTGCGATAAACGTGAGCAAAAACAAGGACCAAAACGTCTTTTCTCATTGGGCATGGACATTCACAAACGTAATCGGGATTTCATCGGCCAAAATTAGGGAATTAGGGGAATTAGTCTTCCACTTGAGCTCCGAGCTCCAGCCCGAGGCAGCGGCCACCGATGAGAAACCATCGGAGAAATAGAAGACACAAAATCGATGAAGTTAAGAAAGAAGAAGAAAGCCCGAGGCGAGGCGGAGGGAAGCAAAAAAAGACGAGAAGATGCCGGAGATTCCGAAAACAGAGGAGCCCCCGGTAGCGGAAGCACCTACTTCAACGGTGGTGGAGAATCCACCTGTTGCTCAGACGATTAAGCAGCCGAAGCAAGTAGAGGAAAAGCCGATTGTCAGAAAAATGGCAAAGTCCGGTGGTGGCGTGGATGAACTCGATCTCAGATCGCTCTCAGGTGATCGCAATAGAAGCGCGTACGATCTAGTGGATCGTATGCTATTCCTCTACGTTCGTGTTATGAAGGCTAAAAGATCAAATCCGGAAGTTGATTCTTCGCTCTACGCTAAGCTTTTGATTGACACGCACAATATTAAAACCAAATCGCAGAGTGATAAAGATTGGGACCAAGTCTTTGCTTTCGATGAAGAAGGTCTGAATTCGACTTCGTTGGAAGTCTCAGTTTGGGTCGAAAAGCAGTAGATGAAGATGAAATTGATCAAATCCAACAGAAATCGGACATGGAAGGGAGCCAATTTCTTGCTCTTGTCATTGTTGACATCATCAATGGCGGAATCAAATTTGGGTAGAACCTTAGAAAATGAATGGGAAGAACAAGAATACTTTGTTTTTGTCGTTTTTGGGAAGCAATTGGTGAGCTTGAAGAGGATATTTATAACTAATGCGCTCCGTACGGTTTGCAGGAACTCAATTACCGACTCGAGCAAAGCTCCGACCTGGATGTGGTGGCTAAACTTATCGCAGGCCTCTTTGGCAACCATTGCTTCGAGAATATCCCATGATCCCTCTCACCCCTCGATCCACCACCAACCACCTCATTGCAATCCCTAACTTTGCTCAATAGCTCGTTCGTCAGTGATTTTGACGATGACGATGATGATTTCAACTCGTTTTTTGATCTAAGTGTCCCTGAGCTTGATGAGTACGAACCCCACCCAATACTAGCCTCCAAGTTCCTCATCTACTCCCTAAAAGCCGTCGAACTCACCGTCTCCGTCTCCCACAGTATTTTGGAACAACTGACCAATGTTGGGTCATGCGCCATCTGTAGAGAAGAATTTCAGTTGTTGGAGAAGGTCAATCAATTGCCCTGAAGGGGCCATTTTGCAGCTGGGAGTAAAGCGTTGAGAAAAGACGGTTTGGTCCTTGTTTTTGCTCACGTTTATCGCACATGTCCATTTGCGGTGAAAGCTTGAGTTAACGGCGTTTGAGGAAGGGACCAACGGTGGACAAAAAACGCAAACTTTGGTCAATGGTGATACGTTTTGATGTTTAGGGACTAATGATGGACAAAAACCTAAGTACAGGGATCAATGATGAATTTCGCCCATAAAAATACCTAACTACCCCTAGCTATATTTACACTACATTTACACATAAACCACCCCTCCATTAATTCTCTAAACCAACCAACACACCCCTCTCTCATTCCCCAACCCGTGAAATGCCCCCTCTCTCATTCCCTATTTTGTGAAGAACTCCATTTCTAGAAGAAGAGTACTGCCCTCTTTTTCTCTTCTCATCTCATTGTCTTCTCTCTTCTCCAACCCGCCTCCAGGCCGAATTGAAGCTGCCAAGCTGCCCTCTTTCAATTTAAAGGTATGTTTTGTTTTCAAATTTAAACTTACTCATTTACCACTTACTCTGTTTGAATTTGTTGTTGAATCTAAGCTGTAACACTTATTGTTGAATTTAAACTGACCATTTTTTTTTCAATTTTTTGCAAAAGTACCGCTAGGGCACAACGGACGTTTTATAAAACAACTGCGATCTACAAGCGGTAGTTATATAAAACATCCGCGAATTTGTAGCTGATGTTTTATATAACTACTGCTTGTGGATCGCGGTTGTTTTATAAAACGTCCGCTAGTGAATCGCGGTACTTTAGAGGTTAAACCGTTGGTACGTAACGGTTTTTTTGAATTTTTTTTTAAAAATAAGTGTTTTTTTTTTAACATAAGGTATGTGATGTGTAATATATGTGTGTATATATACAATATACATATATAACTTAAGTTTTAATTTTTTGTAGCCGATGTTTAGAGTTTATTTTGGAAAAACATGTTTAAAAAAAAACTTATGTAATATATGTGTGCATATATATTTATAGAATTTGTAATTATATATATATATATATATATATAATGTTTTATAGATAACTTATCACTTCATAACTTAACTTGTATTTATTTTTTTCAATTTATATTAACACTCCACATTTCCAATCATGGCACTTGGTTTAATTTTTTATTTACTTGTACACGGTGTTCAATCTGCTATACAATTGAGTACCTTAATTGAACTGTTTTTATTTTTCTAGGAAAATGTATTGGCATGAGAGAAAGAGAATTAATTCTTATGAATAAATTATCACATTTGTACACGGTGTTCAATCTACTTGTGTACATATATGGAACTATTAATTTGTCAATTATCAATGGCCATAATTGACATCATTAATCATTATAGAGTTGAAATATATTGGTGTAAACAAAATACATTATAGCTTTGGTCCGTCCTTAAAGAAATGACATCCAAATAGAAAAGATAGTAACAGCTGAACAGAAACGAAACATCCATAAATATATCTTCTTTGTACAAGGTGTTCAATCTACTTGTGTACATGAATGGAACTATCTTTCTAGTTGATTGGAAACGTTTTAACCTTTTAACCTTTTAATGGTAGCTAGGTCTTCAGTAAAACGGTTTTATGAATGAAGATAATGGTAGCTCTTCTGTAAAACGATTTTACATATCTTTATTCGTAGGATCAAGTTTCACTCTCTCGCAATTCAACTCACCAATACATGGTGAATTCGTTAAGAAGATCTGTATTAGAAAAAATATCCGTAAGACTATTTTACCTAAATTTTTATATCCTTTAATCATAGTTTGAATTCGACCTAAAACTTATTTATTTATTTATTAATAACAAACTTTTTTTGTTTTTATAACTAACTAAAATGTATGCATTTATTTGATTAACACCTTTTTTTCAATATAAACTTGTCAATGCAGGTGGAATAAAATACTACATTCATTCATAAAAAAATAAATAAATTATCTTTTTATGCTGTTCCAAATAGAGTGTTCACTTTTTAATATTTTTTTAGAAGTTACAATTATCATTTTATCCTTAATTTAATTCATACCTTAATTAACGACCACACTCTTGTGCGGGTAGCATTGAAAATAAACATAATCATTATATTTATAATAAAGTTAGATGTCCAATCATAATACATGTGTCTCAAATATGACACTACTTCAAAAACAGAGAGGATACATTTTTTTAATGATATATCCTTTCCTCCAATTTTCATTTATTTATTCAATTTCATATCCTAGATGCAACTTGTAATAAGATTGAATCAAATAATGAGAAGTGGAATTAGCTTTTGATGGAACTCTAAAAATCAAATGACTATTCATATAAATAGCTTTAGTTGTTCATTTTCTGGACTACCCTACCCCATTCCAAAATTATTAGGGTAAGACTCTTTTAAGACCGTCTTATGGATCTTAATTTGTAAGATGAAGCCTCATTCTCATACAACTTAACACACTAATACACGGTGAATCAGGTAAGGAGGGTCCGTCTTATAAAAAATATTCGTAAGACCGTCTTACCCAAGTTTTTGCTAAATTATTTTTATGCATTCCTATAATTGTCTTGTTTGTAAATTTTCTTTTTAGAACAATATTTTACCATTTTATCATTACATTTTTTTATATTTTAATTATGCAACATATATATGAGTTTTATTATAAAATATACATTTTACTAATATTAATATTCAAGTCAATTTAATCCGTATGTCGAGTCAAATAAGATAGACATATTTGACAATCATATTCTTAGTTTGCAAAATTAAACTACTCCGTTAAAAATATACAACGTTGGCTCTCAAAAGTCAAAACATATAACTCTCTAATTATGCCAAATGCCAAATGCCAAATGCCAAATGCCAATGCATACTTTTTGAAACTCACATGAGTCCCACAAAATCCATATCATCATGCTTTGAAATTTGGGTGTCTCATTGAACAACGATGCTTTTGGTTTGGTCCACCACACGTACGGATCTCATTGTTGTTGTGACTTGGAAGCTTGCGTCGGTTTTTGCAGCTGTGATACTCGTAAGGTCAATTTTGTTGCCAAATTTAGGGTTCATTTATTTGATTAGGAGTAAACTACATTTGATATGTTAGTGAAAGTTTTAGTCCAACAATAATCAAATGGCCAACTTTACTTTTAAACTAAAAGAAATGAAATAACAGTGTCTCCATTTAGCGTTTAATAATGTGTTGATCATGCAATACATTAATCGAAATGAGTTGAGATGAGTCGGGTTCAATAAGGTTGAGTTATAACGGGTAACACGTTAAAACGGGTTGTCCCGTCACAACCTGGGTTTACCCTTATATTTATAGAGTCCAAATATCGTGTCAAAATGAGTAGCGAATTCGACAAGCTTTAACCCTTCGAATCGACCCGAAAATTATCCGACCCAACCAAACCAGTTAATATTTTTGGTTTGAAACGGACCGTTTCAAACGAAAAATATTAACTAGTTTGGTTGGGTCGAATAATTTTCGAGTCGATTCAAATGCGTTGACGGGTTTCAATTGTATTTATCATGCCTAGCTAGAGCCTACCCTTTGAATATAGTTTGAATTCAACCCAATTTTATCTTTATTTTCTTTAATAGCAAATTATTTTTTGTTTAATTTACAAATATTAATAAAATGTTTACAACTATTGCTACAATTAAGCTTTAGTGAATGATAAAATTGTCTTTCATCAAAACACATTTAGCCCTCACGAAGGCTTGGTTGTAGCAATAGCTGTAGAAATAGTGTAAACATAATATTTTTATAAATACAATTAAACTCTATAAATTAACAAAAATACTAGGTTTACCACTACTTCTACCACTATTTTTACCATTAAGCCTTGATGAAGGTGAAATGTGTTTTGGTGAAAGACAATTTTGCGCTTCACTAAAGCTTAGTGGTAACAATAGTGATAGAAGTTTAGAACTAGTGGTAAGTCTAGCTATATTCATAAGTTAATATATTTGAGACCAACAAAAATTATTAATTTAATGAAATATTAATTAATCAATAAATTAATAATTATTAATTTATACATTAATTAATACCATATTAATTTATAGACCTTAAGAAAAAGGTTAATCTATTTGAGATTGAGACATTTTAAAACTATACATAAGAACGAGAGTAGGTCTCCTCTTGGCAGAGTAGTGGAAGCCTAACAAAGGAAATTGTTGTCGTGTGCTGATTGAAGGAGGAAAGCCTCCTATTTATATGCGGAGGAGGCAACTTCAGAGGTTGAGAAGGTAGACTTTGGGACGAAGCAATGACACCCTCGGCAACATAGGGGTTGTTTAGGGTGGCGTAGAGGGCGCGCAGTCACCCACGTTTATGAGCTAAGATCGGATGTGAGCAGTGACGAAAGTGGAGAAGCAGCGTTACCAAAACAGCCAGGAGGGTGCCACATTGGAGGGAGGGGCGCGGTACATGCGAAATTGGGCGTCGCGCCATTGGGATGTGTGCCACACCACGTCTTCATTTTTCTTCTATTTTTGTTACACTTTCACCCCTGCCTTGTTATTCTTCGTCCTTTTGAGTCCTTCCAGGTTTCCTTTGATGTTTTTGCCCCCTGAAACATTTTTAAAATAACATTTAGTCCATTTTTAATTTGCAATAATATTTTATAGGACATGATAAAATAAGAGTATAAAATATGGGTGTTTACAGAGCCCCTCAACGACGGAGTTTACGAGTATACAAACGTTGTTGATAAGAATAAACTCGCAATTTCGGGAAAAACATAGAAAAGCATAGAAAGGCATGGCTGGGCCCATCATGATAGGGGTCCTACGTAGTCCTTATAGGAATCAAGACAAACCTAATTCGAGTACAAGGAAAAGTTTAAAATTGAAATCATTTTGTGATATAAACGTTTTGAGATGGTCGGACCTATCGTAATAAGTTGCCTACATATCTTTATAAAAGAAATCAGACCAAATGTAGTTCGACCTAAGCCGAAAGATGCAAATGTGGAAAGTAAATGCAGGTGCAACATTTAAAGACATGATGCAAATTTAAATGCAATATCAATTGCAAGACAATGTAAATGCAGGTGTAAAATGATGTAATATAAATTGCAACATTGTGAAAAGACAGGTGTAAAATGATACTTCCTTTGTTCCGAACAAAAAGTCCTCGTTTGAAAATCAAAATTTTTAAGAAAATGATATTTTTAGTAGTCAATTAGTAATAAAATGACACTTTTGTACTTTAATTTTTGAAAGTATACTCTATAAGTGATAGACTCTATAAGTGAAACATCCCAAAATGGAATTGTAGATTTTTTGTCCAAAACGAATGGAGTACAATATAAATTGTTAATACTAATTATTGTGTAGTTTTTTTAAAAAGCATATGCACATATGACCTATAATTAAAGTAAATAAAATGTAAAGATAAAATGGTAAAGTATTGATTTTTTTTTAAAAAGTTACGAAGAAGACAATTTTTAAACATCGATCAGAAAGTAAAATATGACAATAATTCGGATGGAGGGGGTACTTTTTAAAGTGTATGATGATTAGATTTGTATTTATTGATATCACTTATCAATAAGCCAAATTACAATAATACCCTCAGAGACTCTAAATTTAGATTCAAAGGTCGTGAACTTATTGGACTATATGTAATATTTGAACTATGTAGTAAATAATAATCTTTATCCAAGCGTCACTATATATCGACATGAGATAAACAAATTTTAGTTTAGATTGTATGGGTAGTGAGAAGTATATTAGGTTGATCACGCCACGAAAAGGGGTGCCGAAAGCCTCGTCGCACGTGACTAGTCCGTGATGTCGTCGGATGGATATCTGGCTGGTTCGTCTGCAAAAGTGGAGCATCGTGAGTGGGTGGGGGTGTTCCCCCAAAACCCTCCGGTGTGATCATCAATATAGTGCATGTGAGAATCATAGAAATATATCAAGTGGAGGTTATATTTTAGTTTTTGTAACTGACCGGGGGGAGGGAGAGAGAGAGGTTGTCAGAGCCCCTGTTGGTTTTTCCCTGCCTTTTGAAAGAATGGAGAGGCTGCTCCCTTGGAGGAAGAAATCTCTTCCTTTATATATGATGAACATTTGTCTGTTATTGGGCTTGTGCCCTATCTTGGATGAGGGCTTAGGCTTTCTTTTTGGGTACGGGCTTGGCCCAATCTTCAAGGTATAATTTTATGAATACTCTGTTGGGCTGTATTTTCAGGCCCATTATTTTGGTGCACATCAGTAGCCCCCCTACTCCTTACGTTTCGAGGTTTACCTCAAAGGTAAGGAGTATTATTTACTTCAATTTTGTCTTGTCGTGCTGAAAGTTAGCAATTTCTGTCTTGAGCCCGGCCCGTAGAAGGCTTCTTCAGTTTAGCGTTGGATATGGCGGGATATATTTGTGTAAGGGCTTGAGTTGACAGAGATAGGATAATTGGTACTAAGACCTCGAGTAACTGATCTTTGGTTAAGTGAAGGTCTTCAAGAAAAGTGGTTGGTCTTCGCGTACCGAGGATCTTCAAGAAGACCGGGCCATAAGGCCGTAATAAGAATTATCTTCGGCTTGGCGAAGATCCATAAGAAATCTGGGCCATAAGGCTGTAATAAGATTAGTCTTCGGCTTGGCGAAGATTCATAAGAAATCCGGGCCATAAGGCCGTAATAAGATTAGTCTTCGGCTTGGCGAAGATTCATAAGAAATCCGGGCCATAAGGCCGTAATAAGATTTTTCATCGGCTTGAGCGAAGATCCGTAAGAAATCCGGGCCATAAGGCCATAATCAGATTAGTCTTCGGCTTGGCGAAGATTCATAAGAAAATCGGGCCATAAGACCGTAATAAGATTAGTCTTCGATATTGCAGTCATTTAGGCATTTGTAAGCTGCTATGGCATTTGTTCGTTGCGACCTTCCCCGTGTACCGAGGATCAGTCCCTTGATTTCCACCTCGTGAACCGAGGATGGTATTGAGCGTTGACGCTCTTGTTTATTGCGACCTTCCCCGTGTACCGAGGATCAGTCCTTTAATTTCCACCTCGCGCACCGAGGGTGGTATTGTTTATTTCGACCTTCTCCGTGTACCGAGGATCAGTCCTTTAATTTCCACCTCGCGCACCGAGGGTGGTATTGTTTATTTCGACCTTCCCCGTGTACGGAGGATCAGTCCTTTAATTTCCACCTCGCGCACCGAGGGTGGTATTGTTTATTTCAACCTTCCTCGTATACCGAGGATTAGTCCTTTAATTTCCACCTCGCGCACCGAGGGAGGTATTGTTTATTTCGACCTTCCTCGTGTACCGAGGATCAGTCCTTTAATTTGCACCTCGCGCACCGAGGGTGGTATTGAACGTTGACGCTCTTGTTTATTACGACCTTCCCCGTGTACCGAGGATCAGGCTCTTGATCTCCACCTCGCGTACCGAGGATGGTATGACTTCCATAATGGTTCATTATCAAAGGTAAGAAGGATAATTTGCTCATAATTCTTTCCTGTAAAGCCAGAGATTTTGCTTTGAATTCCAAGTGAGGTTATGTAGTCGAATTTTGAGCCTTAGTGGGGAAACCGTGTGTATAGCCCTTTGATATGATTCCTCCTCGGCTTTGGTTGACGAGGATCTTCCAGAAAAGTGGCCTGTAATGTCATAATACCACTGGCAGAGAGACTCCTCTTGTCAAGGAGGACCACTGGGGTAATGAGAACAACGGGTTCACCAATCTATATAAGAATAAATTACCTACAATCAGCAATCCAATTTGTAAATTTTTATCGTTTCTTAGTTTATACCGGATTATATCTTTAGATATTACAATTGAGAAAATACAATATGGTATTCAAATGACGGTTCTTGTCCCTACTACTACCACGGGCTGATGAGATCCTGAGATCGTCGACGATGATAAAGACTATTTTTTGAAAGATTCTCGCTCGCCAGTATCTAGGCGATGCCGAACTTCATGTCATCATTTCTCATGCCGAGACGCTACGCTCGTCGATGCAGAGCCTTAGTATTTTTGTGCACATGCACGCCGCGATAATGCCATGCTCGCGCCGACCTCGCACCGCTTCATATTATTATTCTCGTGCGCGCCGTCGAGCTTGTTTGCGGACGAGCTTTATATTACTCCAGTGTCCATATTGAGCTTTATGTTATGATCACCCCCCGGATGCGTCACGCTCCCTATTGAGCTCATATCATACTGGCCGGAGTCCATTCACGCCGAGCTTTGTATTCCGGTCGAGACCAAGCTTATATTATCATTGAGCATATTCGTTCCCAGAGAGCATCGCATCATGCCTCTCGGCAAGCGTTTGCGGCTATACTCGGCATGAGCTTCAGCTTCAGCTCGGCCGTCCGAGATAGAGTATATTATGCTCCCGGCGTCCCATCATACATGTCCTTCATATCTCGCTTCGTTATTTGTGGCGAGATAGTAGTATTACACTCCCGGCGTCCCATCATACATGTCCTTCATATCTCGCCTCGGCATCGTCGTAATATACTTTATCTCGGCCACAAATAACGTCATGTATGATGGGACGCCGGGGAGCATAATATACTCTATCTCGGCCACAAATAACGATTTTGCCGATATGAAGGACATGTATGATGGGACGCTCGGGGAGCATAATATACTCTATCTCGGCCACAAATAACGACGATGCCGAGCTGAAGCGAGATATGAAGCTCATGCTGAGCATAGCTGCAAACGCTGTCGAGGAGGCATGATGCGATGCTCGGGGAACGTAATATGCTCAATGATAATATAAGCTTGGTCTCGACCGGAATACAAAGCTCGCGTAATGGACTCAACGCAGGTATGATATGGAGCTCAATAGGGAGCGTGACGCATCCGGGGGATGATCATAACATAAAGCTCAATATGGACACTGGAGTAATATAAAGCTCGTCCGCAAACAAGCTCGATTGGGCACTTACGGGCACGAGAATAATAATATGAAGCGGGTGCGAGGTCAAGCACTAGCGCGAGCATGGCATTATCGCGAGCGTGGGGTGCACGGGCACAAAAATACTATAAGGCTCGGGCATCGGCGAAGTGCGTCTCGGCATGAGAAATGATGACATGAAGTTCGGCATTGGCCTAGATACTGGCGGCGAGAATCTTTCAAATAATAGTCTTTATCATCGTCGACGATCTCAGGATCTCATCAGCCCGTGGTAGTAGTAGCCCCCCACTTCTTGAGCGTAGGAGCACATCCTTAGATCAAGAAGTAATAAGGATCTGTGTTTACTTCATGCTTCAGCGACCCCGCTTAACGATTGTTATTAACTGCGAGTCGTAAAATGTGGGCGCTTGGATTAAAATGTAACCTCGGCGAGGTGAGGTGGGCACGTGACCTTGTAAATTATCATGTAATTGTTTGCAGAGGAACACATCGTGTGTTATTGCTCGTGGTTGTCGAGGCTATGCCCGTTTGTATTTTATACCTGAAAATTTCCGAAGCATCATTGCGAATTAAACATATTCCATTTTTAACTAGAATATGGATTATGAATTTGCCCTTGCGTAAATAAGTAATCATGCTCACATTTATTCCAAATAGCAATGAATAACTGTAGCTATTGTATAAGCAAAAGATCATGTTTCATCACAAATATTTTAGTCTTGCAGTACTTGTAATAGTCCGAGCATGGTGATCGTATAAGATAAGATTGTATAAGTATCGACATATTATGCGAGGATAGATAATGGTGGCGACATTTCGCCTTGTAGTTTGTTTATTTGAATGCATAAAATTAAGGAATCATGCAAGCATATCATGCTAACATATTATAACTAAACTAGACATGCATGCCGAGCAAATAACTTAAAACAGACAGTTCATGAGTTTCACGTAGATAATTTTTTAATTTATTGATATGAATAAGTAAGTGTATATCTTAACATAAATTAATTTCAATTTACACGTCATGTTTCTAAAAATGTGTCACGATATACAAATTTGACATAAATTAATTTCAATTTCAATAACATAATAATTTCTGATTTATCTAGTTGTTACTATGACCGACAAAGAAGAGGAATCTCAAAAAATTAGACCACTTTCCATAGGAATGACTAATAATTACTTCAAGTATCCAAGTCAAAAGGGCCAATAACCATTATTAAACTCAACTATCAAAATAATAGTCAAATCAGTTATTGTCTTGTTTACAACAAAAATTATTCATATTATCTCAAATTTTGAACTCAATTGTACCTTTTTCCAGTCACTTTGGGATTTATATGTCCTTGTCATTAAATGTAAAACAAACATGTTACGGAGTAATATTTTTGGTATTTCATATCATGAAGGAAAATGCTTACAAATAGACTGGCACTCTTTAAGGATCCGATAGAAATATTTTTCATTGAAATTTTCCGTAATGGCCTTCAAACTCTTCCAATGCCACTGGTGTTCTCACGGATAAAAATTTCTAATCTAGAATTCTTAAAAATGCCCATAGGGACAAGAACCGTCATTTGAATACCATATTGTATTTTCTCAATTGTAATAGCTAAAGATATAATCCGATATAAACTAAGAAAATGATAAAAATTTACAAATTGGATTGCTGATTGTAGGTAATTTATTCTTATATAGATTGGTGAACCCGTTGTTCTCATTACCCCAGTGGTCGATCCTCCTCGACAAGAGGAGTCGCTCTGCCAGTGGTCACGACAATGGGACGAGATGGGACAGGAATTGCGTTTCCCCTTCCCACCCCCATTATATATATATATTTATCCCATTTCCTTGATAGGAAATTAAAGGCAACCTCGTTCCCATCCTGTCACAATAATTATTCTTAATATACAACTAATCATGTGTTTAATTTACTGAACTCCTGTTCTATGCCAAACTAAGCTATCCATAAAAAAGATATATATATATATATATATATATATATATATATATATATATATATATATATATATATATATATATATAATGTTACATAATATGTTTGGTTGGATAAATTTATTATGTTACAAATTCAAAAAATCAAAATTATCATCGACATTGCTGTCAGCTGTACCTAACAAATAATATTCTCTTAAACTATTGACCGTCAACAATTAATTTATCTCCAAAAGTCCATCGGCGTGTGTGTATGTAAATGGAATGGGGTTTAAATGGGATAAGGCATATCAAATAAGTTAATTTCAATTTAACAAATAGCTAACATAGTGTGTCACATTAATATTTATCTCTTTTTATTATAAAAAAAAGTTGTTCCACAAATACATAAATCATAAGTGATTCAATTTTAAATAATTAAAATACTCGACACATAAATATGATAAGTTTACAAGCACCTGAGTGGACGGTCAAATACGTGATCAGTTATTCCAAGTATAATTTCATATATAATCGATGCATTATTTAACCTGTATAAAATTTATTAAATAGTCATAACAGTATGAACATAGCATCTCATTTATTACCATGATAATAATTACTATAAAATATCGATAAGTATTATACAAAATTGATCATTTCACGCAATACCACCTAATTATTATTATAAATAATGACTTGCTTTAGTGAATGCTGATATCATCATTGTGTCAGCCGAATGGCTTTCCCCCTAATTTTGACTGCGCGGACAACTCTTTTCCACTCATCACATTGCAAATTCCAATTTTAGCCCTTAACTTATTGTTTACTCAAATCAGAGAATCAAGTGATTTTTGACTTTAGCATGCAATAATAATTAATGGCATGTGATGTTCTGTCATATTGCAGGTTTGTATGAAAAAGTTATGTGATGTTATGTCATTTTGCAGGTTTGTATGAAAAAGGAAGTCAGGCAATATTAAACGTAAAAGAGAGTTGGAACAATGACACCTGACCGAGCAGCTGGCGAAGACGAACAATGCGTCGACTATGGGTGATTGATGCATGCCGGTGATCGGCATGTGAGATCCCAACCAAGGACAAATCAAGTTATACTTTCCAAGCTTGGGATGAATCCTCGCACTCGGAAAGTCGGGGGCAACTGAAGGGACTCAACCACTCGCCCTCCACGTGGCGCACACGTGGCGTTGGAACAACGACACACCGGCCACTACGCCGATGTGGCACGCCTCGGCGACCATCCTCGACCCGAGCACCACCAAAGCCGACCAAACCAAGGACAAGTGCACTATGTTAGACTAGTCAATTGTCACCAGTTCCCTACGTGGTCGGTCCTCGACCCTAGCCGACCACCAAGAGAAAGCAGGACCTAAGTCCCAAATGACCTAAGGGAAGAAACGCCATCATAGTACAAAGTACGCCGATGGCCCCATTCGATTGGAGAAACACCAACGCAGCTCGCGCCCGCCGCTCCACCGACAGCTGACCTGCTTGATACTCGACAAACCCGAAAAGAGAGAAACCAATGAGAGCCGCCCACCTCCGACCAACGATCCTCGCTCCAACGTGTCGTTTCTTGCTTCCGGGCAAGCCGCACTTGAGAGGAGTATAAAAAGGAAGGTAACCAACTTCACAAGGTATGACACTATTCACACTTGAGATATTCCTTGTTTTTGAGCTCATAGCTAGATAAATATTGCCAAGGGTGATTACAGTGGAACACTGCTCACTCCATTGTTATCCCAAGACCGACTCTCACGCCGAGGGCTTTAGCCGATAACCTCCCAGCCTCCCTAACCTGTTTTCTCTTATTTGACAGGCTCACTCAAGAAGACAAGGAAGGCAATTGGGAAACCAAAGAAGAATGCCGATATCCATCTCACCATTCCAAAGACGCAACCTTCACCTAGACCGCCTTACGTATACTCCACGTGTAGTCACCCATATTTTGGCGTGATCGTGGTTCCGCTGCTGAAACGAAAACTCTTTCCTTCTTTTCCCAGCCTTCCATTTCTTAGCCCTAACCACAAATCATGGAAAGAACAACCCCACAAAACAAAACCAACCAGAACAAACGAACCTATCCCTTCGACCATGCAACCTCCCCAAATGGCCAATGCATCTACGTAAATAGATTTGACCACCCCAAGCCTCGAAAGCCTTCAAAGGAAAGGAGTCACCGATGTGGCTCGTAATTTAGGGGCCGACCTCAACCCGGATTCCTCTTACGCCGGGGAGATGAGGAGAACGACGAGGTACACCTAGTAGGCTCTAAGACTCGCTGCATGTGAGCCAATGAATGAACAAGAAAAATACTTGAGGAACAAGTATTGGGAGCGCCGAAAACTTTATCTCCAAGAAATCCAGAAGCGGAACAAAGAGTGTACGAAGTTGAGTAAAAAGGTGGGGACCACCCCGAACATGATAGTCACTGAACCGCCAGATGAACGAGGAAGCCCCATCAAGGGGCAAAGAGAGAAGAAAGGCTACCTCGCCCAAGCGTGAAATCAAGGTTGGGAGGGAGGATGATCGAGCACGCCCGAAAGCCGAGCTGCTCATAGCCGGCCACGCTTCCCCGATGAATCAAGATGCCCACCTTCCCGAACAAGGGAAAGGAGCGAAGAAGGAGAATCTCACCAAGAGCGAGGCAATGAAGAGCGTAACGTGCGAGCAATCGCTTCACCCTCAACAATCCGAATAGAGCAACGAAAAAGTGGCCTGAACGCGACCACCAAGTGCAAAAAGATGCCCCTAAGTCCCCGCCCAAGGAGGTCGAGCAAGAGGTGAAATATCTTCGGGTAGACTCAAGCAATCGAAAAAGGGAAGCCGATGATGCTCTCCTCCATCCAAGAACGGACCGCTCAAAGAAAAAATGAGGAAGGCCCCACCGCCCGACAAGAAGTTGCCTAATTTTGACTCTACTGTGGGCTCACCAAATGCGGCCGACCACATCGCCAGCCTTCGAAGTCAAGATGAACGCAATAGCCCCTGCACGACTAAGATGCTTGGGGAAAATCTTCGCAGCACCTTACAGGAAAAGCCTTGAAATGGTACACGGGTTACCCCCATTCAGGGGAACGTGGACGAAGTTCGCAGATGTTCGTGACGCAATTTGCTTCAAAGAGACAACAAAGAAGCAAATGCATTTACGCAAAGATCCAACAACGCCACAACGAAGTCTAATCGATGTACATGGACCGATTCATGGCTATGGTCGACCAAATACCATACATCTCTGAGGAATCCATCAAAATGTGCTTTATTTCTGGCTTGCAAAGCAGGCCTCGATGAGACAAGAGATGATGCTCGTGATCATGGGTCAAGAGGAGATGTACGCCCACGCCTAAGGGTGATCAATGCCGAGGATGCAAAGAAAGATGGAAAAAGAAGGACCGTGAAGGATCCAACCGACAGTGTGATAACCGGAGAAGAGATGGTCAAGCGATTCCTCGCAGACGCGAGGATAACCGAGGAAGGAACAAATGGGATGATATAGACCGGACTCCTCTAAACACCGCCGCGAAAGCACATCATGAACGCCCTCCTCGATCGTAATGTAATTGGGCGACCACCCCCGCTAAAGGAAACACCTGCACTCGAAATCCCAATAAACACCGGCATATCATAAAGACGCCGGCCACACAACTAAGAATGCATCAACTTGAAGCGAGCAATACGTAGTTAATAGATCGAGGCGAGCTCAGAGGTTCGAACAAAGAAATAACCGAGGAGATCGAGGAGATCGAGGAGGAGAACAACGACGAAATCAAGAACCGCAACCGGACAACCCAAGGCCAAGGAATGTGATAGACACGATCAGAGAGGCCGCCCCAAGTGGTACTCGACTTAAAAACATGATCTACAATCTGAAGCATGTGGTGAACACGATGCCCCAAAAAGACGAAGAAGGGGGGATTACGTTTATGCCAAGTGAGCTAGCCATTAGCGAAACGGCAAGGCAACAAATGCCTCGACCTTTGAGGGTTGGAATTCATAACAATGACGTGAAAAGGGTCTTGATAGACACTGGGCATCAAGGGATATTTTGTACTACAAATGCTTTGTCGGTCCAAGTTGGGGACGCCCATCTCGTGCCCACCGATACAATTGAAGGCTTCACCGACACCAAGTCGCAGTAAAGGGATCGATCACTCTCAAGGTCGCATTAGGGAGAAACCGCCACACCTCGAATCCAGGAGGTGGATTTCTCGTGATTGACCTCCCATCCCCATACAATGCAACTCGGGTTCCCCGCCCAAACCAAATTTCGATGGTCTCCTCGCTGCTCATCAAAGGGTGAAATATCCCACAAGCCACGGACGGAATAGTGCTCAATGACCCAAAAGACTCTTGAATATATCTATAAGGAGAAGAAGAACAAGGAAAAGTGAATACGCCCCAACCTCGAACTGAGGTGGCGTAGGAGGAGAGACCGACAAAAAAGGCAAGAGAAGATGGAGGGGAAATTGTCCCCATCGCCAACGCACCGCTTGAAGCCCCAACAAAGATAGCAATTAGCGCGAAGCTGGAACGCCACCGAAAGAAAACATGAAGGCAAGTAGCGCCTAAACCCCGTATAAAATCAAAAAGAGCAAATAAGAAAATTGAGATGGTAGAAAGCTCTGACATCGAAGGCCGACTAGAGATCGCCGCATTTAGGATCCGAAGAAATAGTGATCAACCTTGACTTCCCTGAGCGTAAAGTTAAGGCTCAAGAGAGATACCGTAAGAGGAACGAGCACCATCATTAAACTTTTGAAGGAGAGTCCGGATGTCTTCGCCCGAGGGTCGAGGACATGGAAGGAATCACCAGACGTGGTCGTACATAAACTTAGTATCGACCTCGACGCCATTCCTATACAAATGTAAGGCAAGAATTTTCTCTCCCGTAAGTGAAGCGATCAAGGAAGAAGTGTCCAGCCGCTCAAAGCAAAAATAATAAAGGAGGTTCTCAGATGCCACTTGGATAGCTAATGTAGTCATGGTGAAAAAGTCAAGCGAAAATGGAGAATGTGCGTAGACTTCACCGACCTAAACAAGGCTTGTCCCAAAGACGGTACCCTCGCCGAGGATCGACCACTGAGATTCATTGGCCTGGACACAAAATCTTGAGTTTTGTCGACGCTTACTCCGGTATCATCGATACGAACGTGGTCGGCAGATCGATCCACACGGCATTCCTGGCCGCAGAGGACTATATCCGCTACACCATGATGCCCTTTGGGTTAAAAAATGCAGGGCTACATACCAAAGAATGGTGAATAAGGTGTTCGGCGACCGCCTAGGAGGAACGTGGAAGCATACATCGACGACATGGTGATCAAAACAAAGCAGCCGACCATGTCGAGGACCTAAGGGAAACCTTGCGAACCCGAGGAAGCACGTAATGAAATTAAACCCCAAGAAAATGCGCTTTTGGGGTAGTCGCCGGAAATTCCTGCTACATGGTCAACGAGAGGGAATTGAGGCCAACCCCGAGAAGATAAAGGCTCTAACAACCATGGACCCTCCCGAGTGTATCAAGCATGTGCGTAAACTTAATGGTCGGATCACCGCCTCGCCGCTTCATCGCCAAGTCGGCGGAGAGAAGCTTACCATTCTTTAAGACGCTGAAAGGGGGAAAGAAATTTCGTGGTCGACGACGTGCAAAAGCCTTCAATGAACTCAAAGAATACCTTGGCAGCCACCTCGCCAAAGATCCCCATTCCCGAGGAAAAATTGTATCGTATACTTGGCCGCATCGACTCGCGGGGCGGTGTTAATCGTAGAGGAAGAAAAGCCGCAGGCCGGTCTACTATGTGTCTCATGCCTTAACCGAGGTCGAGGAGAGATATCTAGAGATCGAGAAACCGGTGCTCGCCTCTAGTAATTGCCGCCGAAAATTGAGAGCATACTTCCAAGCTCATCCGATAGTGGTCTACACGACCTCCCAACGAGACAAGTCCCGCATAAGCCGACATGGCAGAAGAATGCTAAAATGGTCGGCTGAGCTATCGATACGGGATTGAATACGAGCCGAGGAGAACTATTCAGTACGTGTTTTGGCGACTTCATCGCCGAAACTTCATTTACAAAAGGAGCAATAAGGATAATACTGAGGAAAGCCGGGACACGAGTACCACCAAAGAAAAGATTGAGGACAAGCCAACAAAGCTCGACCACCCGAGCATTGACTCTATTCGTGGATGGATCCTCTGCACAACTAAAAGTGGGGCAGAATCTTAATGATTACCCCTAAGGGGGGAATTAGGTTTGGCTCTTGAATTCGCTTTCAAGGCTTCAAACAACCAAGCCGAGTACGAGGCGCTGGTAGCCGGTGTCGAGTTGGCAAGGAAGCCGGGAGCCGAGAACGTTGTAATACGCAAAGGATTCCCGCCTAGTGGTGAAACAAGTTCTGGCGAATACGGGCAAACCACCCAAGTTGGCCAAATATCAACAACTAGTCCAGAGAGACCAAGGAATTCAAATATTGGGAGCCGGAACAGATTGCAAGGGAGAACAACGCAAGAGCGCACTTGTCAAAAGTCGCTTCTTCGAAAGCGAGGACATTCCCGCCGAGGTCGAGCTAATGTTTCTCGAAAACCGCAATCAATGAGGAGAAAATAATGATGATCGAAGAGGCCCCGAGGTGTTGGATCGACGAGATCAAAGACTACATCGAGCAAGGTATTCTCGCCTCGAGGATAAGGATAAGGCACGATGGTAAGAAACCGAGCATGCAGTACTCTGGTCATTGGGGAATGCAGCATAAACGATCCAATACGAAACCCTTGCTTCGCTGTAAGACCGTAAACGTGCAAGGCCTCCTAGCCGAGGTTCATGAAGGGGAATGTGGAGGTCACCCGGGGCGAGGACTTTGGCCGATAAGATCAATTTTCACTGATACTACCGCCGAGCATGAGGAGAGACGCAGCGTAATACGTGAAGAAATGCGACAAGTGCCAAAGATTTGCAGATATTCCTAGACTCCCATCCATACCTCGACACCGGTGATCGCGGCATGGCCATTTGACATGTGGGGATAGACCTCATCGGCCCTTTCCCTAAGGCCAAGCATGGATGCGAATATGTCATAGTAGTCGTAGACTACTTCACCAAATGGATGAAGCCAAGCCCCTAGCCAAAGATCACCGAGGACCAAGCAGTGAAGTTTGTATACGAGCAAATCTTTTGTCGATTCGGTCTTCCTGATGGTGGTTTCCGATCATGGCACTCAATTTTCTAAAAAGTTCACAAAGAAGTCGCGAAAGGCTAAATGTTAAACATAGAATGTCCCGGTGGCTCATCCTCAAGGCAACGGACAGCCGGGCAGAAACAAGAAAATTATGCACGCACTAAAGAGGATCCGGACGAGGAAAAAGGGAAGTGGCTCGAGCAATTGCCGATCGCTTTATGGAACATCGTAACCACCGCCCATGGCCCCACCTGCGAAACTCCTTTGCTCTTACCTATGGATCTGAAGCCATGGCTCCAATGAACTAGCGCCTCACTGCAAGTGGTCACCTTCTTCGACCAAAGTCAAAACGAGCCGTCAAGATTATTGGATCTCGACAACATTGAGGAGAAGCGAATTGAGGCAAGACTAAGGATGATCAATTACAAGAAGCTCACGAAGAGAAACCATGACAAGAAGGTCGACCGAGGAGCTTCTCAAGAGGAGATTTGGTCTTAAGAAAGATTGAAGCAACAGGCAAAAAGCTCGGCGTAAACAAGCTCTCTCCGAAATTGGGAAGGACCACTTAGGTGACCAAAGTTGTTCGAGAAGTGGACATACCGATCGGCGTAACTAGACGGAACACCACTAAAAACCCATGGCATGCCGATCACTTAAAGAAATATTATCAATGATGTAACCCGTGACAATTGATTGAAAAATGAAGAAATTCCATTATGCTTGTGTCACCAAAATAAGATTTCAAAAGACCTATCCCCTACACTGGATAGGCTCAGAAAGACCTATCCCTGCACACCCGGATAGGCTCAGAAAAGACCTATCCTCGGCAATATGAGGACAGGCTCGTAAAAGACCTATCCCTGCACACCAGTAAAAGACCCATCCCTCGATAGGCTTCAGAAAAGACCTCATCCCTCTGCACACGAGGATAGCCCAGAAAAGACCTATCCCCTGCACCCGGATAGCTCAGAAAGACCCATCCCCTGCAAACGAGGATAGGCCTGAAAAAGACCCATCCTCTGCACACCAGGATAGGCCTGAAAAGACCTATCCTCGCATACGCGAGGATAGGCCTCAGAAAGACCCATCCTCCAGACACCCGATGGCAAAAGACCCATCCTCGGCACACGAGGATAGCTCAGAAAGACCCATCCTCTGGTACACACCCAGAGGATAGGCTCAGAAAAGACCTATCCTCTGAGATAGGCGAGGATAGGCCTTTAAAAAGACCTATCCTCAGATACGAAGACAGCCCGTAAAAAGACCTATCTTCGACGATGGAGATAGCCCCTTCGAGATTACAAACAAACTCTAAAAAAGTTAGACTTTCTCATAAAATTACAAGGACCACAAAGAAGCAAAGTAACCAAAGGGCGTCATCAATCATCGATAATCGCGAACGAAAAAGCGTTGAAACCGCCAAAGTAACAATTGTTTGATACACCGCACGAAGGCCTAAAAACCACTGCCGCAATGAGGTAATGAATCGTGGGGGCACTGGGATCAGTCCCCGGAAGGGAAGCCGATGCTCTGGCCGCCCAACGCCATCGGCGAAGCCGTTGCCTATTAGTTTGCTCACCCAAAA
>CM028377.1:100258999-100289385 GCA_013146195.2 Codonopsis lanceolata | reverse complement strand
CATATTCATCATAGGTTCCAATTTTGAGGATAGAACACATAACAACTTCATAACATATCATATAGGCTCAAATTAGGGCATTCTCAAATAACACCACTTCCATCAACATATATAATACATGTTTCTAACATGTTCAAAACATTAAATAGACAAGATGAAGAGTATCATAAACTTTACTAAGCATAAAATCCTCCTATACATGCTCCTAGCAAGTTCATACTTTCAAAATACAAGAAGAAGGCATAGGAAGCATATATGTGTCCTCATTGACCTCAATCATCATAAGCTTTGTTTCCTTAGGGTCATGAGAACTAAAACAAAGAAGAAGAAAGTAACTTACTTGTATTCTACACCGAAAGCAAGGAAAAACTATTCGGTTGAAAGTGATCTACTCTTCAAGCTCTACTCTTCTATGGTGGTGGCTTGAGCAAATGGAGAAGGAATGAAGGAAGACCAAGATGAATGCTTCAAGCCATGGGAGTTTTGGAGAAGAGGAATCCCGTTTTTGGAGAGTGAGGAGAGAAATGAGAGTCAAACTCTCGGTTGTGGCTTGTATTGAGTTAAAACGGAGTGGGACAAGTGTCAAGGCAATGTGGTCTCTTAAAATCAGATTTTGTGGCTTAATGATCACTAAAGCTATCTTAATCCACTCTTAAAACTTGTTAGAGATGTTAGGGTATAAGTAAGGAGGGTTAGGGAGGTTTAGGTGGGGTTTAGAAAGGGTTTTGAATAGGGGTTTGGGTGTAAAATTCAAGAATCAGCAGGCCCGGTCTCGGGGGACCTTGCGGTCGCATGGTCCCCCTACCTTGGCAGGATCTCTCGGGATGCACAACACTCCATTTCGGCTACTTGCGGGGCAAGGTCATTCCACCTTGCAAGCCCGGCCGGAACCAAAATGGCTCAAACTCAACCTAAAAGACCCTAAACACTTAGCCAAACAAGGGGTTTCAAACCCACAAAAATGAGTTTAAAGCTCATCAAACACCCTCAAACAACACCGAGCAATCCAAAGCGAAGGAGGGAAAGAAAGAACTAAACAAGCAATTCAGCAGAGGCGATTCAACAAGCATGCAAACACGATTCTAAACATGTTAAGAGCTTCGTGAATGACTTATGAATGATTCTAAATCATATATAGACTAAGTAAACATGCTCACGATCAACAAAAAAACATGAAGGCAAGCAGCTACTTGATGTCATGCAAGAATGCAGGGTGTTACACTCTCCCTCCTTTAGAATTTAGTCCCAAATTCTTACCAAGTTCATCAAACAAATGTGGATGCTTCTGCAGCATCTCCGCTCAGTTTCCCAAGTCGCTTCCTCATGTTGTGGTTTCTCAAAGGACTTTGACTAAGGGAATTCTCTTGGTTCGTAGCACTTGCTCTTTGGTGTCCAAAATCTTCACGGGCTTTTCAACATAAGACATATCCATTTCAAATGTTATCTCCTCATACTCAAGTACATGGGACTCATCTTTCAAATACTAACATGGAAACATGGAAGACATTATGAATCTCAGAAAGTGAAGGTGGTAATGCAACTCGATAAGCGAAAGACCCAACTTTCTCAAGAATCTCAAATGGGCCAATGTACCTCGGTGTAAGCTTCCATTTCTTGCCGAATCTCTTCGTACCCCTTCTTGGTGACACCTTCAGAACACGTAGAACACTCCCACTTGGAACTCAAGATCCCTCTACGATTATCAGCGTAACTCTTTTGTCGACTTTGGCGGTGCGCAATCTATCTCTAATCAACTTCACGCTCTCGGCCATTGTTGCACTAACTTCGGAACCCCAAAGTTTCGCCTCTCCAACTTCGTCCCAACAAATTGGTGATCTACACTTACACCCATACAATGCTTAAATCAAAATACGGCGCCATCTTAATACTCGTGATAGTTGTTATTATCATAAACTTCGGCTAAAAAGGTAAGTGAGAATCGGCTTCCTTAAAATCCACGGCACAAGCTCGAAGCATGTCCTCCAAAATCGAATCAATCGCTCGGATGACCATCCGTTTGAGGATGAAAAGTATCTTGAATTTCAAATCCGTTCCCAAAGCCTCTACTTGAGACCTCCAAAATCTAGATGTAAACCTCGGATCTCTATCGGACACAATACTAACAGTGCGCCATGAAGTCTCACGATCTCTGGTGTACAAAGTACGCCAAGCGAGTCGATGAATAAGTGATCGCAATCGAATAAAGTGTCGAGACTTAGTCAATCACATCTATAACCCAAAGCAATGCATTAAATCCTCTCGCGTGCTTGCGGTAACCTGTCACAAAATCCATAGTAATAAACTCCCATTTCCATTCGGGGAATCTCAGTGGTTGTAGAAATCCCGGGCCTTGAGGCCTTTGATGTTCGGCCTTAACTTTGTTGGCAAGTCAAGCACCTCGATACATACTCATAATTTTCCCTCTTCATGCCTTTCCACCAAAATTGTCTTTTCAAATCCAAATACATCTTCGTGCTCCCCGGGTGAATGGTATACCTCGTTTTATGAGCCTCATCAAGAACTAGCCTCTTCAATTCATTATTAGTAGGGACACAAATTCTACCTCGAAATGTCAAAGTACCCTACCATTAATCACAAAATCGGGCGATACATTCCGGCCAACCCATCAATAATTTTCTTCAACTCGGGATCATTCCCTTGCGCTTCTTTAATCTTTCCAAATAACAGGCGTAGTGCACGAACATTTGCAAAAATTACACCTCTATCATAAATGCTAGGACCCCGATCTCGCAAATCTTCCAACATCTTCCATTCTCTAACCATCATACAAGACATGTGAACTTTCCTACTCAAGGCATCCGCTACTACATTTGCCTTCCCCGGATGATACAAAATAGTACAATCATGATCTTTTAATTTCTCCATCCATCTTCTTTGCCTCATGTTCAACTCCTTTTGAAAACAAATACTTCAAGCTTTTGTGGTCGGTGAAAATCTCAAACTTAGCCCCATATAAGTAATGTTTCCATTTATGCAACGCAAAAATAATCGCAGCCAACTCTAAATCGTGTGTTGGGTAATTACGCTCATGAATAGACAACTTCCTCGGCATAGGCGATAACTCTACCATTTTGCATCAGCACACAACCCAAACCTTCCTTAGAAGCATCGCTATAAATCACAAAATTATCTCCTCCACTAGGCAAAGCCAAAATAGGTGTGGCGTCAACCGCTTCTTAAGCTCTTGAAAACTAGCCTCACATTTCTCGCTCCAAACAAATGGCATATTCTTTTGTGTCAATCTAGTCATAGGAGTCACAATCAGAAAATCCCTCAATAAATCTCCGGTAATAACCCGCTAGACCCAGAAACTCCGAACCTCATGGCGAACTAGGTCTCTTCCAATTCATCACGCTTCAACCTTAGAAGGATCAACGGCTATCCGGCGCTAGAAACTATATGCCCCAAAAATGATACTTCCTCAAGCCAAAAAGCACATTTGCTAAACTTCGCATAAAGTTGTTTCTCGAAGAATAGACAAGACAATCCTCAAGTGTTTCTCATGCTCCTCAGAGATTTCGAATACACTAGGATATCATCAATAAAGACTACCACGAAACAATCAAGATAGCTATGAAAGACACGATTCATCAAATCCATAAACACTGCTTCTTGGTGCATTCGTTAACCCAAATGGCATCACTACAAATTCAAAGTGCCCATATCTAGTGCAAAAGCCGTCTTTGGAATGTCTTCCTCTCTAACCTTCAATTGGTAGTAACCCGTCTCAAATCAAGCTTAGAATACACAATCGACCCTTGCAATTGGTCAAAAGATCATCAATATGGGGTAGTGGATATTTATTCTTAATGGTCACCTTATTCAATTCCGATAATCTATGCATAACAGCAAACTCCCATCTTTCTTCCTCACAAATAAGGCAGGTGCGCCCCAGGCGACACACTCGGTTTAATAAAGCCAATCTCTAGGAGTTCTTGCAAGCTGAATTTTCAACTCCTTTAGCTCATGGGCGCCATCTATATGGTGCCTTAGAAATTGGTGAAGTCCAGGAATAAGCTCAATACAAAATTCTAGCTCTCTATCGGGTGGCATAGCATGGTCGGGTAGAAAATACATCGGGAAACTCACATACTAGGAACCTCTTCTAATTTGGCGAAGACTTCTTCTTATCAACAACACATGCAAGATAACGTACACCCTTGAGACAATAATTTTCTAGCCCTTAGAGCAGAAATAAAATGCAAGCCACTCGATGCATGATCACCCACAAATGTAAATTCGAGGCACACCGGCATAGAAAAAGTAACCGCTTTTTATGGCGGTCAACTAAGCATGATAAGAACATAACCGGTCCATGCCAAGAATCACATCAAAATCACGTATAGGTAGAACTACCAAGTCCGCATGCAAAGTGTGGTCACCCACCAATACATCACAAGATTTAAACACTTGAATGCGAGCATATATTCCCCGGCGGGGTAGACACTTCAAGCAAATATGGCGAAAGGTTGAGGCGGTACACATAGATTCTCAACAAAGTGCGAGAAGCAACATAAGAATGTGAAGACCACGGATCTATGAGAACTCGAGCCTTATGATCAAATATAGAAAGAGTACCTCCTATCACTTCGTAGACCCACAGAACCTCGCGATCAAGGCTCTGACCACACTGGGTTTCCCATCTACACTCCTCTTGGCTCCAAACTTCAAGCGAGCCACATTCGTTCCCGGTTGAGGCCCGGCTTTTTCGGGCACTCCTTCCTAAAATGAGTACCATCTCCACAAAGAGTACACTTTCCTAGCTTCGCCCAACACCAATCAGCTGTGTCCTAGCTTCGACAATAGCGCAAGTCATACTCCCACTGCCGACCTTGTTGCCCCGAGAAGAAGAAGTATTGTTGCCTTGCTTCCCTGGCGTGGCCTACCTTGGCCTCCACCTCTCCTATCACGGTTTCCTTGGTATCATTCATTACTGAATTATTTCACGATTAGTGTTCGAGTAGTCACGTAGGTGCATTACTAATTATTCTTGCCGGTGCTCCTCAATATCTGCTCCACCTCATAAGCTCTATCAATTGCACTCAGATAATCGGTGAGCTTAAGTGCTAGAATTTGCTTCCTAAATTCAGTTCTCAACCCCTTAACAAACTTATATGTGTCCTCGTGCTTGGTAGGAATCAAATACGTAATAACGGCTTAATTCGGTGAACTTCGCGGAATACTCCGCTCTGATCATACTACCCTCAAGATCATAAAATTCTTTCTCCCTCTTTGTTGCGAACCACATCCGGCACATATTCATTCTTAAACTCCCTTTGAAAATTAGCCCAAGTAATAGGAACTTCTTTGAATCTCCCAGCTTTCCTTCAACACATTCCACCAATGCTCGGCTCCCTTGAACTTAAATGTCGCTAGCATGACTCTCTCCTCATCGGTACATCCCAACATAGATAATACCTTGATCATCTCTTCCATCCAAAACTCAGCCTCCCTAGGTTTCGGCTCCCCAAGAAAAGTACTAGGCTTCAGCTTAAGGAATCTCTCTAGAAGAGTGGTGTCATTCCTCGGTCTCGGTGGTGGTACAACTTCCTCTGTCGAGGTGGCGGTGGTGCTCCCTCGGCTTGACCTCCACGGCTGCCCTGCCAAAAAAGCCATCAACCTACGGTGTAACTACGCCATATCCGGACCCACCGGATTCGTGGCGGCGGTACCGGCCTCGAATCGGTCGGACCTCTCCTGGGCCTACCTC
The DNA here is from genome assembly GCA_013146195.2 of Codonopsis lanceolata. Classification (NCBI taxonomy): domain Eukaryota; kingdom Viridiplantae; phylum Streptophyta; class Magnoliopsida; order Asterales; family Campanulaceae; genus Codonopsis; species Codonopsis lanceolata. Next base: position 100,283,654 of record CM028377.1, on the reverse strand, counting down.
TACCACGGCCATTGCCATCCCTAGGATTCTCCATCGAACCCCTACAAGAATTCACTCGACGTTAGAATCAACACACAAATAACCAACCCACCTAGGCCATGGAACCTATCCTGGCCGACAAACTAACCTATAGCTCGATACCAAGTGTGACAGGCCGGACCCCAGCGAGATCCCAAGCGGACCGTCCAAATAGGCAAGATACAAGCATGCTTGCAAGTAGGATTATAAAATTCATGTGGCGCAACATCGCATAAAATAACAACTCGGCTACACTTGGCCGAAAATAACTTAAAATAAACAAGTCATCGGCGGCGTTACAACGGGGAACAACTACTCCTACTCCTACAATTTTAACACATGCATATAATATCCTCAACGGCCACAACATGCGGAGACAACAACAACAATAATATTTTAAAAGAGCTTTAGCGGAAGAAACTGTAGTGAACCATTAACATATAAACAAGCTTGACATATAAGTCGGCATACAAAAGATTATAAGTATCAAATCATTAAGTTTACTACAACAACAAAAACCCCAAAGTCAAGTCTAGGTGACTTGCTTCCCAACGTCCTTGCCAAAACAAAAGTCTAACTACAAAAGTCCCAAAAGAGCAACCTTGAGCTCACAAGCAACCCAAACGCGGTATGGCGAATCTAGCGTGAACCGTCTCCTCGGCTCAGATCTAAGGAAAACAAAACAAACAAATAGGGTAAGTCGAAAGACTTAGTAAGTTACTAAAAATGCATGTTCATGTTATAGCATGGCATTTATCACAATTATGGCTCATGTTCTTCATATAGCACTTAGCACATTATTCACGTAAGTGTGGAAAATAAATCATACAAATAGGATATGATATAGGCACGACCACTTCGTAGCTCCTGCAAAACAGTTTGTTAACCCAATATCGTGACTACGATGCTCGTGACTTCGCATCGATATACCGAACTCCGTCGGCTAATAGCGACTGTGGACTTGCGTATTGTTACGGCAAAGGGGTACTTCCCCATTGCGGCCTACAATGGAGGGTGTGTGTGGTCAGTCCTGCGGCGATCCATAACGAGCACGAATCTCTCAATCCGTGAAGCCTATGCATCGTCCTACCTTGACATAAAAATCAAACCAAATAGTGCCAGCTGGACTTAATGCAATGCACAAGTAGATATTTACTCGTCAAGACCGAATAATGATCGAATTCGACAAGAGCGAACTCGACCAGACCAAGTAGGGTATTAATCTCTACAATAAATCATGTCAAGGCAATTAATTGCTCATAACCAAATAATCACAACGGGTTCAATTGCACATAATTAAACTCAACTTAGACTTGAGTAACCTCGACCAAACGGTGTCCAAACTTCGTAGGGATTGAAATTAGAGTTCAACATATTCAAATCTTCCCTAGAGTCGACTCCGTTAAGTTTTTACTAAAAATTCCAAATTTCGGGTAATTGAAGCTATGTGCTTCACAACTCAACCTAGGCCATTTCTAAGTTCATCTAGGTCATAAATTCATCAAGGCATTGTAATGTGATTCATATTCATCATAGGTTCCAATTTTGAGGATAGAACACATAACAACTTCATAACATATCATATAGGCTCAAATTAGGGCATTCTCAAATAACACCACTTCCATCAACATATATAATACATGTTTCTAACATGTTCAAAACCTTAAATATACAAGATGAAAGAGTATCATAAACTTTACTAAGCATAAAATCCTCCTATACATGCTCCTAGCAAGTTCATACTTTCAAAATACAAGAAGAAGGCATAGGAAGCATATATGTGTCCTCATTGACCTCAATCATCATAAGCTTTGTTTCCTTAGGGTCAATGAGAAATAAAACAAAGAAGAAGACAAGTAACTTACTTGTATTCTACACCCAAGAAAGCAAGGAAGAAAACTATTCGGTTGAAAGTGATCTACTCTTCAAGCTCTACTCTTCTATGGTGGTGGCTTGAGCAAATGGAGAAGGAATGAAGGAAGACCAAGATGAATGCTTCAAGAAGCCATGGGAGAGTCTTGGAGAAGAGGAATCCCGTTTTTGGAGAGTGAGGGAGAGAAATGAGAGTCAAACTCTCAGATTGTGGCTTGTATTGAGTTAAAAACTGAGTGGGACAAGTGTCAAGGCAATGTGGTCTTTTAAAATCAGATTTTTGTGGCTTAATTGATCACTAAAGCTATCTTAATCCACTCTTAAAACTTTTTAGAGATGTTAGGGTATAAGTAAGGAAGGTTAGGGAGGTTTAGGTGGGGTTTAGAAAGGGTTTTGAATAGGGGTTTGGGTGTAAAATTCAAGAATCAAGGGAGAGATGGCGATGATGGTTATATGGTTGCGGAAGTTTGGTGGTTTAATGGTTTTGGCAGCGAAACTCTGATACCATGTAGGAAATAATAAACTTTAGGAATAATGGTATAGCCTTTCCATTTATCGAATCACCTATTTATATAGGAAGTTACAATTAGGGTTACACTAGGGGTATAGTACAAAAAATCTTTAGAAGAAAAAATTACAATAAAGTAAGAGTTACACAAAAAAATAAACTATACAAGGTAAATAAAGGGAAATAATAATTACAAATAAACATAAAGATATTATTCTCCAATCCTCACGTCCCTAAACTGTTACACCTTCAATTGAGGAGGAGGTTAGCGTGCTCGCTATGAGTAATTATCTGTCCCGGTTGAAACCCTTTAGTTGCCGCATACTTGGCCCCTTGTAGGTGGGGTGAAGCGTATGCTCCCATATGAGGCAAGTGTCCTGCTCGTTTATCTACTCGAGTTGAAACCCTTTGGTTGTCGCTCCCGTATCACACATGTGTCCTTTTCGCACGCTTCGCATACGGTAAAGTAATGTGTCTGACACGTGATGATGAATTTGGGTCTGGCAACTCACTTTGATAGTATATCATTTCATGATTCTTCCATGAAAGCTCACTTATAATTGCCGAGATGGTGCAATATTGACACAAGAGATCACAAACCTATAAAAAGGCTCCTTCATGGTGAGAATTTATTTCTTACTCGATCCAAGTCCGATATTTTTATAACGATGTATTTATAAGTTGTATTGTACAAGATCATTTTTATAAGATGTATTTATAAGTTGTATTGTACAAGATCTAGAGCAGCGATGTGAAAGGGTGATGCAACGGTTATGGCCAACCTCAAACGCTTACGTCTTCTTCCGTGCCGCCGATCAGCCATTCCTTCCCTTCCCTTCCGTCGTCTCCCCAGTGACTCCATTTACGACCTCCTCGAAAAAGTGCGCTTGCTTTCCACGAATGGTCAGCTCGATGAAGCCCTGTCTCTATTCTACACTATTGAAGTTCCTCACACGCACCAAACGTACGCCCATCTCTTTCAGGCCTGCGTTCTTCATGGCTGTATCTGTCACGCCGAGCTCGCACCAACACCTTGCTAGTGCCAGAAGTTGCCTCTCGACATTAGCATTTACTTGAACAACCATGTGATGAATATGTATGCGAAATGTGGCGAACTAGACTATGCCCGATGTTCGACGAAATGCCGATGAGGAACATTGTGTCTTGGATCGCTCTCATTTCTGGTTATGCCCAACATAATAGACCCAAGGAGTGTTTAGGTCTCTTTTCGAGCATGGTAGCATGTCACGTGCCTGAATTTGCATATGCCGGTGTGCTTACTTCGTGTGACGGTGACCGTGTACATACGCTAGCTCGAAAGCATCTTTTGATGCTTATGTGTACGTGGCAAATGCTCTCATCACCATGTATTGGAAGAGTAGTGTTTATCACGATGATGACGAGAGTATGGGGCGGCTTTGACGATTTTCAAAAATATGCGTTTCGAGGTCTTATTACATGGAATTCGATGATTGCAGGTTTTCGTGAGTAGTCGAATGTGGGCGTATTATCGGTTTCTTCTCCGGATGAGACATGATGGAATTGGATTTGATCGTGCCACGATTCTTAGTGTTTGTTCATCTTTGTCCATGGCGAGAGGCAACAACATTGATATTGTTGAGGCTAGTTTGAAGTATTGTTTTCGCTTGCACTCTCTTGCCATCAAAACTTGGTATATCTCGATATCGAGTTGCAACCGCACTAACAAAAGCTTACTACTCGGATCTTGGCGGCAAGGTCACCGATTGTTACAAACTTTTCATGGAGATAAGTGGCTTCAGGGATATTGTCTCATGGACTGGGCTCATAACCATATTTATGCGGAACATGACCCCGAAAAATCCATGCGCTTTACTCCCGCTTGTGTCAAGAGGGCTTAGCCCAGATCGTCATAAGTTTTCCATAGTATTAAAAACTTATCTGGCCTTGTGACCGAGAGTCACACCTCTGCTGCTCATTCACAGATTATCAAATCCGGGTTTGAAGGTGAGACGGTGCTTGCGAATGCCTTAATCCATGCATATGGGAGGTGTGGCTCTATTGTCTTGTCTAAGCATGTTTTTGATGAGATGAGGTACCGGACATGTTTCATGGAATTCAATGCCGAGGGCTTATGGATTGCATGGATATGCAGAGGCTGCATTGAAATGTTTTGTGCAAATGAATGTCCCACATGATGCAACCACCTTTGTTGCCCTCTGATCGATGTATTTTATACGTCGATTTTATATACTTCTATGACTTAAATTATGCTATTTCACGAGGCTTTTGGTTACTAATATATGTTTTCGGTGAGTTTTATAAGTTCAGGAATATTTGTGAAAACACGCGAAACTCCAGGGTTTTAAGTGCAAATTTCAAGAAGGGCCAAAAAGGAAAATTGAAGAAACAATGAAAGCTGCACAATCCGGACACCTTGTGGGACGCAAGGTGCCTCGCACCTTTGCGACCGCAAGGTAGGGCAAGACGGGGTCCTCGAGCCAATCAAGAAATCAAAAAGCCACCACATCACGAGACCTTGATGCAGGTACCCATACCTTGCGAGCAAGGTGGGCAGAATGCGACCTATTCGGATATCCTGTAATTTCAAGTATTGAAGATCAAATCATGTATCCGATCATCTCCATGTGCTGTTCATTGTCTATGATGAACTAAATCATCCATAATCTAGGAGGTGGGAGGTAACTTGTATCGAATTTATGTTTTGATTCTTATATATATGTCTATTCAATGTTTGTTGATTGTGTTGTTTATCAACCACTATATTATTTTGCTTTGAACAAATGAATGTAATCGCAAATAATAAAGGCTTAGAGGTGCGGATAACCGCATGACCAAGTGCATATGTCGTATTAATCGCTCACCAACACAATAAATTGGACCTATCGATGCACGAGAGTGATAAGTTAGGACCGTGTTCTTACATGATCTAGGTGACAGATAGATCATAAATCTAGGTGACAGACTAGATTGACAGTTCATGTGCTTAGGATATGGAATGGATGAATTTTATGGGGATGGAGGTCGAACCAATTGTTCAACAGACTATATCTATTTTTAGTGAAAGAACCCAAGACATTGAATGACATTATTATGAATTGAACATAAAGGAGATATAAGTGAAACCCAGAATCCTAGATTTCCACCCACCATAAGATCTTCATATCTGTTATTACTGTCTAATTAGTTAAACATCTATAACTAGTAGTTTAGAGTAGAATTAAACATAAAAACCCCTCTTAGGTTAATAATTTGCTATCAATAATTGCACTGTTCGTGATCACTTGTCTCTGTGGGTTCGACCCTTGCTTCCAATACTATTCTATAATAGTCTTGTTCACTTGCAAGGAAAAAGATTAATTAAAACATCGATCAAGTTTTTGGCGCCGCTGCCGGGGACAAGCTAGTTCACGTAGTTAGTTTGTTGGTAGCGTAGTTTTTAATTTAATTTAGTTTTTAGTTTAATTTTCAGTTTTCATAAAAATAAAAATACAAAAAGATTTTATTTTATTTTTAATAGTTAGTTGTTTTTAAATTGCTTTAATTTATTTTTATGCACGGTCGTAGATCTTTAAATCCTAAATTGGTAGACTTAAATCAAGATATAAATATTGTTAGAAGATATCAAGAAGTTTTTGAAAATCTAGCTTTCGAGCCTGATAATCAAGACCAATTGAATCAAGAGGATCCTCTGGTTGATCCTACAATGGAAGAAAATAACAATAATCGTAATCCTGAAAACCTAGTTGACCCAGTCAATAGGAATCAAAGACAAGAAGAGCCTGCAAGAAGAAATATGGAAGTAGTGGTAAATCAAAGAACTATTAATGACTTTAGTAGACCTTCATTAAATGTTGTGACATCATGTCTAGTCTTGCCAGATGTTGTTAGGAATTTTGAGTTAAAAGGACATTATTTTAATGCCATACCATCTTTTCATGGGATGCCCCATGAAGATCCTGTCAGTTTCTTAAGAGAATATGAATACATGATGAGTACTTTTCCTTTAGGAGGGTTGACTGAAGATCAAATCAAAATGAAATATTTTCCCAGTGCATTAAAAGAATTGGCAAAGAGATGGTTTATGAACCTAACACCAAATAGTGTTTATACTTGGGCACAATTATATGATTTGTTTATGAGCAAATTTTACAAACATGCATCTCTTACGGAGTATAGAAAACAAATCATGTCATTCCAAAATGAACCATGTGAAACATTCCATGAGTCATGGGATAGATTTAAAAATCTGCTTATTATGTGTCCTCATCATAATTTGGCTCAACATGTGTTAGTGCTTCAATTTTATCATGGTCTTTCGCCAGGCTTACAAACTATGGTTGATAGTGCAGCTGGTGGTTCTATTAATAGAATGACACCAGAAGCACTAGAAGAATTATTTGAGATGCTAAGTATTAATTCCCCACAGAAAAGTGCTAGAGGTAAAAATAGAAGCCTATATCAATTGCAAGATAATTCAAATACACAAGCTCAATTTGAAAATTGGCAAATTCAAGAAGCATGTGCCTTATGTGGATTATATTCTCATGCTACTAATTTTTGTCCGTCAAGTGCTATGTATTCTGAACAGGCTAATGCTATGAATATGTACCCTCAAAGGCCAAGGAATGATCCCTATTCAAATACATATAATCCTGGTTGGAGGAATCATCCTAACTTTTCTTGGGGAGGAAATAAGCCTTTGCAACCTCAACAATTCCAACCTCAACCACCACAACCTCCACGCTTGCCAAATCAAAATCGGTTGAGAATTGAAGAAGTTCCCAAGCAAGAAGTAGCTAGTAAAGGTCAAGCGCTTTGATGAAGTACATGCTTGAAGAAATTGAAAATCTAAAGAAACACATTGAAAGTTCGAAGGAGCAAGATAAAAGAGAAGAAGGGAAGTTCCTAGTCAAACGAGCAAGCTAAGTCAATCACCGTCTTGCTGGCGGTAAGGTGATAGGTGAAGAGGTAAGTGATCCTTGATCCTTCTTCTAATATGCATGCTACAATAGAAAATCCCGAAAAGTAATAGAAAAAGAAATCGAAAAAGATAGTGATAGTAATAAAGAGATTAATGACTTTAAGTAATCAAGAGGTAGAAAAAGAAGATGAAGTAGAAGTAGATGTTCCAAATAAGGAACAAGAAAGAAAAAGAAATTCAAAATAAAGATAATACAATTGAAGTTAAAAAAGAGTTGGATCAAGAAGAAGAGGAACCCTTATGTGGCTCCACCACCCTATGTTCCTCCAATTCGCTTCCAAGAAGACTTATGAAAACCGAATGGACAAACAATTTTCGGAAATTTATAATATGTTATCCAAAGTAAATGTTAATTTACCTTTGCTTAATGTTATTAAAAATATTCCAACTTATGCAAAGTTTTTCAAAGATCTTCACTCTAAGAAACACAAGTTTGAAAACAATGAAAAGATTGTTGTTTTCGAAAACGCGGCCTGTTTTTTACAACCGAATTACCACCTAAGTTGAAAGACCCAAGTAGCTTTAATATCCAAGTCTCCTTGGGAAGCCTAAAAAGATGAAAGCAATGCTAGATTTAGGAGCAAGTATTAATTTGATGCCTTTCGCGGTCTATAAACAATTAGGTTTAGGAGAACTAAAACCCACTACTATGCAATTGCAATTAGGCGATCGTTCGGTTAAATATCCTTTGGGTATAGTGGAAGATATCCTAGTTCAGGTTGATAAATTAATCATACTGACTTTGTGGTTCTAGAGATGGAAAGGAAGATATGCACTAATGAAGTCCCAATATTGTTAGCAGCACCATTTATGGCAACCGCCAATACAATGATTAATGTGAAAAATGGTAAACTCACAATGTTCCTAGGTGAAACTGTTGAAATTTCGTGTTTGATGCTATGAATAGACCTAGTGACATAAGTGCTTGTTTTTCAATAGATGAGATTGAAAAATTATCAGCCAAACTTTTGAAGAAGAGGAAGAAGATTATGAGAGATAGATTTATTGTCTATGATGATAGCCTATCCCTCCCATAAAAATTGACATTGAGGAAATTGAAAGAGAAATAGAAGAAGAGGAAAGATTAGAGAAGAAAAAGTTAGAAGCTAGTAAAAAGAAAGATGAAGAAGGTAAAGAAATAAAATGAGAATCGAGAAAATAATTCGATGAGTCGAGAAAAAGTAGTAGAAGAAAGTTATGAAATCAAAGATGATGAAGTAGAGATTCAAAATCTCTCTTTGAAGAAATTGAGATAGAAAATATTGAGGAAGAAAAGCAAGAAAGAAGAGAATAATGAGGCTAAAATAAAAGAAACTATTAAAGTAGAAAATTCTGAATTTATGCTTCCATTAATTCTCCCAAAGTCGAAAAATTAAAGCCATTACCATCCCATTAAAAATATGCATTTTAGGGAAGGTAACACTTTTTGTTATTATAGCAGACGGAAAGCAAACGGAAACACAAGCGAGTTTGTTAAAAGTTTTATGGACACATAGAGAGCTTTAGGATGGTCTTTAGATTTAAAAGGAATTAGTCCCTCTATGTGCATGCATAAAATACATTTAGAAGAAGGTAGTAAACCTTCAAGAAAAGACAAGAAGACTTAACCCACACATGGAAGAAGGCATTAGGAAAGAAGTTCTTAAGCTCTTAGATGCGGGTATAATTTACCCTATATCGAGATAGTAAATGGGTTAGTCTGTCCAAGTAGTTCCTAAAAAGTCGGGAATTACGTTGTTAAAAATGAGAAAGATGAATTAGTCCTACGAGGACTATAGCTGGTTATAGAATGTGCGATTTGCGAAAATTAAATGCGGCAACTAGGAAAGATCACTTTCCTTTGCCATTTATTGACCAAATTCTTGAAAGACTAGCCGGTCATGAATATTATTGCTTTCTTGATGGTTTTTACGGATATAATCGGATCCTGTTGCACGAGACCAAGAAAACAACTTTTACATGTCCCTTTGGTACTTTTGCCTTTAGGAGAATGCCTTTTGGATTGTGTAATGCACCGGCTACTTTTCAAAGATGCATGATATCTATATTTTCAGATTTAGTTGAAAGATGCGTAGAAGTTTTCATGGACGATTTTTCGGTTTTGGAAATTCTTTTGATCCTTGTTTAGAAAACCTTACATCGTCCTAAAAAGATCTTTGCTGAAACTAATTTAACTTTAAGTTGGGAGAAAAGTCACTTCATGGTAAAACATGGAATTGTCTTAGGGCATGTTGTTTCAAATAAAGGCATTGAAGTTGACAAAGCTAAAATCGAAGTTATTTCACAACTACCCCTCCCAGGTTAAAGGGAGTTCGAAGTTTTCTTGGCCATCTTTGGTTTATCGAAGATTTATAAAAGATTTTCCAAAATCGTAAACCTCTATGTAATTTGCTAGCAAAAGATACAGAATTTATTTTGATAAAGAATGTTTAGAAGCTTTTAATTTATTAAAAGAAAAGTTAACTCTTGCCCAATTTTATCAGGCCACGATTGGTCACTTCCTTTTGAAATCATGTGTGATGCATCAGTTTGCGATTGGAGCCGTGTTAGGACAAAGGGTAGATAGAAAGCCTCATGTGATCCATTATGCTAGTAGAACTCTAAATGATGCTCAATTGAATTATACCACTCTTGAAAAGGATTTTTAGCAGTAGTATATGCTTTAGAAAAATTTAGATCATATACGCTAGGATCAAAGGTGATAATTTTTCGATCATTCGCATTGAAATATCTGTTAAGTAAGAAGGATGCTAAACCAAGATTAATTAGATGGATGTTATTGTTACAAGAATTTGACATTACTATCAAGGATAAAGGGGCGAGAATGTTGTAGCCGACCATTTGTCTAGGTTAAATTTTCACCCTTGCTTGAGCGTCAATTTCTTGATGATCCTCCCCATAAATGACAATTTTCTGATGAACAACTCTTGGCCATTAAAGATTCGACCCTTGGTATCTTGATTTTGTCAACTACTATGTGTGCGATATCATTAATCCGGATTTTGATCATTACGAAAGAGAAGTTTGGCGGAAACTAAAATTATTTTTGGGAAGCTCCTCATTTATACAAAATTTGTTCGATTCTTTAATAAGAAGATGTATTCGAGAAAAAAGACCAACAAGGTATCATGGAATTTTGCCATGGATATTCTTGTGGAGGTCATTTTATGGTAACAAAAGCTGCTCGAAAATTTTGCAATCAGTGCGTATTGGCCTCTTTTTTTAGAGATTGTGAAGCTGTTTATAGAACATGTGACAAATGTCAAAGAGCAGTGGTATAGGAAAGAGAAGCGAGATGCCCTTACATGTTAATTTAGTAGTTGAAATTTTTATGTTTGGGGTATTGATTTTATGGGTCCCTTTCCTGTGTCAAATAATTGTGATATATTCTAGTAGCGAGTTGATTATGTCTCTAAATGGATAGAAGCGGTAGCAACCAAGACTAATGATGGAAAAACGTAGTCAAGTTTGTAGAGGATTTATTTGCTAGATATGGAGTCCAAGGCCATAATAAGTGACCGGGGAACTCATTTTACCAATAAGTTGTTAAATAATGTTCTTAGAAAGCATGGTGTAACTCACAAGTTAGCTACACCTTATCATCCACAAACATCGGACAAGTAGTAAGTAAGCAATAGGCAAATATAAGCGTGTTAGAAAAGGCATTAGGCCTAATCGTAAAGATTGGGAATCTAAACTCAAGGATGCTTTATGGGCATACCGAGCGCTTTTAAGACACCCATAGGAATGAGTCCATATAGAATGGTATATGGCAAAGCTTGCCATTTACCGGTTGAATTGAGCATAAAGCCTATTGGGTAATTAAAAATTAAATTTAGATTTAACATTGGCCAGGAGAAAAGATTGTTCGATTAAATGAGTTAGAAGAGCATAGGCTAAATTCGTATGAGAATGCGAAGACATATAAAGAAAGACCAAAAGTATCATGACATGGGATTAGCCAACAAAATGCTTCATCCAGGTATGAAAGTATTACTTTTTAACTCTAGGTTAAGGTTATTCCCAGGAAAGTTAAAATCTAAATGGAATGGTCCTTTAGAATTGTGCAATTTATCCTCGTGGGAACATTGATATTGAAAACCCCAAAATAATGAAGTGTTTAAAGTGAATGGACAGAGCTCAAGCCATATTTTGAGCGATGTCGGTTGAGCGAACAATTGAGTTAATCCGTTTGGTGACAATGAACCACCACGAGATTAGGCTTGCGGTTTGGTCGAGCCAAAGGCGTTAAACAAAGGCTAAGTGGGAGGCAACCCACTATGTTGAATGTTATTTAGTTTTTATAGTTAGTTTAAATATGCTTTTCTCGTTAAATTTAATTTTGGACATTTAATTTTAAATTAAATATGTCAAAATTCAAGTTTGGGGGAGAAAAACATCTTAGTGTTGTATTTATATGTTACTAATAATTTTTAGTTTAGAATTTTTGTTTAGTTTTTATATACAAGAAATATCAAGACATAACGGAAGTTAACGGAAGGGCTAAGCGCAAGCTATTTGAAAAGTATTGAAAGGAAAACAAGAAGGAAGACTACTGTCCACCTTGCGGGGCAAGGTGTGGGAACTGCGACATGAGGTCCCGATATCTGAATTTAGATGCGTCATGCTGTCGATCATGGGGAATCGGCGGGGAATCTCAGCCGCTTTATTGACCACCTTGCAAGGTGTGGCGGACACTGCGACACTTGAGTCCACTGTATTTAAAAGGGCTGCCGGTTTTCTTGAAAATCACCAGAAATCTTCTCCTTCAAGGCTGGCGGCGCTCGACCTCTTCCAAATTCGGCGAGATCGTCTTCAATTCGGCACATACTCCAAGATCTCTCCTCCCTCTTCAAAACTCTTCTCCTCATCCATCCTTCCATTTGCACTCCACTTGAGTGAAGACTAAGAAGAAGAAGAAACTCCATTGTTGCCGGCGAAGATCAAGCTCCCTCAGTGCACTCACTCTATTCATTTGCAATCAAGTAACACAACACCCTTTTTAATTTCATACGTAAAATATTTGCATGCTAGGGTGCTAGATAGTTTTTAACGTAGATAAAATTTTGCATGCTTAGAATAAATTTTAATTTTAAAATTTTAAAACAATTTTAATTGTTAAACTTTTTAGTTTTTAAAATTTTTTATAAAATCAAACAAAATGTTAAAGTAGGCGTAGAAATTAGCTTCATCCTCCGGCCGCTCGGGAGGAAGAGCATAATTTTGACATCACTCGATTATGTCCTACGAGGCATCGAGAAAGGTACACTAATAAGCTCTCAAGTCCTTGGTGCCGAAAGGGGATTCAAGTTTGAAGACTTTGGTATCAGTCCCAATCGATGGCTCGTAGGTGGGGGCTTTGTTAGATTCTCACTTGAGGGATGCGTAGTCCCATTGTCAGAAAGAATTCTATGCTAATGGCAACATTGGCATGGATGGTGGTGTGCTTAGACACTTGTTTATGTTAGAGAACTTGTAGTTGATTTTCGACCCAAAGCATTAACACATATTTCGGCACCTCGACTTTGCGGTTGGTGCCGATAACTATATACACACCAACCCGTATCCTGTCGAGGTAGTCAATCTTTGCCATCGCTCTCCTGGTGTGGAGTGGTCCTATAGCAGATAACCCACCATTTGGACCACGCCGTGAGAGAGTCTTTCTCCAAGACACTGACAAGCAGGTGTATAAATTTGTTCTTGGGACGTCTCGTGCCCTCGAGTCACCAAACACGGTGAATTGGGAGAGGGGCTGTCTTGACCTACACCATTATGGTGGTGGGTCCATTGATGTTGGCGTTTGATCAACGGCCAAATCAAGACCCTTATTAGAGGTAGGGCGAATGCGGGGTTCGCGTTCCGCATTTGATTCGGATTTGTGTAGAGGCGGCGTGAGAATGCTTGAACAACGGAGAGGTGAAGAATTTGGTCAGGTCATTACGAGCCATTTGTTTGAACATCACCAGCAGTAGAGTGAGGGTTCTCAAGAGGAGGAACAGAAGAAGAGGAGGAAGGAGGACCAGCTCGTGAGATCTCCAACAGATTGGAGGAAGCTGTCCTCGAAATGACATGATGAGTCGGCGGAGTTGGCACAAATGCGTCTTGAGCCAAACCGGATTTTCGGTTGGGCCAACAACGTGGGGCGAAATGTCCAATACGTATGGATTCCCTCTGGCACGATCCAGAGTTTCGTCCTCGTTCGTTATTTCCGCCCGACTCACCATGAGTCGAGGCCCAAGTTCCGTCCTCTTTCGTTAGGTGGACCGCTATCTCCTTTTGATATTTGTCCTACCCCATCAATCCTCTCATATGTTCCTCTATTTTGAGGACAAAATAGAAATTAAGTTTGGGGGGATTTAAAACTTTTTGTCTAGCAGGGTCCTAGCCTAACGAGGAATGGAGTTGGGCTATGTTCTTAAGGTGAAAAAAATTTCTTTTCTTGATGACCATTTAACTCTTCACCCTATTTTTCTGTTTTTATTTTTTCTTATTTTGGAGTTGTTGGCATGACGAGAATACACTATAATAGGAAGGACCTTTAGGGTCCTAACAATTGTGTCATCGTCATCATCTCCCAATTTCTTAAAAAATATATTTAAAAAAAATTTATATATATATATATATTTATTTCAAAATATTCATCCTCGAGTTTAGGTGTGGTAATGCTAGTCGTAGTCAATGAGGAGATTAGTGCAATGAACAGCATAGTTAGTACATGGATCCCTAGAATTTACTTAATTTTGCGAAACTTTTACTTTTCTCCAAATTCTTCATGCTCACACGAGTCATAATTATGGATTGATTAGAATAGTTTTATAAAGTTTATAACACCTATTCACTTCAACAAGATATGCACAAGAATATGATGCATAGCCATTCGAACATAATTGTTGCATTAAATTGTAACTTAGAATTATGATTAGATCCTTGGATTTTCTCATTTATATATCTCAAGCACACTTCGAACCGTGTGCATGTTAGTCTCAATTGTCCCTACCATCTGTCTTAGCGAATGCTTATGTGAAATCGGTGATGCTAAACACTCAACCCAATTCCCATAGTTGATATGATTTTGTGTTGTCTTACTTGCTTTAAATACTATGTGAGCATTTGGCATTAAGAAATGACTTAGGCCATCTTTGGATCGTTAGAGCCTAAATATTCACGACCTATACTAAAATATATCCCTAGTGTCCCCTTTGAGCCTAATGAAAAAGAATGGAGTGTGCTAAGCACACTATTTAAACCCCATTCGCCATCGTTCTATTACCCACATTAACTTAACCTAAAGCCTATACACTTTTAGCCTACCTTTGAGAGAGTAGGATGTGGGTGGGAAATTGATTCTAAGAGGACCACTTCTTTTCGAGTTAGGCTATTTTTCGAAAGACTTCTTCTTTTCGTTGAAAAAAAAAAAAAATTTCATGTGAAAAATGAAATGAAAGAAGAAGAGTGTAAACAAAGATTCAAATGGAAGCATAGCTTTCAAGAGAAAATATGTTAGAAAAATTCTCTGATAGAATGATGTGATATTTTAGAAGAATATATTGCCCAAAACAAGTTTGGGGGGAAAAGCGAAAAGTACAGAAAAGCACCCCTCCACTTGTGGTCTGCGGGTCCTAGCCTAAATAGGAAAACTTCCTTTTTCTTGGAAGTATGAGGGATAAAGGGTAGTCTTACTCTCTCACTTTAAATTCCAATCCCTTTCCATCAAATCCCCCAACACCTTGGCCTTACATTACAATTGTTTTAATTATCAAGTGAGTAACATGAAATTGATCACACACTTCATAATCACTATTATTCACCCTAAAGCTCACTGTGTTAGCATAATCTTAGCTATTACAAGTCATTGGGATAGGAGAGCATTGTATGTCATACATAGAAGTGCATGGGATGGATGTATAAGTCTTTTAAATCCTTGGGACCTTTACATGCATGTGGCCAGGGTTTGATGGTAGATCTCATATTTCTTAATGCATAATTTTCTATTAAACTTTGATTTTCATATGAATGTGGTGTTTAGCTTAATAAAAGCGTTTTAGTTAATAAAGTTAGTTAGAAATTCTTTAAGGCTGGTGATCACACACACGGAGAAATTAGAAGTAGTAGCAGTTTTAAGAAAAGACTAGTTGGTTTTAAACGACTAAGTCTGCATATATGTGGTGAGCACCAAACTGAGATTACTTGCATACCATACATCTATAACTTGAGATGAAGCCAAAAAGATTTTATGTTTTATTTTTAATAAATTTTTATTCTATTTAGTTTTGTATTTATTTGTTTTTGTATCTATCTGCATAGTCGAGTCACTCGAAAGAGTCTCCTTGAGTTTGTGGGTTTATAGAGGAGTGTAAATAGTGTCACCCTCACAAAAGATTTTTAATTTTGTTATTTATATGCTTTTGTATTTATAAGTTTATTTGTTTACTCGTGGACGAGCAAAGTTCAAGTTTGGGGTATTTGATCGATGTATTTTATCGTCGATTTTATATACTTCTATGACTTAAATTATGCTATTTCACGAGGCTTTTGGTTACTAATATATGTTTTGGTGAGTTTTGTAAGTTCGGGAATATTTGTGAAAATACTGAAAACTCGAGGGGTTTTAAGTGCAAATTTCAAGAAGGGCAAAAAGGAAAATTGAAGAAAAACAATGAAAATTTTAATCTGGACACCTTGCGGGCAGAGGTGCCTCGGACTGCGCAAGGTAAGCGTCTGGTCCTCGAACCGGACAATCAAGAAATCAAAAGCCACCACAGCTGGAGACCTTGCGGGACAGGTACCCGGCACTGCTGCGACGCAAGGTGGGCGAGAATGCGACCTTCGGATTTTCACAGGTCATTCGATCGATTACAACTCCAGAGTATATATAGAAGCCGATCCAGAGCCAAAAGGAAGAGGGCAATTTGGAAGCTCTCTTTCATAGATTTTAGGTAGTTTTAGATTGTATAACATAGTTAGATCCTGTAATTTCAAGTATTGAAGATCAAATCATGTATCCGATCATCTCCATGTGTTGTTCATTGTCTATGATGAACTAAATCATCCATAATCTAGGAGGTGGGAGGTAACTTGTATCGAATTTATGTTTTGATTCTTATATATATGTCTATTCAATGCTTGTTGATTGTGTTGTTTATCAACCCCTATATTATTTTGCTTTGAACAAATGAATGTAATCGCAAATAATAAAGGCTTAGAGGTGGGATAAGCTGCATGACCAAGTGCATATGTCGTATGCTGGCTCACCAACACAATAAATTGGACCTATCGATGCACGAGTGATAAGTTAGGACGGGTTCTTACATGATCTAGGTGACATAGATCATAAATCTAGTGACAGACTAGATTGACAGTTCTGTGCTTAGGATATGGAATGGATGAATTTTCTGGGGATGGAGGCTGAACCAATTGTTCAACAGACTATATCTATTTTTAGTGAACTAACCCAAGACATTGAATGACATTATTATGAATTGAACATAAAGGAGATATAAGTGAAACCCAGAATCTTAGATTTCCACCCACCATAAGATCTTCATATCTGTTATTACTGTCTAATTAGTTAAACATCTATAATTAGTAGTTTAGAGTAGAATTAAACATAAAAAACCCCTCTTAGGTTAATAATTTGCTATCAATAATTGTACTGTTCGTGATCACTTGTCTCTGTGGGTTCGACCCTTGCTTCCAATACTATTCTATAATAGTCTTGTTCACTTGCAAGGAAAAAGATTAATTAAAACATCGATCACCCTCCTTTCAACATGCAGCCATGCTGGTCTGGTAGAGGAAGGGACTAAAATCTTTTATTCCTTGGCTGAAAAATATGGGGTCATTCCCCAACTAGATCACTATGCATGTATGGTTGGTATTCTTGGGCGAGCTGGGAGGTTTATGGAAGCTGAAAAACTTATCAATGAGATGCCAATGGAACCTAATTCTGTATTATGGAGTGCTTCGCTTGGAGCATGTAGAAAACATGTCCAAATCAGGCTTGTCGACTTAGCTGCTAACAAATTGAAGGAGCTGGACCCCGAAAACTCCTTAGGGTACATTTTAATGTCCAACATATGCTGCTCAACTGGTAGTTTCAGTGAAGCAGGAGATATAAGAAAGCAAATGAAAGGCCTGGGAGTGAGGAAGGAACCTGGTTTGAGCTGGACTGAAGTTGGGAATAGGGTGCAGGATTTTGCCTCGGGGGGTCTGCATCACCCACAGGGAGAGGCAATACGTGCCAATCTTGATGACATAGTCAAACAATTGAAGAGTTTGGGTTATGTGCCTGAAACAAGCTTGGCTCTTCATGACATAGAAGTGGAGGATAAGGAGGTGGAAGTGAATTATCACAGCGAGAAGCTGGCTTTTGTTTATGCAATTATGAATGCAAATGTGATGCCTTCTCGTCTAGGCTCTATTAGGATTGGTAAGAACATTCGTATATGTGTGGACTGCCATAACTTTATGAAATTTGCTTGTGAGCTAGTCCAAAGGGAGATTGTTGTGAGAGATTCACACCGTTTCCATCATTTTAAAGATAAGGTATGTTCCTGCCGTGACTATTGGTAAACCATCCAACATGTTTGTCCTGCATTTTATCTGTTTATGCTAGTTATAACTGTTTTAGTTGAGTGTCTTAATTCCAAGTTGTCTACTTGAATATCATGGGGTAGCCTGCAAATTATGTGGGTCATGTAAATGAATGGATGGTGTCAAACAAGTAAAACTTGTCTTATTGGTTGAAGATAAAACTTAGAAATTATATTTCTTTCTTCCTCTGCTTACAAATGGAGTCTGAACACCCTTTATATAGAACTACGGGACCTAAGCGGAGGACATATCTACCGTCGGTGCAATATCGTTGCATGATTGAAAATTTCATGGGCATGTCCTTGAGCTTTACATCGCTTGGTCATCTTAGATTCTCTGTCAAGTTAGGCTTGATAGACGCAAGTCTAAAAGATATTCAAGAATTCTCTTAACATGAATGGGAACTCCCAAGTGTTTAGTTGGCTGCATTATGCGTATTGCTCATCCTCCTTGGTTTTGTGGTTATCTTCTTCATGCCATTTGGGAGATAAAGGGTTTGTTGCACATTACTTTTTCCCACGCCAGTAAAGCTAACTTCGGTGGTCGATGCCCTTGCTAATTTCGGTTGTGACCAAGGTGATGATCGTTTATTTTCTACAGTTTCTTCCCTACCTAATCATGTTTGTGGCTTGCTCATCCTTGATAAGTCAGAGACCCCTTATATTTGGATTTCCTGATTGCTTGTTTTTATGTTGTTTTTTGCTCTTTCTTTGTTCTTGTTATTTCCTTTTCGAAGTGAGGCTCTTCCGTCCTCCCATTATAAAGGCAAAGCTGGTTGTCCCCTC
This sequence comes from Codonopsis lanceolata, assembly GCA_013146195.2. Taxonomy (NCBI): domain Eukaryota; kingdom Viridiplantae; phylum Streptophyta; class Magnoliopsida; order Asterales; family Campanulaceae; genus Codonopsis; species Codonopsis lanceolata. The sequence continues at coordinate 100,264,894 of CM028377.1, read as the reverse complement.
AAGTTTGTATTTTAAATTTTTTTATCAATAAAGTCTTGTAGGGCGTCGCCCCTGTTTCCCTCAAAAAAAAAAAAAGGGAACTCCCCAATTTTTTTCCTTATGTATGCCTTCCTCGGCAATTGCATGATGGAGAATAGATAGAAGTAACCTCCAAGGGCACTGCTGTTTGAGGATCCTCTATAAACAGAATTAAAGTTAGGTCATAGCCATGAGTCAAAGGTATACACTCACATTTCTTGAAGAAAAATAATTTTCAAATGTCAAAAGTTATTCTTATATAGTTATATCATTGGAGTAGCTTGTTCAACTTTATTTTATTGAGGTGGTCTTGTGTAAGACGGTCTTACGTATCTTTATCCGTAAGACGGAGCCCCATTTAGAAATTCGTGAGTCATAATAAATAAATAATATGTTACAAGAAATAACAAAAATGGGTCAGCTGAGTTGGTTCCCAGCAAATTGCTTAAGGTTTCAAAGATGGCGCAGTTGGTCTTTGGTTTGAAACTCACCAGTGTTTTTTTTAAGTTTTATTGTCAGAGATGTGTCATTTTGGCATTGTTTATATTTACGATCAATCAGAGTGTTATTTTTAGGCTTGGCGTGTGTCACTTTTGGCAAAAAAATCACTTTTCATCTTTAAATTTTTATTCATAAGTGTCACGTTTAGTGTGTCACATTTAGGTATTAGTTGTGTCACTTTTAGGTATTAGGTGTGTCACTTTTGGTAAAATAACTCATTTTTATAATCATACACTTTGTATCAATAAGAGTATCACTTTTAGGCTTGGTGTGTGTTACTTTTAGGACTAAAGTGTGTCACTTTTGGGCTAGTGATTTTAACAACAATAACCAATTGAACACTACTAAAATATATCTTCTCATTCATAGAAATATATATAATCCCAAGTGTCAATTGTTAAAAACATAAAATCATAATTTTTTCAAGGTAAAGTATATGTTTCTTACTCAAACTTACAAAATTTACTGAAATATGTCTAAAATAATTGTGCATTAGGAGTCTTGGTACCGAATTCCTTGGTTTGATGGGAATAAGAAAAATCAGTAGTCTTTTTCTTGCCCTTTTCAATACTTCCCTTAATTCTTTTTCTCCTTCCCTTCGTAACAGAGCAAGCAAGATCTAGGCATGTAGTAGATGAACTTGAAACACAAGATGATTCATTTTGGTCCGGTAAATTCTTTAAGGAAGAGTGTCACTTTTTAGTATTAAGAGTGTCACTTTTTTAGTATTAATAGTGTCACTTTTTAATATTAAGAGTGTCACTTTTTTAGTATTAAATGTGTCACTTTTTGTATTAAGAGTCACTTTTTAGTATTAAGAGTGTCATTTTTTAGTATTAAGAGTGTCACTTTTAAGTATTAAGAGTGTCACTTTTTAGTATTAAATGTGTTACTTTTTAGTATTAAAAGTGTTATTTTGTATTTTAATAAAAAATATTATAAATTTTCGTTTATAGTGTCACTTTTGTGTTTTTAATGTGTCACGTTTGGTTTTAAATGTGTCATTTAGCAGTTCGTCAAATGAAGGGGACAAAGGATTAAATTGCAAGGCTTGGGAATTCGGCGACAAACATTGAAAATGAAGGGGCACCGGAGCAAATAGAAGAAATGAGCATTTAAATTTAACTAGTTTTACACCCGTACGTTAAACGCACTGATAAAAATATTTTATAATTAAATAATATTCAAGTAAAACGAAGAAACAAATCAAAATCAAAAGAATAAATTAAGAAAAAACAATGTTGGAAACAGCTACTTAAATATAAATATATCATTTTACTGGTAATATTATGTATTTTGAATTTTTTTTATACACAATATCATCTTCATCGGATATTGATATATTCAAGACAAAACGGTTTGTTACCCTAAAAATTGCTATACGATACTACCAATGGAAATTGTCATATTTGGAACTTGAAATACAACTTCACATTTAATGGAGACAATGACATTTTTGGAATAAACATTTTGTCTCCATCATTGCTTTTATTAAAAAAAATTAGCTTCAACAACGTGATTCTTAAGCTTAGTAATGATTACTCTTGTTCCATTAGCAGGGTCAATGTTTCTTAACAACATCACTGAAACACCAATCATAAGTGTTAATTCATGGTTCGACAATCTTGAACACTTTATACTATTCAAAAACTCCGTAGAGTAAATGTTTTCAAACAAACTTATGTTGTTTTTACCCTCAATATAGAATCTGAAGTCAAATAAGTTCTTCCTTCTATGTCATTATTATAAAACATATACTCATTTATGGTGTCAACAACATCAAGTGTCAGGACAAAGATAGCTCTTCCTTGCAAATATGACACATCATCAAAAGACTCCAAAAATGACGGATATATACTTTCAACAATTTACTCGATGCATTAACCAAAATATCATTTGGAACTTCTATTGCTGCAACACAATTATTTTCACTACCATATGTATCGTCGTCGATACTTAAAATTCACTCAGAAAATGTCTTCAACACGAGACCGCGTTCGTCATTGTCAAGAGTTTGTAATCTCATGTTTTTTGTAAGTTTCAAAACTTTGCAATGTGTCCATAAATAGTACAATTTGTGACATGTTAACAAAAATCATGTTGAATTCTTACAACTTTACCCTTACTTTTTATACCAACTTTAATTATAGTCATATACTCAAAGACATTAAAAGAAATTACACATTTCACCATTATTTATAATACACTAAACTACTTTTTATTAAATAGTGTGTCGGGTCGTCAAAGAGAACCATATTTTGAAAACAGAGGGAGTATTTTATTTTACCGTCTGAGATCTATTATATTCTAAATTTTTAAATATATTTCTCAAGGTTATTTTGAAAAGAATATAAAGCTGAATTTTTGAGATTTTGAATTTATTTGAAGGGATAAATTTATCTGTTACATTTCTTAATATTTTTTATTTAACAATTATTCATGCTTATAAAAAATATCTAACTTTATGGTTCGACAATATCAACTACTTCATTGTTTATTTCAGTTGGGACTAACTATTTCCTTGCAACTCTGACTTTGAGAATTCGGTCGGATCTTTATTTGTGGATGTCTCTTAGGACGAATGGTTTGAAAGTCATAATAGTTGCAGTAAAAATTTTCGGTTCAAAATGTATAAAGTTTATTTCGTGATGGTTTTTTTTTACTTTGTAGAAAATTGGTTGAACATCCATAAAGAATATCCACAGACTTTTATATATATGTGATGGAAAATAAAAGATTCAACATGATATTGTGAATTGTATTGAGAATACCAACAGTTTGTGTGTATTCAAAGTTCCTAGAAATGTATAAATATATTATTGTCAACTTATCCAATAATATTAAATGATTAATATAAAAACTAACATCTGATGGCTATTTTAAGAAGGAGAAAAAAAAAGAAAAACAAGAAGTATAAAAACTAACAAATAAAACAAAACAAAGTGTTTCACCTTCCAATGTTTTCATTTATGGAAATAAGTTTTAGGTGGGAAAATCACGGTTGTCATTATATATATATATATATATATATATATATATATATATATATATTGTAGCTAGAGTGTGTTGAACCCTTGACAGCCTTGAGGTAAACCTTTAAGGTTCACCCTTCACCAACTCGGTTGGCCAACTTTTGTGATTTTTATTAACATATTTAGTTATTAACCCGTGAATTACTAAATGACGCTCCGTCTTACGGATTTAATATCCATAAGACCGTCCTACACAAGTATTTGCTTATTTTATTTTATTTTTGTTGGGGGGGTGTGTTTGGTCATTACGAGCATTTAATGAAGGATAAGGTATTTTTGGGGGCAATATTAGTCCTTTAGAGCATCACCATCGTAAAAAATACACCCTTCTTATAGAACTTCCACAATGATTTCACCCACTTATGGGCATGGATCTTCCGAGCTACTCGACCACTCCGCGAAGAAAAGGATTCGAAGAAGCAAGCTATTCCATTCCAGATCATGGTCAGGCTTTCCAAAATGACTTGATTTGGGCAGTGAGGAGAAGAAGAGAGGTGTGCTCATGCGAACGTTCAAACCAAGAGTTTTAGTTCCATTCAAGAAGAGGGATTCGTTTAAGCCGATTGTTTGGGGGGGCATGTGGAGTGTGTGGGGTGGGGGGGCGCCTGCTTTGGTTTGTAATTTTTTTAAACCTTTTTTTTTTTTTTTGTAATTCTTTCCTTCTTCCCCTATATATACCTCTTCAACATCTTCATTTACTCCACAACTTCTTATTCTCTTTTTCATTTCTTCATCATCTCTTCTAAAAAATCGCTTTCTTTGCATACTTATCTTCGAAATTGATCCAAGAGGTAATTTTTTTTCTTCAAAATTTACTTAATTCTTTGGATTTTGAAGAAAATCAAAATACTCAAAACGCTCCTATTCCTGAGAATGTTCAAAATTCTCAATTTTCATCTACTCCTCAATACCCGCCTAATTTTTCTAACAATCCAAATGTTCTCAATTATCCAAATTTCCACATACCGCTTTTTTTCAAATTTCCCGCCTAATAACGTTCCTTTTCCTTTGAATTATTGGCAACCTACGGGAAACCAATTTTTCATGCCGCAAGACCTGCCTCGTGCATTTTCTCAATTTTACATATCTTCGAATGACTCACGTCGAACAAGTGTAGATGCAACTTCGTCCGGTAATTTGTCAGGAACGCCATCATCGGTTCCCGAGACGCAAATCAATTTAGAAACAATTGATTTGGACGTCGAACTGGAATCGGTACGGAGTAAACACAAGTCTACACTTGCAAGATGGACCAAAGATGAAAATCTTGCGCTTATGTTTATACTTCTCCCGTCCCTAAATAATCGTCCTAGTTGACCCGGCACACAGTTTAAGAAAAAACAATTGACTTAATTATTTATATTAGTTTAATGTGTACTTTCCTTTAAAGTCCATGTGTATGTGACCCATAATTAAAGTAGAGTGAAAAAATAAGGGTAAAATGGTAAAAATGATGTTCTGAAAAGGTAAGTTTCAAACTGGACAACTATTTTAGGACGAACGAAAAAAGAAATAAGGACGATAATTTAGGGACGGGAGTATAATTTTAGAAGTAACCTCCAAGGGCCCTGTTGTTTGAGGATCCTCTATAAACAGAATTAAAGTTAGGTCATAGCCATGAGTCAAAGTTCATAGAAGGGGTGGCACTGAAACAAACTTGGTCAAACCACTTGTGGCCCACCAACATATATATATATATATATATATATGGATAAGTAAGAAGTAATGTATAAATAAAAGCGCCAAATCAGGTGAGACAAAAGTCAACTTTTTTAATATTAGTGAAAATCTAAATGGATAGTCATTTTAGCATGACACATCACATTCGGTTGACCATAATAAGTCAACTTTTTAAATATTAGTGGTTAACACGTTCAAGAGATAGATAGTGCAGAGGTACAAGGCATAAGAACATCACTTGTCCAATTTATAGTGCTTGTTCACAGCTTCAATGACATCCCAAGTTACCTTCATTCCATTGGGGAATTCAACCAAATCACCAGCCCCTATTACGAAATACCCATCATGCCCTTCAACATATACATTCACTTTCCCCTCTAGCAGGTACATTGTCTCTTTGGCAGTGAATGTCCATGGAAATTTGCTTGGAGAGCATCCCCACCTATTCATGTGTCATTATCCTTGTTATCAGCCTTTAACCAATGTAAAACATCAAACCATTTCACAATGATAAAGATATAAAACTTCTTACTATTGGCAGAAGCAATAATATATATATATATATATATATATATATATATATATAAATGCATAGTCATTACAAACTCGTCATGACTATTAGATGGATATATTGTAAGCACCCAACGTGCATGCACTCACATAC
>CM028377.1:100213582-100258899 GCA_013146195.2 Codonopsis lanceolata | reverse complement strand
CTATCGAACTCAACCCCTACCGCCCGGCCCGACCCACTATACCCTACCGAAGCACAACCAACCACCGACGCCCAAACTATACTCACAACCCTTCATCTATACCAACTTCAACTACCTTCACCACCTCCCGAGGAGTCTATCCTCAGGAGGAGCCTTCAAAATGAGGAGGAGCCACTGAACTGACCCAACCTCCTCCCCCTTCACCCCTTTAACTACTCACGGAATCCCATCCACCTTCCTCACCACCCAATCCCAACCAACTTCTTCAACCACACCCGCACGCCCTTAGATCCTGCTGGCTTTGCCGCCAAGTTCTCTTTGAACTTTCATCGGTGCAGCGCATCTATTCCCCTCATCAACCTCCTCGACCTTCTCAACCTCAACCTCCTCGACCTTCCCTTCAAAAACCCAAATCCCTCTTCTACCACGCCCCTTCTTTACGGTTCTCACCGAACCCATTCCCTAATCCTCCCACATGCGGTGAAAATTCGACAGCGATATGGAGCTGAATTCCCCACCAACTCCCCCTCCTCCCTCCCTATAACCCTATCCTCTTCCACCAAAACCATCCCCACCCAAGACTCATCTTCTTACGTCTCCGAGAACTCCCCCTCCCTAAACGCCTTCAAAGGGGACTGCGGACTCTGCATGCGCACCATTCACATTGGCCAAGCATCTACTTCCATTCGGCCGGCCAATGTTGAAATTTTGTCCCGACTAGATGCCATCTACCGTGTTAGGCGAACTTCACAAGCATATCTACGCTACCGAGTAGCCATGCGGCCAAGGCCAACGACCGACCGGACCGCCACTACTCTTCGACAATTTCAAGAGGATGTGCGGACTCGCTTTTGGGCAGATGCGACGCGACTTCACCGATGTCAAGATCAGCGTAGAAGCTCAGCGAGATGAAGGCTGCCGTATCATAGGTTCCATTTTCTCACGAGCTCTTCCACGCCATCACTCTCCATCTAAGCCACGGTGGTACATTCTATTATGGAACTCAACAACCTCGCTCGAAACTACGCCCCGTGACATAATGAATGCCAACCGGGATCGTGATCGGCCATCACGGAGGAGAAACAAATGAGATCTATCAACGAAATCTTGATGGAAGAGAACGGCCGTCCTTCGTGAAGAACGGACTACCGTTCTCGTTCCACCGACCTCAAGCCCGATGGATGCTTAGAATACCAAAGAAGAATGGAAGAGCTAGAGCGAGAAAGAAGAGAAAGGAGATGACAAAGGCAAAGGGAAAAGACCTTGGTAGCTTTTGTATCTTTTCTTCCCTTTCCTTTGTATTTATCTTATTTTTGAAAACTCTGTCAAATGTAAACATCTTGTTTATGAATACAGATGATTACTTGCTTTTTCAAAAATTATATTGTTTAAATTCTTGCTGCTTTATTGTTTATCTATATGAGAATTTAAACATTTAGTTTAAATTGATTTAAACTGCTGCTAATCTATGTGCTGCTCCTTGTCCCTCTTATCCTGTATGCACTTAGTTTAGTCCCTTGCATCTGAGGTGTTATTCTGTTTAATAGAGGCATGTCTACCGATTACGTAATATATAAACTTTCTCAGACATGCTATTATCTATTAAATAGCTTGTTTTAAAACCCTCATTTGTAGTAATGATGACCAGATATAAATAGGAGGAGATTGTTGATTCTTATGTTAAATTTATATCGATCAAGACATTACATTAGTTTTATACTTCGATGCTAATCGGCTACGCGTATCGATTAGCGTGGCAATGTATAGAACTTTGCCTTGTATAGTTTTTGTAGGACTCTTTTCGTGTTCGGCGGAAGACCCTTTCTCGGCTTCACTTAGGAAGACACGCTTAGCGCTTAAGATCGGTAGACCTCGTGTCCAGCTGATCTGCTTCTACGTGTCCTCTTCAGCATAAAGCTAGCTGGATTAATTCAAACTTATTTCTATATATTATTTGAATTAATCCAAGTCATTCTCTGACATGTCAAGCCGCCGAAAGCAACTTTCCGAAAAGCAGGAAGACTTTTCGTCCTGAACAGTGAAAGCAGTAAAGCAGACTGTCCCCTACTTTACGCTTCATCTCTCGATCGACACCAAATCGCCCACCTTTTGAAGATCTCGAAATGATTATCGCTCGGATATCTGTGAAGACGAAATTCCTTGGTATCGACCCCATGCATTTAATGCATTTATGAATAGAGCTGTTGAAGCCTTCGTCCTCTCCAACGGATTCTTTTGAAGTGCACCTGCTTTAAATACTGCCATTGAAGACTGGAACAACAGACAACTGTACAGAATCAATCGAACACTTAAAGAATTGCTCTGAATCTATACAACTCCAAGTCTTTCAGCTCAGTGCATTCAATAGATCCTCAACAGATCTAGAAGTCCTCGTCAACAACAAGAAGCTGCTCTTCAACATTTATTGTTTTATTCTTCTTGTTGTTTACTTCCATTAACTATATACTAATTAAATATCTTGTATTTACTGAGATATTTAATTCCATAGACAAACACAAGTCAATATTTTGTACACGATCCATTAGGGATATTCTTTGTAATTGATCTAATTGGAAAACATAGTGCACAATTTAAATCCAAGGTTGATCGCCTTGGTGGTGGACGTAGCACTATTACAGTGTGAACCATCTCAAAATACTTGTGTTATTTCCTTCGTTTGTCTATTACTTGAAGCTGCCTAGTTTCCTTGTTCATTATATCCATTTCGGCAGAACTTAAGTAATCTGTAAAAGGTCTACCGGTAGTCCTTATCGGCAGACCTGGAACAATTTTCTTGAAGGTCTTCCGCTACTTGAATCTTTTCATAAACTTCAAGTAACTTTCAAGGAACTTACTTAAAAGTTTTAAAGTGTTAATAAGCTATTCAACCCCCCTTCTAGCTTATTATTGTGCTCATTGGGACCCACAGTTACCCGTAGACTCCATCGTTGAGGGGCTCTGTAGACACCCCAATTTCGCACCCCAGGTATGTGACATGACATAAAATATCAAGACCTGTTAAAACATTAACAAATGTCAGGATTCTGAGGTCGAAAATGCAAAAGGACAAAGCAGGATGCGCAAAAGGACAAATTGCAGGGACCTAAGTGCTAAAAAAGGGACCAAGTTTGGAAAATGGGCATGGCTCCCATTATATTTGGGCATGGCGCCCAAATATAATGAGGGTGGAGCCCAAATTCCATTCCCAACCACTATTCATCACATTTTTGGCGTAAAATGCAATTTTTCCAACGCAAGGTACAACCGTTTGCAGCATAGAAAAGGAAATGGGCGTGGCTCCCTACAAATTTGGGCATGGCGCCCAAATTCCTATAGCATGGTGCCCAAAATGCCTCCCCAGTGCACTGTTCATCCAAAGTTTGCCGTAAAATGCAACTCGTTCAGCGCCCGGTGCAACCGGTTGATGCGTTTGAGAAAATTTCTAATGCCAACGATGTCCCTAATTCCTCCTATAAATAGCAGTGCTCGGCTCCTCATTTCGCATAGAAAATTTGCGTAAAGCTTCTCCGCGTTAACGTTACGCTGGAGAATTAGAGAGCGGTGTGAGATAGTGAGAGATCACCTCAAAAGCCTCGAAACCCTGCCAAACCTCCTCCAAACACAAAACCAACCGGTAGAAGTATACCTTAGCCCCCCAGCTAGGTATCCACCCCTTTTTCCCGGTCCAAAAATCGTGGAAAGAGCGGTTAGTGCCCCGATTTAAAAGGCCAAATCGCCAGAAATAAGCCGTTACTCTGCGCGATTTAGCCTACTTCGGTCAAACAAACAACCAAACACAAGCAGAGTTACTACGCCCAAATCCCTAGGCTAAAAGTAACTTTCGAAAAGCGATCCAGCGCCCAAATTCACACAACACACAACACACAACAACAACAAAAAAGACTCCCTCTCCCTGAAGGATAGAGCGAGCACACCCTAGGCTCTCTGTAAGTTTTATTTTAAAGTGTTTCATTTTGTAAAAGTATTATTTCCAATCCGGCCCAATGGAAATATATAAGCAGTTGTGCTGCCCGGATCTAATTAGGAAACAGTACTAAATGTAGCCGTTATTATGGCCAAATCTTTTCAGATGTATTTGTAAATATTTGCTTTATTTATTCATTAAAGTCTTTGTATGTAATAGTATTATTTCCAATCCGGTCCAATGTAAATATATAAGCAGTTATGCTGCCCGGATTTTGTTAGGAAATAATACTAAATGTAACCGTTACTATGGCCAAATATTTTCAAGTATATTTGTAATTGTTTGTAAAAGAGTCTGTTGCAAGTCCGTAAATAATATAGATATAATGGATGTATTTGTAGGCAGTTAATGCTTTATTTATCTGTTTAATAAATATAACAAAAAGCATACTTTAGCCAAAAACCGTTTTGAGACCGAAAGGGCGAGTTGGGTGCCTAGCACCTTCCCAACTCGTAACTTAGCCTCCGAACCCGTTTTCTTCATCTCTGGTTTTCTTTTTCTGGTTTTACTTTATTTTTGCCTTAAAATAAAGATGGCGACTCTAAAAACATTTTGGATCCAGTGGGGCCTCGCAACATCTTTCTTTGCACTTTCACGTTCTCCCCTAAAAAGGGGAGAATGAGAATGGAAAGGTGATGTATTCCTATGTCCTGGTATCCCCTAAACAAGGGATAACTTGACGTAGAAAACCCAAAGCACTCATAGTGATCCGAAATAGGCCATAAGGCTATTTTCATAAAATCCATAGTAGGGGCGCTGCAACATCTTTCTTTGCACTTTTACGTTCTCCCCTAAACAAGGGAGGATGGGAATGGAAAGGTGATGTTTTCCTATATCCTGGTATCCCCTAAAAAAGGGATAACTTGACATAGAAAATCCAAAGCTCTCATATTGGATCAAAATCCACTAAAGGCAACCGAAGCGCATTCCAATGCGCTATTCTGACAGCACTCCTCCCGCACTTTTGATTTCGTCCTCCCCTAAACAAGGGAGGCTGGGAGGAGCAGTGGATGTCATCGCATCCGCACGGACGCGCACCCTTATCCAAGGGCGCGCGGGGCGCGGGAGCACATTCCCGGGAACCCACAGCAGATTTAGCTAACGAACAGTGCGAAGGGAAGCAAGAAGTTTTTAGAGAGAAGGATGAGTTATAGAGAGAAGAATAAAAGATAGTTTTGTGAATTAAAATTTTGGTGGTTGAGAGTTATATAAATGAAAAGGCGTGAAATCAGTCATAGTGATTTGTGAAAAGACTTAAAGTCAGACGCCTTTTCCTTGAAAAGTTTTAATGAGTGACGGCTTTAGGAGAGAGAAAAAGTACCTTTTTGAAAAAAATATCTCAACCAATTTTGAAATCAGTCCCTTTCAATTTTCATAATTAACCTTCTAATACTAGGAGTTTAGAAAAACTCACCTTTGTCTCCCAGTGACTGTATGAATTCTTGACTTTTCTCTTAAAATAAATAAGTCTGCTTAAATATAGTATCAAGTCTGCTTAAGAGAAGTTGTTAAGTCTGCTCAAAATTATTTTAATGAAAAATAAATTTTTATTATTAAAATTAAAAATTAAGCAATTGGGTCAAGCATACCAAGCTCTCCCCTGAGATAAGCAAACCTGTCTGCTTCTAGAGATTTTGTGAAGATATCTGCCAGTTGATGTTCAGTTGAAATATACTTCATGCTAATGTTTCTCTTTTCTACATTATCCCTTAGAAAATGATATCGAAAATCGATATGCTTTGTCTTGGAATGCATCATAGGATTGTAGGTGATCAAGATTGCTGAGGTGTTATCACACAAGCAACTAGGCAAAGGCTGGGAAAAGCGTTTGATACTAATTAATTAAAATTCTCTCTCTAAAACCTCCTCTCTCACGGTAAACCCTAGTTGTTTTTTGGACTTTGCCGTCTCTCCATGGCGGCTGCCATGGAGGCTCCGCCTCCTCCAGCTCCTCCGGAGTCTATTCCGGCCTCTTCTATGCCTTCTAAATCTTTTGTTGAAGCCCTTTGTTCCCCTTCCATTAACCCTACTCCTTCATTCTCCATACCGGCCGCCTCCTACAAAGGAGAACCCTCTATCAAGCTTTCCTCGGAGATGATTGACTCTCTTGCTGCTCCTTTCAAATATGCCTTAGTTGGTAAATTCTTTTTTTTTTTTTTTTTTTGGAGAAGCAGGACGGAACCTGCGCAAATTTATTCAAAAAAAGAACAAAAACAAACAGAAGGGGGACAACCAGCCTGACCCTTTGAACGGGGGGACAAAGGAGCCTTACCTCAAAAGGAAAATACAACTCTGAAAATAAACAATTATTTTCTAAAAGTGAATAAACCTATTTTATCTGCCCTAACTGCAGCAAGAACAACTCGAGGAAGAGAACTCTCGTGAGCAAACACCTGAGAACATCCAGAATCTTGCGCATGCCGAGCCAAACTGTCCGCTACTTTATTGCATTCTCGATAGATATGGGAAATCTCAAAACCCAAGACCAAAGCCTTACACGCAAGTAACTCGTAAGTGTACTGCCAAGGAAAACTTTGAGAGCCTGAAATACTGCGAACAGCAACTAAAGAATCAGATTCTACCAGAACATCCGACAAATTCAACGATCGACAAAGCCGTAGACCATCAGAAAGCGCCCTTATTTCCCCAAAAGTATTACTACCCTCGCCATAAAAATTCGAGAAAGCATGAATGAAGTGACCATCAATATCCCTAATGATACCACCCCCTGAGCAAACACCATTAATGGAAGACCCATCCGTATTTAATTTATACCTTTGATTTACAGGACGCTCCCAACGAAGCCATTTACCACGCCTAAAACAAGGCTGCAACATCGGAAAACCACACAAAGAAAGGGCAAAGTAATCCCCACTATTACAAGAAGATTTCGGTCTGAAAATGCTGCACAAATCCATAAGATGCTTCTGAATATTTCGAATAATCATGCCAGAGTGAATATCAACATTGTCAAACACTTTACAGCATCTAGCCTTCCAGATTTCCCAACATCCAAACATAAAGACACCTAACTTGCAAGCACCTGCCTGATTCTTAATAGAAGATCTAGAAGACCAAGTCTCGAATAAATGACGCATAGAGGAATACCAACTGACCATTCGAAAATGCCGAGAAAAATGATGCCAAACATCCCGGGCTATATCAGAATGAAGAAAGAGATGTTCTATAGATTCTTGGGCGTGAGTCGAAACACAACACACACATTTTGATACCATGTTAACTCCCTTTATATGTAATCGCAGATCAACAGGCACAGCACCATGAAGAAGCTTCCAGATAAAACCACTCACCTTCATTGGAATCCACTTTTGCCATATCTTAGCAGCCCAAGAAAACCTCTGACCATGCACCCGTTGATTCTGCCAGAAGACGGAAGCTTTAAACTGACCATCCGCAGACGGCTTGAAGATCAACTTGTCCTCTACTGAAGCTTGCACTTGAACCTTTGAAACAAAAGGTCGAAGATGAGAAGGAATTAACGGGAGAAAAGAATCCAAAGTAGCGAAAGCCGACTTGGTGTCCGACGAGCATCAATCGGAGACGGGCCGAGCAAAGGACGCCACACCAATTATCAACCCGTAACCGAACTTCACCTCGCCCAATCACCCATTGAGACCGCTGTTGAACATCTATCATCACCTTGAAATTGCCCGCCAAACATGAGAGCCAATACCACTTCGCCAACCATTAATATCCAAACTGTATTTATCTCTAGCATAGGAAGCCCATAAACCCTTACCTTGCAAAACCGACCACGCCAACTTAGCATGCAGCGCGGACATCACCTGGGAAAGAGTACGAAGACCCAGACCTCCTTCCTCCAAGGGTCTACAAACCACATTCCAAGCCACCCAATGAGATCGCTTCTCCCAGAAGATCCCAAAGGAAACCCGTCATAAGAGATTCGATACGATGGAGAATCGCTTTCGACTTTAATTGCAGCTAGAGAATATATAGGAATACTACTTAAAACGACTTTCAACAACACAATACGACCTCCAAAGGATAACAACTTAGACTTCCGGCCACCAGCGATTTTCCGAATCACACGATGGACGAGATTTTCAAAATACTGAGGGCGACTTCTCCCACGAAATAACGGAATGCCCAAATATGTTAACGGAAAAGATTGCGCTGAACAGCCTGACCATCTCGAGATAGAACTCTTTCGCGCCGGGACAATTATCGATGTATAAAAGCCGCTTTTAGCAAGGTTAATCAACCGACTGATGCCTTGGCATAATCTTCCATAACGATTTAACTCCACGATGGAGCAGCGACCCCCATTACAAAACAAAAAGCATGTCATCTGCATAAAGCAGATGAGAAATAGTCACCTTTCCCCGGCCATGGTTAAACGCCGTAATCTTGCCTGAACAAATAGCTTCATTGATACTTAGGGACAGAACCTCTTGAGCTAAAATAAACAAAAGCGGAGACAACGGATCACCTTGTCTAACTCCTCTTGTAGAGTGAAAGAAACCATGATTCACACCCTGAATGCGGATAGAGTACCAATTATTGCTAATCAAACGGGAAACAAGCGAACAACTAACATCATCAAAGCCAAAACTTTGCAACGCCTTGATTAAAAAATCCCACTCTAATCTGTCATAGGCTTTTGACATATCGAATTTGAACACCACATTGCCTCCACGACATATTTTATTGATCCGATGCACCATCTCATGAGCGATGACAATGTTTTCTTGAATATTGCGACCCTTCACAAAACCGGATTGCTCCACGGAAATCAATTTAGGCAGAAAAGAGGCGAGGCGTGTAGCAAGAATTTTTGACATTATCTTACCGGAGAAATTACAGAGACTAATTGGCCGGAAGTCCCCCAGGCTCACAGGATCAGAAACCTTTGGAAGAAGAACCAGAATCGTCGAGGCCAAACCTCTATGCATCTCGTGCCCATTAAAAAATTCTTGGACTGCCGCAACCACATCCACCATCTATGGAAGCCACCCGAAAATACTTTAATACAATTGGCCTTAAAGCAGCCTTCACAATTGGGCACCTTGACTCAAAGCATGTCCTTATTCGGGTCGAAAACAATGAAGACTTCCAAAGATTATGGATAAAAGATCAATGGTACTTAGGCCGATACCCTATGCGTGTCTTCAAATGGTCCCCTTCCTTTCGGCCAGACGTAGAAAGTTCCATTGTGCCGGTTTGGTTTTCATTGCCGGGTCTCCCCATTCACTTGTTCAACAAGTCAGCCTTATTCTCCATTGCTTCTTTGTTCGGTAAGCCACTTATGCTTGATCAACCAACCATAAATCTCTCGTCCAAGCGTTGCTCGTATTTGTGTTGAGATAGACTTGCTCCAATCTTGCCCAAACCGAATCGGGTAGGCGTGGTTCTTTATCAAAGCTTCGGCAAAATTGAAGCCGAAAACATGCCTTCCTATTGTACTCACTGCCTTCGTCAAGGACACTCGGATCTTTTTTGCAAAATTAAAAACCCTAATATCTCCTCCAATGACGGCCCTCCCTCAAACCCTAAACCTCGTCCAATTCCTCAGCGTTGGACTCCCAAGAAAACTCCTAATGCTTCGTCTCAAAGGCGTTGGCCAGCATGCTAAAGCTCGGCCGAGCTTCTCAAGTGGCAAAGATTCAGATGTTCAACCGTAAGCCCGAACCCTATCAACCCTATTGTTGTTGAGGACCATTCAAAGATCTATTCACTGCTCATACAACCCAAAGCTGCGACCCCTCGAACCTCTACGATAATCCTACAGGCCCAAACTCGGATCAAGTTCCTCCTTGAAACGGTCCCACCCTCGGATCATGTGAAGCCCACCTTTAATGATTCAGTCCCTAATCAAAGATCTGAAA
Source organism: Codonopsis lanceolata (assembly GCA_013146195.2). Lineage (NCBI taxonomy): Eukaryota > Viridiplantae > Streptophyta > Magnoliopsida > Asterales > Campanulaceae > Codonopsis > Codonopsis lanceolata. The sequence continues at coordinate 100,249,047 of CM028377.1, read as the reverse complement.
GTATCACCAAAGAAACAAATGTTCCTGTTGTTAATGATCCTGAACCGGTTAATGTCATCTCCCCAAACAGATTTGCAGTGTTCAACATATTGGAGGATGATGAAACAGGTGATGATATAACTCAATCCTTCAGTGCCTTAAATGTGGAAGCGGCCAATCTTCCAGCCAAGACAAAACAAAAGGCACCCATTTACTTTTCGATCGGATCACTGCTTCTCGGGCTTCAAAGCCATCAGCCGGTCTTTCTGCCCAATCTGTTTAATGGATATTAAAATCCTTTTTGGAATATTCGGGTATAGGGAACGACCCTTCGTCTGTCTTAAATCTCTTGTTAGGATTCATAATATATCCATCATTGTTTTTTGAGCCCATCTTTGAATACGGAAAAAAGGTTACTTTAATTACTCGCCTTCGGTTCGGTTTTCGGTTTCTAATTCCTCCAGTTCTATATGGCTTTTTGTTAAATCTTCCTTTACTTGTAACTTAATTAATGATTCTGCCCAGCAAGTTACTTTGCAGATCCAGCACTTCACTTGGTCTTCACCAGCTTTTCTTACATGCGTTTATGCCAAATGTAACATAGAAGAAAGGAAGATTCTTTGGGACGAACTCATTTTAATTAGTGATTCAGCTGCTCAAACCCCTTGGATTATAGGGGGGGACTTCAACATAATCCTACATCCCAATGAAAAGTCTGGTGGTGTGGGCTGGGATCGTACCGGAGCACTAGATTTTCATGCTTGCTGCCGACCTCAGCGATTTGGGTTACAGCGGCGGTGATTTTACTTAGTGGAACAAAGGGAAGGGAAGGCAACGCAACTATTCATGAGCGTATTGATCGGGTCCTATGTAATGCAGCCTGGTTGGATAAATTTTCAATCACTTCAGTTCAGCATCTAAATCGTACTTGCTCTGATCATTCTCCCCTCCTTACAACTATTTCTTGTCCTACTGCTAGGGGTCCTGCTGCTTTCCGTTTTCTCAATGTTTGGACAAGCCATAGTTCTTTTAAAGCCACTATTTTAAATGCTTGGACTGGTTCTGATAACATACGGCCTATGATTCGGTTTTCTCACAGGTTGAAAAATGTAAAAGCTGCTCTAAAACATTGGAACACATTAGTTTTTGGGAATATCTTTACGAATGTTAAACGAGCTGAAGAGGAAGTGGCTGAAAAAGAACTATTTTTTGAGCTTAATGCTTCTCCCGAAAACCGGGCAGCTCTTATGCAAGCTCAAGCCTCCCTTCGAACTTATCTCACTCAGGAAGAAAAGTATTGGCAGCAAAAATCAAGGCTTAAATGGTTTAAAGAGGGCAATGGCAATTCAAAGATTTTTCATGCTTCTGTGAAGCAACAGGGCCAGCAGCTTTATATTCATTCCATTGATGACATGGCTGGTCTTCATCTTGATTCTGATCAGAGTATTCGGCAAGGGGCAGTTAACTATTTTCAGGAACAACTTCACTCTGAGACCGTCTATAATCCTGAAATTAACTTAGATGTCATTCCTCATCTGGTTCGGGAAGAATGGAATAACAATCTTATTTCTCCTCCTTCTGTCTTGGAGATTAAGAAAGTTGTTGATAATCTTAACGGGGACAGTGCTGCTGGCCCGGATGGCAGTCTTTGGGATGGCTTCTTGGTAAATTTTTCTCCTTCTGCTGGGACATCATAGAAAAGGATTTTTGTGAGGCCGTTTTAGAATTTTTTTCGGGTTTTTCTCTTCCGCGTGCTTGGACCAGCACTCTTATTGTTGCTATCCCCAAAATGGATAAGGTCTCATCATTTAAAGACCTTCGTCCAATTAGTCTCTGCAATTTTTGCTCCAAAGTTATTTCAAAAATTATTTCTTCTCGCCTGACAACCATTCTCCCTCATCTTATTTCTGAAAATCAAAGTGCTTTCGTCAAAGGTCGGACTATTCAGGATAACATTTTATTGGCTCAAGAGTTAATGTGCTTCCTGGGGAAAAAGGTTACGGGTTCTAATGTAGTTCTAAAGCTTGATATGGCAAAGGCTTTTGACAAAGTTTCTTGGGTATTCCTTATCACTGTGATGCGGAGATTTGGCTTCCATGAGATTTTTATAGATCTTGTTTGGCGTCTTATTTCCGACAACTGGTTTTCGGTGCTTATCAATGGCACCCCGACGGGATATTTTTCTTCTAGCCGAGGTCTCAGGCAGGGAGATCCTCTTTCTCCCAGTTTGTTCATCATTGCAGCAGATTATTTTAGCCGCAGCCTAAATCGTATTCAGCAACAAGTTTCTTACTCGATCTTCTCTTCCGTTAGTGGCTGCCCAATCATATCTCATCTCGCTTTTGCAGATGACGTTATCATTTTTTGCAATGGAGGTAAAAATTCCATTCAGCTTCACAAGGAGGTTATAAAGAATTATGAAGACATCTCGGGTCAGAAGGTTAATGTCCAAAAAAGCTCTTTTTATGTGGCTTCCCAATCTGATTCTAATCGGTTGCAGATGCTATCTTCTTGTTTGGGATTTAATGCTGGTACTCTTCCTATTTCTTACCTTGGTTGTCCCCTCTACTTTGGTCGGAAGAAACGTCAATATTTTGACAGCCTGATTCTTAAACTTCAGAACAGAATCACAGCTTGGAATGGTAACTTCTTGAATCCTGCTGGGCGTATAACTTTAATTAATCATGTCCTTCATTCCATTTCAAGTTATCATCTGGCTTCCATTGATCCCCCGGTCTCAGTTAACATGTTAATCGACAAGATGTGCTCAAATTTTTTAAAGGGTCAATGGTCAAGGGTAGGACTAAGAGTCACTGGGTCGCTTGGAAAAACTGTTGTCGCCCCACTGATGAAGGAGGCCTCGGCATTCACAGCATGTCCAACATTGTTAAAGCTTTTGGAGTAAAACTTTGGTGGCGTTTTCGTTCTACTTCAAACCTTTGGACTTCTTTCTTAATTGCAGATATTGCCGTAACTCTCATCCCTCTCAAGCTGTTTATGGTGGCTCACACAGCTGGCGCCGTATGATCAGGGCTCGAGATATAGCTGAACCGTACATCTATTGGGTTATTGGAAAGGGCCAATGTTCCCCTTGGTTCGACAAATGGATTTTTGATGTTACTTTGGACAAACCTCCAGATTGTTATAGTAATACGATGAGGGAGGCATTGCTTGATTCGGTTACGTCCCAGCAAGATTGGTCGCGGCTTCCCCATGCTGCTAAGGCCCAAATTCGTTCCCAGCTTATCTCAATTCATGAATCTGATGATCGGCCATTTTGGACTGCTTCAACTTCTGGTTCTTTCTCTCTTTCCTCGGTCTTCCCTCTTATTCGAAACACTCAACCAAGGCTGCTTTCTTCTGTTTTTATATGGCACAAGGCTTTGCCTAAACACATTAGCATCTTTATTTGGCGTCTTTTTGGCCGAAGACTACCTATTGATGAAGCGCTCAGAAAAAAGGGGCTCTCCTTGGCATCTAAATGCTCTTGCTGCGACCAAGGCCACATTGAAACTTTCCAGCATGTTTTCATAGACAGCTTGTTTGCTTCTTCCTTATGGCAGCACTTCGGTGCTCTCTTTGATGTTTCGGCCCAGACAGGTTCTATCCATAGCATCTGCTTCTCATGGTGGTTACACAGTAAAGCGCTTCCATTTACTTTGCTCCCCTCGCTTATTCTCTGGCATATTTGGAAGCATCGCAATGCGGCAGTTTTTGACAATAATCGTATATCTGTCTCTAAAGCAGCTGCCAATATCTCCTCTGATTTTCAGAATAGTCTTCTGGCTGCGGGTTATCATATTTCAGATCTCTCTAGGCCTACTCAAATTCAGTTTGGTCGTAAACGGCAAATTCGGATTCAGTCCGTTGTTTGGTCCTCCCCTCCCAGTGGTATTGTTAAGCTTAACTCGGATGGTGCTAGTCGGGGCAATCCGGGTTTAAGTGGTGGAGGGGGTATTGTTCGTGATTCTATGGGTCGTTGCATCTATGCTTATTCTCAATACTATCATGTCTGCTCTAACATGGTTGCTGAAATTAAAGCACTCTATTTTGGTGTTAAATGGTTGTTTGAAAATGGTCACCATGATGCCATTGTGGAAACTGATTCCAAGGTTCTTTTTGAGTGTTTCTCTCAAGGCCACAAACTTCCCTGGGTGCATTCTTACATCGTTCGAGAGATTGTCCAATTCAGTGAGGCGATTTATTTTTTCTCACCGTTTCGGGAGGCAAACAAGGTAGGCGATAGCTTGGCTAATCTAGCTTTGTGACTCAGTTCGAGATATGGTCTTCCACGATATGTCGGCTTTCCCCAGTCCTTCTAGAGGTCTCATTTTGTTAGATGCTAGTAACACTCCTTATGTTAGAATTTCTTAATTTTATCCTCTTGTATCTCTCTTTCGAGGTTAGGCTCCTCTGTCCTCCCATTTATAAGGGCAAGGCTGGTTGTCCCCCTCAAGTTTGTACTTCTTTTAATTTTTAATAAAATTCCCGCAGGTGCCGCCCTGCTTTCCTAAAAAAAAAAAAAAAAAAAAGGTGTTATCACACATGATTGGGCAGTCTGCTACTTTGATGTCGTAATCCACCAATTGTTGTTTGATCCAAAGCAGTTGACAGCAGCAGCTACCAGCAGCTATGTACTCTGCTTCAGTGGTGGAGTTGGAAACCGATGCTTGTTTCTTGCTAGCCCAAGAGACAAGTCTATCTCCTAGAAATTGACAAGTTCCACTCGGTGCTTTTTAAATCGTCGACTTGGCAGCCTGCATAGTCGGCATCTGAGTAGCCAACTAAGTTGAAAGAAGATTCCCTAGGATACCAGATACCTAAGTTGGTGGTATCTGATACATACTTAATGATTCTTTTAGCTGCAAGTAGATGTGACTCACGAGGGTCTGCTTGAAATCTAGCACATACCCCAACAGCATACACTATGTCAGGTCTGCTGGCGGTGAGATAGAGTAGAGATCCAATTATTCCCCTATAGTGGGTGATGTCAACTTTCTTTCCTTGTAAGTCTTTTGTAAGTTTGCATTTAGCAGCCATTGGTGTATCGAAGGTGTTTTCCATTTCCAATCCAAACTTTTTGACAAGTTCTTTAGCATACTTGGATTGGCTGATGAATATTCCTTTGTTGGATTGTTGAATTTGAAGTCCCAAGAAGAATGTGAGTTCTCCCATCATACTCATTTGAAATTTTCCAGTCATGAGTGTTTCGAATCACTTGCACAGCTTCTCATTTGTAGATCCGAAGATGATATCATCAACATAGATTTGTACTAGAAGAGAGTGTCCTTTGTGCTTGAGAATGAACAGAGTGGTGTCTATCTTTCCTCGCACAAATCCTTGTTCTACTAAGAATTTGGATAGAGTTTCATACCAGGCCCGAGGAGCTTGCTTACGACCATAGAGAGCCTTCTTAAGCTTGTAGACATGAGTCTCTTTTCCTTTTTCCACGAAGCCTGGAGGTTGAGAAACATAAACCGTTTCTTGAAGATCACCATTTAGAAATGCGCTCTTGACGTCCATTTGATATAGCACAAAGTCCTTGTATGTGGCATAGGCTAAGAAGATTCTGATAGCTTCCAGTCTTGCTACTGGAGCAAACGTTTCATCGTAGTCGATTACTTCTTCTTGGCGATATCCTTGTGCAACAAGTCTTGCTTTGTTTCTAATGATGTTCCCATCCTCATCCTTCTTGTTTCTGAACACCCACTTTGTGCCAATGATAGTATGATCAGCAGGTTTTGGGACTAGCTTCCATACTTGGCATCGTTCAAATTGCTGAAGTTCTTCTTGCATGGCTTCCAGCCAACTTGGATCTTGAAGAGCTTCATCGATCTTCTTTAGCTCATCTTCTGAAACGAATGCAGCACAGAACATACATTCATTTTTCGAAGATCTTCTGGTTCGTACTCCAACAAGAATGTCACCAATGATTTGAGAGATTGGATGGTCTTTACATGTTCTTGTGACAGTAGGAATGTGATGATTTACTGTTGTTTCTTCATGACATGATTCAGAAGGAGGACTAGAAGGAAGATCAGCTGTGTCTTGATGAGTATTTTGTTCAGAATTTGATTCAAAGGTAAGTCGAGGAAGAGGATTTTCTGGTTCAGAAACAAAAGGTTCTGGGTTTGAGTTCTCTTGAGCAGGGTTGAAGTCTTCTGGTGACCCATTTGATAAGAAATGATGGTCAGGGATATTTGATTGAGTTGCTGGTGATGGATTAGGTATATGAGAGGATGATGGTTGGGAGGTACCTGTCTCAACATTAACAAAATCATCAGCAACATTTGGAGCCACGTGTGGCTCTAATAAATCAAATTCATCAAATGAGACATGAACAGATTCAACTATTTTTAATGATCTTTTGTTGAAAACTCTGTAAGTCTTGGAGTGTAAAGAATAGCCCAGAAATACACCTTCATCGGCTTTGTTATCAAATTTGCTTCTGTAGTCATTACCATTGTAGACTATGAAACACTTACAGCCGAAGATTTTAAAAAATCAAATGTTTGGGGCTTTACCTCTCCAAAGTTCATAGGGTGTTTTACCGTGAAATTTGTTGATCAAAGATCGATTCTGAGTGAAGCAAGCTGTGTTGACGGCTTCAGTCCAGAAATGTTTGGGTAGCTTTGCTTCAGCAAGCATAGTTTTAGCAGCTTCAATAAGAGTTCGGTTCTTCCTTTCTACTACACCATTCTGCTGTGGTGTCCTTACTGCAGAGAAGTTGTGACCGATGCCGTGATCATCACAGTACTTTGCTATTCCATTATTTGTGAACTCAGTACCTTTGTCTGATCTAACGTCACTGATTTCATCTAGTTTATGCGTTTGTAGTCTTCTGAACAATGCTGTGAGAAGATCATATGTGTGGTCTTTAGAAGACATCATCTCTGTCCAAGTATATCTTGTATAATCATCCACTACTACTAGTGTGTATCTGTGACCACCATAGCTAATAGTAGTGACTGGTCCGAAGAGATCCATGTGGAGAAGTTGCAGAGGTCTCGATGTTGCGAGTCCTGGTTTGCTCTTGAAAGATGTTTTTGAAAGCTTTCCCAGTTGGCAAGCTTTGCAAGCACGATCATGATCAGCAGAGACCTTTGGCAATCCTTTAACTAGACATTCTTTGGATAGATTAGATAGATATTTGAAGTTCAAATGGCTGAGTCTTTTATGCCACAACCAGCTTTTGTCTTGAGCAGAGTTTGCCATAAAGCATAGGTTTGCAGCCTTGTCGTATGCATTCAAATCAATCACATACACATTCCCTTGTCTATGTCCAGTTACCAGGATTGAGCAGGAGACTGGATCCTTGATATCACGTATGTTTGAGGAGAATTGACAGAAGAGTCCTTTATCACAGAATTGAGAAATACTCAGAAGATTATGCTTCAAGCCTTCTACTAGAGAGACTTTTCCAATGGAGAGATTTCCTCGAATGATGGATCCGTAGCCAATTGTTCTTCCTTTAGCATTGTCTCCAAAGATGACTGGAGGACCTTCTGCTTCAGAGAAATTAGAGAGAAGGCAAGATTCTCCGGTCATATGTCTTGAGCAGCCACTATCTATATACCATACATCTTTCTTTTCTGAACTTGAAGCAGCTATAAAGCACACCTAAGATGTTGTGGCGACCCGACCCGGATCCCAAGACGAAATCCCAAGGTCGTGCCACCAGGGGAACAAATAATAACACACAAATAGCAAATAATGGGTAGGGCCATAACGGCGATACACCGATAACTCAAAACACATGCGGAAGCGAAATAAATAAAGCAGTGGCGCCCGAGCTAACAAGCTCAAACTAAAACAACCAAAGAGATGATTAATCTCTCGGTCCGAAAATTCGATTCGCGTGCCGCAACATTGGGCACGTAGAACAAACTCCCTGTTATGCAATTCAATAATAAGCATAATATAAACCAAGTCATCGGCGAAACTACGGCCGGAACCCAACATTAAACTAAGTCTAAGACTCTAGTCTAACAACTCAACGGCTAAAAACATGCCGGAGAACAAATATCAATTAAACTAGCAATATATCATGCTAAACATAAACACCAATTAACCACGCACGACTAAACCCAGTCGGCTACCAACAAAATAAGTACTAACAGTTATATGTACTAACAACTATAAAGCATATGGAGATACAACCATATATACACATCAAGCACAACCACCACCGGTTGGCTACCAAAAGAATAAGCTAGCCACATAATTACAACGCTTCAAATACATAAAGGATTGCTACCCAAATCATGAAGTTTATATAACTTCATCATCCCAACGACCTCACCAAAACAAAACCAACAACTAAGTAGCAACCTTTCCAAAAGAATTCCTTGCCAACGTAACCTTCTGGATTTACTTGGATCCGCTAGCTCGGCTCGGATCTAGGGAAAAACAACCAACAAATAAAAGTAAGTCACAATGACTTAGTAAGTTACTAACCATAACTTCCTACCATGGCATAATGCTCAATCATAAATATATCATGCTATCGTCATGAAATAACCTTATATAAATCATGTTATGGCATTCATGCTCAACATTGAATAAATATGTTATCATCATAGTATAACATGTCATCATAAATTCATGTCAAGTCATTTTTGTCTTAACAATAATAATTTATACCTTTGACATAAAACAACATTCCAATAAAGCTATGTGATAGCATTTATGCTTACAACATTAATTAATATGTTATCTATTAAGTATAACATGTAAGAAACCAAACCATCAACATATCATATCCAATTCACTAAGCACGTATTCACTTAAGTACTAGTGAAGCAATTCATATATATAAGGGATATGATACCATACCAAAATTCCTCCGCGTGTCGCTCACAAAACACGTGCAAAACCCTTATGTGCCCTCGATATCCCTCTCGTAGATATCGGCGTCCCGAACAACTCTCCGCTCGAGTTCCATAGTTATCAAAGTCATGTGTATTACTACAACTAAGATAAACTACTTCCCCACCGTGGCCATCGATGGAGGGTGTGTGCAAGACGGCGATACATCGCGATCACGAACCCATAATTCGTGAGGACGATGTATCAACCCACCAAAGACTCAAGAGGCGCCACTTGGACTCAAAACCCAAGCACACGTAATATATACTCATATGCTCAAAACAAGTAGGTAAACACTCTACCATCAAACTAGTCATGCAATTTATTCACAACTAGCATAAACATCACAACCGAGAATCATATAAGTTCTCATAATCAAGTGTGCTTCACACACCTTAAAACTTCTTGGAGGCTCGACCTCCATGAATTCTACCCAAAATTCCATAGGACTTAAAATCATAGTTCCTAGGATTCAAACTAACCCAAAGGTTAACTCCGTTGAGTTCAATCTAAGTTTCCTGAAAATTCAAGGAATAGAAGCTTAGGCTTCATCATCCCCCTAAGTTCATATCTATCGTCAAAACCATAAACCCGACGATCAATACCCTCACATAACCCCACAAAATAATTAACAAGGTAACTTAGAACAACTTAGCCATCTTGGTTATAAATTTATTCAAGTCACCATACCAACAAATAATTTCCAATTTGCAATTAATTCACACATTATGGTTTAATATGCTCTACTAAACATATAAAACATTTTAATCATGCTCACATCAATGATTTTGTAAGCTAATCAAAATTAGGGCAAGACACCCTCCAAGCATCTCAACCAAACCAACATTAATCCACATTATCAATCAACATAAACAAGTTCAATAGGCTAGTTAGAGCATGAATTTCACATAATCATGGTCTCACATAGGCCAATCAAGTTCTATCATGAATTTGAAATCCTAGGGTTCATACATATTCTATAACCCTAACAATGGCTTCCATTGACCTCAAATACCACAAATGGTTGTTTCCCTAGGGTCAATGGAGCCCAAAAATCAAGGGAAGAGAGGTAGAAACTTACAATTTCTCAGCCCTACAAACTGCCCAAACTCGAACTCAACGATGAAGCCGTTTCTTCTCACTCCGCTCTCTTCAATCTTGCGGGTTAGATGGAGAAGAAGACCCCCAGCAATGGCTTCCAAGCTTAGCCTCTTGAAGCCCTAGAATCGCCCCCTCAAGCCTCACTTGCGCCTTGGTGAAGTGGTCGCGAGAGGAAGAAGGAAGAAGTCGCACACTGCCGAATGAATGAAGAGTGCGGCAGATTTGGGTTTTATATGGGGAGATTAATTCACTAATCAAGTCACTAATTACCCCCTAATTCTCTTAATAGATGATTAGGATTAGTATTAGGCTAATTAAGTGAGTTTAGGATAGGTTTAGTTTGGGTTTAATAGGCCAAAAGTTCGGACAGCGCACAACCGAACAACAAAATCCCGTAAGCTGATTCAAGGACCTTGCGGTCGCTTGGCAGAAGGGTGATGCGACCGCATCACCTAGTTTCCAGCAATCCATGATTTCTGCTTTCCTTGCTCGGTCCCGGACTCTCCCGCATTCAATCCCAAGTCCTTCCAAGCCAAAAATGGTCTATAAATCAACCTTAATAACCTCCAAACCATAACCAAAGTAATCAAGCCTCAAACCCCATCAAAACAAGGCCAAAAACTCAAGCAGAACTCTCCCGAACAATAACCGGAAAAGTCAAACTGAAATGGGTTAACGCTAAAATCAAACTAGCAACCCAACCAACAATGCAACAAGCATCTAACCAACATCCAAGGCATGTTAATGATGTTATAAATGCCTTCTAATAATAATCCATGTGATTACAACATAAATCACAAACCCGAGATTCAAAGCATCTCGCGAAAGAAAAATGCGTACGTGCATCTCCAACAACGACAATGATCATGCTATTAACTCTAAACATAACCGGGAGCTAAATGAACATATTCATGATGATTATAAGTGTATGTATTCATGCATATCACAAGCAAGCAGTATTTTAGGGTTTTACAGATGTAAAGGTAAGAAAATCATGGTCCCTTTTATTTTTCTTATGGGTCCAAATGGTTAGCGTATTTTTGGAACCCATACTTGCCTGATTTTTGGAATAGGGGATCCAACAGGCTTCATGATGGATTTCAGCAAACATTCATGGACCAAGTGGCCAAAACATTTGCAAAAGGTACAATGATGAAAATTACAGAAGTCTATTTGATCATGCTGGGTATTGAAAGGTTTTTAAACATTTTCCTTAACATCAGCTTTTGATTTAGCAGTCTTGTTAAAAGCCAATTTAGGGGCATCTGTGTGAGGCTTCTTGAGTCTGTACACAGTAGTCTTTGCTTTAGCAAAAGAGTATTTGCTGGTAGTAGACTTCGATGCCTCATACATTTTGCCTTTAAGCTTGGTATCAACATTCTGTGTAGCAGCAGCACCATCTGTAGTACTATTGATGAATCTGATAGGTTTGATCAGACTTTTCGTAGGCCTTGAAACAGCAGCCTTTGCTTTCACAGAAGTGCTGGTAGAGGACCGTTGAGAGTCTGCACCACCTTTAGCAGATTTCTCTCCAGCAGATATTTGTTTTGTTTTCAAAGCTTCACTGTTCTTGATAATTTGAACCTTAGGGTATTTATAAGGAGTAGCAGTATAACCAATTCCTTCTTTACCCTTGTAAGGTTTCTGATATTGTGCAGGAACATTACAATTATTCACTGTAAAATGTTCATTTTCCTGTTCCGAGGTTGCGCCAGAAGTGTTTTCAGAGAATCGTAGCCCAGATTTATCTGTTGAGGACTTCTGATCTCCAAGAATTTGATCAAAGACTGCCGTTGAGTTATTCCATGAGTTGATGGTCTTTTGCAACTCATCTTTCTCAGCAGATATCTCTTTGGCATGATCAATAAGGCAGGCAACCTTTTCATTGAGAAATTTGTTCTCTTCTTTTAACTTGATACTTTCCTGCTGGACTCCATGGAGAGTTTTTAACTCGGCTTCCAAAGGCATGGATTTCTCGATTCACTTCTCATGACTTTTAGCTAACTTAACATAGGCCTTTCTAAATTCATTGAATTCCTCTAGCATGTCTTGAGCATCCTTGAGGATTTCTTCTTTTGAAGGCTCTTCAGAGAATTGTTCAATGTTAGCTTGGAAAGGAGAGTATTTAACTTCACTATCTGAGTCATAGGTGGGAGGTGACTCTAGAGCAACGAGGCAAATGTGTGCCTGCTCGGGTGAGTCATCACTATCATCTTCATCAGAGTCAGTTTCAAACCAAATGGATACATGGTTTTCTTCTAAGTCCTCAGCCAGTAGACCTCTATGTTTAGAAAATGATTTAGATGGTCTCTTTTTATAGGCTTCATATTTTGGCTTAGGACATTTAGAAGCAGAGTGACCAGGCTTCCTGCAGTTGTAGCAAACTAACTCATTGTTTTGTGAGCTTTCAACATTCTTTCTGAAAGTCTGCTGGTTTGCTTCCTTATTTTTGTTAAATTTTGAGAACTTTTGAAATTTCTTAACGAACATGGCAAATTGCTCGTCAGAAAGAATTTCATTTTCATTTGAAGAAGTAGATGGTTTATTTTCTTGGGCAGGAATTTCCTGAGAGATAGCAGAAAAGGAAGGAAGTTTAAAATGTTTGTCATGTTCTTGAGCTTGAAGCAATTCTTGCTCATAGACAGTTAAACTCACATACAAACTTCTGAGCTGCATGGAGTTCAAGTCTTTGGACTCTTTTATAGCAGTGGTTTTAACATGCCACAAACTTCCTAGAGAAGCTAAAAATCTCATATTCACTTCCTTAACACAATATTCTTTTCCTAAGGAATAACAACTGTTTACTACCTCACAAAATCTGTCATAGGCTTGTCATAGAGTCTCCTTAGGATCTTTTCTGAAGGAATCAAATTGTTGAATGTAGTTATACTTTCTGTTGTCTCTGGTGGGCAGATCTCCTTCAAGATATTCCACCAAGGCTTCCCACATTTCCTTGGCAGTTTTGCATCTGATGATCTGTTGATATGTACTTGTGTCAACAGAGCTGGATATGATGTGAATGGCTTTGCTGTCGAGTTCAACGAGCCTCCTTTCTTTGTCTGTCCATTCGTTCATGGATTTAGGTATCTCGGGAGGTCCATTGGCTACTTCGGTAAGTAGGTTGGGTTTCATTGGAATATAAGGACCTGTTAGAACACATTGCCACAAACGATTGTCAATAGAGTTCATATATCTCATAACTTTATCTTTCCAGACTTCGAAGTGGCCTTCGTCCAATATTGGGACGTGGCTGGTATTCGAAGTAGGCAGCATGTAGTGAGCCATATGATCTATTCACAAGAGGTTAAGCTTGGAAAAATGAATTTTCAAAGAATTAAGCTCTGATACCAATTGTTGGTCCCAAAATAGGCTCAATCTAGGCTAGAAGGGGGGGGGGGTTGAATAGCCTAGTTATGTTTTTATAAAAACTTTTTATAAACACTTCTTAATGATTTCTTAAAATGATTTAACTAGAAGTGTTAAAGCAGCGGAAACAGAAGAGGTTCTGAACTGACTAGAGATCTGCTTAAGTAGTACAGATTCAGAAGAGGTTTTAGATCAGTATAAGCAGTTAATAGAAATTGTAAGAACAGATCAGACAGAACACATCGTTTTGAAGTGGTTCGTACTATGAATAGTACTACGTCCACTACCAAAGTGGTTAGCTTTGGATTTTAAACATGCACTTGTTTATCCACTAGGTTTATGAGTAAGATCTCTAATGGATCGTGTACAAAATGAGTTTTTAACCAAGTGTATAATGGTGAGAGAAACAATCAAGGATTAATTGTTCTCACACGTACAAATGTAAAGAACAGTTTTTAAAGACAAACTAGATGAAGCTGAAACAAATTTAAGACTGGCAGATCTGCAGCTTCAGGAAGTTTGGTGAAGTGTTAGTTCTTGTCCTTTGATCTCTTGAATGCTTGAGTGTTGAAGATGAGGCTTGAGTGTTTAATGCGCAAGAGTTATTTCTTCAGATCTTCAAAACTTGAATAAATACCAGAGAGATCTTTTGGACCGTTGGACTGAGGCAGAGAGAACTGTGTCCAACGTTCTATTGCATTGAATGCAATTCGGCGCTTTTGGGAGATGTAAGAGCCACAGTCATCAGAGATGCAGTGTGTACAGAGAGGACTTTCCCAATTAGAGTAAGGTCTCAGATTGCAGGCGTTGCAGCTTAAAAAGTCTTCTTAGCCAAAAAGGGTAATATCTTCAGACTTCATGCTTCAGGAGACAATCTGGACAGTTGTCAGCATGTAGAGTTGACTTCCTTAAAGTGAAATCCGATGAAGACATTATGACTGGATATTTTCAAAAAGATATCTAGATAGGTCTATACGTGTCATAATTTCATGATTTGGCTATTCTTGATTTTTCGCTCTTTGAGCAGACTTCAAAGTCTGCTGTTCTTCCAAGGCTGCTGTAGACGTCTGCTTGTCCGCGCCTAAACTAACACTAAACAGTTCTAAACAACTTTGATTCTAAGACAGTTGCCACACTAATTGGTACGCAGACCTTTTAGCCACTGTACAATAGAATCAGAAGATGTCTCAACCAAATCTAGCTATAGGAATCAACAAGATGTTTCAGGAATCCTTGATTTTGAAGACTTTGATCCGTAAACAAAGATCCGAATCCAAGAATCCAAAGAGGTGACCAAGCGTGATCTGCAAAATCAAAGCATGCATAATGCAATTCGACAAGTCACCCAATGTGATTCCGAATGTAGCTACATCGGAAGTCACATTGACGTAAACCCGGCGTGTTTAAACCGATCCGATCCGTAAAATGTAGATAATCACCCGCTTTGACCGATCGGACTTGATATTCCAAGCAAAATTCAGAAAATACATCCTTTCTCTTAGATCATAGGTAATGTTCAAGATGGAGTTTCAACAAGAAGGAAAGGTAAGGTGGATTACAAAAAACTTGCATGCATGTCCACACTAGAATTTGATGAAATCCATGCATCTTGTTTTGTTTCCACCATTGAATCCAAAAATGTGCATGAGGCTCTTAAGGATGAATGTTGGATAAATGTCATGCAAGAGGAACTAGATCAATTTACTAAAAATGATGTTTGGTATCTTGTTCCTAGACCCACTTCTGTAAATGTTATTGGAATTAAATGGATTTTCAAAAACAAAACAAATGAAGTGGGAGAGATAATAAGAAATAAAGCTAGACTTGTGGCTCAAGGGTATACACATGTTGAGGGGGTGGATTTTGATGAAACCTTTGCTCCTGTAGCCCGTATTGAGTCCATTCGTCTGCTGCTTGCGATTGCATGTTTTCTTGATATAACTCTTCAGCAAATGGATGTGAAGAGTGCTTTCTTAAATGGCATCCTTGATGAAGAAGTTTTTGTTGAGCAACCAAAAGGTTTTGAGGACCCCCATAAACCCAGTCATGTGTTTAAGCTAAAAAAGGCATTGTATGGTCTCAAACAAGCTTCTAGAGCTTGGTATGGGAGACTTATAGACCATCTTTTGAAAAGTGGTTTTAGAAGAGGAGAGGTGGATAAAACTCTATTCATTCAAAATCAAGACAAACACATTTTAATAGCATAAATTTATATTGATGATATTGTGTTTGGATCCACCTCCAAGTCCTTGGAAAAAGAATTTGTTAACTGCATGACTTCCACTTTTGAGATGAGTATGGTTGGGGAGTTGACCTATTTTTTAGGAATTCAAATAAAACAATCACATGAAGGGATGTTCATCATTTCTCAAGCCAAGTATGCTCTTAACTTGGTGAAGAAATTCAATCTTGAGAATGGAAAACAAAAGAAAACCCTATGGGTACATCCAATAAACTCAATAAAGATGAAAAATCTGAAAGTGTTGACCATACTTTATATAGGAGTATGATTGGAAGTCTGTTGTACTTAACTGCCACCCGTCCTGACATCATGTATAGTGTATGTTTGTGTGCTAGGTATCAAGCAAATCCCAAAGTCTCTCACTTGAAAGCAGTAAAAGAATAATTCGATATATTGGTGAGACTTGTGGCATGGGTTTGTGGTATACTAAACACACAAACACCAATCTTGTTGGATTTAGTGATGCTGATTGGGCTGGTAGTGTAGATGACATGAGAAGCACATCTGGTGGATGTTTTTATTTGGGAAATAACTTGATTTCATGGTTTAGTAAGAAACAAAATTGTGTTGCCCTATCAACAGCTGAATCTGAGTATATAGCTGCTGGTAGTGGATGTACACAACTCTTATGAATGAAACAAATGATCAAGGATTATGGTTTACACAACAATATATTAACCTTGTATTATGACAACACAAGTGCCATAAGTATAGCTAAAAATCCAGCTCAACACTCTAGAACTAAGCACATAGACATAAGACACCATTTTATTAAAGACTTGGTTGAACAAGGCATTGTTTGCATTGAACATGTGGGAACAGAAAATCAACTCGCTGATATTTTCACAAAGAGTCTAGATTTTGAGAGATTCATAAATCTTAGGAAATCTCTCGGTATGTGTGCCATGTAACCCCTCACTTCTTTAGATATAAATATATATATATATATATATATATATATATATATATATATATATAGGCATCTTGCATTGTCTTTTAGGGGGCACACTAGTTTCATTCTTTGTGTTCTAGTACCTTTGATTGTTGACTTGGATATGCATTCAATATCTGTTGTGATTTTCTTGTTCCGATTCTCTCACCATCTCCCTAAAAATTGTATTTAAATTGAAAAATCTTTTGACCACAAAGGAAAGAGCTACCTTTTGAAATTTTTGGGATGCTGCAATTTGTCAAAGTACTATGGAGCTTAGGCTTTCATGGGTTGATCTTGAGTAAATTGACTCCCTTTAATTGACAAAGTGTGAAAGCTACCTAACGGAAAAGAGCTACCTATGGACAAGGTTGTGGCATCTTTCTTTTGGAACTGTGAATCCTCGGATTTCATGGGTTGATCAATAAGTTAAGTTGCTACCCTTGGTAAATAGTGTGAAAGGTTCCTAGTGGTTTGTGTTGAATATGCTTGAAATAAAGTAAAGCTATTCTCATAGGGAAATAAAGTACCTATGGTATTTATGGGAGTCTTTGTACTGGTTTGGTGAAGATAAGATGAAAATTTGTACATAAAATCACAATTTTGGCGAATGTGTCTTCCAATGCAGCTACATTGGGAACTACATTCAGATGATCTAGACATATCACATGTGTGTGCTTGCATTGTTTCTCTTGTTTTTTTCTGCACATGATAGGCATATTTTCTAGGACATATTGTTATTGATAATATCATCCCCTTTATGTTTTTGTTTTCATAAACAAATTAGTGCAATCTCAGTTCCATTGTTCACCAAGTTGATATTTTATGTGGTTGTCTAATCTATGTGTTCATCACGAGGCTCCGAATTGGTTTATGGTTACTGTGTTTGGCTGAATTGTGTAGTTGCAATCTTGGTTAATTAAGTGTTGTGCATTCTCAAAATATTTGATAAATTTGTGTAAAATTTCAAATTTTGAAATCTGAAATTAGTAGTTATTTTCTCACATTAAATCCTCCACCTATTTCTCATTGCAATAACAGCAGATTTTTATCACTTCTCTATTAGTGGTTAATATTTGATTTTTTTTTATCTAAAATTTAAATTTTGATTTGTTGATTAGGTCTCCTCACATTCTGTTTAGTTAATGTGGTTAACGGCTAATTGGGTTTAGTAGAGCTTTTTAGTGCTGTGTTTACAGGTTGAAAGAAACACTTATCCCATAAGCTTTCTTCTTCAAAATTCGGCAGAGAAAATTACGAGCAGATCATCCCTCCTTCCCAATCTTTTCTCTTTCATCATCTCTCTTGTGTTCTTCACCTAAATCTCTAAATGGCATCTTCCTCATCTTCACATGGATTCCCAACAACCAATCCAACCTCTGATGTAGCTTCCGATGAAGCTACATCCAGCCCTCTTTCTTCACCAGAAAATCCTGATACCGCTATTGTAATAGCTCAACCATTACCAGAACCTCTGACCATGATCCTTCCTGGAGAAAAAGGCAACGCCATTGATGTGGATAATCCGGGCGATTTGTCAGGGTTACCCCAAATCGGTAACCCTAGCACAAGAAAATCGAAACGGCTGCGAGGGATTCCCTCAAATTATGAAGATCCAAGTGTAGAAGATGTTCAAGCTGTTAAGAAAAACAAAGTTGTCCCAGGAATGTTTGAAGAATTTGTGGTCATTGAAAGTGATCCTGAGGATGAAGATTTTGTTCGACAACAGATCCGACACCCGTGGTTCAAGAACCAACCCATCAATCTGCCTCTCCCATAATTGCTCCCGTTGAAGAGGAATCCAAGGATGATGACTATCCTATTCCGTCACCTCGCGTCGTGTTTCCTCCAGACTCCTCTGTTCATGCTCAAGGGTCATCTGCCTCTAAGGATAATTCTCCTTCGGCGTCTGTAAATTTCTCGGATGAAGACAACACTTTGGCTGAATATCTGGTCAAATTGAAGAACGTGACTTCTTCCAAGTCTGCTCCACCTTCACAGCCTTTGGAAGACGACTTGCCCCGTCCATCCAGTTCATCAGAGTTCGATGACAGTTCCGAAAAAATGTTGACAGCAAAGAATTGACACCTGAAGATAGTGCGGACACTGAAGAGGTTCCTGTTTGCATCACAAGAAGCCGTGTGTCTTCGACCAATGTAGCTACAAATGTAGCTACATCCAAACGTACTAAGGCATCTATTTCTGCTGCTTCTTCAGTCGGTACTCCCTTTTCATTTAAATTTGTGTCCAAGGCTGCATCTATTCGTCATAATACATCCCGTAAAATTGTTGATGAACGCACTATTCCATCTGCTGAGTTGACTGCACAGAACCTCACTCCATTTTTCTCTGATAGAGGTTTACTAGGAACAGTTTCTTCAGCTACCCCTTATTTTTGTGATCTGATATACGAATTTTATGCCAACATTGAAAAACGAATTAGTTCACCTTCTGATGCCCGATTTGAAAAAGTTTTTGTAAGAGGCAAATGGTATGATTTTTCTTCTTTTGTCATAAATACCATGATGAACACTCCTGCATCTGGCCCCTTTGAGATGAATTCTGATTTGCACATGTGTGTTTTTGAGCTTACTGGTGGTACCCTGTCTAAATGGCCTGCCAAAGGCACATCTATTAGCACTTCACAACTGTCATTTCTCTATGCTTTCATGCATAAAGTTTGTTGTGCAAACTGGTCACCCACCACAAACTCTAACACCCTTACTGAAGAACATGCTAGAGTGCTTTATCAGATTGGGACAAATAAGCCATTTGATTTTGGATACTTTGTTTTTAGAAAAATTTCATCTTTGGCTGAATCTGAAGGAGATAAGAGGTCTTTAATTTTTCCTTCCTTAATCTATAAGATCTTAGTTTCCCAAGGTTATTCCCCTCCTGCTTCTACTAGGCTGTCTCCAATTCTAGAACCTCTCCATATCTCAGTAAAATTGTTAAGAGGAGATAGGCTTGTTAATCTTCCTCTTATACATCCTTATGCCCCTGTGTCATCTGTTCATGGTTCATCTCTACCATCTGCATCCACTACTGTCAATGCTACTCACAATGTAGCTACATCAGCCATTTCTGCACGCCATACTGCTCCTATTTCTGTGGCCTTTGTATCTGCACAATTAGCTATGGTGCACTCTCAGTTGGAGATCCTGGCTTCACAGACTACACTTTTTCAATCCTTAGCTGTTAAGTATACTGCCTGGCTGGCCTTACATTCTGGCCAAATAGGGGGTGATGCAAGTGTTCCTGATGTTCCTCTGCTGTTCCCTCTGCTGCTGTACATGATCCTGCATCTCTTGAAGCTGAAGTTGAACCAGAAGCTGTGCAGGACTGATTCTTTAAACTGTGGTTCCTAAAAATCTGTGGTTGAACATGTTGATGAAATATGTGGTTGAATTCTTATGTTGTTGGAAATTTGGGTTGTTGGTTCTTGTTTAAACATTTACATTGCTCCATGATTCAGTTTGTAATTCTGGTCTGTAACTTCTAAAACTATGATTGGTTGGTTATGCCTGGTTATTGTGACTCTCATTGCATGTTCATTATGTTTGATTAGTGTTCATGTTTAGGGGGTGAGTGTTTGGATTATTCTCTCTAACCTTTGCAGGAAGTCATATGCTTTGATCTTGGAACACTTGATTTGCATTTGACCAGAAATGTTCAACAAAGGGGGTGATTGTAAGGGTAAAATAGGCCATGCCTATTTTTACTTGTTTCACCTTTCTTGGTCAAACTATGATTTTGTTAAGTTTGTGTAAATTTAGGATTTAGTATCTTTTATTAGATTTAGTTTTTGTATTTTTAGTAACATAATCTTTTACTAGATTTCGGTTCATCATATTTGGTAACAAAATCTTAGCATAAATCCTAGGCATACCAAGATTCTTGAGTTCTTTCATGTTTGGTAACAAAATCTCACAAGAATGGTAAGTTGATAATCTTTCCTTATATCTAATCCTTTTCCTTGTAGTTGTTGGTCTTTTTTGCGTGTTGTGTAGGGCATCGGACAGCTATATATTCAGGAGCAAGGATACGGGTTTTTGCTAGAGCTTGAGAGAGAGAACAAAAAGACATACAGCTGTAATCTGAAGCTTGGTGATTTAGAAGCGCTTTCGGAAAGATCAACAGTTGTGGGTGATGTTATAACATCAGCAATCACATTGAAGTTCTGAAACTGTTTTTGTCTTCCTGTTTTGCTCAAAGGAAGCTGGTTTTGTTTCTTCCCACATTTTGTTTAACTCTTTTATGTGGGGTTTTTGTTTCTCCAAGATTCATTGTCTTGTGAGAATATTTTGTGTGTGATTTCACAAGTATTTTTGTGTAAAACGATTATTCTTTTAGTGAAATCTTTGTGGCCTTGAGGCTAGGTCTACAAGTAGTAACTTGTAGATTGTGTTTGGTAAAACTTGAGTTCAGTTTTTCTGTTTTGTGTTCTTTTTAAAACTATTCTTCCGCTGCTACTCTTTTATTGTTCATTGTGATTCCCATTGTAGCTACAATCACAGCTACAATGGAAATCACTTTGGTTTCTCTTGAGAATCCGTGCTATTCCGTTCTTTCACCAACAATTTGTTGAAGCAGCAGGGATTCAAAACATAGCAGTGTTGGCTCACTGCTATAAATTAATTTTGTGTTATTACATCTGATTTACTGATAAAATCGTTTACCAAAAAAGTTTTAAGTTTGTATTGGATATATGTTATTCTTGATCACATTTTGTTTTATACGGTTAGTTTATGATAAGTTTTTTTTGCGATAGATTTTATCACATTTGATTTACTAATAAAATCGGCTACTCATATTAAATTAACATTGCGGTTAGTGCCTAGAAGATTAAGGTTCATAATCGATTCTCTCTCCAATTCTACTATCGGATCGCCGATAATATTCTCAAACAGATCACTTTCCCTAATTCTACTATTGGATCGTCGATAATATTCTCAAACATGTCCTTTTTCCCTGTCTTATTTTTTCCCCTAATTTAGACATACTACTATAAATTAATTTTATGTTTCGAATTTTGGCTCACTGTACTAACATCGAATTTGAATTTTCCAACAATTTATTGAAGCAACATGGATTCTGGCCTACTCCGATTCCATTATTATGTACCCACCTCCAGCTCCAATTTCTGTCCAGAATCATCTAGATGCTATGACTCTTTGCAAGTGCTAAGGATTTCCTGATCTATTCATAACATTCACTTGCAATTGTAAGTGGCCAGAAATTACTAGATTTGTTCAACATCGAGGCCTTAAATATGATGATAGACCTAACATCCTATGTTGAGTGTTCAAAATTAAACTGAATCAGCTCTAAAGATTTGAAAGAACAAAAGATTTTCGGTTGTGTCCAAGCAGACATATTCTATATCATTACTTGGTAGTTGACGCATTTGTTCATTAATTTACTATATGATATCCTTTAAATTTATATGAATAAAATATAGTCTATTAATCATGTTCATTTGTTTTGAAAATCATATACTTTAATACGCATATACAGTTTCTTCACAAGAAAACGAAATTTTTATTATTAAGTAATTATATTTTTGTTTACCAATATAAGAAAAATTAGAACAACTTTTTGCAGTTGTTTATACTATGGTGTTCCAGAAGCATGGGCTTTACTCATGTCCACATATTGTTGTTCATGCATCGCGATGACAAGTTTCCCCAATTCAGAAGACATAGATAAAATCATATTTGCTGAGATCCCTAATAAACAAAATTATCCTAAGTTGTATGAAGTTGTTAATGATTTCATGATACAAAGTCCTTGCGGTGCCTCAAATCTCTGCTCACCATGCATGCAGAATGGAAAATGTAAAAAACACTTTTCCAAGAAATTCCAAGAAAGAACCAGTATTGATGAAGATAGTTATCCTAATTATTGGAGACATGATAACGGAAACACAGTGGTGAAGAATTGAGTTATTTTGGATAACGGATTTGTGGTTCCACATAATTTGTATATTCTAATGATGTATCAAGCTTACATCAATGTTGAATGGTGCAATCACTCCCGATCAATTAAGAACTAATTTAAGTATATAAGGGAGATGATCGTGTTACTGCAACTATTTGTCGAGGTCGTGGCGATAATATAGATGATAACAATGAAATTGTCAATGAGATCAATATGTACTACGATTGCAGGTATATTTGAAAACTGAGAGAGTACTATATATTTTCACAATAACTTAATATATAGGTAGTGAGAGCATCGGTATAAAACTCTCATGCTATAACATATTATTATTTTTGCTTAACTATAACAAAACTTATTTGCTATTAATTTGAAAATCTTCAACTTTTAACAAATTATCTACAAAAGAGAAAATAATAAATTGTAAATCCATGATCCTAGTCTTATAGAGAAAAATTGATCAACCACTCTGAAAACAAAAGTATTAGAACAATAGTTCATCAATATACTATTATTACTTTTATTAGTCTCTCATTGAAAATTACATTTATTTTTGGAATTTTTGGTCGAACCTACTGTGATAGATGTCCTACGTATCCCTTCTGGGGAATCAAACCAAACGTAGTTCAAATATGTAAAATAGATGTGATGGTCGGACCTATTGTGACTGGCATCCTATGTATCTCACCTGGGGAATCAGACCAAACGTAGTTCAAATGTGTAAAATAGATATGATGGTTGGATCTACTGTGATAGGCATCCTGCGTATCCCTCTTGGGGAATCAGACCAAACATAATTCAAAGTTGTAAAATAGATGTGGTGGTCGGACCTACTGTGATAGATGTCCTACGTATCCCTCCTTGGGAATCAGACCAAACGTAGTTCAAAGGTGTAAAACAGATGTGATGGTCGGACCTACTGTAATTGGCATCCTATGTATCCCTCCTAGAGAATGAGACTAATGTAGTTCAAATATTTAAAACAGTTGTGATGGTCGGACCTACTGTGATAGGCATCGTACGTATCCCTCTTTAGAGAATCAGACAAAATATAGTTCAAAGGTGTAAAACAGATGTGATGGTCAGACCTACTAAGATAGGCGTCCTACATATATATCCCACCTAAGGAATCAGAAAAAACATAGTTCAAATGTGAAGATGTGATGTGTGTGGGGAAAATTACCAAGACCCGGTGTTTACACCCCTTGCGGCTTGCAGGTATGACCAAAGGCAGAAATTGTAAAAACCAAGATGTGTGTGAACCATTTTTAAGACCTGGGATTTGTATCCGTTGCGGAAATGACCAAAAGTTGAATTTTTTGTAAAAACCATGATGAGTGCGTGGACAATTTCTCAAGACCCTGGGTTTACACATGTTGCAGAAATGACAAAATTTTGTAAAATCCATGATGTTTTTGGACAATTTCTCAAGACCCTGGGTTTACACCCATTGCGAAAATTACCAAAAGTAGAATTTTTGTAAAAACCAAGATGCGTGTATGGACAATTTCTCAAGACCCTATGGTTACACCCGTTGCGGAAATGATCAAAAGCAATTTTTTTTTGTAAAAACCATGATGTGTGTGTGGACAATTTCTCAAGACCTTGGGTTTACATCAGTTACGAAAATGAGCAAAAGCAGAAGTTTTTTAAAAACCATGATGTGTCTGGACAATTTCTCAAGACCCTGGGTTTATAGCTGTTCCGAAAATGACCAAAACCAGAAATTTTGTAAAAATCATGTTTTGTGTGTTGATAATTCGCAAGACCCCATGTTTACACCTGTTACGGGAATGACCAAAAGTAATTTGGTAAAAACCATGATGTGTCTGTAGACAATTCCTAAGACCCCAGGTTTACACCTGTTGCGGGAATGACCAAACACAGAAAGAAAGGTCGAGCCTTACTGTGAGTGCCCAGATTTTTAACCTCTTCCCCAACTAATGAGAAGCGGGTGGTTTTAAAACATTTTAAGCGCGTGGAATACGCTTGGCCTCATTTGTAGACTCAAAATATATACAATAGAGTCGTCATCTTTATTTTAGGGAAAACAAAGAAAAACAAAAAATAACCAGATTTGTAAAAACGTTCAGAGGCTAAGTTACGAGGTGGGAAGGGGTTAGGCACCCAACTCACCCTTTTGGTCTCAAAACAAGTTTTTTGGCTAAATATGCTTTTTACATTTATTTAACAGTTGAGATAATGGATTTAAATATATATTTGCATATATATATATATATATATATATATATATATATATATATATATATATATATATATATATATATATATATATATACACACACACACACAAGAAAATAAGTACAAACTTACAGCAGTCTCCTTTCTGGAGTTACAAATACATTTATAAAAATTTAATTTGGCAATAATAATAGCTCTTTTTAGTGCTATTTTCTATAGAATTTCGGGCAGCACAACTGCTTATTTTGCTTACATCGGACTATTTAAATAGCACTTTTATACATAAAAACTTTATGATCGATGTTTTATTTTAATTATTTTCCTTGCAAGTGGACAAGTCTATTAGAGAATAGTTTTGGAAGCAAGGGTCGAACCCACAGAGACAAGAAGATCACAGATAGTACGATTTATTGATAGCAATTTATTAATCTAAGGGGAGTTTTTATACTTATTCTATTTGTGGGTTCCTGGGATGTGCGCCCGCGCCCCGCGTGCCTTTGGATAGGGGTGCGCGTACGTGCGGATGCGGGACACCATTGCTCTCGTTCGACCCTCCCTTGTTTAGGGGAAGACGAAATCAAAAGTGCGAGAGGAGTGCTGTCTATAATAGCGCGTTGGAATGCGCCTCGGTTGCCTTTAGTGGATTTTTGATCCAATATGAGAACTTGTGGTTTCCCGCATCAAGTTATCCCTTTTTTAGGGGATACCAGGATATGAGAATGCATTACCCTTTCATTCCCATTTTTCCTTTTTTAGGAGAAAACGGAAAAGTGCAAAAAAGGATATTGCGACGCCCCCACTATGGATTTTATTAAAAATAGCCGTATGGCCCATTTCGGATCACTATGGGAGCTTTGGGTTTCCCGCATCAAGTTATCCCTTGTTTAGGGGATACCAGGATATGGGAATACATCACCTTTCCATTCCCATTCTCCCCTTTTTAGGGGAAAACGGAAAAGTGCAAAGAAGGAGTGTTGCGATGCCCCACTGGATCCAAAAGTTTTAGAGTCGCCATCTTTATTTTAAGGCAAAAATAAAGCAAAACCAGAAAAGAAAAGAAAACCAAAGATAGAAAACGGGTTCGGAGGCTAAGTTACGAGTTGGGAAGGTGCTAGGCACCCAACTCGCCCTTTCGGTCTCAAAATAGTTTTTGGCTAAAGTATGCTTATTGTTATATTTATTTAGCAAACAAATAAAGCATTTAAAAGACAGGAAAATAAAACAAATACATTCGTGGCTACATTATTTACTGACTTGCAGCCATTTCCTTACAATAATTACAAATGTATTTAAAAACATTTGGCCATTATAATGACTCTTTTACATAATATTTCCTATTCTAATCCGGGCAGCACAACGGCTTATATTGACTATATTGGGCCGGATTTAAATAATAACTTTAAATAATAAATAAATGAACAAGTAAATAAAATGCCCTTAAAGGCTATTACCTTTTAGAGCGGTAGTGTATTTGCTCTGTCCTTCAGGGAGAGAGAGTCTTTTTTTGTTGTTGTTGTGTGGTTGTTGTTTTGATTTGGGCAGAGTGACTGCTTATTTTGGATGACTTTGGCTTGTTCACTCGGGCAGAGTGACAACTTATTTCGGGAGGTTTTGGCCTTTTTGGTTGGGCGGAATAATGGCTTAATTTTTGTGTATTTCAGCTCATTACTCGGGCAGAGTAACGGCTTACTTCAAGGATTTTGGGTCGGGGAAGTAAGGTGGATACCTAACTACTAGGCTAGGGATCACTTATAACCGGTGGATTTAAGTTTTGGCGGAGTTTGGATGGGGTTTGGAAGCTTTGGTGGGCTACACACACCTATCTCGCACCTCTCACTATTATCGGCGTCGAAGGAACGCAGAGAGAATTTCTCAGCGTTTCTCTCAGATGATTTCTGAACACTGAAATAGGGAGCCCAGCACTCGTATTTATAGGTGGGACGAGGGAGTCATCGGGAATTATCAGAATTCCTCAACCGGCTTCGTTCACGCGTACACCGAGCTTCGCAGTTGTACAATGCGTTAAGTTTGAGAGCTACAGTAACTCCATTGGCGCCGACTCATCCCTTTCTTGGCGCGGCGCCCAACATGCCTTTTGGCCGCGCCAAGCTCCTGTTCAACTTTCGATTTTGACACTTTCATCCCTCGCGATTCACTGTTTTGCGCATCCTGCTTCGCCTTTCGCATTTTCGACTCTTGTAACTTGACAGTTGTTAATTTTGAATAGTTCTTGATATCACATGTCAGAGTCACATACCAAGGGTACGAAATTGGGGTGTCTACACTATTCTAAATTAATTATTATTCAGGTATTTAACTAATTAGCAGCAATTACAGGTTATGAAGATCTTATGGTGGATGGCAATCTAGGATTAGGGTTTCACTTGTATCTCCTCTATGATTAATTTTAATAAAGTTTCATTCAATCTCTTGGGTTCGTTCACAAAATATAGATATAGCCTGTTGAATTACCGTTCAATCTCCATCTCCAAATAATCCATCCATTATATATCCTAAGCACAAGAACATATGATCTATCTGTCACCTAGGTCATATATGGAACCTGGCCCTAACTTATCACTCTCGTGCATCGATAGGTCCAATTTATTATGATGGTGAGCTAGTGTACAGCATATGCACATTGATCATGCAGTTATCCGCACCTCTAGGCCTTTATTATTCATGATTACATTCATTTGTTCAAAGTGAAATAATATAGGGATTGAAAAACACCACAATCAACAAGAATTGAATGAACATAAATATAAATTAAAGCATAGATTCGATACAAGTTACCTCCCACCTCCTAGATTAATGAAGATTTAGTTCATCCTTGAAGATGAACAACACATGGAGATGAACGAGTTCATGAATCGATCTTCAATACTTGTAATTACAAAGACTAATTATGTTATACAACCTAAAATCTATTCTAAAGCTATGGAAAACTAATTTCTAGCCGTCTCCAGCCGTTTCTAACCGTCCTATGCTCTGGCTACCGACCTCTATTTATACCATGGAGTTGTATTACAATTAGATCTCTTGTGAAAACGCAAAATCGGGCATTCTGACTACCTTGCGGTCACAAGGTATGAGGCACCTTGCGATCGCAAGGTCCTTCAATAATCCGGGGTTTGTCTTCTGAAGTTTCTGTCCACCTTGTGGAGGCAAGGTCTTGAGCACCTTGCGACCACAAGGTTCCCAGCTTGACTTTTCTTCTTTTCTTCTTCATTTTTACACTCTGACCCCTTCTTGGAATTTTCACTTAAAAGGCTTATAATTTGCATACTTTCACCTAAAACACTGAAACTCACAAAATCACTAGAAAACACATATCAGTAGTCAAAAGCCTCGTGAAATAGCTCAATTTAAGTAATAGAAGTATAGGAAATCGACGTATAAAATACATCGATCAAATACCCCCAAACTTAAACTTTGCTCATCCACGAGTAAACAGTACTTATAAATACAAAAACAATTAAATAACAAAAAATAACAAAAATCTTTTTGGAGGGTGACACTATTTACACTCCTCTAGAAACCCACAAACTTAAGGAGACTCTTTCGAGTGACTCGACTATGCAGATAAATACAAAAACTAATAAATACAAAAGCATATAAAAACTAAACTAAACATGAAACAAAAATCTTTTTGGCTTCAACCTCAAGTTATAATAGCATGGCATAACAAAGCAGTCTCAGTTCGATGCTCACCACATATGTAGATTTAGTCACATAAAACCAACTGACTTTTACTTAAAGCTGCTACTACTATCAATTTCTCCGTGTGTGTGTGATCATCAGTCTTAGAGAATATCTCAACTAAAACAGTTTTATTAAGCTAAGCACCACATTCATATGAAAATCAAAATTTAATTAAAACCAATGCATCATGAAGTATGAGATCTACCATCCAAACCCGATCTATTACAGAAAGAGAGGTCAACAAGGATTTCAAAAATTATACATCCATCCCATGCACTTCTATGTATGCCATACAATGCTCTCATATCCCAATTACTTGTAATAGCTAAGATTATGCTAATACAGTGAGCTCTTGGCGAATAATATGAACATGAAGTGTTTGATCAATTCTATATGACTCACTTAGCAGAGAAAACACACACAAGCATTGGCAAGAAGATCATTAGGTCTTTATTAGCTTGTAATGTAAGGCCAAGGTGATGGGGGATTTGATGGAAAGAGATTGGAATTCAAAGTGAGAGAGTAAGACTACCCTTTATCCCTCATACTTCCAAGCAAAAGGAAGTTTTCCTTATTTAAGTTAGGACCTGCAAAGACTACAAGTAGGGGGTGTTTTTTGTTACTTTTAGTTTTCTTTCCCCCCCCCCCAAACTTGTTTTGGGCAATACATAATCTAAAAATATCTCATCATTTTTCTCAGCAATATTTTTTTTCTAACATATTTTCTTTTGAAAGCTATGCTTTCATTTGAAAATATTTGCACTCTTCTTCTTCCGTTTCATTTTTCGTCGATCTATTTTTTTTCTTTTCTTTTTCTATTTATTTATTTATTATTTTTTTTCGACGACGCAAAGAAAAAGTCTTCAGAAAAATTGCCTGACTGAAAAAATGGATCCCATAAACTTGATTTGCCACCCACATCCTACTCTCTCAAAGGGTAGGCTAAAAGTGTATAGGCTTTTAGGGTTAAGTTAATGTGGGTAATAGAAACGATGTCGAATGGGGGTTTTATGTGTGCTTAGCACACTCCATTCTTTTTAATTAGGCTCAAAAGGGGACACTAGTGATATTTTTTAGTAAAGGTCAGGGAATATTTAGGCTCTAACGATCCAAAGATGACCTAAGTCATTTCTTAATGCCAAATGCTCATGTAGTTTATAAAACAAGTAAGACACACAAAATGTCATATCAACTATGGGAATTGTGGGGTTGCATGTTTAGCATCACTGGATTTCACATAAGCATTCGCTAAGACAGATGGTAGGGACAATCGAGACTAACATGCAGACACGGTTCGAAAGTGTGCTTGAGATATATTAGTAAGAAAAATCCAAGGGATCTAACTATCGTGCAATTGACCCTAAGTTACAATTTAATGCAACAATTATGTTCGAATGGCTATGCATCATATTCTTGTGCATATCTTGTTGAAATGAAGTAGGTGCTATAAACTTTATAAAACTATTCTAATTAATCCATAATTATGACTAGTGTGGGTGCATGAAGAATTTGGAGAAAAGTAAAAGTTTCGCAAAATCAAGTAAATTCCAGAGGGATCTACGGACTAGCTATGCGGTTCATTGCATTAACTCCTCATCAACTAGTATTACCACACTAAAACTCGAGTATGAAATTTTTTAATTATATATATATATATATATATATATATATATATATATATATATATATATATATATATATATATATATATATTATAAAGAAAATTGGAGATGTTGATGACACAATTGATGATGGATCCCAATGAGAGGAATCCACGAGCATCCAAAATTATAGTATTCTGGTCAAGGCAACATTTCCGAAAACAAGAAAAATTCAAAAGCAAGAAAGGCGGGTGAGGAGGAAACAAGATAGAGGGAAAAGAAAATTTTCCCCATCCTAAAAACGTAGCCCAACTCCACTCCTCCTTAAGATAGGACCTGCTAAGACTCTGGGCTTAGAATCCCCCCCCCCCAAACTTAATTTCTATTTTGTCCCCAAAATTGAGGAACATATGAGAGGCTTGATGGGGAAGGGCAAATATCAAAAGGACATAGCAGGCCCACCTAACGAAAGAGGGTGAAACTTGGGCCTCGACTCAAGGTGAGTCGGGAGGAAATAACGAATGAGGACGAAACTCGGGGATCGTGCCAGGTGACAGCCCGTAATAATTGGAGAAATTTTGTCCCACAGTGTTAAACCAGCCAAATAATTGAGTCTGGTCAGCACGCATTTGTGCCAACTGCTGACTCACCATATCAGTTTGGAGGACGGCTTCCTCCAACCTTTGGAGATTTCCACAAGTGGATCCATCTCCTCCTCTTCGGGTTCCTCCACGTGAGAAACCCTCTATCGCAGCTGCTGGTGGTGCTCAAACAAAATGGCCCTAGTGATAGCGGGCCCATCTTTCAGCCTCTCCGCGTGTCGAGGCCATCTCACTCCCGCGTCCTTACACAGTCCGGTAATCAAATGCGGGAACGCGAACCCCGCATTTGTGGTACCTCTAATCGGGGTCTTAATTTGGTCGTTGATCAGACGGCCGACATCAACAGACCCACAAGTCATGATGGTGTAGATCAGGACGGCCTTAGCCCAAGTCACTGTGTGTTGATGACTGGTAGGCATAAGGCGGGAGCAGATAAATTTGAACACGGGCTTGGTCGTGTTCAAGAGGAAGGACTCCTCCATGGTGCGTGGACCGAATGGTGGGTTGCGGTTTTGGGTCCACACCACACCAGGATGGGAGATGGTCGCATTGACCACCTCAACAGGAATAGGGGGTGAAGGTGGGTGCTATAGTCGTCGTCACCCTCCGTAAAGTTGGAGGTGCCGTAATACATGTTAATGCTTTGGGACGAAAAGTTAACACTAATGCCCCTAACATTACTAGTCTCTAAAACCCCACCATCTATGCCAATGCGGCCATTGGCATAGAACTCACGAACAATAGCCACGATTGCCTTGCCCGGAGACTCAATCAGAAGACCCCACCTACGTGCTAAAAATGCATTGTGGAGGCCAAACTTGGCAGCTTTGAATCCCCTCTCGGGAATCAAGGACTTGGAGAGCTTTGCAGCGTATCTCTCCGAGGCCTCATAGGAAATAAAGCGGCGGTGGTCATAATTTGGTTCTTCCTCCTCAACAGGGCAATAAGTAGAGGGGCCAAGATTTCTACGCTTAGGGGCCATAGTTTTAGCACAAAATAAAAATATTAAATATTAAAATATTTTTCTATTTTAAAATTAAAAACTAAAAATTGCACCTAATGCATGCAAAAATTATATCCACGTCAATTTTTCTAACACCCTAACATGCATATATTATTGTACGTCAAAAATTAAAAGAGGGGTTAGAATTACTTGGTTTTGCCGCTTTATGGTGGAGAGTCGCCGGAGTTCAAGCTTCTTTGCCGGCAAAAATGGATTCCCTTCTTCTTTCCTTCAATGACTTGAAATGGGGGATGAAAGTGAGAGGGAAGTTGAAGAGGGAGAGTATTTTTTTTTGTAGAATGGCCGGAATTTGGGAAGACTTGCTTGAAGATCTCGCGGGATTGTAGAGAGGAGAGGCACGTTGCTCTTGCTTGAGGAAGGAGGATGATTTTTTGGTGATCTGTTTGAAGAACCCGGCACACCCTTATATAAAGACACCTTGTGGTCGCAAGGTCTCTCTTACCTTGCGTCCCCAAGGTCGGCGATCAAGCGATGCGATTCCCACGTCGCATGCCGCCGCTCACGATAACCTATTTATTGGGGACCTTGGGGCCGCAGGCCTTTAGGCACCTTGCATCCGCAAGGTGGGCGATTCTTGCTTCTCTTGTTTCCTTTTCTCTTTTTAGCCATTTAACAGGTTAGGTTCCTCCGTTAGGTTCCGTTACGTTTCGTCACTTTCCTGCATTATAAAAATTCTACAAAAACTCTAAACTAACTATATTAGCAACATATAAATACAACATTAAGATGTTTTCCTCCCGCAAACTTGGATTTTGGCATATTTAATTTCAAAATTAAATGTCCAAAATTAAATTTAAAGGAGAATAACATATTTAAATTAACTACAAAAGCAATTAAAATTCATCATAGTGGGTTGCCTCCCACTTAGCGCCTTTGTTTAACGTCTTTGGCTCGACCCAACTGCAAACCTAGTCATCGGGTGGTGCATTGTCAACTAAACGAATTAATTCAATTGTTCGTTCAACTGACATTGGTTCGAGATATGGTTTGAGTCGGTGTCCATTGACTTTAAACACTTCGTTAGTTCTTGGATTTCTAATATCAATAGCTCCATGAGGATAAATTCGAACGATTGTAAAAGGACCAGACCACTTAGATTTTAATTTTCAAAGGAATAACCTCAATCTAGAATTGAAAAGTAAAACTTTCAATTCTGGTCGAAACATTTTTTTGGCCAATCCCATGTCATGGTATTTCTTGGTCTTTTCTTTATACGTTTTAGCATTTTCGTATGAATTTAGCCTATGTTCTTCTAATTCATTTAATTGGAACAATCTTTCCTCACCATCCAATGTCAAATCTAAATTTAAGTCTTTGACCGCCCAATAAGCTTTATGTTCAATTTCAACTGGTAAATGACATGCTTTGCCATATCCCATTCGGTATAGGCTCATTCCTATTGGAGTCTTATAGGCAGTTCGGTATGCCCATAAAGCATCCTTAAGTTTAGCTTCCTATTCTTTACGATTAGGCCTAACGATCTTTTCTAATACCGCTTTTGATTTGGGTATTACTAACCTCTACTTGGCCGATTCAAAATTTTCGTCTGTAGATGATAACCCCTTTTTAGGGTGTAGTTAAGTTTGATTAAATGTCTAACTTTCTTCATCTTCACGTGAGTTACACCATGTTTGGTAGAAGTGGCTTAAGGACATTATTTAATAATTTATTAGGCCGAGGCGAGCAGCGAAATAAAATTGTGGGCCGGCGACATTAGTGATTAAAAGCCTTGAGGGGGAGGGGAGTCATCGATATTGCCTTAGATCTGGGCCAAATAGTTTGGTAGAAGTGACGAAAAGGGTCCATACGTCAATGATTAGGGCGGCAAAAGATCTGGCCGAGGGGCGGAGGCAGACGAGAGTCTATGAATTTAACCTGCGTGGGCGGAGTGGTGGAGGGAGGCGCTTACTATCATCGGACCAAACCCGATTGTTTTAGTACGAGAGTGGGAAGGAGTTGGGAGTGTAAGGCTATGGCTTCAATCCATTTGGATTCTCTTTGTATGTATGTAAATACATAATATGTATGAATTTCATCTGCAAAAAATGGTGGGATGGAGATTGAAGAGGCAACTACAGGTGGGGGTTTGATTGCAATCTTGGTTCCGTGAATATATTCACGTCCAAACTTAACGTTGTTAGAGACGGGAAAGGTCTCGGTGGCCTACCCATAAAGGTGTGTTTGCCCATCAATTATTTAATAATTTATTAGTAAAATGAGTTCCCCCGAATTGTCTTCGGTACATCAAAAAGATTTCAACAACCATATTAGTGTGCAAGGATACATAATCAACAATACCAAGTATTTCAAAAGGACCCATTTCTTTTTTCCTATTCCACCTTTTTCCTATTCCACCGGTTCTCTCGACATTTATCACAAGTCCTATAAAATAAATCACAATCTCTAAAAACAAATACCAATATAAACCGTAGATTGTAAAATTTTTCTAGCAGCGTTTTATTTCCACTAAAATGACCACCACAAGAGTATTCATGAAGTAATTCCATAATACTTTGTTGGTCTTTTTTTCGAACACATCGCCTCGATTAAAGAGTCGAACACATTTTATATAAATGAGGTTCTTCCCAAAAATATTTTTTTGGGTCAAAATTTCTTCTTTTGATAGTGATCAAAATCGATTTATAATATCGGACACATAATAATTGACAAAATCAGCATACCGAGTGCAATCTTTGATTGCTAGAAGTTGTTCATCAAGGAAATCTTCATTTATAGGAATTGGATTGTCAAGAAATTGACGTTCAAGTAGGGGTGAAAATTCTAATCTAGACAAGTGGTCGAGCTACGACATTTTCGGTTCCTTTTTATCCTTGATTG
This sequence comes from Codonopsis lanceolata, assembly GCA_013146195.2. Lineage (NCBI taxonomy): Eukaryota > Viridiplantae > Streptophyta > Magnoliopsida > Asterales > Campanulaceae > Codonopsis > Codonopsis lanceolata. The sequence goes on along the minus strand of CM028377.1, from coordinate 100,214,648 downwards.
TAATGTCAAATTCATGCAATAATAGCATCCACCTAATTAGTCTAGGCTTAGCATCTTTCTTACTTAATAAATACTTTAAGGCGTAATGATCGAGAAAATATTATCACTTTTGATCTAACGGATATGGTCTAAACTTTTCCAATGCATACACAACTACTAAAAACTCTTTTTACATTGTTGTATAATTTAGTTGTGCATCATTTAGTGTTCTACTAGCATAATGTATCACATGTGGCTTCCTATCTACCCGATTAAACACGGCTCCAATTGCAAAATCGATGCATGCACATTATCTCAAAAGGGAGAGACCAATCGGTAGGATAAAATAGGCGGTGGTTAATCTTTCTTTTAATAAATTAAATGCATTTATGCATTCTTGATCAAAAACAAATTTGGTATCTTTTGCTAACAAGTTACATAGAGGTTTACATATTTTGGAAAAATCTTTTATAAATCTTCTATAAACTTGACATGCCCTAGAAAACTTCTAACACCTTTAACGAAGTTGGAGGGGGTAATTGTGAAATAACTTCAATTTTCGCCTTTATCGACTTCAATGCATTTATTAGACATAACATGCCCAAAGACAATTCCATGTTTGACCATGAAGTGACTTTTCTCCCAACTTAAAGTTAAATTTGTTTCACAAAATCTTTTAAGATTGATGTAAGATTTTCTAAGCAATGATCAAAGAGTTTCCAAAAACGAAAAATCATCCATGAAAACTTCAACACATCTTTCTACCAAATCGGGAATATAGAAATCATGCATCTTTGAAAGGTAGGCGGTGCATTACATAGTCAAAGGGCATTCTGCAAGCAAAAAGTACCAAAGGACATGTAAAGGTGGTTTTCTTGGTCTTCGGTGCTGAGAATTTGGTTGTAGCCAAAAACCATCAAGAAAACAATAGTACTCATGACCACTAGTCTTTCAAGGATTTGATCAATAAATGGCAAGGGAAAGTGGTCTTTCCAGTTGCATGCATTTAATTTTTCTTAAATCAATACATTCTATAACCGGTAATAGTTCTTGTAGGGGTAAATTCATCTTTTTCATATTTAACTAC
>CM028377.1:100173260-100213482 GCA_013146195.2 Codonopsis lanceolata | reverse complement strand
ATTGGAGACCTAGTAGAGAGCGGGGAGGAATAGCAGCAGAAACTAAGATCTTATAGATTAAGGAAGGAAAAAATTAAAGACCTCTTATCTCCTTCGATTCAGCCAAAGATGAAATTTTCTAAAAACAAAGTATCCAAAATCAAATGGCTTATTTGTCCCATCGATAAAGCACTCTAGCATGTTCTTGAGTAAAGGGTGTTAGAGTTTGTGGTGGGTGACAGGTTGCAACAAACTTTATGCATGAAAGCATAGAGAAATACAGATTGTGAAGTGCTAATAGATGTGCCTTTGGCGAGCCATTTAGGCAGTACCACAGATAGCTCAAAAACACATGTGAATCAGAATTCATCTCAAAGGGGCCGATGCGGGGGTGTTCATCATGGTATTTATGACAAAAGAAGAAAAATCATACCATTTGCCTCTTACAAAAACTTTTCAAATCGGGCATCGAGAAGGTGAACTAATTCATTTTCAATGTTGGCATAAAATTCGTATATCGAATCAAAAAATAAGGGGTAGGTGAAGAAAGCGTTCTAGTAAAGCCTCTATCGAGAGAAAAATGGAGTGAGGTTACGTGGGTCCTTTCGGCCCAGATGGAATAGTGCGTTCATCAACAATTTTACGGGATGTATTATGACGAATAGATGCAGCCTTGGACACAAATTTAAATGAAAAGGGAGTACCGAATGAAGATGCAGCAGAAGTAGATGCCTTAGTACGTTTGGATGTAGCTACATTTGTAGCTACATTTGCGAAGACACACGGCTTCTTGTTATGCGAACATGAACCTCTTCAGTGTCCGCACTATCTTCAGGTGTCAATTCTTTGCTGTCAACATTTTTTCGGAACTGTCATCGAACTCTGATGAACTGGATGGACGGGGCAAGTCGTCTTCCGAAGGCTGTGAAGTGGAGCGGAACTTGAAGTCACGTTCTTCAATTTGACCAGATATTCAGCCAAAGTGTTGTCTTCATCCGAGAAATTTACAGACGCCGAAGGAGAATTATCCTTAGAGGCAGATGACCCTTGAGCATGAACAGAGGAGTCTGGAGGAAACACGACGCGAGGTGACGGAATAGGATAGTCATCATCCTTGGATTCCTCTTCAACGGGAGCAATTATGGGAGAGGCAGATTGATGGGTTGGTTCTTGAACCACTGGGGTCGGATCTGTTGTCGGAACAAAATCTTCATCCTCAGGATCACTTTCTATGACCACAAATTCTTCGAACATTCCAGGAATTGCTTTATTTTTCTTAACAGCTTGAACATCTTCTACACTTGGATCTTCATAATTTGAGGGAATCCCTCGCAGCCGTTTCGATTTTCTTGTGCTAGGGTTACCGATTTAGGGTAACCACGTCAAATCCTGATTATCCATCAATGGCATTTGCCTTTTTCTCCGTGAAGGATCAGTTAGGGAGCAGGGTAATTGCTTGAGCTATTAGATAAATTGTATCGGGATTACGGGTGAAGAAAAGGATAAACTCGCTCAGCTACATCGGAGGTTGGATTGTTTTGAGTTTCATGTGAAGATGAGGAAGATGCCATTTAGAGATTTAGGTGAAAACACAGAGATGACGAAAGGAAGGATGGGAAGGAAGGATGATCGCTCGTGTTTTTCTGCGGTTTTGAAGAGGAAGCTTCGGGAGAATGTGTCTTTCAACACGTAAACCAAAGACTAAAAACTCTACTAAACACAATTAGCCGTTAACCACATTAACTAAACGGAATGTGAGGAGACCTAATCAAAATTCAAACTTTAGATAAAAAATCAAATATTAACCGCTAATAGAGAAGTGATAAAAATCTGTTGTTATTGCCATGAGAAATCGGTGGAGGATTTAATGTGAGAAAATAACTATTAATTCAGTTTCAAAATTTGAATGTTACAAAATTGATCAAATATTTGAGAATGCACAACACTTGATTAACCAAAATTGCAACTACACAAATACGCCAAAGGCAGGTAGCCATAAACCCAATTTAGAGCCTAAATGAATTAATTGGGCAAAAATAACTTTTCAATTAAAGGCCAGCTTTTTGCTCAATGTGCTCATAATAAATGTGACAAAATTTTGGTAAATAAACAACAAGTTTCATGCCATCTTTAAAGATGAAAATATAAACAAACAAAAATTTTCAGACTCTTGATTGATTTTACGTTCCCAGTATTGATAAACAATCCATATTGAAATCTGTAGCTCGCCCTTATAGTGTTAATATATTGTTTCATAAGTTAACATCCCTTTAGGTAAGCTATAGCATAGGATTAAATGGCAATAAGCATCACGGGTGGCCCCAAAATATGCAAGATGCCTAAATTTTCTTTTGTTAATAATATATAGAAGTTAATGGCACATTGTTTGGGTTGTCTCTTCAGTTTTTAATCTGATTCTAAAAATGCATCAGCCAAATCTCTAATGGATCTATGTGTTGGTCAGAGTGTTGCATGGCTATACGGATGAAGTGGACTGTACTGTTCTCGGGGCCAAAGGTTTCATCAAAATCACCCCTCAACCCGTGTATACCATGAGCCACAAGTCTAACATTTCTTATTATCTCTCCCACTTCATTAGTTTGTCTTTGAAAATCCATTTTGTTCCAATAACATTTATTGAGCTGGGTCTAGGAACAAGATACCAAACAGTTTTTAGTAAATTGGTCAGTTCTTCTTGCATGGCAATGATCAACATTCATCCTTAAGAGCCTCATGCATTTTTGGGTTCAATGGTGGAAACAAAACCAAGATGCATGGATTTCATCAAATTCAAGTGTGGACATGCAAACAAGTTTTTGTAATCCACACCTTTCCTTCTAGTTGATACACCATCACAGAACATTACCTATGATCTTAGAGGAGGGATGTATTTTTAAATTTGCTTGGAATATCATATCCCCGTCAGTCAAGCGGAGTGATTATACGCCTTTTCGGATCGGTTTAAACCTGCGATTTAAATCAATGTGACTTTCGATGTTGCTACATTCGAATCACATTAAGTGCTTTTCTCCGAATCACATTATCCAATGCTTGCTTTTTGAATCTCACGATTACGCTTCGTTAAACTCTTGATTCACTTGGATTCAACTAACATTTTACGGATCCAAAATCTCCAAAATCAAGGATTCCTTAAACATCTTCTTCAACGGTTTATGGCCAAGATCGTTAGATCATCAAAAACAATGTTCATAGATTCATAATAGTCTTAGTCACGAGATTAAAAACTACGTAAGCCCGACTATTAGTAGAATAACCCATGAAGAAACACTTGTCACTTTTAGAATCAAACTTGAAAGTTGGTCTACATCATTGAAGGTAGCACACACAACCAAACACATGAAAGTATTTAAAGGTTGGTTTCTTTCAAGAAAATTTCATAAGGAGCGTTTGTACTACGGTCTTAAAAAAACCCATTCCCATGTGACAAAGGCTGTATTTAAAGCTTGACCCAAAATCGTTTAGCCAAATTTTTTGAGGTTAACATCACCTAGCCATCTCTTGTAATGTCCTATTCTTTCTTCCGCCACTTTGTTGGTAGTTTTGGGGCTTGAGAAAATTCATGAGAGATGCCATTAGAGGCTGATAGTTAGAAAAGGATGAGTTTCATATTGCATGCCATGATACGATCTAATTCTAATGAGCTTTAGATCATACAAGTTCATCACAGGTGTACCAAATTTTAAATGCCTCAAAGGTTTGATTTCTCTCTTAAGAAAATCACCCAAGTGTATCTAGAGAAGTCATCCACACATACAAAGGTGTATTTTTTCTACCTAAACTCTCTACCTCAATGGGACCCATGATATCAGTATGAATCATCTCTAGACACCCAGATGTAGAACATTGTGTTATGGGAAGATGAGATGTCTTAGTTTGCTTACCTTTTTGGCAAGGACCACATACCTTTGTATAATTCTTTTCCAAGTTTGGCAATCCTTTTACGGCATCATGTTTCACAAGCTCATGGAGCTTACGAAAACTCATATGTCCAAGTTTCTGATGCCAAAGATCTGTAACATCAAGACTAGCTTTTTGGCATGATTGACTATTGTTGAACATAAAACAATTGTCAGATGACCTTGTACCTGTCAGAAGACATTTGTTAGTTTGATCAAAAACTTCACAAGAATTTTTATCAAACCTTACCTGAAGGTCATCATCACACAATTGACTTATACTGATCAAATTTGTTTTTAGTCCTTCCACATGATACACATTGGTGAGATTTGGAAGTCCTTCAACATTCAATGTTCCTTTTCCAATAATCTTGCCCTTGGCACCACCTCCATAGGTCACTGAACCACCATTGATGCTCGCATAATCTTTCAAGTTCTCAATTGAACCTGTCATATGTCTAGAACAACCACTGTCAAAGTACCATGACCCAGCAATATGAGATTTCAAGGAAGTGAAAGTGACATTGCACATCTCATCATCAGACATTGTAGCACCAGGACATATGTCAAAAGGTTGACAATATTTGGCTGTTGCATTGGCTGTCTCATACGATATTGCATCTGATTTTTTGCCAAGAAGGACTGCCTAACATCATCCTCATACATAGCCTTTTTCAGAAAACAAAAAGGTTGTATATGTCCAGGCTTATGGCAGAAGTGACAAACAAAGTTTTCTTTCTTATTTTTGGCTTTTCGAAGAAATCAGGTTTTTGAAAATTTTGAGCAATCTGTTTAGATTCAGATGTACCTTCTCCTTCTCTCACAAACATTTTTGGAACAAAACCAATACCTGCCTTGGATGTGCTACCTGAATTTAGCATCTCATCCATTTTATGTTGGCTTGAATTCCATTTGGCAATGGTTTCTTTTGCTTGAATGAGCGGCTCCTTCAAATCTTCAATCTCTACATCCTTTTTGCTCAGCAAGCTTTCCAGCCTTACAATGCAATCTTTCTGATCTTCATTGGCCTTTTTCAACAACTCATTTGCCTTACCAAACAATGTAACTTGGTGAGCTCGTTTCTCCCAATCTTTGTACAGCTCCTTATACCCTTCCAGCAAGTCTGACTCTGAATCTCCACCATCTTCTGGGATTGAGGAGTTAAAAGCGTAAGAGATCGCCCCTCAAGTTCGCTTTGCATCTGCATCCGCCGATGTGACTCGGATGTAGTCGCATTGGGTGTCACATTGGCTGAAGAACCTGCACTTTCAGTTTCAGAATCATAAACGCAGCTGAGAGTGATAAGATCACCTGGATCTTCTCCATCACTATCACTCAGAGTTGCTGAAAAATTCAAACCCTTTTTCCTAAGAGTATTTGCACATTGGTTAGCATAATGACCATAACCTTGACATTCTCTACATTGGATTGAATCAATGTTCTTACCATTGTAGGATGATTTCGAAGCAAAGGGGTTTGTGAAAGGTTTTTCTGGAGTTTGGAATGAATTTTCCTTTGGAACAAATTTTCCAGAATCAGGTTTAAAATTGTTTTTAGAGCTTGATGATGGAGTTCTATTTTGACTCTTATTTTTCAAAAAATTTCTGAATTTGGTAGTCAAAAGAGCAATAGATTCTTCTCCAAAATCAGACTCATCAATATCCTTTTGAATTTCGAGCAAATCAGATGAGATATCAATGGGAGCAGGCATAACAATATTTTTCACAATAGGTGTGGAAGATGATGAAGCTCCTTTGCCTTTTTGTTTTATTTGATCATTTAGATTCAATTCAAAGTTTTGAAGAATACCAGCCAATCTTTCAAAACTCATCTTGTCAATATCATGTGCTTCCTCAATAGCACATATCTTGACATTGAACCTTTCAGGCAAAGTTCTCATCATCTTGTTGACAAGACGCTCATTAGTGATGGGATCTCCTAAAGCAAGTGCAGAATTAGATATGTCAAGAAGTCTACCATAATATGTCATAATGTCTTCAAACTCATGCATTCTTGTATTCTCAAATTGTGTGGTGAGCATTCTTAACTTAGAGGCACGAACACTGGCAGGTCCTTCACACAAAGTCTGAAGGGCCTCCCAGACATCTTTAGCAGATTCATAGTTGGCAATTACTCTAAAAGTATTAGTATCTAAGGCTTTATAAATAGCAGACAAAGCTTTTGAATTAAAGGATGCAGTATTCCTATCTTCATTGGTCCATTCAGATTCTTTGGTGACCTTGACATCACCATCTGAATCTATTGTTTTAGGAGGACTCCATCCATTCCAAACAGCAAGCCACGCTCTTTCATCAATCGATTTGATGAAGATGTGCATCTTGACTTTCCAAATAGAGTAGTTGGCATTAGTAAGAGTAGGAGGGCGAACAACGTTCTCATACTGAGAATCCATCACGGCTATAACCAGAATCAACTCTTAGTGATATCAAGAGATGGCTCTGATACCAATTGAAAGAACAGAATAGCACGGATTCTCAAGAGAAACCAAAGTGATTTCCAATGTAGCTGTGATTGTAGCTACAATGGGAATCACAATGAACAATAAAATAGTAGCAGCGGAAGAATAGTTTTAAAAAGAACACAAAACAGAAAAACTGAACTCAAGTTTTACCAAACACAATCTACAAGTTACTACTTGTAGACCTAACCTCAAGGCCACAAAGATTTCACTAAAAGAATAATCGTTTTACACAAAAATACTTGTGAAATCACACACAAAATATTCTCACAAGACAATGAATCTTGGAGAAACAAAAACCCCACATAAAAGAGTTAAACAAAACGTGGGAAGAAACAAAATCAGCTTCCTTTGAACAAAACATGAAGACAAAAACAGTTTCAGAACTTCAATGTGATTGTTGATGTTATAACATCACCAGCAGCAAGCGAACTATTGATCTTTTGGTCTGAAAACTGCTTCTAAATCACCAACCTTCAGATTACGGCTGTATGTCTTTTTGTTCTCTCTCTCAAGCTCTAGCAAAAACCCGTATCCTTGCTCCTGAATATATAGCTGTCCGATGCCCTACACAACACGCAAAAGAGACCAACAACTACAAGGAAAAGGATTAGATATAAGGAAAGATTATCAACTTACCATTCTTGTGAGATTTTGTTACCAAACATGAAAGAACTCAAGAATCTTGGTATGCCTAGGATTTATGCTAAGATTTTGTTACCAAATATGATGAACCGAAATCTAGTAAAAGATTATGTTACTAAAAATACCAAAACTAAATCTAATAAAAGATACTAAATCCTAAATTTACACAAACTTAACAAAATCATAGTTTGACCAAGAAAGGTGAAACAAGTAAAAATAGGCATGACCTATTTTACCCTTACAGTTGGAAAATTTGAATTCGACGTCAATGTAGTGAGACAAAATTTGAAACAAAAAAATTAATTTATAGAAGTATATGTATATCTAAATTAGGGGCAAAAAACTAAGGCACGGAAAATGACCCGTTTGAATATATTATCGGCGATTCGGTAGTAGAATTGGAGAGAGCATCGATTATCCTCTTTAATCTTCTGAGCACTGGCCGCAATGTTAATTTAATAAAAGTAATCGATTTTATCAGTAAATCAAATGTGATAACATTTATTGCAAAAAAAAAACTTATCCTTAACCAACCGTATAAATCAAAATGTGATAAAAAATATCCTATACTAACTTAAAATCAAACTTATCATCTCCACAATTTAAAACTTTTATTAGTAAACAATTTTATCAGTAAATCAAATGTGATAACATATATCCGCAAAAAAAAAACATATTCTAAACTGACCGTATAAATCAAAATGTGATAAAAAAATATTATATACTAACGTAAGATCAAACTTATCATATCCGTAATTTTAAACTTTTATTAGTAAACGATTTTATCGTAAATCAATAATTTTCTATTTGTAAAACTTTTTTTCTCATTTTACGCAAGGTTGACACGTAACAGTCATTTGATAGAAAGCCGTCACGTGATAGCTATGGTTTCTGTTTTAGTAATATTTAATTGATTAGTCAGTATGATTTTTGTAAGTAATTTTTTGTTTTTTTATAATTTATTTGGGTATTTCTTCTTTCCCAAAACAAGAGTGTTATGTTTTGAAAACTAACGAGTTACAAGTTTAGTTCTTTTTATTTAATCTACACTGTGTATGTTAAAACGATTTTTTAAGATTATTTCATTTTGTCCAAATTGATTCATTTTTATTTTGTTTAAAAACATCTAACTTTATTTAATAAATAAAAATACATTATCATTTTATTTATATCGTCGACCCATTTGCCCGAGCATATTAGCAACCTTTTGAGGTTGAAATGACGAGTCAGATGTCTAATCCTCTTCCCAACTTATAACTTAGTCATCGGACCTTAAAATCTAGTTTTTCTTCCGTTTCCTTAATAAACGGAGGTGACGACTCTTTTTTTTTCATATTTTGAGAGTCGACTCGAGACTAAAAGTATTCTACGCTTAAGTTTTAAAACTTCTTGTTTTCACTCCATGAGGTTCGAAACGAGATTTTTACATTGTCCTAACAGTCTTAGATAGTTAAATTGTAAAAATGATAAGCGGTGCGCTTGCAATTCTAAAAGACATGCACTAATCACTATCAACCCTATTTAGGGATTAAGATATTACAAAAACTACTAGAACTCCCTCTGTTCTAAAATTATTACTGATTAGGTCTTCTATAAGATAATCACATAAATTTTAATCCCTAAAAAGATTTTAATTTGTAAAAATGATCGATGCGCGTTAAGACCGTAAACACCATCTTTTGTAAGATTTCCCGATTTCGTAGTTCAGTGATTGGTTTTAAACATTGTTCTAAAACTCCCTGCCTAGGCGCTTGGTCCCTCTCTACCGTCACGACTTTCTTAGTCGCCGCCTAATCGACCAAGTCGGCGTCTACGCCAAACCTCGCCGACTTTAATTTATTTTTATAGCTTTGATTTTGTGGCATGCGATGACCGGAGAAGGAAGGGGGACGAACTGAAGAAAGAAGGGGGAGTAGTAATGGTGAGGCAGAGAGGGAGGTAATGAGGGGCGAACTGGAGTAATATATTTTTTGTTTTTAGTTCTAAACTTAGCTGGTTTATTGCTTTGGGGTTGTTGAGAATTAAGATTAATGGTATGTTTGTATATTTTTGCTCATTTTACAAATATAGACAAGTGTTTGATAAATTGACAAATATAAAAAAAATTAAATTTGTATTCACTGTGTTTGATCTTTGATGTAAATTATCAAAAAAAATGTAATTATGCCTTAATTCTAGGCCCTGTCTAGGCTCCGCTTACGCCCCGACTAGTCCCCTAAGCGCTAGGTATTAATGTGCCGCCTAACATCCGCCTAACGATTTTTAGAACCTTGGTTTTAAATAGTCTTGCCTACCCTCACTATTTTTCCATATTTTGCTCATAAGCACTCCACTTTACACCTGTCTCTCATCATTTACTTTAGTGGGGCATGTACTTGGATACATATTTCACTCTCTATCCCTAGATTATCGTTCTTATTTTCATTGTCTTTCGTCTTAAAATAATTATTTATTTTAAAAATTATCTTTTTAGAACAATACTTTTGTTATTTATCCTTATTTTTTCACCTTATTTTAATTATGAGTCATATATACATGAGTTTTAAAGAAAATTACATATTAAATTAACATAAATAATCAAATTAATTATTATTTTTTAATCCATACGCTGAATCAACTAAGATGATAATTTAGGAGATCAGAAGTACAAATTTGTTCTCTCACTTCTAGCAACGACTAGTACAATTTTTTGATTAGACACAACGGTCTATTTATTGTCTCCTTCATGCTCTTTAATTTATACGTGTCTTGTTGGATAATTTGAGCCTCCTTTCTTAGCTCACTCCCCCTTCTGAATGTTAAACAAACTGAGCCAGCTCAAGCACGGCTCAGTCTCGTCCCATATAAACTAAAGTCTAGCTTAAGCCAGAGGTGGATCCATGTCTCTTTTATAGAGTCACACGATCCACACGAAAAATGAAAAAAGAAAACAAAATGATGTCGTTTTAACTTGAAATAAAATAAAACTAGACAGATACATATACGATTATGGAGTTCAGGCAGGCTCAATAACGCAATTGAACTCCACACTGATCAGCTCCGCTAGGCTTGATTTATTTTCTGATAAATATACTTAAATCTTTGTTATAAAAGTATTTATTAGATTATTCAAAATAATGGGATATTACGCTATTCTAAAAAATATATTGTGAGTCTAATTAATTAAAATCATTTCTGGTAAAAAAAAAATGGTTCTCGACGTTTTTGAATGAACTATTTGTAATTGTAAAACTGATTGAATCAACATTTATAATTAAAATTGGAGTCTGTATTTGAAAGTTCAAATTACTGAAATCTTTGTAAAAATAAATTCGTCTTCACATCAACTAACATTAGCTAGTTTACTTTCTTCCGCATTGAAACAAAAAATATGAAGAAATTGCGAGCTGATCCCCTTTCCCAAATTTTTAATGGCTTAAGGATCTCATTTTTTTTTCAATCGTTAAATTCATTTTCCTAAAATTGTTCCTTAAATGTTTGTTGAAGATAAAGAACGGTAGTATGTCACTGAGATGAAGAGCGAAGAGGATAGGGAAGTAGCTAGTGGTGATGTTCTTCTTCATGTTGAATTTGATTAGTCCACCACATTAACTTTTAGCTCTCCTTCTTCTTCTTCATTTACTGATCTTCAGTTTTACATCTCTTTTTTTCGTTGTTGGAAACTTTTTATTTTTATTTTGGATAATTCAATTTTGAATCACATTGTATTATTTGTAAATTGTGATGCATAAATTTTGATTTGGGATACAGAAAAGATCGATCAATTTGAATCATTTGTTGATTGTGTATAAGAAATAAGGGACGTGAATGTCTCGTTCATTATAATTGTTGCAACGCGATACTTCAATTGAGTACTTGCTTTCGTGCAGCGTGATGCATAAATTAGATTAGATAATTTAACTTGATGTATTGCGATACAAAATTGAATTAGATAATTTAAATTGAAGTATCAAGGTGGAAACGTTGATGCACCACGATGCAAAAAATTTATGCAACACGATGCAACATTGTATTAGGTAATTTAAATTGATGTCTCGCGGTGTAAAATTTGATGTAGCGCGATGCACTTAGTAAGTGATCTGTAGTGCATATTCGATTTATTAAGTGTATTATAGTCTTTTCGCCTTCAAAATTGACTTTTTCTGGTTAAAAAACATGGAGTACTATAGTGATTGAAAACTTATCAAAGCAGACCGGCCCGAATTTGACCCAAAATACAATTTGGATATAACATTGTCACCCTCCTAACCAACCATAGGAAAATGGGCCATGTGTGGTCGTCTACTAGCCCAAAACAATTACCGTGACTAGAGCGGTCAAGATTGGGCCCAACCCACCCGATATCTCATGGGCTTGGGCTACAAGATATAAGGCCCGAAAAAAATCAGGTCTCTTTGGCTCGACGGGCCTGTGGGTTGAACTTGGCCCAACCATGAAATGCCCGAATGGCCCGACTAGAATGCAGGTTGACTACAGTCAAATGTAATTAAAAAATATATTGGAAAATTTAAAACTAAAATTTAGTTGGTATTTGTTTTGCTAATGAGGAGAGATTCACAGTACAATAAAATGGTGGAGTATATTGTTAATTTTGCTACAAAATGGTGGACTAATGAGTATACTCTTAATTTTAAGTTGAATTTAAATGGTATGTGTTTTGTTAATTTAGTTGGTATGTTCAATGTTCAGATGTTAGAGTGAAGAAAACAAACTTTGAAATAGAAATGATATATTGTGATGTGAATCTGTAATTACTTTGCATTTGCAAGACAATATGTTTTTTCGGGACATACTCATTAAGCCAATTTTATGATTTTTTTGAATTAAAAAAATAATATTTTTTGGTGGCCCATAGGCTCGGAGTTGGTATCGACTAGGCTTGAGTTTCTTGAGGCCCAGTAAATCATAGGCTAGGACCGACCCAAACCGATACTAAGATTGACCCGGTGGGCTTGGGCTGGGCCGACCCGACCCTCTACTTGTGCTTGTGAGCTTTGTAAAGTCTAATTAAAGCATGGCTGAAAGACCAATAAGAGAATTACAATCTCAAATCCCAAATCATAATTTCGGAAAATTGCGGGCCAGTAGATTTTGATGGATTTTTAATCGTTTTATTCCATGACAGGGTCAGTCCCCTACAGTGATAATGTAACCGCTAAACTCCTGATTTTTTAACCTGTAAAAGGTACTTTTGGTACAAAAGAATGAGTATACCTTTAATGAATAAAGTCGTGCGCACAAACTTCTGTTCATACATCACAATTCATAAAATCGAAGCATCGACATTCCAAACAGATGCATCGTTTTTGAAATTAGAAGTGCGAGGATCCATTGATGACATCTTTCTTTTTGGTGGTTTACAAAAAAATAGATAGGGAGTTGAGAAAGGAGGGAGGTGATGTGAGAAGAAAAGGAAAAGAGAGAAAAAGAAGGAAAAAAAAAACCAAAACATGGTTGATGCTAGTTGATACCCAAAAAAATTCCCAAAAAGTCATCAGCTAGCTGATGCTAGCAACTTATGCAAATGGTTGATGCTAGTGTACGGTTGATGAACAAAGGCACACACAAAGCTTTCGTTCATGGATCACAATACATGAGTTTTAATTGTGTAACATAGAGATGCATCACAGTTCCTTAATCGATGCATCACAATTCCAACCGTTGCCTCATGATTGAAATTAGAAGTGCATGGAGCCATTTTCATCTATCATTTGGGTGGTTTACAAAAAAAAAAGGGATTGGGAGAGGAGGAGGGAGGTTAAGTGTATAGAAAAGGAAAAGATACAAAAAGAAAACATAATCACAAAATATGGTTGATGCTACCTGTGAGTGCCCCACTTCGAGCCCATACCTCACTATTAAAAAAGCGGGTCGTTTCAAAGCATTGAAGCGCATAAGAATACGTTTGGCCCATCATGAACTCTAAGATTGTGTATACAGAATCGACACCTTTATTTTAAGGTTAAATAAAGAAAAATAAAAATATACCAAAAAGTGTAGGTTTGGGGGCTAAGTTACGAAATGGGAAAGAGTTAGACACTCAAGTCGCCCTTTTGGTCTTATTTGGGTTTTGCTAATATAAAGATTGTTTATATATATATATATATTGGCAAAGCGGAATATTGTTTGGGTATAATAGCAACCATTTTGTCATTTTAACATTTGAAGTGTGTTAGCCGTTATCTAAACATGTCATTACCTATTTTAATATTTTATATACATTTATATACAATACTACTTTATTTACCTGTATTATTTACACATAATATGTACAAAAATAATAACATAATTATTATCTACATTTATTTTATTATATGTATATATATTAATTATCACATTATTTGCAGATGATATTAATAATATAATCTATCTATCTATTATTAACTATTAACTACAGAACAGAATAATAAACGGGTACATATATACCTCTTGTAGCGTAAAATTATAATCCTGGTATATACACCTACGCTTTAGCCCACTAGGCGGTCGTAGTTTCTAGTGTGTTTTCCCCGTCTTCTCCTCGTAGTTTCTGGCTGTGCTTTCAGTTAATCGACTAGTACATCATTCAAGAAAGGAATTCAATCATAAGATCAGTGAATCCTACTAATCGATGCCTTTGAGGACCACTTTTCCCCTTTTTTTACTGCATAGGGAGCCTGTCTTTCCATGTATCTGAAGATAAGTTGTTTGTTGTTGAGTGATCTGTCGTCTTTGTAGCTTCTTGCTTTCTTCCTGTACATATGAAGATAACCTGTTTGTCTTTGAGGGATCACGACTTCGTAGCTTCTTGGTTTCTTCCTGTGTATATGAAGATAACATGTTTGTCTTTGAAGGATCGCAACTTCGTAGCTTCTTGGTGATGGATAGGATAGATGTCTCTAGAGGTGATGGGAGATTTTTCGTACCAACGGGGATTGAGAGAAGCCCCATGATAACTCGATCATTCCAAATTCTATAAGCTGGCACGAGAAAATTCCTGAAAGTAACTAGTTGCGGATAGCCCTAGAAAGACTCGATTGAAGAGAATTTTGAGGGAGGGGGGAATGAGTATGCTTAAAGAAAAAGGGACAACTCTAATGGACAAAACAAGAGTTGTAACCCAGAGTTCACTTTATCATCGAGTATCACAAAATTGGTGGGTTATGGACCCTACTTAATGTTTATCTTTTGATGATTTTATATGTTTTAACAAGGAGTCTTGTCTGGGACTTAGATCACGTAATAACCGATTGAAACTGGGTTAGGGTGATATGATTGAGATATCATTTGGCTTTTGATGAGTGTTTGGGATGGGCTTTGGAGGCACATAACAAATCCTAGATGGATATCTTAGCTTGATTTTTCTTTATCTGGGCTAACAGAGCATCTTCCATGTCTTTAGAGCATCACCATTGTGTAAAATTCCTACACAATTTCTTAGCTGGGTCCCACTACCACCTACACACTTTTCTCTTCTTACCCACTTAAGAATATATCTTCCCATTGTATAATTTTCTTACATCAAAAAAATTAAATTTAACACATCCCAATAAAAAAATATTATATTTTGCCCCCTTCACACACATGGAACTCAGGAAGATTCCTATTTTCTTCCTAAATTGGAAGAAAAACTTACCACTCTCCTACATGGCAATAGGAAGAAGACTCTCACCATTGTATAATTTTATCTTCTTAATAAGAAGATGAATAAGAAGAGTGAATTTTGCAACAATGGTGATGCTCTTAGCCCCATTATCGATCTCTTTGTCCAAAATTCAGAACTCTTGTTAAAGACCTATTTTGTCGTAGAATGTTATGCTGGGGACTGTCATGCAGTAGACTGTATTATGGAGACTGTTATTCTAGAGACTGTTATGTCGTAGGCTGTATGCTGGAGACTCTTTTGTGGAGACTATTATGTCGTAGACTGCATGTTGTAGGTTGGATGCTAGGATACTGTTACGCTGGAGACTTTTATTTTGTAAATTGCATGATGTAGGCTGTATGCTGCAGATGTTACACTAGTGACTTTTCTCTCTCTTAGTTTTCTCTTGTTTTTTCTTTTTTTGTTGCTATATCTTTTTCCTAGACCGCTCTTTCGGGTTTTTAACCTCCCGAGCTCTTATTTCTCCTTATATATATATATATATGCCCTTTTGGGTTTTTAACCTAGCAAGCTAAAGAGAAAGATAAAGTATTGGGGCCATTCGCATGCTATATTAGCACTACCATGGCCTATGCATAGTATCGTTTAAGTTTGTCCATATTCCCTATCCTGATTGGTAAGGAACACGATACCTCCTGACTGTATATGATTTTACTGCTGCTTCTGATGATGTTGTTTTTGGAGTAACGAAATGAGCTGGGAGGTGTATTGGTTTTCAATTGCCTTGTCCGTATCTCTTCATTTATACGATATGCACCTCCACTATGGAATCGAAGTTTCCATAAGGGGGTACCTTGTACGTTCAAGGTAGACTGGTTGGAGATTCTTTATGAACATCTTAGCTAATTCAGTCGGATTGGGCCTATCCAAAGTTTGGGAAACTTTCACCTTCCATTGAGCTACGAAATCTACGCAAGTTTCCTTTTCTGTTTGGGTATATGACTCGAGCTCTTTCTTGTTCTCAGAGCTACTATTGTCCTTTTACCTTTTCTTAAATTTATCAGCAATATGGTCCCAAGTGTTTAGTATGCTACTATCTGCTAACATGAGCCATTGTTTTGTAGCCCCTACTAAGGTCAAGGGAAATTCGCAGCCATTGCTTCGAAACTAGCACCCTCTTTGATTGCATTCTGGTGGTATGGGGCAACCAGACCCTTCATATTTCTCTATGTCGGGTATTTAGGACTTTCGTGACAGAATGGTTGAAGGATGTAGTGTTTATAACCATGTAGAGAACTCTCATTTGTTTAAAACTTTGAGCATCATTTCTTTGAGATTCTCGACATATGTCTCTATTTTCGAGGCCAAAGATGTGTCATATGTATTTACGGGATTTACTGCAACAGGGTTCAAATCCATAGTTGGTTTAGGTTCTTGGTAAACATTGTGGTGAGGTGCAATATTTGCAGCCCCTGCCTAACGACCAAAATCATTGAATGGGGTGTAGGTCGTGACTGGTAACTGTGAGTTATAGATTTTGAGATCTGTATGCGGGCTATTTTGGAGTGGGTTGGAGGTGGAAAATGGAAGGTTCCCTGGATGCGGATATGTGGTACTGGTGTTTTGAGGAGGGTAACTGGTGTTGATGTTGGTATGGGGAGAAGGGTTAGTGTATGGTATTTGAAGGTCGGTTTTTGGGGAAACATTAGAGGTTGATGCTTCATAGGGTGTCGTCGAGGAAGGGTGTTTTCAAAGTATGGTCTCAAGCTTTGATGAGATTTGTTATCTCGCCCATTAGGCGATTGGCATGTGCGCCCAAATTGCGGTCTAACTACTGTTGCATAGTAGGAGTAGGAGCGTATTTCGGAGCCCCTGTATCTGTACTCATAGAAGCCTGTTCATTTTTGGCAGCCTTTCTACCCGAATCTGTATTTCTTGGACCGATCCCTGTACTTTCTGAACTTATCTTTGTACCTGTATCCATGATCAAACGACCAGTACTATTTCTTCCTATCAGGTCAGATTAGCTTTTCCTTTTTTCTTTCCTCTTCTTTTAACTTTTCAGAGCATCACAAAAGAGTAGTTTGAAGGAACGTCTTCTCTCTTTTTGGGTTAAAGGGATGGTTACTCTTGGCGATATATAAGGGTGAGACAACCCTGTTTTGGGAAGCCGGGTCATGGGGACAGTCGAAGATATTTTAAGGTCTTTGGTTTTGGATAGAATTTTGGTATGTGGTAGATTTGTTTATGTATTTGGAAGGGTTTTGGTGTTTGGGGGGAAGCCCCCAGTGTGCCATTTGATAGTTCGACCACAATGGGTCGAAGGTGATTCATATGTTTAAGACAACTTGCTTGTGCTCTCAAACTCATATGTTTAATGATTTGCGGGTCCATAATTTTCAGGTGATTCATCATCAACTCGTGTAGATTTAGGTGTTTTTAAGTGAGTCAATTCATCATTCCTGAAAAGATTGAAAATTAAGGGATACTTGGCGATAAGTGGTGCTCCAAGATCGGAAAAGAGACTCTACAAGCTAAAAAGAAAGGAAAGGAAAAAATTTACTTGACTCGAATATATATATATATATATATATATATATATATATATATATATATATATATATATATATATATATATATATATATATATACATATATATATATATGAAGACTCTTGGGAACCTCAGTTTGAGGATTTGGTTAGACTTTGAGAGAATGGAGACTAGAAGGACTACCAAGCATACTCTATAAGGGTGGGCTACAAACACGAAATGAGTAATTATGACGGCAATGGAACATCCCTGGGGTTTGAATGCCCCCAGTCTTGAATTTTTGCTTATGATCCTTGTGTCGCCTGGTTCATCGAAAGGGTGCATGCCAACCAATTTGTAGAGACATGAAGGGGTAGGCTAACAAGAAAACCTTCCTCACATCCTTCCTAATTGCTGGGAAATTCTTCCCTTCCTAGCGTTGGATCATCTGGCTTTCAGCTTTTCCTTGCTCTTCTTTCTTTCCTGGCTCCCTATCGTTCTTTTTTCTATTTTTTTATTTTTTTAAGTGGTAAACCTCAACATTTCAAAGTAAGACTTACTAAAGATGCATTTGTAGTCGAGAACACATGATGCACTTAATCGACTAGGGATGTATTGATGAGGGGTTAAGAGTGGTGGTTGTATTGATAGGAAGGAGTGTCCTAAAAGGACATACATGCGGTACGCTTAAAATTTTATAATCTTTATGTGCGTGCACGTGTGTGAGTTAATTTATATTAAAATGATCTTTAAGGGTTGTAAACTAAACATGCAATATATTATGCTATATTACTGAGTAAGCCAAGCTAAGCATGTGATGTGTTCGATTAATTTTTCTATAGTACAGTCAAACATGCATTTGTAATATATATATATATATATATATATATATATATATATATATATATATATATATATATATATATATATATATAATTTAGATTGTGCACGTATGTAAGCATGTCATGTGTTGCAAATGTTTCACATCCCACTCAAAATATTGACAATAACAAATAAAACACACATTTGCAATAATATATGACAGAAAGCGCACATTTGCAACATATATACACATAAGCAAAAATCTAAACTATGTATGTATGTATGTAAGCATGTTATGTGTATATAAACAAATTAGCAAATCCCAAAAAATAATTAAGTCTAGCCCTCTTTCTTTTTTTTTAAACAATTTCCCCAGCAGAGTCGCCACTGTGAGAACTCCGCTTCGAGACGGCCTCACCACTAGAAAGGCGGTTGGTTTCGAAGTATTGAAGCGCGTGTGAATACGCTTGGCCTCATCGTAGACTCATAGATTGTTTATACATAGTCGTCACCTCTATTTAAGGTTAAACAGAAAAAAACCAAAAATACCAAAAAGTCATCTCATTTGGGTTTTGCTAATATAACAACCATTTTTTCATTTTAACATTTGAGGTGTGTTGGCCGTTATCTAAATATACAATACTACTTTATTTAACTATATTATTTAAATATAATATGTACAAAAATAATAACATAATTATTATCTACATTTATTCTATATACACAAAAAAATACTAATTATCACATTATTTACAGATGATATTAATAATATACTTTATCTATTATTATTAACTATTAATTATGGGACAAAATAATAAACGGGTATTTACCTCTTGTAGCATGAAATTTTGATCCCGTTATATACGCTAGGCTTTAGCCAACTAGGTGCTCGTAGTTTTGGTGTGCTTTCCATGTCTTCTCCTCGAAAGAGAAAGTCTTTTTCTTTTGTTGTTGTTGTTGTTGTTATTATCATTGTTGTTCGGGCAACGTGACCGCGCTTTTTGGCTTTAAGATCGGCTTGTCGAGGGCGAGGAATGAAGGGGCTCGCTTGCTGGGCAAGGGAGGAGGCTGCGAAGGGGCAAGAGGGCGGGGAGACTTGATGCTCACTTGCACAAGGCAAGGGAAGCAGAGAAGGCTGCTGCCTTTGGCTTGATTGCACAAAGGGCAAGGGAGGAGAAGAGAAAGAGCTGGGAGATCTTGGGTGTTGAATGAAGGAGATGGGCCTCTCCTTTTATAGGTCAAGAGTGTAGTGGGCAACTGGCGGCGCTGGTGAAAATGTGCAAACGACGTCGAAGCAGCAGCCGGAGCAAGAACAAAACAAGGCACCCATTGGACAAATTTGGGCGTGGCACATGCAATATTAGGTGTGACACATGCGCTTTTGGGCACGACACCCCGATTTGTTCTCCTTTGAAAATTGTTACACTTTCCCCCTTATGTCATCAGTTCATCTTTTTACCTTTTTGGTTCTTCTTTGACGCTTTGCCCCCCCCCCCACCCTTAAAATTTAATGGAAACTCTAACGTTCATTAGTTCATTTAATTTATAATTTATATTTTTACGGGATTATAAATTAGGGGTACGAATTTCAGGTGTCTACATTACCTAATGCTAGTCACTGGTATACATCGCGATGCAGAATTTGTACATTGCGATGTATTATTTATCCATAGCGATGCATCACAATTTCAATTTGATACATCAACATGCAAATATTTAGAAGTTGAAAACATACATTAGGTGACATAAAAACACTGTCTGGGACATCTATAATCGGTGAGAGAGTCCCATCAAAATCTAAAAAGACGACTAGCTTCTTATTCCTTGCACGATTTTTGATATGCTCAAATTAAGAAGTAAGAACTGAAGGGTACTTAAGTTGTATATTAATAAAATTACAATTTAAAACATAAAAAGAGTGGCAATATGATAATTGAGAACATATAAAAACTCATTTAGGTTGGCAAATGGCTTGTAAGAAATGTTAGCAGTATTAGGATTTCTTTATTTGAATCCCTAGCTTCGTTCTGACCTATAGTTAGAATAGAAATAATGCATACCATCCAAGAGTAATTGGAAATATCACTATCATCCGTTGCACGCTCGACCCAAAAATCCTTCAGCATCTTCTTCCAAGGAGGCGAAGAATGCATGGCATCAAGCCAACCATTAGAAAGAACAACTTCAAGTTTTTAGAGCTTCTTTCTTCGAATTGTTAGAACACTAAAGGAAAATGATGCTCCTGATCGAAGGCGATGGGCAGTTTAGTATGCACATGATATATGTGTTTTATACGCATTTTTTGGGTATTTTTTCGACTTTAATTTAGTTTCTCCTCAAGATTTTAGTTACTAATATGAGTTTCTAGTCTTAATGATAGTATCAGGGCTTGATTGAAGCAAAGAAGTGTTTTGGAGGCCTTTTATGCTGATTTGAAGACTTTTGGGTCCAAAGTGTAATTATCAAGAAGATCAAGGGGCAAAAGAGGAAAAAGTCATCGATGTGGTGCCTTCACAACACAATGCGACCGCATTCGAATTCAGAATGTCAAAACAAAATTATAGCTCTTTCAAAACACAATGCGATCGCATTGCGACAAATTATGTGCATGCCAATTTTGTAATTTTGACGATTTCTTGCCCTGTGAGCCTAGTATTTAAGTAAACCTAGTGGTTAAGGATTGAGGTGACAAAGTTTAGAGCAATTTGGGTTGTAACAAGATTGGTTTTAGTTTTCTTCTTCCTTTTCAACCATTGAATCATGTGTTCTTCAATCCTGAATTGTAATTTATCAATCTTGATGAGCTATACTCATATTTCTAGGAATTAGAGGTAACTTTGTATTGAATCTTATGTTCTAATTATTATCCTTATTCAATCAATCGTCTTGTCTATCACAAAAGTGTTTTTAACGAATCTTCTCTAGAAGTTTTTATGTTAAGATAACTATGACTATTTTTGTAATTTGAGATTAACTGGGTATGATCAGCTGTATGACCTAAAATACATAGGTAATATGTTTGTCATCTTTTGTGATAGTTAAATCCTATTGATTCATAACCCTTGCTAAGGTAGGATTTAGGTTCATGTGTCTTTCGTGTTCCTATGGGATCTGTAAGGATAAAATAGGGTCGTCCTATTTTCCTCCATTGATTTTCTTATTGTGCCCTTTCTTGGTCCAAAAGCAATGGTAAAAGTTACCATATTTATAAGTTTCTTGGTCCTAAAGCTATGGTAAGTAATTACCATATTTAATCCCTTCTTAAAAGCACTCAAAGAGTCCTTAATTAAATTGATAAAATCTTAGGATAAATTCTTTGAATTAAATTAGAAAACTAATTTAGGAAACAAATCTTTTATTTCATAACATTATGTTTCCTTGGAGTTGTTGGATTCTTATTTGTGTAGGATTTATTCATTGACTTATATTTGGAAAAAAAATCTATGTAATAAAGGTGTTTATTTGATTATGGAAACTAACTCCTAATCCTTTAGATACTTGGATTTCTTGTTTCCTAATTAAATTGTAGGTCTCCACCATTGTATATATATGGAGCATGGCATACAAGAAGAGGTGTTCCAGAATACACGCATAGAGTAAAATTCACACACGACAGAGAGAGCAGACCATACAGAATACCCCAAGAGAGAATATTCAGAAAGTTGTGCTAGTGAATTTTGAATGAAGCTTGGAGTGTAGCTTCATTGGGAACTACATTGGACCAGCTGTAACTATTTGTCTTCCTAGTTTTTCTAAGAAGTTTATTTTTTAATCTCACATTTTCTCTACCTTTGTTTCTATGGGTTTTGCTCTCCAAGACGTGTTGTCTTGTGAGAGTTTTTGTTTTAGTGATTTCACATATTGTTTTGTTAAAACACTCCATCTTTTTAATGAAATCCTTTTGGCCATAAGGCTGGATCTACAAGCATAGGCTTGTAGATTATTTGGTAAAACATATGTGTTTAATTTTGCTTTAAATTAAAAGTCTTCCGCTATTTTTGAATTTCTGGTCAATGAACTTCCGGGTGTAGCTACAGTAACAAGCTATATCTACGAACTGCATTGACAGATTTTGTGAATCCTAGCTACTATTGATCTTTCAATTGGTATCAAAGCCTCCTCTTGGCGTTACTAAGAGAAGATTCTAGTTGTAGCCATGATGGATTCCTAATATGAGAATTTTGTTTGTCCTCCTACATTAACAAATATGAATTACTCAAATTGGAATATTGTGCAATCTGATTTTGGTGAAGACTCGATGGATTTTTTAACAACAAAATTTAAAAATATTTTGAAAGTAAAGGGACAAAACAGATCTCCATCTTCTATCGCCAAAATTGTTTTTAAAACTGAGCCTAGCAAGTTTGCTCCCAAAGAAAGTTCTTTTCAAACCACTGAAAAATCTTTTACCAATCCTTTTGCTAAACAACCTACATCTAGAGGTAAAAATATTGATTTTATTCAATGTAGGTCTTGTCAATGGTTGGTCATTATGCTAATCAATGTGCTAATACTTTGAGAAAGAAAGGTTTGAATTTTTCTGTTACTCTAAGTGACAGTGATGATGAAGATCCAGGTGATCTCATCACTCTCATTGTTGTATACAACTCTCAAACAGATCTTGTAGGTTTTTCAGCTGATGTACTTCCGAATGTAGCTTCTTCACAAACTACATCAGACACTACATCGGACAGAAGCTGGGATGAATTTCGTTGCTTTAACTCTTCTGTCATTGAAGATGGTGCAGAATCTGTAACAGAACTGATTGAAGCTTATAAAGAGCTATACAAAGATTGAGAAAAGAGGGCTCTTCAAGTTACATTACTTGGAAAGACAAATGATAAAGTAAATGAAGATCAGAGAGAGTGTATCACTAGACTGGAGTGTTTGCTTAACAAAAAGGATGTTGAGCTTGAAAATCTGAAAGAAGAAATTATCAAAGTTAATGAGGCCGTGGCAAAATGGAATTCAAGTCAACACAAAATGGATGATATGTTGAAGTCCGGGAATAATGGTAAGTTCGGTCTTGGATTCTTGCCAAAGACATTTGTTAAAGATGATATGTGTGTCATTACTGTCACAAACCTGGACATATTCAGCTCTTTTGTTACCTGAAAAAAGTAGTCTATGATGAGGAGGTAAGGCAAGCATACCTGGTCCGTAACCAGGTACAACACCGGATGCAGCAGCATCCAAAGTTACATCCAAAGCTACATCAGCCAAAAATGTTTAGAAAAGTTTGGGTTCCTAAAAACACTCAAACTTTGTTCCATAATCACATAATTCAGAACTTGAAAGTTCTAAAAATTCAGCAAATGCGGATGTAGCTCCGGATGCAGCTGCACCACAAGATGCATCAGAAGATGCATTGGTCAAAAAAATTTCAAAAGCTAAAACTGAATCTCAAAATGCTGAAACTACTCCCAATGTGACTGATCGAAGCCACGATATTCCTAGCCATATACAGAAAAATCATCTAATCTCTCAAGTGATAGATAATATGCATGATGGCATATCCACATGGAGAAAAAGGTAAGGTTGATTCTCACAAATTAGCGTGCTTATCAAAATATTTTTGAGAGAAACCTTGTTACTTTTAGTAGTTAGTTTTAGTAATTAGTTTAATTTAGTTTTTTTAATCATAAATTTTTTCTAGAGTTCATTTTTTTATTGCTTTATTTTTAGATATGACTCTACAACTTTTATGGATGCACCAAATGATCAAAGATTATGGACTACACATTAATGTGCTAACCATGTATTGTGATAACACCAATGCAATTTGTATAGCACAAAAATCTAGTTCATCATTCTCGAACAAAACACATTAATATAAGACACCACTTTATAAGAGACTTGGTTGAATAAGAAATTATTTGCATTGAATATGTTGGGACTGAAAATCAACTTGCTTATATTTTTACTAAGAGTCTAGATTTTGAGAGATTTCCCAATCTTTGGAAATCTCACATGTTTGTGCCTTTTGTTACCTAGGATTTGCATTCAAAATCAATTGTGATTTCCTTGTTTTGATTCTCTACTCTTTCCAAATTGTTTGTTTTGCAAGTTTAAAGTCCACAAAGGAAAGAGCTACCTTTAAAAAAAACAAGGGTTATAGCATATCTTGGTACTATGGAACTTAGGTTGATCTTGAGAAAAATGGATACCATTGGAAAAAGTGTGAAAGCTACCTAACGAAAAAGCTACCTATGAACAATGTTTGTTGCAATTTTCTTTTGGGACTATGAATCTTTGAATTTCATAGGTGGATCAAAATCAAAATGGCTTCCCTTGGTAAATAATGTGAAAGGTTCCAAGTGGCATGTTGTGTATATGCTTGAAATAAAGTAAAGCTATACTCCTAGGGAAATAAAGTACATATGGAACTTGTGGGAGATGAGTATAATTGTACTGAACAAAAAAAATGAAAAAGTGAACATGAAATCAAAATTTTGGCGAATGCATCTCCCAATGTAGCTTCATCCGGAACGACATCAAGATGACATAGACATTTTCCCTTGTGTGTGATTGCATTTTTTATTCTTTTACCTAGCTTTTTGTAATCATGTTTTAGACATAAAATTTTAGGACATGCATTGTTGGTAAGGATATCAGCCTGTTGAACTTTTGTCCTAAAATCAAACTATTCAAATCAATTTCCGAAAAATCTCCATGTTGAAAAATATTTAGTGGATGTCTAATTTTTGTGGGGAACTAAGAGGTATTGAATCTTGATATGAGGTGTTCAGTTATTGCTATGGGTGTGATCAAGTCATGGTAAACACTTAATTGTGTTTTCAAAATCTTGGATTTTTGAAAATTCCTAAAAGATTGTTTCTCCTTTTCCTTCTCTGGTCAAATAGTGGGAGAGTGGTCAAGTGTTCCTATTTTTGGTGATGATGATGAATCTAATTCCTTGTAGATTCATCATTTGATTGTTTCTCCCATAAATTGTTTTATTTTTGTTTTGTATGCATGTGATTGAATCATTGGTATATTATGATTTGTGCTTAGTAAATGATTTATGATTTTATACCTTATACAAATTCAGGGGAGATGAGATTTTCTATTCAATGTTGGTTAGATGATTTGATTGGTGTTGAATAAACACTTGTCGTTTGATTTGAGCAGAAAGGTTCAACAAAAGGGGAAGATTGTAAGGGTAAAATAGGGTCGTCGTATTTTCCTCCATTGATTTTATTGTTGTGCCCTTTCTTAGTCCACAAGCAATGGTAAGAAGTTACCATATTTATAAGTTTCTTGGTCCTAAAGCTATGTTAAGTAATTACCATATTTAATCCATTCCTAAAAGCACTCAAAGAGTCCTTAATTAAATTGATAAAATCTTATGATAGATTCTTTGAATTAAATTAGGAAACTAATTTAGTAAACAAATCTTTTATTTCCTAATATTATGTTTCCTTGGAGTTGTTGGATTCTTATTTGTGTATGATTTATTCTTTGACTATTATTTAGAAACAAAATCTATGTAATAAGGGTGTTTATTTGATTATGGAAACTAACTCCTAATCCTTTAGATAGATAATTGGATTTCTTGTTTCCTAATTAAATTGTAGGTCTCCACCATTGTATATATATGGAGCATGGCATACAAGAAGAGGTGGTCTAGAATACACGCATAGAGCGAAATTCACACACAACAGAGAGAGCAGACAATATAGAATACCCCAAGAGAGAATATTCAAAAGTTGTGCTGCTAAATTTTGAGTGAAGCTTGGAGTGTAGCTTCATTGGGAACTACATTGGACCAGCTGTAGCTGTTTGTCTTCCTAGTCTTTCTAGGAAGTTTATTTTTTAATCTCACGTTTTCTCTACCTTTGTTTCTGTGGGTTTTGCTCTCCAAGACGTGTTGTCTTGTGAGAGTTTTTGTTTTGGTGATTTCACATATTGTTTTGTTAAAACACTCCATCTTTTTAGTGAAATCTTTTTTGCCATAAGGCTGGATCTACAAGCAATAGGCTTGTAGATCGTTTGGTATAATATCTGTGTTTAATTTTTGCTTTAAATTAAAAGTCTTCTACTGTTTTTGAATTTCTGGTCAATGCACTTCCGGGTGTAGCTACAGTAACAAGCTACATCACGAACTGCATTGACAGATTTTGTGAATCCTAGCTACTATTAATCTTTCAGGATCCTCAATTGTTATATTGACAGACCAAGAAAGTATAACAATTTGGGATACTAAGATTGCAAACCATGACCCAAGCATCTCAATCTTTACAGCTTGTGAAGGAACCCTTTACATTGATTGATACTTTATTTGCATAAGCATAAGAGGAGATACAAGTGAAATCCAATTTCTATACTTCCCAAAATCTAATTTTCATCCTAAAATATTTACTTTTTGATAAATTAGTTAATTGCTTTCTTAGTTAAATTAGTCTTTAATTAATTCTAAATCAATTTTTAAAAACCCTTAGTTTAGTTTGGTTCTTTTTGCTAGTTAAATTGTATGTTAGCATTGCTTATCTCTGTGATTTGACCCTTGTGTGTGCACAACTATACTCTGATTGTCTCGTGCACTTGCGAGGTAAAAGTTATTACATCAGCACCATTGTTCATCCTCGGCAAAAAACGAAAGGGCGAAGGTAGGCATTGGGTAGTTTAGGAAGAAGATAAGAAAAGTGGCCATGTGGTTGAAAACAAGGGGTGGTGGAGTGGTTATAAACTTTTAAAAAGAGTTGGCCCATAATTTATCCTATTATCGAACCACTAAAGTCCTTTGGATGCATCACCATGACAATGCATCGTCTGATATGAAACGATGAATCACCTTATAAACTGATGCATCATGATGAATCAAAATGAATTTAGCGGATTGATAATATTATTTTGGATTAAAGCAACTAAAAATCCATAAAAATGGAGTGGTTTGAATTTATCCCATCTCATTATGCCTCAAACATGAGGTCAATTTTTTGTAGTAATTAAAAGTCTAGTTTAAACGTACAACTATTCGTGTTTTCTCAAAATTCTCATGAAACCTAATGCAATTAAAAGGAATCATAAATTAAGTAACACTACTCTTTCTGAGCATTTCAGCTCGTCCTAATGGTCTTTGATTGTTAAATTGTAAAAATAATAAGGGGTGTGCTTGTAATTATAAAAGACATCATCAACCCTAGTTAGGGATCAAGATATTACGAAAACTACTAATACTCCCTCCATCCTAAAATAATTGTTGAGTGGGTCTCCTGTAAGACAATCTTACAAATCTTAATTCGGAAGATGAATCTATTCATATTAAATGGGTCAAATATCAAAAATTGCAACACTGTCCCTCATATTTTATAAATGAAAACCGTTACTTTTGGCATTAAGTGTTACTTTTGAACTTAAAAGTGTTACTTTTTAACTTAAAAGTGTTACTTTTTAACCTTAAAAGTGTCACTTTTTAACCTTAAAAGTGTCACTTTTTGTATTAATGCTTAAAAAATATGTCAATTTTTGGCCTTTAATGTGTCCCTTTTTCCCTTAAATATATTATTTTTGCTTTTAAATGTGTCATTTTATCCTTTAAATGTGTCACTTTTAGTCCCTCAATGTGTAACACTCATTATGAATGGAAATGTCATTTTTTTGCCTTGAATGTGTCACTTTTCTCTTTAAATATGTCACTCTTCCCTCATTATGCAAGTCATTATGTATGAATGTGAGTCACTTTTGGGCCTTGAATATGTCACTTTTGTAACAATCGGGTATTTTTCATATGTGTTGGTAACAATCTTACGTGGATAAATGTGTTTACCATGCTTAAAGTTTGATTTTTCAATGATGTTTAGACTTGGCAATTCATTGGTTTTGGCTTGGTTGGCTTTGGGGAGTAATTATTGGTATTGTTGGTAAAACAGAGGAGATGCGATCGCATCATGTTGAATGAAGCGATCGCATTGTCTAGCAATGCGCTAGTATTGTGGTTGCTAAGGGACCACATAGCAGGGGATCTGTAACAAGGAACTTCCAGTAGTTTATGCCATCGCATTGAGGAGGGGAAAGCGACCGCATTGGATAAATTACACACACATTAGAGGAGGTAGTATGATCGCATCGCCCAACCTACTTTGTTGACATGTTTTTAACCAATTGACCTCTTACCTAAATTAATTAACCCTAAACCATGTTTAATCATTTAATTGAGTTAATGTTAGACATGATCAAGTTCAATTTGTATGAAGTTAATTTGATTAACCCTAAACCTAATTAACCTTCACTAATTGTACTCCTAACACCTTACCTTTGGGAGTGTGTTTCCTCCCTCTTAACCCTGCAGATATAAACTCTTTGAGATTCTAAAACACTCATCAAACATATACACAAACTTACGTGAGAAGGAGGGAGAACTTGGCGAAAAAGAAGGGTTTGCCAAGGAGGTTTTGCTAGGGTTTGAGTGTTGAATCTTCGTCTATTGCTACTACTTCCTTCTTTAAAGTTGATCACCTTGCCAAGAGGAGTCCATAAAGGAAATAGAAATCCAATTCCACGGATAGGTTGCTATCTTCATCTTGGTAAGGGAGCTACTTGTTTATGTTTGATCACAATATTATGTTATAATTGGTATATGGTTGTTTTTCAGATAAAGTTCATGTCTAAAATCGTGTCTTTGTGTTAAGTGGAACCCTACTTGTGTATGGTTTCTTTGAATACTTGCTTATGAACTTAAAGGTGTTGTGGTGAACCTTGTTAACATGCTGAGATTGTGCTTTTAGAACCTACAAATATGTGAACAATACTTGTTGGTTGGAACTTACTACTGTAGTAATGAGTTGACTTTATAACTCATTGACTCTCTAGATGTGTTAATTCCCTATTTATGCAATAAAATTGAGCATGAACAACAACAAAAACACCATTAGTACACCAAGTAACATCATTGCCAACCGGTACTTAAGTATGCCTCGTATGTGAACAACATCAGCATTTGTTGCTCATGATTGCCTCATATGTGGAAAACATCGGCAACCATTTCTTGAATCTCTCGTATGTGAAAAACATCTGCATCACAGTTGAACACCAAGAGGTACTCATATAAACAACATCAATGTGAACAACAACTACTTGTGCATGAGAACAATCAATTATAGGGTGAGGTAGGGGTACCTCTAACTTAGTCATGGGGAGGAGTGCAGTGCTAGTTAGCAGTGTCACCCCAACTCAACCTAGAACCCTTCACTATGGCCAAGTGGGGAGTATTTTGCCAACAACATCTTAAGTACCACGACTTGTCTAGGGTTGTAGGGACCTAGCCTCATGATGAATTGTGCTCGGGCTGTGTAAACTGGTAGGTATGATAAACAGTATAAGAGATTGTTCAAATTAAACAAGCTTAAACAACATGGGGGTGATGAGGTCGGAAGTGGCTTGATCGGAGATGTATCTTGATCTTGTATACTACAATTGTTTAGTTTATGCTCTAATGTGTAACATTTAATTTTCATGAGAAATGTGTTATTAACTATTCTAAATGGCATCATGGCATTACTTATGCTACATATATGTAAAACATGCATAAGTATATTATACCTTACTAAGTTTCGACTCACCCTTTATTATTTGTTTTCCTTAGATTGTAGTTGTGCTGAGGGGTGATTCGTGTGAAGTGGAAGAGTCTCGGAGTGCTAGCAGGTGGTCTCTTCTAAGTAGCATTCCTAAGAGTTTTTGGTTGGTTTAGTAGTATAGTTGTACAGGAAGATAAGTAGTTTTCTCTTGTTTAAGGTAATGTTTCTGCTTTTGTAGAACTCTTGGTAGTCTTTTGAGACTTTATGTTTATAATAGTTTTGTTCTTGAAGATCTTCCATCTTTATTGTTCAGTGGGTTATTGATCTGTGATAACAACCGGTTGATCAAGTTCTGAGTTGGGTCCCATGTAGGGGCAAATTTGGGGCGTGACAGTTTTGGTATCAGAGTTGTGTTAGCTCGAAGTCGGGAGAGGATCCTTAGCCTAGGGTTATGTACCTTAGGTTGTGTCTTGTTTTGTAATTTCCTAATACTTGGGTTGGTTGTATATACAATTGTGGATGGCAAAACATAGAGGACAACCTCATCGTGTTCCTCGTGTTCCTTGTAGATCTCGCGGTTCGCATAGAGCCGGTTCGAGTGTGGCAGTGACTGTGAGGGAGAAGTGGGTAACTTTAATGTACCTCCTAACCACCCTACAGGTGGGGCACAGGCACATGCACAGGATAATGACATGGGACAGATGCAACAAACTTTTGTAGGATAGGGAGAAATTATGGATATACTGGTAGCATTTATGGCACAACAGCAGGGACCAGGAAATCAAAATATTGGGCATCAACCTAATCATCGAATAGAAATTCCAAATATTTTGGTACAAGAAATGCAAGTAAATACAGGGGTCATACAGTGTACTACGACTTTAGAGAGATTTCTGAAGATGAATCCCAAAAGTTATCGTGGGGAACCTAATGCAACTAAAGGTGAAAGGTGGTTTGAAAATATGAAGAAGGTGTTTCGACCATTGGGATGTACTGAAGAAGAAAACGTAATATTTGTGACTTTTAAATTTGAAGAGCTGAGCATTGGTAGAGACTTAAAAAGGACAAGTGGGATCGAGCGGGAACACCACAAACCTGGGGAAACTTCTTGGTGGAGTTTAAGAGGAGTTTTATACCGAAAGTTGTACAACGTCAAAGGGAAGTGGAATTTTTATCACTTGAACAAGAAGCCATTAGTGTAGCTCAGTATGAAGCTAGGTTTACACAATTGGTAAGGTATAACACACATCTCGTCTCAACGGAAGAAAGAAATGCAAGGAAGTTTATGAAAGGGTTGAAAGCTGAACTTAGTGATGCATTGGTTCCGTTTGAGTTTGCAGAGTACCACTTAGTGGTGAACCAAGCTATGGAAGTGGAAAATGACAGGGTAGAGCAGAAGATGAAGAGAACAGCGATGTCTGGGCAACAGTTAATAGAAACAAGTGGTGAGGGACCAGAGAATAGTAGAGGAATAATTACAGCATGCCAAGTAGCAGCAATAAGACAACAAAAATAACTTCAACAGTCAAAATAATGGGAAACAGTACAGGGATAGTACCAGCAATGTTAGTACGGAAACGAAACCACAAACAGGGAGGAGTGAATGTATCTTTTATGGAGTACTATTGGGCAAAGCAAGGCAAGTGTATAGGGTGTGGAACATTCGGGCATGAATGTAACGATTGCACAAAATGGAAGTTACATCTATTACAACAGCATGATTAGATAACCTCAAGGACCAAAAGGGGTAGTGATGGAAACCCAAGAGTGTCAGTCGTGTTTACTTATTAGGACAGAGAGATACCGGTGGAAGTATTTGTGTTGATGTGTGTCTAGAACGTGTCGTCTAGGTTCATTTCATCTTTATGTGGCATTTCTTGTGATGAATGCATGGTTTGCATAACTCTACATGTGTTTTATGTGTTGGAAAGAAATGTGAACAACATCAGAATAGGAGGATATGTGATAATTTTCGTAGAACTTATAGACTAATGTGAATTTGCTAATTATATTGTAGGATGGCTCGAACAAGGAAAACTGCAATAATAGTTGTGGCCGACCCACAAGTTGTCAATTTGAGGTGAGCATTGGCTCAAGTATGAGAGATAATAGATGCTAATGAGTTTGAACTGTTGAGCATGGTAGCTCTGGATATGAGGCTGACTAGGGTCTGATGATGTACCCTAGAAATACGCTCGCAATGTAGTTGTTAAGCGACCGCATAGTAGGGGTTCTGTAACAAGGAACTCCCAGTAGTTTGCGATCATATTGAAGAGGGGAGAGCGACCACATTGGATATAATGCGCTCGCACTAGAGGAGGCATCGCGACCGCATTGCCCATCCTACTTTGTTCACTTGTTTTATAACCAATTGACCTCTAACCTAGATTAATTAACCCTAATCCATGTTATGGGTTCCCGGGACATGCGCCCGCGCCATGCGCGCCCTTGGACAGGGGTGCGCGTACGACAGATGCGGGACACCACTGCTCTCATTCCACCCTCCCTTTTTTAGGGGAAGACGAAATTAAAAGTGCGAGAGGAGTGCTGTCTAAAATAGCGCGTTGGAATGCGCCTCGGTTGCCTTTAGTGGATTTTTGATCCAATATGGGCACTTTTGGGTTTCTCGCATCAAGTTATCCCTTTTTTAGGGGATACCAGGATATGGGAATGCATCACCCTTTCATTCCCATTTTCCCTTTTTTAGGGAAAAACGGAAAAGTGCAAAAAAAGATGTTGCGGCGCCCCCACTATGGATTTTATAAAAATAGCCTTATGGCCTATTTCGGGTCACTATGGGAGCTTTGGGTTTCCTACATCAAGTTATCCCTTGTTTAGGGGATACCAGGATATGGAAATACATCACCCTTCCATTCTCATTCTCCCTTTTTTAGGTGAAAACAGAAAAGTGCAAGGAAGGTGTGTTGCGAGGCCTCGCTGGATCCAAAATGTTTTAGAGTCGCCATCTTTATTTTAAGGCAAAAATAAAGCAAACCCAAAAAAAGAAAAGAAAAGCCAGAGATTGAAAACGGGTTCGGAGGCTAAGTTACGAGTTGGGAAGGTGCTAGGCACCCAACTCGCCCTTTCGGTCTCAAAAATGGTTTTTGGCTAAAGTATGTTTTTTGTTATATTTATCTAGCAAATAAACAAAGAAATTAAAGACAGGAAAATAAAAGCAAATACATCCGTGGCTACATTATTTATGGACTTGCAGCCATTTCCTTACAATAATTACAAATATATTTAAAAATATTTGGCCTTTATAACGGCTCTTTTACATAATATTTCCTAATTAAATCCGGGCAGCACAACGGCTTATATTTGCTACATTGGGCCGGATTTAAAGAAAGACTTCATAAAAAAATAGCGCCCTTAAAGGCTATTACCTTTTAGAGCGCGGTGTGCTCGCTTTGTTCTTCAGGGAGAGGGAGTCTTTTTTGTTGTTGTGGTGTTGTTGTTGTTGTGACTTGGGCAGAGTGACTGCTTATTTCGGATGGTTTTGAGTCGTTCACTCGGGCAGAATGACGGCTTATTTGTGGTTGTTTTGGCCTTTTTGGTTAGGCGGAATAACGGCTTATTTTGTGTGTTTTTCAGCCTATTACTTGGGAAGAGTAACGGCTTACTTTATGGATTTTGGGCCGGGGAAGTGGGGTGGATACCTAACTAAAAGGCTAGGGATCACTTTTAACCGGTGGGTTTTTGTTTTGGCGGAGTTTGGACGGGGTTTCGAAGCTTTGTGGGCTAGACACTCCCTATCTCACTTCTCTCACTATATCAGCGTTATAAGAACGCGGAGGAAAATCTTCAGCGTTTCTTTGCGAGGATTTCTTCATCTTCAGAAGTGAACCCAGCACTCCTATTTATAGCTGGACGAAGGGACTCATCGGGGATTAAAAAATCCCTCAGCGCGCTAATAAAACGGGTACACCAAACTTCGTCGCTTGTTCAATGCG
Organism: Codonopsis lanceolata; assembly: GCA_013146195.2. Lineage (NCBI taxonomy): Eukaryota > Viridiplantae > Streptophyta > Magnoliopsida > Asterales > Campanulaceae > Codonopsis > Codonopsis lanceolata. The sequence goes on along the minus strand of CM028377.1, from coordinate 100,180,055 downwards.
TTAACTGGGAGAGCCACTGTAACATAGCTGGCGCGGAAACCACCTTGGATTGGCGCGGCGCCAGACCAGCCTTTTGGCTGCTCCAAGGCCCTATTTGAGTTCCAAAACTGGCACTTTCACCCCTCGCATTTTACTGTTTCACGCATCCTGCTTTTCCTTTCGCATTTTTGACTCACGTAACTTGACATTTGTTAAGTTTAAGCGATTCTTGATATCACATGTCGAGTCACATATCGGGGGTACGAAATTGGGGTGTCTACAGAGCCCCTCAACGATGGAGTCTACGGGTAATCCATGGCTTACTGAGTAGACGAACATCATTGATAAACAATAGACATAGACTCTCCAATTTCGTTCAATTAAAATATGAGAGAAATGCAATAGGTAACAGTTATAATGCAACAGTTTATCATGCTAACCAAACTCCATAACCTAGACATATTTAGTCGGTTATAACAGGTTATCGCAGTTTTTAAACAGATATGCAAATTAAGTGCTCTGATGGTCGGACTTACTAATGTAGGCTGCTTACGTATTCCTTAAGAAAGGAAATCAGACTAAACGTAGTTCAGGCCAAAACCTAAACTACAACCAACGAGGATGTCATGTCCTTCGAGTCAAAAACCCGACCAAGAACTCAACAGGAAAATGATTTTCATGTTTTTCGAAAAAGCCGTATTCAAACGGTCGAAAACGGCCGTTAAATACGGTATGAAGATTTTAAAGTTTTTCGGAAACCATATTTCAACTGGTCAAAACCTGTTATCGAAATATGTTAAGAGAAATTTACAAAAATTGTGCTCGACCGGTCAATACCTTGTCGCCAAATACAATAAGAAAATTTTCAAATTTCCCGAAAACTGCACTCGACCGATCAAAATCTGTCGCCGAGCACGGCAAAAAAGATTTTTCTTCAAGTTTTTCGAAAAATGTATAAGACCGATAATAATCTGTCACCAGATACGGCAAAAAGGATTGTTCTTTTTCCTTTCCTTTCTTCTCACTCTCTCTGTTTTTTTTTTCAATATTCCTCTTTTTTTGTGTTTTTGAAATATTCCTCTTTTTTTGTGTTTTTGAAAGAAAAACTTGAAAAAGATTTTTTCTTTTATTTATTTGAAGTTAGGATAAGAATACATTACTTTTCTTACCTTTTCTGTGCTTGGGTGGCTGCTGCGGGTTCAGCTGATGTTGACGTTTCTGCCACTTTCGCTTCTTCGAGCTGGGGACTTCTCTTTTTTTTCTTCTTTTTCTTCTTTCTTTTTTTTCCTTCTTTTTTCTTTTTCTTCTTTATTTTTCTTCTCTTTTTTCTTTTTCTTTTTTTTTTCTCTTTTTTCTCTTTTTTTTCTTTTTTTTTTCTTTCTTTTTTTTTCTTTTTTTTCTTTCTTTTTTTCTTTTTACCTTTGCCGCCTGAGCTTTTTGGCTATTCTGCTTATTTCGCGGCTGATCTACTGGGGATATTACTTCTTCTTTTGTCCTCGGATGGATGACCGTCAATTTTGGTTAACAAATTTACTTTTGTTAACTCTTGGTTAAGCTTAGAGGCCATTTTGGGATTTTTGGAACTTGAGGACTTAAGTGTCGCAGCTTCAAACTTCGGAGGGGGAAAAGGAAAAATTCTTTTTTTCCTCCCTTATTATGGACGGGGGAGTGGGGAAAGGGAGCTACTGCTCCTTTCTTCTTCTTTCTTTCTTTCTTTTCTTCAGCAAATTCTCTGACATAGCCATTGTTGCACGTTTCCATTTTCGCTCATTTTCTCAATTTTCTTTCACCAACTCGAGTGTTTTATCTAGCAAATGACATCTTCTTCATGATCTAGGAAGGGGAAAGCACCCATGCACCCAGAATCTGGCGAAAGGAGGAAAGAGTTTCCTCCCTTTGTCCGAAATAAACTCAAATACCGGTATTCCACGGACGACTGGGGCAATATTATTCGAGATCGGGACACTCATGTGTCCAATCTTCCACCTACTTCTGTAAGTTTCTTCATTTTCTAGATTTGTCTGGATATACTTCAGATCTGCTAGATTTTAGCATTGTTTGGCACCTTTGGAGCACTTCTGATTTTATTAATAATGCTTATGCACGTCCTATTTATGCCTAAATGATGCAATTAAGCAATGATGCATGAAATTTATGTAATTTATTCTTGCGATGCATGATTTAACTAGTGGTCACTATTTGACCCTACTATGCATGATTTATACTATAAATGCAATTTGAGCTATATAATGCATGTTCTAAGCTAAAACATATATTTGCATTCAATATGTTCATGAAACGGACTTTTCAGAATACAATTCAAATTTTTCCGAACACATTTTCGGACACATTTTCCGGATAAATTTATGACAAAACAGATATATTTCATGCCCTAAAATTTATTTTTCATGCATGCTTATGCTGCAGGGACATAGGAAATGTCATAGGGATATTTATTTTCATAATTGGTGGTATTTTATTTTCTTTTTAGCGCACTCCTAATGCAGCTTATTGGACAATAAATGCAAATGATGGATGCATGTACTACCTTATTTGATGCAAATGTGATGTAAAAAAATTATAGGATGCTAACTAACATGATGCATGGGCACTCCTTTATCTTATTATGCATACTATAATGCAAAGAGGCAGTACATATGTTTTAAAATGTATTTCTATGATGCCTAAGATGCAAAAAGTAACCATTTGGATGTAAAACAATACACATAATCTCTCTCTTTTTTTTTATGGCTAAAATACACGTTTAGATGCACAAAATGCATCTTTATTTATTTAAAGGATGTAAAAGAGTGCAACATATACTTTCAAAATACACATTTTTTTAATTTTATTATTTTTTTTTATGAAGGAAACTGAATGTTTATTTACACACACACACACACACACACACACACACACACACACACATATATATATATATATATATATATATATATATATATATATATATATATATATATATATATATATATATATATATATATATATATATATTACAATCACAGGAAATTAGCATGCTGCAATTTTATAATTCATGAAGTACAATGGATGCAACATGTTTACTATTTATTCTTACTTATTCATTACTATTGCTTATCAAAAAAAAAAATTACGAGGAAAATAAAGATAGTGGACTTATCTTTTCCTTTTTTTTCTCAGTTTCGCAGGTCGTTCAAGAGAGTCCGGGCTTCATGTACTAATGTTTTAGCGCTTTTCTCCATGCTTTCCGTCCCTTCACAAGTTACCTGCCGATCTTTGATGCGCTGCGGGACTACTGGTGGGACACCACGCATACTTTTCACTTTAGCTGGGGGGAGGCGACCATGACCCCTTATGACTTCGCTGCCATTACTGGTCTCTCTACCAGTATCGGGGAGACTCTGGCCCCGAATTATACTCTTCGTCGGCGTCCAGAGGAGGTGGTGGACCTCTTGGGTTTCGAGCCAAATTCAAGTCGACGGACGAGTTCTTTATCGGCAGCGTGCGACGCTGGCTTCTCAGCAACGCTGGGCAGGTGCCGACAAATGACATGGCTGCTGTCACTCGAGTGGCTAGAGCGTTCTTATTTTTCTTTCTTGGCACGCCGCTCTTTGCCAACTCTTCTACCTCCCTGCGAGTTTCTGTCCTGGCTTGCTTGGCTGATTTCGAGCGGATCCCTTCTTATGGCCGAGACAGGCCCCAAATTGGCCAATTATATAGCTTCCATGGGCGGGGTTTCTTGGAATGACTCGCCAACCCTGAATGGATTTGCCCCGGCGTGGGAGGTATATGCCTTTTCATGCTTTTGCTACTTTTCTTTCTCTCTTTATATATATATATATATATATATATATATATTTATTTATTTATTTTTTTTTTTTTGCAATATACATTTCTTTCTTCTTTTTTTTGTATTATTGCTGATAACACTTTTTTTTCTTTGCAGGTCTGGGCCTTTTCATTTTTCCATTTCACGCCGGGTCCTCTCCTTCAGCGTGTCCACTAGCCGCCATATCTGCGCCAGTATATTGATGAGAACAGGTTCACCAACCCGGGGCAGGTAATGGTGTGCGTGCACCTCCTTCCCCGGGAGGGTGCGGAGGGGCATTATCTTCTTTGTTGCCTTGGGATTTAGCCGTGCCGATCGATGGTATCCATTATGGTGGATTCGTTATACATGGGCGAGCGGGTTAATCGCCAGCACCAGTCGATCTTAGTACCTCCAGTGGTGCCTCCTCGACCCCCTTTCTAGGTGATAGAGCCCGATCACCGCCGAGCATGTATCGACCTATCGAAATACCTCATGCTGCAGTTTTCCGATTATGGCGTGTGAGGAATTCTTGAGGACAGTTCTGCATCCTCCTTTCTCTACACGCGCGCGGGCGTGCATTCTCGATGCCTCGCTGCAGGGGGCCTTCTACTTCATCTCTCGACGAGAACCTAGAGTTTACAGAGCCTGATGATGTCTTCTCTACCTTCCAGTATCAGTGAGGCGGTCATATGGTAGAGGAGGTTCTCCTAGATGTCGAGATCCACGAGGAGCGGGTCCCGGGCAGTGCCCGGTAGACACATTACCTCTATATATATCCTTTTTTTTTGTCTCACTTTTTTCTTAGGTGAGCGTGTCTACCTACAGAAGCGCCCAGGGCTTTTCATTAATGTGGCTTTCAAAAAAGATTGGCGAGTTTTCTGTAGGGGAAGCGTGCAGTCTGCGGCCGGCCAGACATCGAGATAGTGATGAGATGATAGCGGATGTCGGGTCGAGCCGCAGGCGGAAGGTCGGTGTGCAGGCTGGTGGCACGGTAGGTCCATGGGTGGGTGGTGGCCTTGATAGGAGTCGTCGTCCGAGCACATTAGCTTTGGATACTGCGATTATTAGTCTCTCTTTTTTTTTTTTCTTTTTTTCCAAAAACACATCTGAGACATTTATTATATAATGCAATATAATTGTATATGATGTGAAAATATTACATGCGGACTCAAATACACACAAAAAATAAAGCTATACCAAATATCTAAAGGGTAATGGCACGCTGTATTTTTGGAAAAGGAGTTTATAAGAATACACCTTCAGATTGGAGTGGGCTTTTCTGATGATACGGGAATGGAAAGACAGCCGCCTTCCCCTGTTTCCTCGGCGTATTATGGCTATTGAGCCCATGGCCATAGCCCTTCTTTCTAGCTTATTTTCTTGCGATCAGACGCAGCAGCAGTTGATGGTCGGGACGGATAAAACCAGGATACCAGCAGTTTTCCAAGGTACAGTGGAGGAGGGCTGGCGCGGCCAAAGGGAGCACTTGGTGCGGCGCCAGAAGAGGCTTATGGTGGCGCCATGAGTCTCTTTTGTGCAATCACTGTTCAACACTATTCACGTACTGTGCTCAGAAATGTTCGTTTCTTGATTTTTTTTGGTATAAAAACGGACGGAGACTGGCCTGCCTCTTCACAAGCTCATCTACTCTTTCTCCTCACAACTCTTTAAGATTTCTTCTGCTCAGCCTTCGCCTCTTTTGCCTTATAATCCTTTGCATCTCTTTTACAAATGGCCGCACGCATTCACACGGCATTAGAAATAGAACTTTACGAGAATGCCCTGGATTTTTGGATTCTCTCCCTGCGATCAGACGAGCGGGATTGGTTTGATCATATCTTTGGATTCAGGTGCCTATTGTCCTGGAGGAATGTTGTCATAAACTGGTACATGCTGAGGGGAGCCTCCAGGTTTTGGTCTCCTCAAGACCATCTTTTTAATTTTGGCATGAATGAAATGTGCCCCACATTTGAAGAATTCTGTGCAATACTGGGGGTGGCACCTTCTCACCTGATCGCAGTGCCTTCTTATAGGAGGCGCCCATACATGGCCATCCGGGAGCTTTTTCGCACTACCCGCGATGCTACTCCAGGTTTCTTTGATGGAGTAACTTTCGATTTAACTGTCCTCCCTGGGGCCTTCACAGAATTTAGGGAGGATGATGTAGATTACCTGCGGCGTAGGCTGTCTGCGCTCTTCCTTTGCCTGGTAGGGAGATATTTGTTGGTGGGTCAACCCGGATTCATTGATGTGCGGGTCGTTGACCTTGCATTGCAGGCTCGAGATCGCCGGCTGAATATTGTTTCGGTGATTCTGGCGGAGACCTTCGCAGGCCTGAATGCTTTTGCCGACGGCGATGAATTATTCCCTACCGACACCCCCATTTTGATCCATATGTGGTTGGAGGAGCACTTTCTCTGGGTGATGGCCCCCGTGCCGCATGGAGCACCGTATGACCCGGCGTTTTATGGCCTTCGTGGTCACCTTCCTCAGACCAATTACTCAGAATTTGATTGGGCTGAGCATTTTTACCGCAGGGGCTCCATGGATATAATCTGGGTGATCCATCATTGGCAGATCCGGCGCTTTCTTCTGTATTCCGCTGAGTATAGTCAAGTGGTCATGCTGGGCATTGAGCGGACCTCTTTTTATAGGCCTGACCGGATCTTGCGCCAATTTGGGAGAGAGCAGCTGATCCCGGACTCAACTCGTCCTGTATATTTAGCAGTGGAGAATACTGACGAGGACTTGGGTGCCACTATTCAGGGGATGTGGCAACGGGATTCTGAGAGGCTGGAGGTAGCCTATCCATTTGCTGATTACATTCTTCTTTCCCATGGGTATCTGGCATGGATAATGGTGGCTGCCGAGGGGCCGTCCCGCGTTATCAGGCGCGGACTGAGGAACTTGCTGGGCCGTCATGTTACTAATGGGATAGATGCTCGCCTGATGGAGGTAGGCGAGGATATTTACGGAAGCCGGGTTAGTTGCCCCTCAAAGCTGAG
>CM028377.1:100102824-100173160 GCA_013146195.2 Codonopsis lanceolata | reverse complement strand
AGGCGTTGATGCACCACCTTTAGCGTTTCTCTCCGGCGGATGATTGTTTTGCTTTCAAAGCTTCAACTTTTTTTTGATAATTTGAACCTTAGGGTATTTATAAGGAGTAGCAGATAACCAATTCCTTCTTTTTACCCTTGTTAAGGTTTTGATATTGTGCAGGACATTACTATTTACTCTAAAATGTTCATTTTCTGTTAAGAGGTTGCACGAGAAGTGGAACAAAAATTTAAACAAAACATGGTTGAGTTATTCCATGAGTTGTTGGTGGCTTTTCAACTCATCTTTCTCAGCCAGAATATCTCTTTGGCATGATCAATAAAATGAGACAACCTTTTCATTGAGAAATTTGTTCTCTTCTTTTAACTTGATATTTTCTGCTTTGGACTCCATGGAGAGTTTTAACTTCGGCTTCGGCGGATTTCTAGTTCAACCTGCATGACTTTTAGCTAACTTAACATAGGCCTTTAAATTCATTGAATTCCTCTAGCATGTCTTGAGCATCCTTGAGGATTTCTTCTTTTGAAGGCTCTTGGAAGATTGTTCAATGTTAGCTTGGAAAGGAGAGTATTTAACTTCACTATCTGAATCATAGGTGGGAGGTGACTCTAGAGCAACAAGGCAAATGTGTGCCTGCTCGGGTGAGTCATCACTATCATCCTCATCAGAATCAGTTTCAAACCAAGTAGATACATGGTTTTCTTCTAAGTCCTCAGCCAGTAGACCTCTATGTTTAGAAAATGATTTAGATGGTCTCCTTTTATAGGCTTCATATTTTGGCTTAGGACATTTAGAAGCAAAGTGACCGAGCTTCCAATTGTAGCAAACTAACTCATTGTTGTATGAGTTTCAGTTTTTTGAAAGTGGCCGGTTTGCTTCCTTCCTTTGTTAAATTTTGAGAATTTTGAAACTTCTTGAACATGGCAAATTGCTCGTTAGAGAATTTCATTTTCATTTGAAGAAGTAGATGGTTTATTTTCTTGGGCGGAATTTCGAGATAGCGAGAAAAAGAAGGAAGTTTGAAATGTTTGTCCTGTTCTTGAGCTTGAAGTAATTCTTGCTCATAGACGGTTAAACTCGCATACAAACTTCTGAGGTGCATGGAGTTTAAGTCTTTGGACTCTTTTATTGCAGTGGTTTTAACATGCCACAAACTTCCTAGAGAAGCTAAAAATCTCATATTTACTTCCTTAACACTATATTCTTTTCCTAGAGAATAACAACTGTTTACTACCTCACAAAATCTGTCGTAGGCTTGTCGTAGAGTCTCCTTAGGATCTTTGGGAATCGAATTGTTGAATGCTTATACTTTTACGTTGTCTCGGTTGGCAGTCTCCTTCAAGATATTCCAAAGGCTTCATTCCTTGGCGTTTGCATCCGATGATCTGTTGAGATGTGCTTGTGTCGACATAATGGATATGATATGAATAGCTTTGCTGTCGAGTTCAACAAGCCTCCTTTCTTCGTCTGTCCATTCATTCATGGATTTAGGTATCTCGGGAGGTCTACTGGCTACTTCGGCAAGTAGGTTGGGTTTTATTGGAATATAAGGACCTGTTAGAACACATTGCCACAACCGATTGTCAATAGAGTTCATATATCTCATAACTTTATCTTTCCATACTTAAGTGGCCTTCGTCCAATATTGGGACGTGGTGGTATTTGAAGGGCATCAATATGAGGAGCCATAGGATCTATTCACAAGAGGTTAAGCTTGGAAAAATGAATTTTTCAAAGAATTAAGCTCGATACCAATTGTTGGTCCCAAAATAGGCTCAATCTAGGCTAAGGGGGGTTGAATAGCCTAGTTATGTTTTTATAAAAAACTTTCGTAAACTTAATGATTTCTTAAAATGATTTAATTAGAAGTGTTAAGCAAGCGGAACAGAGGAGTGCATCTGAATAGAGATATGCTAAGTAGTGCATTCGAAACATGTTCTTAATCGGTATGAGCAGTTTAGAAATTATAAACGATTCAAAGCAGAACACAACGATTTGAAGTGGTTCGTGCGTGAATAGTACTCGTCCACTACCAAAGTGGTTAGCTTTGGATTTTAAAAGTGCACTTGTTTATCCACTAGGTTTATGAGTAAGATCTCTAATGGATCGTGTACAAAATAAGTTTTTAACCAAGTGTATAAAGGTGAGAGAAACAATCAAGGATTAATTGTTCTCACACGGTCTTTAAAGAGTCTTGGGATAAACTGAAAAACCCAGGTGTTAATTTTTTTAAAGAAACTTGAGAAATGGCTGAGAGTGTAACTTGAATCTTACTTTGAATTCTTGGCTTTGAGGCCATTCTTCAAGCTTTGGAATTCTTCCAGATCTCACGTGTGTGTGGGACATTCCCAAATAGAGTAGGTTTTCAGTGCGAGGCTCTGCGGCTTAGAAAGTCTTCTTAGCCAAAAGGGTAATGTCTTCGGACTTCGGGTTTCGAGGAGGCGATGCAGACGGTTGTCGGCATGTAGAGTTGACTTCTTTAAAGTGAAATCTGAAGACATTATGACTAGACATTTTCAAAAATATCTAGATAGGTGTATCGTGTCATAATTTATGATCGGCTAATCTTGATTTTTCGCTCTTTGACGGTTTCAAAGTCAACGTTGTTCTTCCAAGGTTTTGCTGAAGCTTGCAAAACCGCCTAAACTAACACTAAACGGTTCTAAACACTAAACACTCAACCAAATCTAGAACTATAGGTAGTTTTGATTATAACATAGTTAGATTTTGTAATTTCAAGTATTGAAGATCAAATCATGTATCCGATCATCTCCATGTGTTGTTCATTGTCTATGATGAACTAAATTCATCCATAATCTAGGAGGTGGGAGGTAACTTGTATCAAATTTATGCTTTTGATTCTTATATATGTTCATTCAATGCTTGTTGATTGTGTTGTTTATCAATCCCTATATTATTTTGCTTTGAACAAATGAATGTAATCGCAAATAATAAAGGCCAGAGGTGCGGATAAGCTGCATGACCAATGTGCATATGTCGTACAATGGCTCACCAACACAATAAATTGGACCTATCGATGCACGAGTGATAAGTTAGGACCAAGTTCATACATGATCTAGGTGACAGAGATAGATCATAAATCTAGGTGACAACTAGATTGACAGTTCTTGTGCTTAGGATATAGAATGGATGAATTTTGGGGGATGGAGGCTGAACCAATTGTTCAACGGACTATATCTATCTTTAGTGAACAGAACCCAAGACATTGAATGATAATTATTATGAATTGAACATAAAGGAGATACAAGTGAAACCGAAATCCTAGATTGCCACCCACCATAAGATCTTCATATACGTTATTCTTGCTAATTAGTTAAACATCTAAATATAAATAGTAGTTTAGAGTAGAAATAAATATAAAAACCCCTTTAGATTAATAATTTGCTATCAATAAATTGCCTTGTTCGTGATCACTTGTCTCGTGGGTTCGACCCTTGCTTCCAATACTATTCTATAATAGTCTTGTCCACTTGCAAGGAAAAAGATTAATTAAAACATCGATCAAGTTTTTGGCGCCGTTGCGAGACAAGCTAGTTCACGTAGTTAGTTTGTTGGTAGCGTAGTTTTTAATTTAATTTAGTTTTTAGTTTAATTTTCAGGTTTTCATAAAAATAAAAATACAAAAGATTTTATTTTATTTTTTTATAGTTAGTTGTTTTTAAATTGCTTTAATTTATTTTTATGCACGGTCGTAGATCTTTGAATCCTAAATTGGTAGACTTAAATCAAGATATAAATATTGTTAGAAGAAATCAAGAAGTCCTTGAAAATCTAGCTCGAGTTTGATAATCAAGACCAATTGAATCAAGAGGATCCTACGGTTGATCCTCCAATGGAAGAAAATAACAATAATAGAAATCACGAAAATCCAGTTGACCCAGTCAATTAGGAATCAAAGAGAAGAAAGAACACGCAAGAAGAAATATGGAAGTAGTGATAAATCAAAGAACTATTAATGACTTTAGTAGACCTTCATTAAATGTTGTGACATCATGTTTAGTCTTGCCGGATCTTTGTAAGGAATTTTGAGTTAAAGGTCATTATTTTAATGCCATACCATCTTTTCATGGGATGCCTCATGAAGATCTGTCGGTTTCTTAAGAGAATATGAATACATGATGAGTACTTTTCCTTTAGGAGGGTTGGTGAAGATCAAATTAAAATGAAATATTTTCCAGTGCATTAAAAGAATTGGCAAAGAGATGGTTTATGAACTTAACACCTAAATAGTGTTTATACTTGGGCTCAATTATATGATTTGTTTATGAGTAAATTTTACAAGCATGCATCTCTTACTGAATATAGAAAACAAATCATGTCATTCCAAAATGAACCAGGTGAAACATTCCATGAGTCATGGGATAGATTTAAAAATCTGCTCATTATGTGTCCTCATCATAATTTGGCTCAACATGTGTTAGTGCTTCAATTTTATCATGGTCTTTCGCCAGGCTTACAAACTATGGTTGATAGTGCAGCTGGTGGTTCTATTAATAGAATGACACCAGAAGCACTAGAAGAATTATTTGAGATGTTAAGTATTAATTCCCAACAGAAAAGTGCTAGAGGTAAAAATAGAAGCCTATATCAATTGCAAGATAATTCAAATACACAAGCTCAATTTGAAAATTGGCAAATTCAAGAAGCATGTGCTTTATGTGGATTATATTCTCATGCTACTAATTTTGTCCATCAAGTGCTATGTATTCGAGCAGGCTAATGCTATGAATATGTACCCTCAAGGCCAAGGAATGATCCTATTCAAACACATATAATCCTGGTTGGAGGAATCATCCTAACTTTTCTTGGGGAGGAAATAAGCCTTTGCAACCTCAACAATTCCAACCTCAACCACCACAACCTCCACAGTTGCCAAATCAAAATCAGTTGAGAATTGAAGAAGTTCCCAAACAAGATGTAGCAAGTAAAGGTCAAGCAGCATTGATGAAATACATGCTTGAAGAGATTGAAAATCTAAAGAAGCACATTGCAAATTCGAAGTTGATAAAAGAGAAGAAGGAAGTTCCTAGTCAAACCGAGCAAGCCAAGTCAATCACCGTCTTGCGAAGCGGTAAGGTAATAGGTGAAGAGGTAAGTGATCGATCCTTCTTCTAAAATGCATGCTACTAGAAAATTACGAAAAGAAAATTGAAAAAGAAATCGAAAAGGATAGTGATAGTAATAAAGAGAATAATGAATTAAATAATCAAGAAGTAGAAGTAGAAGTTCCAAATAAGGAACAAGAAAAAGAGGTTCAAAATAAAGATAATACAATTGAAGTTGAAAAAGAGTTGGATCAAGAAGAAGAGGAACCTTATGTGGCTCCACCACCTTATGTTCCTCAATTCCGTTTCCAAGAAGACTTATGAAAAACCGAATGGACAAACAATTTATGGAAATTTATAATATGTTATCCAAAGTGAATGTTAATCTTCCTTTGCTTAATGTTATTAAAAATATTCCAGCTTATGCAAAGTTTTCAAAGATCTTCACTCTAAGAAACACAAGTTTGAAAACAATGAAAAGATTATTGTTTAAAGCGTAAGTTACGTTTTACAACCCGAATTACCACCTAAGTTGAAAGACCCTGGTAGCTTTAATATCCAAGTTTCCTTGGGAAGCTCTAAAAAGATGAAAGCAATGCTAGATTTAGGAGCAAGTATTAATTTGATGCCTTTTGCGGTCTATAAACAGTTAGGGTTAGGAGAACTAAAACCCACTACTATGCAATTACAATTAGCTGATCGTTCAGTTAAATATCCTTTGGGTACAGTGGAAGACAGCCTAGTTCAGGTTGATAAACAAATCATTCAGTTGACTTTGGGGGTCTAGAGATGGAAAGGAAGATATGCAATAATTATTGAAGTCCAATTATTGTTAGGCAGACCATTTATGGCTACTTGCCAATACAATGATTAATGTGAAAAATGGTAAACTCACAATGTCGGTCCTAGGTGAAAGCTGTTGAAATCTACGTGTTTGATGCTATGAATAGACCTAGTGACATAAGTGCCTGTTTTTCAATAGATGAGATTGAAAAGTTATCAACTGAAACTTTTGAAGAAGAGGAAGAATATGAGAGAGATAGATTCATAGTTTATGATGATAGTCCTATCCCTCCCATAAAAATTGACATTGATGAAATTGAAAGAGAAATAGAAGAAGAGGAAAGACAAGAGAGAGAAAAGTTAGAAGCTAGTAAAAAGAAAGATAAAGAAGATAGAAAGAAAGAATCAGAAAATAATTCTGATAAATCTGAAAAAGTAGAAGAAGAAATTAATGAAATTAAAGATGATGAAGTAGAGATTCTGAAATCTCTCTTTGAAGAAATTGAGATAGAGAACATTGAGGAAGAAATTAAAGATAATAAAGTAGAGAATGAGGAGGCTAAAATAAAAGAAACTATTAAAGTAGAAAATTCTGAATTTATGCCATCCATTAATTCTCCTAAAGTTGAAGAATTAAAGCCATTACCACCCCATTTAAAATATGCATTTTTAGGGGAAGGTAACACTTTGCCTGTTATTATAGCAGCCGACTTAACGGAATAGCAAGAAGCTAGTTTGTTAAAAGTTTTATGGACACATAGAGAAGCATTAGGATGGTCCTTAGCCAATTTAAAAGGAATTAGTCCCTCTATGTGCATGCATAAAATACATCTAGAAGAAGGTAGTAAACCTTCAAGAGAAAGGCAAAGAAGGCTTAACCCACACATGGAAGAAGCTGTTAGAAAAGAAGTTCTTAAGCTCTTAGATGCGGGTATAATTTACCCTATATCAAGATAGTAAATGGTTAAGTCTGTACAAGTAGTTCCTAAAAAGTCAGGAATTACTGTTGTTAAAAATGAGAAAGATGAATTAGTCCCTACAAGAACAATAACTGGTTATAGAATGTGCATTGATTTGCGGAAATTAAATGCGGCAACTAGGAAAGACCACTTTCCTTTGCCATTTATTGACCAAATCCTTGAAAGACTAGCCGGTCATGAATATTATTGCTTTCTTGATGGGTTTTCTAGTTACAATCGGATCCTGTTGCACCGAAGACCAAGAAAACAACTTTTACATGTCCCTTTGGTACTTTTGCTTTTAGGAGAATGCCTTTTGGATTATGTAATGCACCGGCTACTTTTCAAAGATGCATGATTTCTATATTTTGATTTAGTTGAAAGATGCGTAGAAGTTTTCATGGACGATTTTTCGGTTTTGGAAATTCTTTTGATCATTGTTTAGAAAACCTTACATCAGTCTGAAAAGATCTTTGTGAAACTAATTTAACTTTAAGTTGGGAGAAAAGTCACTTCATGGTAAAACATGGAATTGTCTTAGGGCATGTTGTTTCAAATAAAGGCATTGAAGTTGATAAAGCTAAAATTGAAGTTATTTCACAACTACCCCTCACTTCGGTTAAAGGAGTTAGAAGTTTTCTTGGGCATCTTTGGTTTTTATCGAAGATTTATAAAAGATTTTTCCAAAATCGTAAACCTCTATGTAATTTGCTAGCAAAAGATACATAATTTATTTTGATAAAGAATGTTTAGAAGCTTTTAATTTATTAAAAGAAAAATTAACTACGCCCTATTTTATCCGGCCCTGATTGGTCACTTCCTTTTGAAATCATGTGTGATGCATCAGATTTTGCAATTGGAGCCGTGTTAGGACAAAGGGTAGATAGAAAGCCTCATGTGATCCACTATGCTAGTAGAACTCTAAATGATGCACAATTGAATTATACAACTACTGAAAAGGAATTTTTGGCAGTAGTATATGCTTTAGAAAAATTTAGATCATATCTATTAGGATCAAAGGTGATAATATTTTCTGATCATTCAACATTGAAATATTTGTTAAGCAAGAAAGATGCTAAACCAAGATTAATTAGATGGATGTTACTGTTACAAGAATTTGACATTACTATCAAAGATAAAAAGGGAACCGAGAATGTCGTAGCCGACCATTTGTCAGTTGGAATTTTCACCCTTGCTTGAGCGTCAATTTCTTGATGATCTGTCCCCATAAATGATAATTTTCTGATGAACAACTTTTAGCCATTAAAGATTCGACCCTTGGTATCTTGATTTTGTCAACTACTATGTGTCGATATCATTAATCAGGATTTTGATCATTATGAAAGAAGAAATTTTTAGCGGAAACTAAAATTATTTTTGGGAAGCACCACATTTATACAAAATTTGTTCGATTCTTTAATAAGAAGATGTATTCGAGAAAAAAGACCAACAAGGTATTATGGAATTTTGCCATGGATATTCTTGTGGAGGTCATTTTAGTGGAAACAAAGGCTGCTAGAAAAATTTTGCAATCGGGTTTATATTGGCCTCTTGTTTTTAGAGATTGTGAATTGTTTTATAGAACATGTGATAAGTGTCAAAGAGCAGGTGGAATAGGAAAGAAAATGAAATGCCCTTGCATATTAATTTAGTTGTTGAAATATTTGATGTTTGGGGCATTGATTTCATGGGTCCTTTTCCAATGTCAAATAATTGTGAGTATATTCTAGTAGCAGTCGATTACGTATCTAAATGGATTGAAGCAGTAGCAACCAAGACTAATGATGGAAAAACATTAGTTAAATTTGTAGAAGATTTATTTGCTAGATATGGAGTACCTAAGGCCATAATAAGTGACCAAGGAACTCATTTTACCAATAAGTTGTTGAATAATGTTCTTAGAAAGCATGGTGTAACTCACAAGTTAGCTACACCTTATCATCCTCAAACATCCGGCCAAGTAGAAGTTAGCAATAGGCAAATAAAAGCATTATTAGAAAAGACTGTTAGGCCTAATCGTAAAGATTGTGAATCTAAACTTAAGGATGTTTTATGGGCATACCGAACTGCTTTTAAAACCCCCATAGGAATGAGTCCATATAGAATGGTTTATGGCAAAGCTTGCCATTTACCAGTTGAAATTAAGCATAATGCCTATTGGGCGGTTAAAGTGTTAAATTTAGATTTAACATTAGCTGGAGAAGAAAGATTGTTTCAGTTAAATGAGTTAGAAGAACATGGGTTGAATTCGTATGAAAATGCTAAAACATATAAAGAAAAGACCAAGAAATATCATGACATGGGATTAGCCAACAAAATGTTTCATCCAGGTATGAAAGTGTTACTTTTTAATTCTAGATTAAGGTTATTCCCCGGAAAATTAAAATCTAAATGGTCTGGTCCCTTTATAATTGTACGAATTTATCCTCATGGAGCTGTTGATATTCAAAATCCTAAAAATAATGAAGTTTTTAAAGTGAATGGGCACCGACTCAAGCCATATTTAGAGCCGATGTCAGTTGAACGAACAATCGAGTTAATTCGTTTGGCTGACAGTGAACCACCCCGAGATTAGGCTTGCAGTTTGGTCGAGCCAAAGACGTTAAACAAAGGCGCTAAGTGGGAGGCAACCCACTATTTTGAATGTTATTTGCTTTTATAGTTAGTTTAAATATGTTTTTCTCCGTTAAATTTAACTTTTGGTCATTTAATTTTTAATTAAATATGCCAAAATTCAAGTTTGGGGGAGAAAAACATCTTAGTTTGTATTTATATGTTACTAATAATTTTTAGTCTAGAGTTTTTGTTAAGTTTTTGCATACATGAAAGATACAAAACATAACGGAAGTTAACGGAAGGGCTAAACTTCAAAACTGTTGAAAGGCTGAGAAAAGAAAACAAGAAGGACAAGTTCTGGACACCTTACGGACACAAGGTGTGAAGGACCTTGCGACCGCAAGGTCCCCAGTAAATGCGAATTTCGTGCAGCGTACCGGGCAGACGTGGGAATCAGTATAGAATGCCAACCGCTTTGACTGCCCACCTTGCGGACGCAAGGTGTGGCAGACCTTGCGACCGCAAGGTCCCTGTATATAAAGGCTGTCGGGTTTTCATTTGCAATTCACCCAAAACTTTCTCCCTCTTCAAGCACAACAGCAAAGCAGCAGCTCTCCCTCCCAAATTCTGGCAAACTCTTGCAGATCGGCTCAAATTCCGGCACGTACTCCAAGAATCTTCCTCCTCCTTCATCACTCTTCATCCCCTACCTCCATCCATCCACCATTGCATCCCATCAAGTTGAAGTTTTT
This sequence comes from Codonopsis lanceolata, assembly GCA_013146195.2. Classification (NCBI taxonomy): domain Eukaryota; kingdom Viridiplantae; phylum Streptophyta; class Magnoliopsida; order Asterales; family Campanulaceae; genus Codonopsis; species Codonopsis lanceolata. Next base: position 100,163,044 of record CM028377.1, on the reverse strand, counting down.
GAAGAAGAACAAGAACCTCCATTCCCGACGCCGATCAAGTTCACACTCAGGCTACACTCTCTTCATCTAGGCTGCAAATAAGTAACATTATCACCCTCTTTAAATTCTTACGTAAAATAATTGCATGCTAGGGTGCTAGATAGTTTTAACGTAGATAAAAATTTTGCATGCTTAGAATAAATTTTTAATTTTTAATTTTAAAACTTTAATTTTTAAAACTTTAGTTTTTAATTTTTATAAAATCAAACAAAATGTTCCGTAAGCGTAGAAATACCGGTGCTTCGTCCTCCGGCCCCGCTTAGGAGGAAGAACAAAATTTTGACATCACCCGATTCGTATCCTACGAGGCATCAGAAAGATATACGGACAAACTCTCCAAGTCCTTAGTGCCCGAAAGGGGATTCAAGGCTGAAGAATTTGGCCTCCGTCCCAATCTGATAGCTCGTAGGTGGGGGCGTTTGATAGATTCTCCGCCAAGGGCAGCCATAGTGCCCATTGTCCGAGAATTCTATGCCAATGGCAACATTAGCATAGATGGAGGTGTATTAGACACCGTTAATGTTAGGGACGTCGTAGTAAACTTTTCGTCCCAAAGCATTAACACTTATTTCGGCACCTCCAACTTTGCGGTTGGTGCCGATGATTTTAGCACACACCTCCAACCCCCCGCTATTACTGTCGAGGTGGTCAATGCGACCATCGCCCTCCCTGGTGTGGTGTGAACCTATAACCGTAATCCACCTTTTGGTCCACGCACCATGGGGGAGTCCTTCCTTCAGAACACGGCCAAGCCCGTGTTCAAATTTGTTTGCGGGCGTCTCATGCCCTCCAGTCACCAACATACAGTGACTTGGGAGAGGGCTGTCTTGACCTACACCATTATGACCGGTGGGTCCATTGATGTTGGCCGTTTGATCAACGGCCAAATCAAGACCCTTATTAGAGGTAGGGCGAATGCGGGGTTCGCGTTCCGCATTTGATTACCGAGTTGTGTAGAGGCGGCGTGAGGCCTAAACACGCGGAGAGGCTAGGTGGTCCGGCCATTACGAGGGCCATTTTGTTTGAACATCACCAGCAGCCGAGAGTGAGGGTTCCTCAAGAGGAGGAACCTGAAGAGGAAGAGGAGGACCCGCTCGTTGGGATCTCCAATAGGCTAGAAGAGGTTGCCTTAGAAAACCAAATGGCTAATCAACAGTTGGCACAAATTCGTGCCGACCAAGAGAGGCTGTTTGGTTGGTTTAACACGGTGGGACAAAATGTCTCAAATTATTATGGGTTGCCTCCTGGCACGATCCCCGAGTTGCATCCTCATTCGTTATTTCCGCCCGACTCACCATGAGTTGAGGCCCAAGTTACATCCTCGTTCGTTAGGTGGACCCGCTATCTCCTTTTGATATTTGTCCTACCCCATCAATCCTCTCATATGTTCCTCTATTTTGAGGACAAAATAGAAATTAAGTTTGGGGGGGGGGATTTTAAACTTTAAGTCTTAGCAGGTCCTAGCCTAATGAGGAATGGAGTTGGGCTATGTTTCTAGGGTGAAGAAAAATTTCTTTATACGATGACCATCTAAATCTTCACCCTATTTTCCTGTTTTTATTTTTTTTTCGTATTTTCGGAGGTGTTGCCTTGACCAGAATACACTCACATTGGATACTCGTGGGTTCCTCTTATGGGGACCCATCATCAATTGAGTCATCGTCATCATCTCCAAATTTCTTAGAAAAATATATTTTAAAAAAAAAATTCAAAAAAATAAAATATATTTCAAAATTTTCATCCTCAAGTTTAGGTGTGGTAATGCTAGTCGTAGTCGATGAGGAGTTAATGCAATGAACCGCATAGTTAGTCTGTAGATCCCTCTAGAATTAACTTAATTTTGCGAAACTTTTACTTTTCTCCAAATTCTTCATGCACCCACACCAGTCATAATTATGGATTAATTAGAATAGTTTTATAAAGTTTATAACACCTACTTCATTACAACTAGATATGCACAAGAATATGATGCATAGCCATTCGAACATACTTGTTGCATTAAATTGTAACTTAGGGTCAATTACATGATAGTTAGATCCCTTGGATTTTTCTCATTTGTATATCTCAAGCACACTTTCGAACCGTGTCTGCATGTGAGTCTCAATTGTCCCTACCATCTGTCTTAGCGAATGCTTATGTGAAATCCAGTGATGCTAAATATTCAACCCCCAATTCCCATAGTTGATATGATATTTTGTGTTGTCTTACTTGCTTTAAAAACTACATGAGCATTTGTCATTAAGAAATGACTTAGGCCATCTTTGGATCGTTAGAGCCTAAATATTCCCTGACCTATACTAAAAATATCCCTAGTGTCCCCGTTGAGCCTAATGAAAAAGAATGGAGTGTGCTAAGCACACTATTTAAACCGCCATTCGCCATCGTTTCTATTACCCACATTAACTTAACCCTAAAAGCCTATACACTTTTAGCCTACCCTTTGAGAGAGTAGGATGTGGGTGGGGAAATTGATTTTGGAGGACCACTTCTTTTCAGTTAGGCTATTTTTTCGGAAGACTTCTTCTTTCCGTCGTCGAAAAAAAAAATAAAAAAAAAGAAAAGAAAAAAATTATGTATCGACGAAAAATGAAACGGAAGAAGAAGAGTGTAACAAAGTTTCAAATGGAAGCATAGCTTTCAAGAGAAAAATATATTAGAAAAATAATGCTGATAAGAATGATGTTATACTTTTAGAAGTATATATTGCCCAAAACAAGTTTGGGGGGGAGAAAGAAGAAAAGTGAAAAGTAACGAAAAGAACCCCTTCACTTGTAGTCTTTGCAGGTCCTAGCCTAAATAGGGAAAACTTCCTTTTGCTTGGAAGTATGAGGGATAAAGGGTAGTCTTACTCTCTCACTTTGAATTCCAATTCATTTCCATCAAATCCCCCAACACCTTGGCCTTACATTACAAGCTAAATAAAGACCTAATGATCTTCTTGCCAATGCTTATGCTGTTTTAACTGTCAAGTGAGTAATATGAAATTGATCACACACTTCATGTTCATTATTATTCACCCTAAAGCTCACTGTGTTAGCATAATCTTAGCTATTACAAGTCATTGGGATAGGAGAGCATTGTATGTCATACATAGAAGTGCATGGGATGGATGTATAAGTCTTTTAAATCCTTGGGACCTTTAAATGCATGTGGCCAGGGTTTGGATGGTAGATCTCATAATTCTTAATGCATGATTTTCTATTAAACTTTGATTTTCATATGAATGTGGTGTTTAACTTAATAAAAATGTTTTAGTTAAGATATTCTTTAAGACTGATGATCACATACACGGAGAAATTAGAAGTAGTAGCAGTTTTAAGAAAAGACCAGTTGGTTTTATATGACTAAGCCTATATATGTGGTGAGCATCGAACTGAGATTACTTGCATACCATACACTTATAACTTAAGGATGAAGCCAAAAAGATTTTTGTATTATTCGTAGTTTAATTTTTACCTGCTTTTGTATTTATCTGTTTTTGTATTTATCTGCATAGTCGAGTCACTCGAAAGAGTCTCCTTGAGTTTGTGGGTTTATAGAGGAGTGTAAATAGTGTCACCCTCCAAAAAGATTTTAATTTTTGTTATTTATTTGCTTTTGTATTTATAAGTATTATTGTTTACTCGTGGACGAGCAAAGTTTAAGTTTGGGGGTATTTGATCGATGTATTTTATACGTCGATTTTATATGCTTCTATGACTTAAATTATGCTATTTCACGAGGCTTTTGGCTACTAATATATGTTCTCGGTGAGTTTTGTAAGTTTCAGGGTTATTAGTGAAAATATGCGAAACTCCAGGGTTTTAAGTGCAAATTTCAAGAAGGGCCAAAAAGGAAAAATGAAGAAAAAACGGAAGCTGTCAATTCTGGACACCTTGCAGACGCAAGGTGCCTCAGACCTTGCGACCGCAAGGTAGGCAGTACGGGTCACAAGGCAAAAGTCAAGAATTCCAAAGGCCGGACACACTGGAGACCTTGCGGACGCAAGGTACTCAACACCTTGTGACCGCAAGGTGGTCAGAATGCTTGATTTTCGGATTTTCACACGGTGGTTCGATTGGATTACAACTCCCGAGTATATATAGAAGTCAGATGTCGAGCCAAGAAGGAGGAGACGGCTGGAAGCTCTCTTAGATAGATTTTAGGTAGTTTTTAGATTGTATAACATAGTTAGATTTTGTAATTTCAAATATTGAAGATCAAATCATGTATCTGATCATCTCCATGTGCTGTTCAGTGTCTATGATGAACTAATTCATCCATAATCTAGGAGGTGGGAGGTAACTTGTATCAAATTTATGCTTTAATTCGTATATATGTTCATTCAATGCTTGTTGATTGTGTTGTTTATCAATCCCTATATTAATTTGCTTTGAACAAATGAATGTAATCGCAAATAATAAAGGCCTAGAGGTGCGGATAACTACATGACCAATGTGCATATGTCGTACACTGGCTCACCAACACAATAAATTGGACCTATCGATGCACGAGAGTGATAAGTTAGGACCAGGTTCATACATGATCTAGGTGACAGATAGATCATAAATCTAGGTGACAGCTAGATTGACAGTTCTTGTGTTTAGTATATAGAATGAATGAATTTTGCGGGGATGGAGGCTGAACCAATTGTTCAACAGACTATATCTATCTTTAAGTGAACGAACCCAAGACATTGAATGATAATTATTATGAATTGAACATAAAAGAGATACAAGTGAAACCCAGAATCCTAGATTGCCACCCACCATAAGATCTTCATATCTGTTATTACTGCTAATTAGTTAAATATCTAAATATCAATAGTAGTTTAGAGTAGAAATAAATATAAAAACCCCTTTAGATTAACAATTTGCTATCAATAAATTGCATTGTTCGTGATCACTTGTCTCTGTGGGTTCGACCTTTGCTTCCAATACTATTCTATAATAGTCTTGTCCACTTGCAAGGAAAAAGATTAATTAAAACATCGATCATTCGCTCACCCTTTCTTATTCTTTCTTTTCCAGGTGACATTTAGCTTGGCTAGATGAATTGTTTCGAGTAGATGAATGGAGATGGTCAAAAAAGTTTTAGACATTTATAATTCATTCGTACCTTGAAAGTTTTATTAATTTTAATTTGCTTTATATTAGATTTCGTTTTAGACATTTGGTGGTTGTATTTAGTTACATTTGAGGGATATTAATGTTGATTAATTATTAGTGTTGGGATTTATTATAGTTTTAAGTATTGATTGTTGGTGACGTGGCCAAACTGTGGGACCGTGGTGTCGATATCGAGTTTTGGGTGTTACAGATTGGTATAAGAGTTTAGGCTTCAGATCTGATTGGTCTTAGTATTTAGAAATAAGTTAGGATTATGAAATAATGGTAATATTAAGCTCATGATTATATATGTTAGCTTTACTATTGAATTACTTCTTTGAGATCTACGAATTGGTCATAGTATTTAGAAACTATTAGAAGTAGGAATTGATGGTAGTTATAGGACATGATTGTATTTATACCATTAGTTACCCAATAGCTTAAGCTTACGATTATAACTTTAAGTTGCGATTCCCTTTTTTTTTATTGGGATTGATACACTATGGGTTACTCGTAGGAATTTGTTCTATTTTTGTTTATTAGACTTGGAATACACGAGGTGTATCCAATTTTTGAGACATTGGAATAAAGTTTGATATTGAATAAATTTTGAGGAAAATTTTGTATTCGTTTGATATTCATTTTGAACTATATCTCGTGTTGGTGTATTTCAAGTGCATAAGATTATAAGATCAGCTGTGGAAGAAATTGATGCTACGTAACAATTATGTAAATTGTTTCCATTTTCGCCATGCCAGTTAGCGAGCACCACTTTAGTGTGATAAAATTTTAGGCATTATTTGACATTTACTCTTTTTTTTGTATTAGTATCCAATGGCAATAGAAGAGGGCGTACCGTTAACCAAGGCCATGGTCGTGGCCGAGGAAACAGGGAAGGGAGAACAGTAGAGCACTCCGTTTCCAAGAGTGTAGGGGAGCAATCTAGAAGCCAACTTAACGTGAATAACAAAAACCCTGCCCCGGAAGCACCTCAACCTAACGCTGAAAATCCCGCCTTAGTAGACCCTGTTCTTGTGATGAACCTTCTGCAGAATTTGACCCAAGTTGTGGACAGAATTGGTCAAATTGTTCAACCTCAACCAACCGCAACCTCAGCCTGAAGCCCCACAACCTCAGCCTGATGTACCATAACCTCAGCATGTGGTTCCTCAACCTCAGCCTGCGGTTCCTCAACCTCGACCAGTGGCAAAAGACCCACTTGACATCTTCCAAAAGAAAAGCCCTAAGCCCTTCTCAGGCGCACTAGGCACCATTAAGCCAGAAGAATAGGTTGAGAGTATGAAGAAGATCTTTAGAACTATGATTCTCACGAGTGAACAGAGAGTCAACCTTGCCACGTTCAAGTTCGAAGGAGAGACTGATCAGTGGTGGCAATCCGAGATGAGGATTGTTGAAGCAAATAGGGTAGGAGAGCACACCTGGGAGACTTTTCTCAAAATCTTCAATAAGAAATATTTTCCTGAGAGCGTGCAGGACAGTAAGCTGGTTGAATTTCTCAATCTAGAGCAAGGAAAGATGACGGTAGATGAGAATGTTGTCAAGTTCACGGAGCTATCAAAGTATGCTCTAGGTCTTATTGAAAATGACAAACAGAAGGCCAGAATGTTTGAAAGAGGCCTCGATAAAAAGATTATCCATCGATTGACAACCTTACAGTTGAAGACTTATGCTGAAGTTGTAGACCGGGCTAGAATACTTGAACGAGTGTCAGCAAACTACCAAACGAATGAGGAGAAAAAAATGATTTTGAGAGTTTTGGAAGTAGCTCACAAATCAGTCGGGCTATCAAGGAGGAAGTTACAATAGAAATAAGAAGAGAACCACACATGACAATCGGTTCAAGGGATCAAATCAGTGGCAGAATCAGAATCAAGGACATCAGCAGAATCAAAATTGAAGGCAGAATCAGAATAATGACCCTGAGTGTAATAAGTGTGGTGGAAAACATAGTGCGGATACTTGTTACTAGACTACGAGAGTCTTCTTTAATTGCGGAAAGATATGGCATAGGATCAAGGATTGCCCGGAACCACTAAATGAGAACTTTGCGTGAGGAACGGGCAACGTCGATAAACCTAAACCAAATACGTAGGGAAGAATTTACACAATGGTTGCTCAAGACGAATGATATGAAAACAGGTATAGTGCATCCTTATCTTCACGCTTAATAGATCCTAGTGTTTCACACTCGATCCTATTACCTTACTTACACGACTTAATAAATTGTCACCCCAAAACATAGACATTGATTCAGTTATGGACATGACGACTAAAGGGTACATTTTGGTTTCCCCATCATTTCATCTTGCCCTTTGAGTTTGGGAGTAGAGGATGTTTATCAATTTGGTTCCACTAAACATTATGAGTTCGACATAATTTTGAGAATGGTTTGATTGTTGCTTTTAGGACAATTGGGTTGTCAGAGACACTAAGAGTTTCTTGATTGGTGCGTGACCAGGTTCACTATAATATCTTGGTCTAGTTTAAGTTTTGAGAGGAACATGAACAAGATCTAAGGATGAACAACATCTAAGAAGTTTTGGGCATGGATAAGGAATTTCTTTTGATAAAATAATAAGGTGTTCATCAAAAGCGTTAGAGGAGAACTTATGTTATGATTTAGGGGAAACTTAAGGTTTCAGATCTTTGTTTGTGGATGTCTTGATGGTATGGGGTTGACAATAAATGTAAATTCATGCCACACCTTGGAATTTGAATAAACTCAACTCAAGATATTAAAGAGTTGGGAAGTGAAAGGTTGTTAGCAGAGCTTTGTGTTCTCATAATTTGGTCTCATATATGAAGCAACAGTCATGCTAGTAAAAAGTTATTGGTTGAACTTAGAGTGCGCAGCGGAAGCATGGTAATAGATTTTTGCGATTGTAAGTTTGGTAAATTTGGAGGACCAAATTCTTGAAGGTGGGGAGAATGTAATACCCTTAAAATTCGAACTCATAAAAAAAATTGATATGAAACCATAATAATTTATTAGATCACTTTCTTGACAATTAGACCTTTGTCAATTATTCACTAGGCTGTAGGAGTCATTGGGAAAGAAAATTGTGTAAGTCCTTTAATAATTGGTTTTAGTCTTCAGTTGACGTATATGTGAGCCTAGATAATTTGTCTTGAGTAAGATCTTAATCGGGTTTATTGGAATAATTGAAAGGACAACGTTTGGGAAGTCGAGAAAAGGATATGAGAAAAGTACCAGGACTTTGTTTGAGTAGGTGCGTAAGTTTAGGGACTAAACTTCTTTTAAGGGGGTGAGAGTGTAATACCCAGGTAATTTTAGTTAAAATATTAATTTGTATTAATTAATATTATTGCTATTTTGGACCCATCTAGTAAATATTAGAATTATTTTGAGTTAATCTAATTGTTTTGCACCTATTTAGTAACTAATAATTGAATTGGGCCGAGCTTGGCCCACTGTTAACTAAGATTTCAATATTGTTCCTTTATTAGAATTTACTTAATTAATTTCGGTCTAGTCAACTTTAAGATTTTATGAGTGCCCCGTTTTTTAACTGGTTCCGCGCCACTGAAAGTTGGGGGGTTTCAAAACCTTTTATTCCGCGCCACTGAATACGCTCGGCCTCAATTGTGGGCTCGAAAAATGTGTTACAGAGTCATCATCTTTATTTTTAAGAGAAACAAAGAAAAACCAAACATACCAGATTATATGGGTTTGGGGGTTAAGTTACGAGTTAGGAAGGGGTTAGGCACCCAACTCGCTCTTTCGGTCTCACAATGTGTTTATCAATATGCTTGTTTTATTTTGTACACTTTGACTCAGAAAAATACATTTATATGCGACAGAGAGAAATATAAAGAAATTAATTCACTTTTATTAAAGACAAGAAAGTAAAATTACAACTTGAATAATACAACTTAAAGAATAATTACAACATTTTTATAAGCTATTATAAGGATAAAACATTTATAATAATAACAAACTTTATTTACATTACATGTATAAGCAGGAAAGAAATTTATTAAATAACTAAAAAACATGACTATTTCTTATTTTTAAGTGAATGCAGGAAAGAAACTAAATAAACTGCCAGAAATTATAACTACTTTACATTAAAGTAAAGACGGAAGAAGAAACTAATTTAAACAAAAGGAAATGTAGATATTATTACATTTAAAGTAAGAACGGAAAAGAAACTAATTTAAACAGAAAGAAAATATAATTACTTCTATTTTAAAGTAAAGACATAAAAGGAACTAATTTAGAAGTAAAAGAAAATATAACTATTTCTACATTAAAGTAAAGACAGAAAAGAAATTAATTAAATATCTATATCTTAACTATTTATATATTGAAATATAAACAGAAAGGAAACTAATTAAATGTTTACATTTTAACTATTTATATATTAAAATGTAAACAGTAAGGAAATTTACTTAGATATCTATATTTAAGTTATAGATTATAATAAATATTTACGGGGACATAACTTACCTCCTGAAACATGAGTGTCTGAACCCGGTATGTCTGGGCTTAAGCCCACTAGGCGGTTTTAGATGTGTTTTCCTTGCCCTTCCGAGAAAGGAAGTCTATTTTCTTTTGATGTTGTTGGATTTCGGACATCGTGGCTGCTCCTTTTAGTTATTTTTTTGCCTCGGGGTCCAGGTGGCACAACTGCTTGCTTTTGCTTGCTTGCTTGCTTGCTTTGCGTGCTTGCTGAGTCTGAAATCAGGCAGAGCAACTGCTTGCCTCGGTTGGATTTTGATGTATGGATTCGGGCAGAGTAACTATTTGCTTTTGTTTGATATTGCATCTGGAATTGGGCAGAGAGCAACTGCTTGTTTTTGTTGGATTTGACGTCTGGGTTCGGGCAGGGTGACTGTTCCTTTTGAGATTTTGGATCCGGTGAAATAGGGCGGAAACCTAGATGGGTAGCTAAGGTTCACTTTGGCCGGAGAGTTTTGGTGTTTAGGGGAAGATTTGACAGTCTAACGGAGCTTTAGGGTTAGAGGGAAAATAACCTCAGCGTTCTCTCGGGAAAACTTTCACAAACAGCATGGTGAAACTATGTTTTTTCTGAAGTTGAGAGCCTTTATTTATAGGCTGGGATCCGGACTTCCTTCGCTGTTAAGTATCATCAACCGTGCCTGAGCAGCTTGTACCGCGTGCTGAGAGAATTGCACCAAAAGACAACTACACCAGTGTTTTGAACATCGTGGGCGTGGCCAGGGGGCTAAGTGGGCGCGGTTTAAAAGCTTGGTGGGCGCAGCACCCAGAATGGGGGAAGGCTGCACACTCTCCCTTTTTTCTTCCAATTTTGGCACTTTGACCCCTTGCCATTCACTATTTATGCATTCTTCTTTTCTTTTACATTTTTTGCATTTCAAACCCCGTAACTTGACATCCGTTAGTCCTTTTAACAGGTTTCGATATTTTATGACATATCATATACTAGGGGTACGAAATTGGGGTGTCTACAGATTTCGATTAGGGTTGAAAACCTAATAGGGTTTTATTTATATAAATAGAGTTGAGAGGAGAGTAACCGAGAACAATGGACAATTGATACGGCAGCCAAGAGAGAAAGAGAACGGTAGGGTAGAAACAATTTCGGCAGCCGTGCACGAGCTAGGAGAGAACGAGCATAGTCTGGTAAGCTTTTGATTATGAATTGTAATAAATAAAATAAGAAAAAAATGGAGTTAACTGATAATGGGTTCTCGGCATATGTGTTGATCATATTTTTATATATGGGTGTTTGGACATTTGTGGAAGGGGGTTGTGAACTTGTGATAGTTTTGTTTGTGGGGCTGTAGAAGAGAGAAAATAAGTGATAAATCAAAGAGAGAGGGAGTGATTAAGAAGTTTATATTATGTAAATGTGCATCTTTGTGTGTGTGTGTGTTCGAGTGTGTGCTGATAAATATTTATTGGTTTATACATAAGTAATATAATAATGTGAGTCTATTAAGTTAGGGTTTAGGGGAATTGAATGTTATAATGTTCTTTTAAAATGAGTATTTTATAGTACCAGACAAGTTTGTATTTTTTTATAAAGAAAGAAAAAAATATTAATATGTTAACACATTTGGTAAGGTACCTGTTGGGAGTTTTAATTAAAGTTAATTTCAAGCATACGTTTATGATATAATTAATTATTGAGGATTATGACTTCGTCCCTTCATGTGTACTCAACTACGGAGAAACTGCCTCGTCTAACTCCAAAAGTAGATCAAATTGGTTATGAGTTTGGACTTCATGGTTAGAGAAACGAATATTTCTATCAGGTTGAACATTGACCCCAATATTCAAACCCTCTTGCGCATGAGAAGAAATGACCCCACTATCCAAGCCTTCCGGTAAACCATCCTTAGCTATGGGGCCCTGCACAACCACAGCCGGCGTTGGAGATGGAACGTGAGCAGGACCATCATTAGTGGCCATGGGAATAGGATTGAACTGCACATGCTTGGCAGAAGAAGTAGATGCTAAATGCAGCTTATTGGTAGTAGTGATCGGCCTCCACTAGACGCTAGTTACTCTAGGATTGGAGGGCAAAACTTCCTTGCCTGCAACATCTTTAGTAGAAGCCAATAAAGGAACGTCATTATTGTGAGCAACATCTATCACTGGATCCTTCCCTTTTTGAGTGGGCTGCACATTAGATTGAGAATGATCCCTATGAGGGCCAACCCTATGTTGACCCTTCCGCTAAACTAACACAGAATGTCCAAGAAGACCACAACCAGAACAAAATTGAATGTTTCCTTCAAAATCTAGGGCTTGCCAAAAACCAACTTCCTTCGACATCCCAATCCAAATACGAGAAGGTAGAGGTTTGGAAACATCTATTTCAATACAAATTATTGCATTCATCGGGTGAGAGAGGGCACATGCTTTCTCATCCACCCTAAGGAAACGACCAAAAGTATTTCCAATCCACTTGAGATAAGAGGGGGTGAAAAATGGTAGCAGAAGGTGATGTAAACGAACCCACACCACAACATAAGAACTATCCTTACCAAGGGAGAAATCCGGTGACCATCGAAAGGAGCGATACATTTAGTTGTTGATCATATGAGATTCCTTCGACAAAGCAATCACTAAATCCTCAACCGAGGCTAAATGCACCATAACATGACGTGGGTCAAGCAAACCAGCCACAAAAGAGCCCTTGAGCTTCCAGTTATAAGCAATATGGTCGCGAATCACAAAGAGTGAGGGGCGGCCCACTGAAAATTTCAATATCACCGTATTCTGGAACTGTTTCTCCGCCATATCCATCTCAATAGGGGAAAACAAATAGCCCAGATCATTATCTCTAGTCACCGGCTGACGAGGAGATAAGGGAATATCCATAAGTTTGAAGAAACATTAGGGTTTAAACATAGGGACGAAGCTGGTTGAGTCAGGATAAATGCATACGATAAAGGAGCCTGAGGGCCAGTAGAAGACACAAAACTAGTAGGAGGCGGCAGACCTGGGTCTTGGATGAGGGGTGGAGGAGGAGCCTCCAGCGGGGGATAGTCCGGCGGCATAGCTGCAAAGGGGAACCCTAAACCCTAAACAAAGAGAGAGAGAAAATCTATTTACTTGTTCTTGATTAACTGGTGGATTTTCCAAATTATCCAAAATTTGTTCATTATCATTTGACGGGGCATGCATGCCAAGGTATACTCATAAATTAACGAGGTCTAACTCTATCGATGACTTGAAAAATTATCCGCCATCGGAACATTCCACTCAACAATTTTGTAAGCGTTGCAAGGTTCTTATACAGAAGGTTAATGAACGTGATTTCCTTGACACAAATAGACGTCAAACTAGGGCTGCTTCTAAGGCCCCTCTTGCTACTTCTTCTCAATAGTTTCCATATGGCGGTCGTCTTTTGGAATGCTCGGGGAGTTGGGAATAAAGATACAAAGGATTACCTTAAATTTCTTAAGACTCAACATAGCATTATGTTATATATGATTATAGAGCCTAAATTAAGAGGGGACAGAATTGCGAAGTTATCCAGAAAATTACATCTTCAATATCATCTTCAATGTAACCCAAGTAATATGCATATTTGGCTTATTTGGGATAGCAATATCATCTTCAATGTAACCCAAGTAATATGCATATTTGGCTTATTTGGGATAGCCGTATTCAGGTTTCTTTTATGGCTGCTACTTCCCAGCATGTGACTGTTAGGTGCTTGGTAGAAGATAGTTTCAGTGTGCTTGTTTCTTGTGTTTATGCGAAATGTGACCGGGTTGATAGGAAAGAGCTTTGGGACAACTTAGTGGACATCTCGCTTCAGTACCCTGAGCCATGGGTTATGGGTGGCGATTTCAATGTGATTGCTTATTCTAGTGAGAAGTTGGGTGGAGTTGGGTATGACTGGCCTAGTATTCATGACTTTCAATATTTCCTGAATAGGGTTGGTTTATGTGATGGGGGCTTTGAGGGCAGTCAATATACGTGGTGTAATAATCAGGAAGGTTCTCATCGTATTTGGCAACGCTTGGATCAGATTTTGATTAATAAGCATTATCCGTCCAACTACTCGGCCTTGCGAGTCATCCATATTAGCAGAATTCATTCGGATCACTCCCCGATGCTTGTTGAACTTCCGTGCATTAAAAAACCTAAGGGTTTATTTCATTTTCAAAGGATGTGGCTTGTTCATGTTAGCTTTCAGGATTTTGTCAAGGGTCAATGGGAAAGGCCTGTTCTGGGTTTGGCTATGGATATCCTGCATAAAAAGCTTCAGTTGCTTCGGCAAGGTTTAAAATAGTGGAATTGGAACGTTTTTGGCCATGTTCAAAGGATGTTGGCCTCTAAACAAGATGATGTTAACAAGCTCGAGCTGGAGCTTCAACAGGCTTGGGATTCGGTGGCTTCCAAAAGGTTGGATTCGGTTAAACAGGAGGTCTCTCAACTTCTATCTTGGGATATGGAACTTATTCAGCAAAAGGCTAGGCATCAATGGTTACATGATAGGGACCGTAATACGTCTTGTTTTCATGCTAGCCTCAGTGATCATGTTCATATTAATACGGTTAAGCTTAGAATGGATGACGGTAGTTGGAGCTCTGATCATAACAAGACTGGTGAGATTGCGGTTTCTCACTTTTCCGGACTTTTCTTGAGTAGCCAACATTCTATTGACGAGTCTTTATTGGTAAACATTCCAATCAAGGTGACTTCTCAGTATAATGAGTTTCTTATGCGCATGCCTGAAGAGGCTGAGATTTGGCGAGTTGTCCAGGACCTTAATCCTAACAGTGCTCCCGATCCTGATGGCTTCACTGGCCATTTCTTTTTGGGCTGTTGGGACATTATTAAGGGTGATGTTATAGCGGCGGTAGTGAAATTTTTTGCAGGCTCTTTGTTGGCAAGGGGCATGTCTACCACTACGTTAGTTCTCATTCCTAAAGTGGATAGCCCGATGGGTTTGTCAGACCTCCGTCCTATCAGTCTTTTTAATTTCACAAGTAAGATTATATCCAAGATTATTGTGTCCCGCCTGGCTACGGTTCTGCAGGATATTATTTCGTGGGAACAATCCAGATTTGTCAAGGGGAGAAGTATTGAAGAAAATATTGCCCTTGCGCAGGAGTTGATTCACCGAATTGGCCACAAATGTCGGGGTGGTAACGTGGCTTTCAAACTCGATATGTCTAAAGCCTACGATATAATGGAATGGGATTTTCTTCGGTAAGTTCTTTTGTCTCTCAGATTCTGTTCTTCTTTCTGTGATCTAATTGCGAGGATGATTGGCAATGTTTGGTACTCTATCCGGGTTAATGGTGGCAACTATGGTTTTTTTCTCTTCCACGCGGGGGCTCTGTCAAGGTGACCCCCTTTCCCCGCTACTTTTCATTTAGCCCAATAAGTGTTATCTGCTGCTCTTAATAAGGCTGTTAATGATAAGATCATTTCTCCTTACTCTCATGGTCGTGGTGGTCTTATGATATCTCACGTGTTGTTGTTGTTGTTGATTTTTGTTTTTTGTTTTTGTTTTGTTTTGTTTTTTTTAAGGAAGCAGGGCAGCACCTGCGGAGGGATATAAAAGAGAAAAAAATAGATACAAACTAGAGGGGGACAACCTGCCTTACACAAAAACTGGGGGGACAAAGGGGCCTAACCTCGAAACGAAAAATCAAAAAACAGGAAAGAAGGACCTAAAACAGCTCAACCTTTCCGAAAAGAATGAAAACCATAAGAATCCATCTTAAAAGCTCTCTTAACCTCAGCTAGAAGATCTGAGAAGGACGAAAACACCATACTACCAATCTTATGGGCCGCTGCAGCGAGACGATCAGCCACTGTATTTTGCTCTCTAAACACATGAGATAATTGAAAATTAACAGACAATTGCCTGCAATCGCGGAGAACATAAGTATACTGCCAAGGGGCCGAATGATGATGCACAAGAACATTAATTGCAACCTTAGAATCATATTCCACAACCACATGGGAGATCCCCAAATTGCGACACATAAGCAAGCCATCCCGCAAAGCCATGATCTCGGTCTTCATGTTCGAGCCATGCCAGAACTGAGAGGAAAAAACACAGATAAACTCTCCATTATAATCTCTAACTATTCCCCCACCAGTGCAATGACCATTTATAGAGGAACCATCCGTATTAAGTTTCACAAAACCAAAGTCTGGAGGATGCCAACGAAGCCATAGACCCTTGCTAACCGAGGGAGACAACAAAGGAATACCAATACACTGCAAGATGGAAGAAGCCTGAGGACCACAAGACGCCTTCAGCTTAAACACAAAAAACATATCCCGAAGACTATGTAAGACTTTATTGAAAATAAAATCAACTCTCATAGGCACGACATCAAACAACGCAACACATCGAGCTTTCTATATTTCCCAACAAGAGAACATAAAAATACCAAGCTGACAGGCTCCAAGTTGATTGCGAAGAGATCCATGAGACCAGGTGTCGAATAAATGGAAGATGTTAGAATACTTGGAGACTTTGCAAAAGAGATTAGCGAACCTAAACCAAACACCCATGGCTGCCTCAGAAAACAAGAACAGATGCGTAAGAGATTCCTCATAAGGGTGAGAAAGACAACAGTTACACTTGGAAACCAATTGGATTCGTTTAGACCGCAGATTCACATCAACTGGGATAGCATTATGAAAGAACCTCCATACAAAAGCACTCACTTTAATTGGGATCCAAGGCTGCCAAATTTTCCTCGCCCAATCTAGCACAGGATGTTTGACTCTATGATGATGCCAGTAGGCGGATGAATTGAAAGATCCAGAGGCTGTGAGCGAATAGACAGGACGGTCTGGTTCCTCACTCAACTGAAGCTGTAGGATGTCAGGATGGAGAACAGGATCAACAAGGCTGCACAACTCTGTAAGGATCGGGGCAGCATTACGGACAGACAGATTACGATCCATAGGATGCGGCCCGACCAGACGTGTACCACACCGTTAGAATTCCAAAAGGAAATATCACCTTTGCCAACAACCCATCTACTACAATCCAAAATGTTACCCATCTGATTCATTATAGCCTTCCAAGGAATAGACATGTACTTAGATAAAGAATCGAACCGATTAACCCAATATTTGAGCCTGCAGAAACGCGCCCAAAGAGACTGCCCGTGCATCGCATTCCAAGCAAGCTTAGCATGCATCGAAGCCATCACTTTCTGTAACGAGCGGATACCCAAACCTCCTTCCTCCATGGGACGACAAACAAGATGCCATGCCACCCAATGAGTCCTGTGATCCCCATTTGCACTCCATAAAAAATTTGTGATAGCTCTCTCAATACGCGCAATAATTGACTTCGGAACAGCCATCGAAGCCAAAGAATAGATCGGAATACTACCATGAACAGATTTCACCAGAGTTATTTTGGCTCCAAAAGATAAAAGACGAGATCTCCAACCATTAATCCTAGCGAGCAAGCGAGAGACAAGATCAGCAAAGTAAATCTGCTTCATACGACCTTTAAATAAGGGAATACCGAGGTATGTCATTGGCCAAAACTTCTACAAGCAACCAGACCACATGGCCAGCTGCATAACAGACCTATTACTACAGCGTGTGCTGACATAGAAACCGCTCTTTTGAATGTTAATCAATTGCCCAGAGGAACTCTCATGAGCAGCGAAAATTTTGCGCAGCCCCTGCACTGAAGACTTTGAAGCATTGCAAAAAACAAGCATGTCATCCGCATAAAGAAGATAGGACACCGGCACACCCCCACGCCCATGATGGTAAGGGAGAATCAAACCCTTTTAAATAGCTCTTTTGATGTTAAAAGAGAGAACCTCTTGAGCAAGAATAAAAAGGAGCAGAGAAAGAGTGTCACCTTGCCTAACACCTCTGGAAGAATGAAAAAAGCCAACAGATTCCCCATTAATATTGATAGAATACCAAATGTTGGACAGGAGCCGATGAACCAAAGCGCAGTTTTCAGAATTAAAGCCCATAGCCTGTAAAGACCCCAACAGGAAATCCCATTCCAGCCTATCATATGCCTTGGACATGTCGAATTTGAAAACTACATTACCCCCACGGACCTTAGTATCAATACGGTATACAAGCTCATGAGCCCATAAAATATTTTCCTGAATATTATGATTTTTAACAAAACCTGACTGTTCCATGGAAACCAACTTAGGGAGAATCTTAGAAAGGCGAGAAGCGAAAACACGAGAGACAACTTTATAGATAAAATTGCAAAGACTAATCAGTCTCAAATCCCCTAAAGCTTCAGGACGATCAACCTTGGGAATAAGAACCAAAGAAGTAGCGGCAATACCCCTAGTAATAGGATTGCCCAGAAAAACATCCCGTACTGCCGCAATAACCTCATATTTAACGATCTCCCAACAGCCTTGAAAGAACCAACCCGTGAAACCATCCGGACCCGGAGCACTATTAGGATCCAAAGCCTTGACAGCTTCCCAAATTTCCTCGTCTGTAGGTACACACTAAAGAGAAAAATTATCAGTAGCACT
This sequence comes from Codonopsis lanceolata, assembly GCA_013146195.2. Lineage (NCBI taxonomy): Eukaryota > Viridiplantae > Streptophyta > Magnoliopsida > Asterales > Campanulaceae > Codonopsis > Codonopsis lanceolata. The sequence continues at coordinate 100,144,919 of CM028377.1, read as the reverse complement.
CAAAACCGAAGGCAGATCCCTAAACAGACTTCCATCAACAACATGAGGTTTGGTAGCAAGCATATCACTAAAATAGTCCACAACCATCTGACCAACTGTTGCTGCATCGTCACTGAACGTGCCATCTACAATACGGAGGCTAACTTTGTTACGACGTGATCTGTCCTTAATGCTCGCATGAAAATAAGCACGGTTCCTATCCCCATCCACCAACGAACGTTGCCGAGATTTCAACTAGAGCATCTCCGTATCCCATTTAACAAGCTGATCAAAGACTGAATGTGTTTCCACCAGCAACTTGTCTATATCAACATTGCCGCCTTGTTGTAAATCGTGTTCAAGCCGAATAATGGCATCTTTTTGATCAGCCAACTTGCATTGAACATGGCCAAAAACATTCCAATTCCAAGATTTAAGAGCTGAATGCAAGATTTGCAACTTCCTGAAAAGAATATCTAAAGGGGAACCAATTACTGATTAAGACCACTGCACTTTAACACACTTCAAAAAATCTGGGTGATCCAACCACATACGTTGAAACCGAAAAACCCCTTTACGTTTAACTCCCTTCTGAAAACCAACTAACAAGGGGACATGATCAGAAACAATCGAAGTTAAGTGCTGAACACGAAGGCCAGGAAGAGCAGCCTTGTATTCTCCATTAACTAAGACCCTATCAAGCAGTTTCCAAATCCGTCGACCAATCTCATGATTATTGCACCATGTAAACTGACTACCCTTAAAACTAGCGTCGTCCAATCCAGCTTGAAGCAAAAATCTGTTAAAATCGTCCATGCAGTGGACATCACAAGGACCTCCTCCAATCTTTTCACTAGGGTGGGAGATAGCATTAAAGTCCCCTCTAACAATCCAAAGGCTGGAAAACTGACCCGAAAAGGAAACCAAATCTACCCACAGATCTTAACATTCCTCCCGAGTGCATTTCGTATAAACAAAAGATGCAATAGCATTAAAGCCAACACCACCATTAATCGAAACTGAAATAAACTGATTAGTCATAGCAAGTAAGGAAACTTTCAGACTATTATCCCAAAGGAGCCAAATATGCATGTTAATAGGATTAGCATGAAGAGTATTAGCAAAGCCTAACCGACGACCAAGTCTACCAATACGATCACCAGAAACTTTAGGCTCTAAGATAACACACAAACTAGGATTATGTTGACGCTTAAGTAAACAAAGATGATCCATAGTTTTTTTGTTGCACACACCCCTAACATTCCATAGAAGAATCGACATAAAAATAGGTTAGGAAGAAAGCATTGCCTAGGTTTTAGTTGCTGCAGCCCTAGTTAACCGAACAAAATTGTTCTTGACATTCCTGGATCTGGCCTTATCGCAAAATTGCATAAAATCTGGCTTGAGAGAGACGAAGCCAATGTCTGAGTCTGTGTAAAAAGGCTCAACGGGAATATCATGAGAACCCGACAATCGTTCCCCATCAACTGACTTTGCCTTAGAATAAGAGCCTGGGGGGACACTCTTTAAATCATTCCATAAGGCCTCCATCTCGGCCACAGCCCACTCCCTACAGGCATCTTGAGCCATATCTAAAGAAGAGCTTGAGCAAACAACCACGGTCTCTAACCCTCCCGGAGGCTATGCCAACGATATGTTGATATTTTGTAATGCAGCTAAACGGTCTATCTTGGCTCTTAGACAGGTCATATCCAAGTACGAACAGAGTTCGGGGCAACCGATAAATCTTAGTAAGAGTGGTTTTTATGTTCATGACTTGTGTCCGGCGGCTAAGTCTCATCGTATTGCGGAATGGTCGGGGTGCAGTCGGCATTCTTTTCCGATGCGTTATCTGGGTATTCCTATTTTTTATAGAAGAATTAAATGTTCATACTTTGAAGATATGAAGCTTAATCTCATCGTCGCTTTTTTGGATGGAAAGGTCGTCTTCTTTCTATGGGGGGTCGTCTTACCTTATTAAAATTAGTTATGAGCAGTATCCCCATACATACTTTGGCTACAGTTCGTGTCCCTAATTCGGTGCTTCGGCGAATTGAAGCTCAAATGGCTAACTTTCTATGGAGCTCGGCGGCTAATCTTCGGTCTTATTGGGTCTCTTGGCCTTTCGTCTGCTGCCCAATTCTTGAAGGTGGGCTTGGCATTCGTTCACTCCGCCAAGTAATGTTTGCTTTGCACGCGAAGATGGCTTGGAGTGCCTTGCAAGGCAAAAGTCTTTGGGCCCGATTTGTCCATAATAAGTATGAAGGGGATAGCGGTTTCTCTAGTAGTTCTTTGGCTGCTCCTCAGTGGAAAGCTATTATGGCTCAGCTTCCTTCGATGGCTGCTCACAGTAGATGGATGGTTGGAAAGGGTCAGATTTCTTTTTGGCTGGATAATTGGAGTGGTGAGATTTTGGAAGGGTCCCGGCCAGTGGATGCCAATTTATCAGTTCATCAGGCCTTGTCGGTTCTTGATCAATTGCTTCCATTGATCCCTCGTCATCTTCATCCCGTGGCTCGTAATGTGGTCTGTGATCAAAGGGTTCCTGATAAGTTTGTCTATACTCTTTCCAACTCTTGTAAATTCCATTCCTCGGACTATCTGGAAAGTATTCGCTCTCATTCTCCAGTTAAGCCTTTGGCTTCTAAGATATGGCAGCCATGGATTCCCGTCAAAGTTAGTTGTTTTATGTGGAGATTCTTTCATGGGGATGTGCCTGTTGACCTTCAGCTTCGCATTAAAAGGATTCCTATTGTCTCGAAATGTCACTGCTGTTCTTTACCGGATTGTGAATCCTTGACCCATTTGTTCATTGTCTCCGATATTGCCAAAGCTGTTTGGGGCTTCTTTGCGAGAATCTTCAACAAAAACAACCTCTATGTTTCCCTCGAACATCTTTTTGTGACTTGGTGTAGTGACAACTTCATCCGTAATCAGTTGGGAGCATGTTGCTTGGGCATCTTTTTTTTTTTTTTTTTTTTAGGGGGACAACCAGTCTTGCCCAAAAAAGGAAGGACAAATGAGCCTTACCTCTACAAAGAACGAAAGAATTATCTACGAAAAGTGTAAAGACCCAAACTATCATGTCGAAAAGTCTGTCGCACCGAAGAGGGAAGATCACATATCCGCCGAAAAACTCTATTCCCATTATAATTATGACCTTCAGCCACCAATCTGTCCACCATATTGTTTTTCTCCCGATATACATGAGACAGAACAGAACCATCTAGCAAATCCTAACAAGCCCGTAAGACATAAACATATTTCCAAGGAACTTGATGAATGCCACAGATCCCCAGAGCCGCTACTTTTGAATCAGTTTCAACAACAATAGGACCTAAATGGAGATCATGACAAAGACGGAGACCATCGCGAAGAGCCAAAAGTTCAGCCCACATATTTGTACCAGGCCCATAATTGTTAGAAAAAATGCTAACCATATTACCCTCACTATCACGGATCAAACCGCCACCTGTACATCTACCATTAATAGCAGACCCATCAGTATTCAACTTGAGCTATCCCGGCCCAGGGGGATCCCATCTCAACCAGGAAACGGAGTGCAGAGGCACTCTAATAACAGGTAGCCCAAAAAATTGAAAAATATGATCACTACGATTAGCCAATCCTGATTTTGGAATGAAAGTGAGAAAAATATCTTGTAGCCCATGAATCACTTTCCTCAAGACCAAACCAGGATGCATCTGACTTCCTTCAAAAAGAACCGAACAGCGAGCTTTCCATATCTCCCAGCAAACAAGACATAAAATGCCAACTTGAAGAACACCCATTTGTGATCTGGTGGAAATCCCATTAGCCCATATATCGAATAAATGATGAAAAGAAACATACTTACTGACTTTGTTAAACGGAGAAGCAAATTTCTCCCAGATATAACAAGCCACTTCAGAATGCATAAATAAATCCTGAAGAGATTCTCGATCATGCCGTGAAACACAGCACACACATCTAGAAGCTAGACTAATGTTTTTGCGATGCAGAACTAAATCAACTGGAAGCGCACCGTGGAACAGACGCCACATAAAACCACTCACCTTCAAAGGAAGCCATGGCTGCCATATCTGCCGGGCCCAAGCCAACTTAGGATGAACAGGCCGAAAATTATTCCAAAAAGCCGAAGAAGAAAACTACCCAGAATCAGTAAGAGTACAGACCAAAATATCTTCAGCATCCGGCTTTAAAACAATGGTACGAATGGTTGCATGCAAGCGAGTTGGAATTAACGGGAGAAAATCGTCCAGATTTGCAAGAGCATCACAAACTCGCAAATTAGCATCCACTGGAATGGGACTGGGCAAAACTTCACCACACCAGTTGTCAGTCCAAAAACTAACTGTTCCTTTGCCAAGAATCCATCTAGAGCATATGTCTATCTTTGGCATTTGTTCCAGAATAGCTTTCCATACATGAGAAGCTGCAACCAAATGAAAACCACCTCCAGCAACCCCATACTTTGCAGTCAAAAATCGAGCTAGAAGACTGTCCCCTTGTCTAACTGACCACGCCAACTTTGCATGAAGAGAAGCCTTCACATGAGATAAAGATCTCAGGCCTAAACCACCTTCCTCTGTTGGACGACAAATGGTATCCCAAGGGAGCCAATGAGCCCTACGCTCACCAGAAGAATCCCACAAAAAATTAGACAGAGTGCGTTCTAGTTTGATGATAAAAGCTTTGTGCATCTTAAGAACAACCATAGAATAAACTGGAATGCTACTCAGAACAAATTTTAACAAAACTAATTTCGCCCCAAAAGAAAGAAGTTTTGCCTTCCAGCCTGCAATACACCGAATGATCTTGTTCTCAACATCCTCGAAGAAAACCTGCTTCATCTGACCTTTAAACAGAGGGATACCAAGATATTTAATTGGAAAGTAGTGTTGGGTACATCCCGACCATTGAGCTACCAAACGACCCTTTCTTCGGGAACATTTTTTAGACAGGAAAAACTCACTTTTTTGCAGATTAATTAGCTATCCCGAAGCTGATTCATAATCTCCAATAACCTTTTTAAGGGCCAAAATAGAACGCTTGCTGGCATTTGCAAACAGCAGCATATCGTCAGCATAAAAGAGATTAGACACTACAATCCCGCCATGCCCATGCACATACGGCAAAATCCTACCACCCTCAATAGCCCTATGCAGATTAATAGATAAAACCTCTTGAGCAATCACAAATAATAAGGGAGATAAAGGATCCCCCTGCCGAACTCCCCTGGAGGAATTAAAATACCCAAAACTTTCCCCATTAACCTTAAAGGAATACCAAATATTACTCAGAAGATGATAAATCAAATCACAACTCTGATTATCAAAGCCAAAAGCATGCAAAGCTTGGAGATGGAAAGGCCATTCCAACCTGTAATAAGCTTTCGACATATCCAGTTTAAAAACAACATTACCCCCACGAGTCTTCCAGTCAATTTTATGAATCAATTCATGAGCAAGCACAATATTATCCTGAATAACACGACCTTTCACAAAGCCAGACTGCTCCAAAGAAATAATACGGGGGAGGAAATTTGCTATTCTAGTGGCCATAATACGGGAGATAATTTTGCAAGAAAAATTACAAAGGCTGATAGGACGGAGATCACCCAAACCAGTGGGTCGAGAAATTTTTGGAATCAAGACCACTGAAGTAGAGGAAATACCTCGATGAATCTGACACCCTCGAAAATAATCCTGGACCGCCGCAACTACCTCACCTTTGATAATAGACCAGCATCCTTGATAGAACCAACCCGTAAAACCATCCGTCCCAGGGGCACTGTCTGGGTTAAGACCCCGCACTGCTTCCCAAATTCCCTCTTCCAAAGGTATACCTTGAATACTAGAATTATCCTCAGCATCAATTGTCCTAGGAAAATCCCGAAATAAATCATCCCCCATCACGAGCCTGGTAGAAGTGAACAGATTTTCATAAAACTGAACCACCATGTCTCCAACCTGTTTAGTATCAGACGTCCAACTACCATCTGGAAGCCGAATTTTAACATTATTACGTATAGCTCTCTCCTTAATATTCGCATGAAAGAAGGCATTATTTCGCTCTCCATCCCTGATCCATCGTTGTCTTGACTTTTGTTGAGCTAACTCCGCATCCTATTTAATCAACTGACACAAATCCTTCTTAGCAGCAACATAATTATTGTACAAAGTCGAACTCCAGCCATGCTGCAACTCAACCTCCAATCTCAAAACCGCATCCTGATGTTTTGCCAAATTACGCTGAACATGACCAAAAATCTCCCAATTCCATTTCCTCAGCCCCTGCCGTAAAATACACAACTTGTGATGAAGAACTGCCATAGCCGAATCTGTGATATCAACCTCCCAAGTCTTCTGAACAAAATCCATCAACTCCGGGTGATCCAGCCACATGCGTTTGATACTTGGATGTAAAGATTTATAAACCCCATTGACCAACACTCTATCAAGCCTTTGCCATATACGATCAGCCCCATCTTGGTTGTTACACCAAGTGAACATAGTGCCTTCAAAACCAATATCATCAAGCCCATTTTGCCGAATAAAATCAATGAAATCCTTTATACTTAAAAAATCGCATGGAGCTCCCCCCAGCTTTTCTGTTGAATGAGCGATAGTATTAAAATCCCCACCAATTAACCAGGGATCTGTAGACGAAAGCATAAGTTGTGACAAGTCGTACCATAATTCCTGCCGCTCCACCCGAGTACACTTCGCACAGACAAAAGAAAAGAGCACATTAAAATCGACATCGGATTTGATGCGAACTGTAATAAATTGAGAAGTAACATGCACTATATTCACCTCCAAACCATCTGCCCAAAACAGCCAAATATGAGAATTAACAGGATTACATTGCAGATAATGTTTATAACAAAGTCGTTTAGCCATTTTTTTAATGCGACCACCATCGATTTTGGGTTCTAAAATCACACATAAGGCTAGTCTATGCTATTTCTTAAGCAATTTAATGTAATCCACCATATCTTTATTACCCACACCACGAGCATTCCATAATAGGATCGTCATTATAAAAACAATCGAGGAGCAAGAACTAATAGGCCTTTGAGGCAGCCCTAGTCGAAACCTTATTTTTCGCCGTAAAAACCTGTGCTTTCGCCTTCTTGAGATATTTCTTAAAGATGACTGTACTCTCTTTGGAAGGAGGAAATGAAACAAGATCATCCAAAGACGAGGATCTAGTCAGTTTATACCTCTCCCGGGGAAGTATATCATCTCGAGCCTGACGGCTAATATTCTGAACGGGATCAATTACAAAACCTCCCACCTCTAAAACATCCAAATCAGAATTCGAGATCTCCTGTCCATCAACCACCTCAACATCACCTAAACCCGCTAACACATAAAAAGCATTTTGCATGTTCGGTTGCATCTGTTGATTATTATTAACAAAAAAAGGTGTGCTGTTGTCACTCCCCTTTTCTTTCCTTGATAGATCCCCTTTTGTAGGTTGGGCAGCCTCAACAGGTCCACTTTGTTTGGCACTATCAGATTTGTCCTCAACCTCAACCTCCAATGTTTCAGCATCTTTGGATTCCCTCTTTTCCACTGCTGGTGCCGAACCCGAGCCCTTCCCATGAGAAACTGTATATACCGGAGCCCACACCTGCTTAATAGAGGTATTTGTATCCTTTTTACTCTTATCCTCCTCCTTAGTAACATCTGTGAAAGCTGCCTCTTGAACCCTATTTGGCCCTGAAAAACCAACTTTCTTCTTCCGACAGTCAGCCGTGACATTACCCAACAAACCACAATTGCCACAATAAGCAATGTTACCTTCAAAATCCAAAGATTGCCAAAAATCGTTCTCTTTAGAGCTACCTATCCATACACTTGAAGGCAAGGGCTTTGAAACATCAATCTCCAAACAAATCCTAGCATACATCGGATGCGTCAATGCCAGCGTGCGATCATCAGCATATAAAAATTTTCCAACAGCTTTCCCAATCCTCCGTAAAGAAGCTGAATTAAAATAGGTCAAAGGGAGTTGGTGTAATCGAACCCAAACTGCCACATAAGGGCTATCCTTTTTAAAGGAAAAATCGGGTGACCACCGAAAGAGTCGATACATACACATATTGATCATTCTGGACTCCTTTGACAAAGCCCTAACCATATCCTCCTCCGAGGTAAGATGAATCATAACGTTTCTTGGATCCAAAAGCCCCACAATCACGAAACCAGTTTACCTCCAATTCTTCGCAATATGATCCTGAATAATGTGTATCTGTGGCCGACCCACCGAAAACTTCATAATCAACGAAAAATCAAATTGCTTATCAAGGAGCTCAATCTCCATTGGAGAAAACAAACACCTTGGTTCATCCTGAATGGAGATCGATGGCCTAGGAGCAAGCGGGATCTCATGCAGAACTGGAGGATTATTAAGGTTCGCACCCACATGCGAGGAAGGTTGCGCAGCCACCGCTACGTAGGAGACACCGAGGCAAGCCACTGGTGGTATAGAAGAGGAGGGAGGCATTGCTGGCGTGGAGTTCACCGGTGAAGTAGACATCTGCCCCCCAGTATCAGGTGGCATAGCCACAGTGCAAAAAACCCTAGCACATAAAACCCTAAGAAACAAGATCGCACCTTTACTGTGTGTGAATGTGTGTTTTTTTTGAAGCATTGTTGCTTGGGCATCTTCGTATTCTCTTGTTGGGAAATTTGGAAGGCTAGGTGTTGTGCGGTTTATGATAATCAGCTGATGCATTCTGACAGGATTATTGCTCGTGTCAAAGGTAGTCTTTATGATATGCTATCGGTTTATCATCCCAAAGCTTCCCTTTCTTTTATGGCCAGATTGGGCATGGAACATCTAGGTCTTCCTATTGTCATTCCCGCATTGAAACAGGGCAGTTGGGTTCGTTAGCTTTCTCCTCCGTCTAGTTTCTATAAACTTAATACTGATGGTTATGCTGTTCGAGGTTGTCATTCTGGTGGAGGTATTTTGCGTGATTCTCAAGGGGGTTTTGATTACGGTTTTTTCGTCTTTTTATGGTCCTAGTACTAACACGGGTGCAGAAATTAAAGCTTTATGCGATGGGCTTCGTTTTCGTCGCAATATGAACATCAACAACGTGATTGTGGAATCTGATTCCCTGGTTGTAGTTATGGTTTTAACTCATCGTCATAGTGCTCCGTGGAAATATGAGTATGAGTTACGTGATTGTGGTACTTATCTCGGTAATTATTCTATTATACATGTTTTCAAAGAACAAAATTACGTCGCTGATAAACTTGCTGCGGCTCCTCATGTGCACAAAGGTTTTCAAAGTTATAATTATGTATCTGATCTTCCCTACGAAGCCAGTCAAGCTTTGTTTCATGACCGGTTAGGTCTGTATAATTTTCTAAAACATAGTTAGGCTTTTCTGATTGTGTTTCCCTCCTTTTTTTCGAGGTCAGATTCCTTTGTCCCCCCGTTGTTGGGTAAGGCCGATTGTCCCCCACTAGTTTGTATTTGCCTTTGTTTTATTTAATATATCTCCACAGGTGTCGCCCTGCTTCCAAAAAAAAAAGGATTATGATTTGGTATTAACGTAAGAATTTAATTTGTAGAATAATGTTAGTAGTGACTTGTTACGTTGTAATTTTAGAATTGGACAAGCAAGCTTAGGACGATCGATTGTGTTGTGGAATCATCTACGCTAAGCTTTTCGAGGTAAGAGATTATACCTCATTTAGGTCTTTTGAATTCTTTGTTCCATACTGTTAGGCTTCCGCTATTTCTTTGATAAATGCATTTCCTTTGAAACGTGTGCCGATTTTGTATCGGTATTTGATTTTTAACTTCGTCGATTACGTTCATTTGCTTACTCATAATTATGCTCCTTGTTAAATCTCACATACTTATCAAGTCTCATGTGAGATACCTATTTGATACATAATGTGCTTATCGTTTATAGTGATTTTGTAAAATGTATTTGATTATTTAAAAGTTCATACCTTGATCACTAAGTCAAACAACCTAGTCACGGGTAAATGTGACCCTTCGATTTATCTAGTCACGGGTTAATGTGACCTTTCGATTTACCTAGTCACAAATTAATGTGACCTTTCGAAACCCTTTAACCACTATACATGTGGTTAGTTATCCGGATATACCCTTTAGAAACATTTACCCTTATGAGTCTTTAGAATCTTTCGGAACATTGTTCGAACAGGTCTTTGATCGCTTATGTGATCTTGGCATCTGTGAGTCATCTGTTGTTTCCAGGTGGTATGGGGCTGTTGGTGACAATTAGACTACTCGAGTCGTCTTTTGCTTTATTATCTTTCATTTGGAATTCTAAATATTTATCTGTGAGTCGTCTGTTGTCGCCAACTGGTATGGGACGGTTCATGACAATTGGATTACTCGAGTCATTTGTTGTATTTTTATCCTTCACTTGGAATCCTGAAAATATATTTCAAATTTGAATATTTGAAATTTGACTATTTGACTTTCGCATTATGAATATTTGAACTTTTGATTTTGATTCTTTGATTTATTTCGGTCCATTCCACCTTAGTAATCGGGGGGGTTGTATATGAATTTGCTGAGCATTATTCGCTTACCCCTTCTTATTCTTTCTCTTCCAGGTGACATTTAGCTTGACTAGATGAATTGTTTCAAATAGATGAATGAAGATGGTCAAATAAGTTTTAAACATTTATAATTCATTCGTACTTTGAAAGTTTTATTACTTTTAATTAGCTTTATATTGGATTTCGTTTTAGACATTTGGTGGTTGTATTTAGTTACATTTGAGGGATAATAATGTTGATTAATTATTAGTGTTGGGATTTGTTATGGTTTTAAGTATTGATTGTTGGTGACGTGGCCAAACTGTGGGACTGCAGTGTCGGTATCGAATTTGGGGCATTACAGAAAGAGATAAAGGTACAAAAGAGAGAGAAAGGTACATAAGAGAGAAAGAGAAGGAAGAGAAAGTGGGTGGAATTGAGGAGAGAGAGAGAAAGACATTAATGAGAGGAGAGAAGCGGTGCCCAACTTTAATTTTATACACCGCGATGCACAGTTTTGGCATTGCGATGCTCAACGTTTTCATTGTGATGTCCAACTTTTACATTGTGATGCCCAGATTTTGCATAGTGATGCCCAATTTTGGGCAAGGGCTTTGTGCGCATGTCTTTTATTCATTAAGGGCATCTTCGACATTTTACCCTCAAAAGTGTACTTTACCGATTGAATAAAAATAAAATGGACTGGAGAGGTTATAATATCTTCAAAAGGTATCGGCCCGAATTTACCCCAAATTATAACTAGAAAAATCCATGATATTTTTTTCCAACCGCTAAGATACATTTTTAGGGATAAAATAACGAAGATAACCTTAATGAACAACAAACGCGCGAACAAAGCCCATGCCCAAAATTGGGTATCGTAAAGCAAAAGCCATGCATCACAATGGACAATTGAAGTACCACAAAAATTGGGCATCGCAATGAAAAAGACGTGCGCCATTCTGGATTGAAGTCCCACCAAAATTTGTCATCGCAAAGCAAAATCCATGCGTCATAATGGACAATTGAAGTCCCACAAAAATTGGGCATCGCAATGAAAAAGTCGCCTGTCGTTCTGGATTGAAGTCCCACCAAAATTGGGCATCGAAATGAAAAAGACGGGCGTCGCAATGGACAATTGAAGTCCCACCAAAATTGGGCATCGCAATGCACATGAAGTCTGAAAACGAAGTTTAAGGGTGTTAGTTGTCAGTTTTAAAACTGATGCACAAGTAGAAATCAAAAGGTTGAGGTGAATTGTGTCGGCATGACATAACTTTTAATCTCAGTTGAACCATGTGACCCACCGCAAAACAAACTGAAGCTCTCGACGATCTCAAATCACTCTTGGTTTACCATGTGATGTCTTCGTTTTAAAGCCAAAAAAAGTTGTTTAAGTAATGTTTTGGGTTTCAGAAATTTTTACGATGCCCAAATTTGAGCTAAGATTTTTGACAGTACAATGCGATGCCCAAATTTGGGCAGGGCCTTTTTGCATCACGATTCAATTGTACACTGCGATGCCCAAATTTTGTACAGATTTCAATTGTGAATTGTGATGCCCAATTTTTGCATTGCGATGTCCAATTTTGGACAGGAGCTTTGTCTTCCGCGTGCCTTTTCTTCATTAAGGATATCTTCGTCATTTTCTCCCCAAAAGTGTACTTTAGAGATTTAAAACAAATATAGGAGACCTAGACGATTATAATTTCACCAAAAGGGACCGATCCGCATTTTTTTTTAATTATTTACTTTTATGCTACAAACATTATTATTTAGGAACTTTGAAAATTTGAAGACAAAAAAATACACATAAATACACTCTAAAAATTATGAAAATCCAATGACGGGAAGCATTACAAGTATAAATTTTTTTTAATATCAAATATAGACAACCATCAATCAATTATAATTTCAAAAAGAAATCTTGTATAAATTTGTCCATGTATAAAATATAATCTCTTCAAATCATCTGACTCATTTACAATAGTGAAGATCTTTTTTACCTTTTATAATTTTTGAATATAGGAGTAGTAATATTAGTAAAACAAAATTAAATTCTTCTGCCCCAACCAAACACTCTCTCGCGTTCTTATTTGGCTTGTGTTCTGATGGTGGTGAAAGTCATTGTCCGGGGTAACTACGGACCACTTTCTATTGTTCTGTTTGTTAGAAGTCTCATTTCAATTTTCATTGCATATCTTTTATTTAGAGTTACAGATCTTTATCCGTAAGACGGAGCTCCACTTTCTCACAGTTCAACCCACCAACACACAATAGGTCGGATAAGAAGGATCCGTCTTACAAAAAATATCCGTAAGACCGTCTTACACAAGTTTTTGCCTTTATCATTTGATTTATCAATTTGATGTGCGCAAAACACAACTCAGATAAGAATACCCAGTTGTATCAAGTAATAAAGTGTACATAAGTACGAGTATCGATCCCACAGAGAATGTACATAATTTTCACTCAAACTAAGTACCGAAATTGGGCTAATTAATTATATTTGAGCTAAAAGAAAATAAATTAAAAACTAAAAATATAAACAACTAAGGAAAATAATTAAATCTACATTAATACGGAAGTGGTTTGACAACATTAAATCAAAATTAAAAATATAAGAGTGCAATATGTTTAGTCTAGCCGGTGTCTAATTTACGAGTTGAGAAGGGGTTCGACACACATCTCGCCCTTTCGGTCTCATAATGGGTTTGCTTAAAAACATGCATACTTTGTGTATGTTTAGTCTAGAAAAATACTTATATATATATTGGAAAAATATTACCGGGCTTCATGTGTGGCTGAAAATTCTCTCTCTAAGATCTCCCTCTCTCTCGGCCTAGGGTTTGTCCTAGGGCTTCACGGCCATGGCTACGGCGCCAGCCGTGGATCCGGCCATGACATAACCTTCTTCCACTCCGATCTCTCCTACTTCTAAGAAATCCTTTGCTTCCGTTCTCAGCCAGAGCATGTCGCCTAGCATCCCTCTCATTCCACATTCTTTCTATAAAGGCGAACCAGCGCTTAGACTTACTCCTGAGATTGTTTCAACTCTTTCTAAGCCTTTTCAATTCACACTTGTTGGCAAATTTTCTCACGGAAGGCCTTCCATGGAATCTATGCGAAAGGAGTTCTTAACATTCGACCTCAAAGCTGATGTTTCCTTAGGCCATCTCGATACAAAACATGTCTTAATCCAAGCCAATCATGAAGCTGATTTTCAACGGCTTTGGATCAAAGACCAATGGTTTGTGGGTCAATATCCCATGAGGGTATTCAAATGGACTCATGATTTTCGCCCGGAAGTTGAAAGTCCAATCGTTCCAGTTTGGTTTTCTCTCCCAAACTTGCCAATTTATCTGTTTAATAAACAGACCCTATTTTCCATGGCTAGCATGATTGGGAAGCCATTAACCATTGATAACCCTACAGCTAATTTGCTTCGCCCAAGTGTAGCTCGTGTTTGCATTGAAGTTGATCTCACCAAGCATATCCCCTCTAGAATTTGGATTGATAGCGGCATCCCCTCTTCTGAAGGCTTTTGGCAATCTGTAGAGGCTGAACGCCTGCCATCCTATTGCACCTTTTGTCACCGGCTGGGGCATGATGGGGATTCATGCAAGGTCTATCTCAAACAGGTTAACAAGAGGAAAGAACCAATTCCAACAGACAATGTTCCTAATGTGGAGAAGCCCGACTTGGTAACAAAACCTAAGAACAATGCTCAGTGGAAACCTAAAACTCCAGCCGCTAATACCCCCTTCTTCTTCTGTTCAGGACAAGGAAAACCCTAATTTGGAAAAATCAAGTCGCCCTGTTGATAATATGGACAATGCTACACCTGCCAATTATGTCAATGCAAAGGAAAACCCTATCTTGGAAAACCCTAGCCGACCAAGGGTTAACTTGGTTTCTCATACTAAAGACGATAGTAATATCCCTAATTCGACATCAGCGTAGGACAAAACTGATGATCAAGCCCCAAAAAGTGCCCAAGATACTGATCAGGATGTAGTTAATGATGTTCCAAACTCGGACACATTTACTCAGCCAGTTGAAATTAATGCAGACATGCAAGGATCGGTTCCGAGGGCACAATCTTTGCATGCTTCGGGCCCTTCTTTTAGCTGTCAGACAATTCACTCTCCCAACCGTTTTGCGGTTCTAGATGTCATTGAAGAAGATGGTGAGTTGGATGAATCTAGTCTGGAAGCTCTCAACCTTGAAGCGAATATTCCTAACAAGACCAAACAATCACATTCTGTTCCTACTTCGGATCGGCTCACAAGATCAAAAGCCAAAGGTTCGACATCCTCTACTTTTGTTTCCCATGGAAATTAAAGCTCTATTTTGGAATGCCCGCGGAATTGGTAATGATGTTACCATTGCTCGGATAAAACATTTAACTTCTACTCATAAAATTTATGTGCTTGCGGTCTTTGAGCCTATGATCAGTATGGATCGAGTTCATTTTATATCTCGAAGACTTCGGTTCCGACATTACTTCTCAAATTCTACTAGTTCGATATGGTTTTTTGTTAAATCTTCCTTCACTTGCTCTTTAGTTTGTGAATCTTCCCAGCAACTTACTCTTCAGATGAAGCATTACTCGTGGCCTAGTTCTGTCTTCTTTACTGGAGTCTATGCCAAATGTTCTAATCTTGATCGCCAGCTTCTTTGGAACGACCTCATTAATCTCGGTGGTCAGATATCAAATTCCCCTTGGATTGTTGGCGGGGACTTCAATATTATTTTGCACCCCGAAGAGAAATCGGGAGGATGAACTTGGGATCAATCTGGAGCATTGGATTTTCATGCATGTATTTCTGCTACTGGATTAATAGATTTGGGATTTTCAGGCCCTCAGTTTACCTAGTGGAACAAAAGGGAGGGTAACGCCACTATCCATGAACGAATTGATAGGGTCTTTAGTAATACATCCTGGCTGGACTTGTTTGCTAATTCCTCGGTGGAACATCTCAACAGGACCTGTTCAGATCATAGCCCTTTATTATTTCGGTTCTCTAATCTGATAATCGGAAATCTTCAGCTTTCAGGTTTCTTAATGTTTGGACCAGCCATGCAGCTTTTTTAGATGTTGTGAAGTCTGCTTGGAGTAATCCTGTTGAAGGTCGCCCTATGGTTTCTTTTGCAAACAAATTGAAGGTCACTAAACAAGCTTTGCGTATGTGGAACAAAACTGTGTTTGGAAATATTTTCTCAGCTGTAAAAGTAGCTGAAGAGGAGGCTCTTGAGCAGGAGTTATTTTTTGAGCTTAATCCTTCTAATGATAATCGGTCAAATTTGATGAAAGCTCAGGCTAATCTTCGATCGGCTCTATCTCGTGAAGAAGCCTTTTGGCGTCAAAAGTCCAAAATCAAATGGTTTAAGGATGGGGAAGGCAACTCAAAACTATTTCATTCTTCCGTTCGGCAAGCACATCGTCGTCTTCATATTCATTCGATTCGTAATATGGAGGGTACTCTTCTTTCCAATGTTGATGACATTAAAAATGGGGCTGTTGATTATTTTAGTTCCCAATTGCAAGCTACCTCTCCTCCCATGCACGATGATCTTGACATGATTCCTCGGCTGATATTGGAGGAATGGAATAATGATCTGATTTCTACTCCTTCTTTACAAGAAATATGGTCTAGTGTGACCAGCCTAAGCGGTGATAGCGCCTCAGGTCCTGATGGGTTTACGGGCCATTTCTTTACCACTTGTTGGGATATTATCAAGCTAGATCTCCATGAAGCTGTTAAGGAATTTTTCGGCTTTTCGTTTCCAAGATCTTGGTCTAGCACTCTCATTGTATCTATTCCAAAAGTTGACAATCTTGCCTCTTTCAAGGATCTTAGACCTATCAGTTTATGCAATTTTTGTACTAAGATCATCTCTAAAATCCTGGCTACTCGTCTAGCCAAGATTCTGCCTCATATCATATCTCCCAACCAAAGTGCATTCACTAAGGGTCGAGTTATTCAGGACAACGTTCTGCTCGCTCAGGAATTGGTCTACAGTTTGGACAAGAAAGTTTCAGGATCTAATGTTGTGATGAAATTGGATATGGCTAAGGCTTTTGATAAGGTTTCCTGGGTTTTCCTCATCCAAGTCCTTCGAAATTTTGGCTTTCATGAAGTATTTATTGATTTGGTTTGGCGGCTTATTTCTGACAACTGGTTTTCCGTCCTGGTTAATGGTGATGTTGCTGGTTTCTTTCCCTCCAAATGTGGCCTTCGGCAAGGCGATCCTCTCTCCCCAAGCCTTTTTATTATTGCTGCCGAGGTTTTCAGCCGTGGTCTGAATTTGCTGCACAGTGAGAACCACAGACTTTGTTACTCTTCATCGAGCGGTTGCCCCATTGTATCTCATCTTGCCTTTGCAGATGACATAGTGGTTTTCTGTAATGGCAGCTCCCAATCTTTGAAGAAGCACACTTATTTTATTGCTGATTACATGGCTATTTCGGGGCAGCTTGTTAATTATGACAAGAGTCAAATTTTCTTCTCGGGCAGCAAGTATTGTCTCCTCTTCAGGTTTTCGTCTGGGCACGTTGCCTATGCTTTACTTGGGTTGTCCTATTTATTTTGGTTGACGTACCAAACGATTGTTTGACCCTTTAACTATCAAACTCCAACAGAAGATTGATTCTTGGATCGGTAATTTTCTCAACCACGCTGGCCGAATTACGCTCATCAATCACGTCCTTCAGTCTATTACGGCATATCTGTTTGCTTCTCTTTCTCCTCCTGTGGCGGTGATCAAATCTATTGAAAAGTTTTTCGCCAATTTCTTCTGGGGCAATGTCGATGGTAGATTCAAAACTCACTGGACTGCTTGGCATATATGTTGCCTGCCCAAACATTCTGGAGGTATTGGTATTCCTTCCTTAATGTCCTTGGTGAAGGCATCCTCGATTAAACTTTGGTGGTGGTTTAGAACGGTGGATAATCTTTGGTCTCAATTTCTTCGGGCCCGATACTGTAAATCTTCTCATATGGTTGCTTCTTCTAGTAAAGGATCCCACATTTGGAAACGGCTTCAGGATATTAAATTGCTGGCAGAACCAAATATAGGATGGATTGTAGGAAAGGGCAATATATCCATATGGTATGATAGCTGGATTCCAAATCAACACATCTTCCATCCCTCAAATTGTAATGTTGATAAAGTTCGAGATTTGTTTGATGATAACAACATTCTGCTTCCTGTAGCTAAATCTTTATTGCCCGAAGCTGCCATTCAGGAAATTTTCAGTAGCAATATTTCTATTTCGACGTACCCTGACCAACCTTTCTGGAGGGGTTATGCTTCTGGAAAATTCACGATGTCTTCTGCGAAAGAGTTAGTTGCTCCTGTTTCCAATTCTTCTTTGTCGGCTAAGTTCATATGGCATAAGCTCCTCCCAAATCGCATTGGAATTTTCATGTGGCGGTTGTTCATGGGTCGGCTTCCTGTTGATGAGGGGCTATTCAAAAAAGGCTTTAAGCTGGCGTCAAAATGTGCTTGCTGCTCTCATCACCAAGTGGAAACATTTCAACATCTTTTCATTCTCAGTGATGCCGCTGATCAGACTTGGAAAGCTTTCATTCCTCATGGAATCTCTATTAATGGCTCATCTGCTCGACAACGTTGCATGGCCAACTGGTGCTTGGCCAAGTCTGCCTCCCTTATCCTGCTGCCTTCTATCATTTTATGGAACATTTGGAAGTATCGAAATGGTGTGATTTTTGACGGAATCAATAAGCCTTATTCCCAGATTCCCTACGCGGTTGATCATGATCTCTACTGTATTCTAAGTGCATGGAATTTTGTGGGCATCCGGAAATCTCAAGGTCTCATTTATTCTTATGCATCTCGCAAGAAAGTGGTTGTTAGGGCAGTTCATTGGTCTAAACCTCCTCAGGGTTATCTTAAGCTTAATTCTGATGGGGCTTGTCGCGGAAATCCAGGAAGTAGCGGAGGCGGTGGTGTAGTTCGGGATTGCAACGGTTTGGTTGTATATGCCTATGGCTCGTTCTATGGGCAGTCTTCTTCTTCTGTTGCGGAAGTTAGAGCTCTATTACAAGGTATTGACTGGCTTTATAGGAATGGCATCAGTGACGTTTTGGTGGAGATAGACTCCAAGATCATTTGTGATATGGTTAATCAAAACCTCTCCCCCTCTTGGTCTTTGGCGTATTTTATTTGGGACATTGTTATTCGGAAGCAAGCTTTGAACTTCTCTGTTAGCCACTGCTTTCGAGAAGCAAATTCTGTTGCCGATGGATTGGCTAATTTGGCTATAGACTCTGGTAGAAACTTTTCTTTTAGTTCGAATGGCGACCTCCCTCGTTCTATCAAGTCTAATGTTTTTCTTGATGCACAAAGCACGGCTAGGATTAGATTTTCTTCTTAATCTTTTCCTATTTGTATTTATTTTGAGGTCAGGCTCCTTTGTCCCCCCGTTCAAAGGGTAAGGCTGGTTGTCCCCCTTAAGTTTGTATCATTTTCTTTATTTAAATAAAATCTCGCAGGTGCCGTCCTGCTTCTATTGAAAAAAAATAAAATAAAAATTATATATATATATATATATATATATATATATATTGGAAAATAAGGGAGATTCATTTTAAAGTATTATTTGGGCATAATAACGACTATTTAATAGTAAAATTTTATTTAAAGTTTAATAGCAACTATTTTGTAATATTTAAGCATAATAACAATTTATGTTGCGCTTTATGAACATTTAAATAAACATGGATTTATTTAATATTAAGTAAACAAAATATTATATTTTTGCTATGTTTAAAATATAAACAGAAAATAAACTAATTATGACATTATTCACAGATAATATTTACAAGCATAATAATAATATTTATATCTATATTTATTCAATTTTTAATAACTGCGATACAGAATAATAGGTCGATACCTACCTCTTGTAGCGTGAGTATCTGATCCCAGTATGCCTAGGTTTAGACGATTGGCAAGTGCTTCCCTTATCTTCTCGAGAGATAGTCTTTTGTTGTTGTTGTTGTTACTGTTGTTGTTTTCGACGACATATTTTATTGTATTTGGGCAACGTAACAACAATATTTGGCTTTTTGATCAGCTCGTCGGGGCGAGGATGGCTTGCGGGAGCACGGACTGGAGGCTTGTGCGGGGCAAGGAAGGAGGCTTGCTTGCTCGGGCAAGCTGGGAGGAGGTTGCTAAGGGGCAGAAGGCCAAAGGCTTGAGGCTCGCTTGCGCAGAGGCAAGGGAGGAGGAAGGCTGTTGCCTTGGCTCACTTGCATAGAGCAAGGGAGGACATGAGGGAGAGATGTTTTTTTGGTGTGTTGAGTGAAGGAGCTGGGCCTCTTCGTTTATAGACAGAAATTCAGCCAGGTGACTGGTGAAGCTGTGATTAGAGGGGTGGTACTCTGTGCAAAAATGGTGAGCCATGCAGCGTACACAGAGCAGAAGCTGGGGAGAAGAAAAACAATACCGGGTGTGGCACATGCAGGTTTGGGCGTCGTGCCCCGACTTGCTTTCCTTTGTATTTTTTTTTTCATTCTGCCCCGTGATTTGTCATCTTTCATCTTTTGTGTTTTGGCCCCCTAACGTCCGTTAGTCCAATTGCATAATATGTATTTTTTTAGGACATTATAAAATGGGGGTACAAAATTGGGGTGTCTACAGAGCCCCTCGACGACGGAGTTTGCAAGTGAACGCAAGTTTATAGGCAAATGAACGTCGTTGACTAGAATAGACTCAATTTCAAGACATAAATCACTGTGGAAAAATTTTAATATTTGAAAGTATTTTGCGATGCAAGTCGGGGTGTAGTGGAAATCTCCTCTTCCCTTTTCTTTCATTTTTTTCTTCTTTCCTCCTTTTTTTTTTTAAAAACGAGAACCACATCACAATATTCATTGCGATGCCATGGGATTTCAAAGTCATTTCACGTTGCAATATTCATTGCAACGCCAAAAGATTTTTCTATGTCACGTTGCAATATTCATTGCCAAAAGGTTTTCCCAACGTCACGTTGTAATATTCATTGCAACGCCAAAAGATTTTCCAACGTTATGTTGCAATATTCATTGCAACGCCAAAAAGTTTTTATGTCACGTTGCAATAGTCATTGCAACGCCATAAAGTTTTTCATGTCAGGTTACAATATTCATTGCAACGCCAAAAGGTTTTTCCCAATGCCACGTTACAATATTCATTGCAACGCCAAAAGGTTTTTCCCAATGCCACGTTGCAATATTCATTGCAACGACCAAAAGATTTTTTTTTGTCATTCTTTGCAATATTCATTGCAAAGAAATTTAAAACGATTTCCTCATTTTTTTAAATGCAATATTCATTGCAAAAACATTTTAAGACCAATGTAATTTTAAAATTCATTATTCATTGCAAAATCAAAAGATTTTGTTCAAATGAAAGTGCAATGCAATATGGACATGACAAAATATGTGATGCAATATAGGAATTTAATGTTTTAAAATGCGACGTAGTATTAAAATATCATAATTTTAAAATACAATGCAGTATCAAAAATATCATAATTTTGATGAAAAACGAGATTTTTAATGCATGCAAACATTTAAAATAAAATGCAGATACTCTGTTGCGGCTCATGTGGTGACGTTTTGTAGGAAGTGATGTTGTGTTGTAAGGTAGGGCCGCTGGCAGTTAACGTTCTTGAAGATCATCAACTTCTGTTAAGTAACTAGCTTTACACCCATGCGTTAAACGCACGCCATATATATTTTTCAATCAAATTATATATAAGCAACATGAAGTGAAAAAACAAAATTAAAAGAATAAATTAAAGAAAACTGTTGAAATATATATATATATATATATATATATATATATATATATCATGATTAAAAACTTCAACGATAATAAATAAAATAAACAAATAATTGTAACGTAAATATTGTGAGTTCGATGTACATAACTGAAATTATTATAATACATCGATTAAGAAAATGTAAAATTATTAATAGAGAATACAATAAATATATAAAATATTTTATAAATTTTAGAATACTTTTTTAAATATAACATTTGTCATTAAATATGTGCGATTACTACTACGCTCACTATGATTAAATATGTACAATTACTACTACTATCTATCACATAACAAAATGCACGTAATCTGTATTAATCAATATTAATATAACTTTTTTTATCTTTTAGTTAGTGTGTTATGAAAATTAAATACATAATTAAAATGTAAGGATAAAAATATAAGTGAATTTAATTATTGCTTATTACATGAATGAAAAAAAATATATATATATATATATATATATATATATATATATATATATATATATATATATATATATATATATATATATTAGAATACATCTTTAAACAAATATATATTTGTTAGATAATAAAAATTGCACAACAAATTCAAATGACGATAAACCAAAGAAAAACGACTCAAATTACATACTTCCTATGGTCATCCCTCCCCCGAAATGACCAAAATATCCCTAACTCAAAAACTCTTTCATTAATAGTGTCACCCAAATGAGGTGACACTGATATTATATGTACTTAATTATTACAACTATATATAAAAATATTTAAGCTCAATTCAATAAACTATGAAATAGACATTTAAACTATGATTGCTCTCAATTCATTGTACATTTCACATAGTATGATACTCGGCTACTTGCCCATATATATAATCACACCCCTCTAGAGTCATTGTACATGTTCCCAGAGCAATTAGACTACGATTTACTTGTTCATATTCATCCTCGCTTTTCTACAATGACAATGAGCAAAAATGGAATCCGATAATAATAATGTTGTCACATTTTACCAGGATCATGTTGATCTTTAAAAGTCCACTCATCCAACATGTCATAACTGATGCTACTACTTTTTTTAAAGGTTGGAGGGGACATAGACCTTACTCCAACCCTTACTTTTTAATATTTTAATGCGTTGAAAGGCTATAATTATAGATATATGATACCTTTGGTGTGGTTAGAACAAATGGTGCCTCTAATGAGGCTTTAAACACCCGACCTCTCGGTTGAAAGTGGTGATGCACCAGGATGCTTCTGGTGGGGCTTGAACACTCAACCTCTCAGTTAAGATAAGCGAGTAGCTAAATGAGGCATTTGGCATTTGGGTAAGGCATGAACAACAATGTTGCCTCTGAAGAGGCTTGAACACACGACCTTTCTATTGAAAGTTGTAAAGTCCAGGGTGTCTCTAGTGAGACTTGAACATCTGAAATCTCCGTTAGGAGAAGTGAGTAGTACCAGTTAAGCTAGAGCTCGTTGGTTGATGCTAATAATTTTGCCGGTGAAATTACTTGGTTATACGCAACAAAAGTGGTCACATAACATTTATGGCTGAGTAAGTAATGTTTGTTGAGTATAAAATTAGGCATGTAAGACTTTAAGGATCCATAATTGTTCATCAAATTATATTTTATTATGTACTTGTTCTTTAGCTTCTATGGATATAATTAGTCTTAACAAAACTCACAAGTAAATTAATATCAATATAGGAAGATCTTATAGTATAATAAGTTTTTAAATTGTTATTTTTGTTTCCCTTGCATATTGGTAAAAAGAGAAAAGACATTGCCTCTTAGATTGATGGTATTTAATTTCTTAATTGCTTTTTATGTTTTTTTATTTACTTATCAATACTTGTATATGTGTTCATATATAAATATAATCTTTATTTTGTAATTAGTTACGGTGGTTTTCTAGCAATCTTGAGATAAGAAAATTGCATTTTTCATTATATATATCTTCCTATTTTTGGTAAGTGCATTTTGAAGAGATATTGCTATATATGGATGTGCTAATTATATTTGTCATTATATATAGGAAATGTAACAAAACAAAGTGTTTCAATTTCCAATGCCATGTTAATTAAATGTTTAGCATAAAAATTAAGAAAAAATGTAATAAAACAAAGTGTTTCAACTTCCAATGCATATTTGTGCTTACATTTATGGAAAACATTTAGGCGAAAAAATCACGGTTGTTATTATATATATAGATGGTTATTGGAGGGGCCAACTTGCAACTTTGTGTATTTGGGGATGGGTTTAAGTACCAAATTTGGAGACTTGGAAGGAGGGGACAGCAACGGCAACAACAGACCTCCGTTTGTTTCCTCTTCCATAGCGTCGCCTCCCTTCTTCTTCATCTCTCTCAAACTTCTTCATTTCCCCACCATTCTTGCTCAAATCAACGACATTGTTTGTGTAACAGCTTCTTCTTCGGGATCTGACAAAGGGAAAGCTCTTGCAAGCTCCGAATTGGGTTGGAGAAATCAAGGGGACAAGCCTTTGTCAAGGAATGTCACTCGATATCAATCATCCACGGATGATTGAGAGAATATTCACAGAGATCAGAGCACCCATGTTGCTAATCTTGCTCCTCCCACTGTAAGTTCTCACTTTTGCTCAAACCCATTTCATTTGAAATTTTGAATTTTGGTATTTTCCTTGGATGATTTGTGTTGTTTTGTTGAATTTCTTGCAATGTTAGTATGTAGGGACAATGTATGTTGGAATAATAGAACAATTTAGAATGAAAAATGTGCATTTTATTTGAAAACAAATGTCAATTGCATATATTTGGACTGTGTACTGTGCTCACTTTGACTGTGCATTTTGGGTGTAAGAAAATGCTAGTTTAGCTAAAAAGAAAATATGGTTGTGCAGAGGGATGTATAGGGATAAAAAACCCGTGATTTGATTTTTCAGTATGACCCAAGATGTGTATAATATTCATGTTCAAAGTTGGTAAAAAAAATGCATGTTACATGTTTGACTAAATGACCCAATGAACGAAAATTATAGAAAATGTTATGTTTCGTGCATAAGAAAAATGTTTTTTTTCAGAGATATATTGCTTTCGGACGGACCGAAATGAGTCTAGGACTTGAAAACAATGATTTGAAAAAAAACTTTTCTCCTTTTTATTTATTTTTATTATATATATATATATAATTTTATTATATATATATATATATAATTATTATTATTATTATTGTCTATACATATATAAAAGGAGAGGAGTAAGTTTTGGAAAGATCCCGCCAAAAGTGATTTTCTAAATTTAGAAACACTTCTAATTTGTATATAAGCCACTTTTTGCATTGGAAATTAAAAATAGAAAATGTCATATTATGGTTGATTGGATAAATTATTCGAAAACCTCTTCACATTCTTATTTAGTATATTAAGAAAAATATGCATATTAGAAACATGAGAGATAACAAAACCAATTTTTTTTTTTTGTCAATTTCTTTGCATCAATATCCAGGGTAGGAAAAATAAAGATGTAATAAAATAACGATTTTGAAACTAAATCATATACACACACTTTGAAGTAAAACTAATTCACAGACAATCAATTAATAATAATACCAAGATTTGATAATTTTTTCTTTATTTCATCATAACCAAAGTTATTATTGTAAAAAAATATAAATCGAGATAGAACCAATTTTTTGAGACAGCTAGCTACATGTAAAAAAATGGAAATCCGATAATTTCTGATTTTTTAGTTACTTATACATGTTAAAAACTTCAGATATAAAAAAAGTACTGATGATGAAATTAATCAACATTCAGATCGAATTTGTTTGTTAGTTGAACTAAATCACGAATCAAAATTAATAAACGAGTTTTGAAGTTAAACAAAAATTTTGAAATATTTTTAGAAACATGAACATACCAACAAGTTTCCGGTAAGTCGGTGGTCATAGCTTCCGTTGCCGGACTTTTTTTAGGTGGTAACCTTGGGGTTGGCCATCGCTGCAAGAAATGTATAAAAAAAAAAGCAATGTGTGGTGAAACTAGGGTAAAAATGTTTTCTTTTCGTTTAAGCATCAACTAAAACAACGTGGTTTTATGAGTGTTTACCGAGTCGCAGTCCAAAAGTTATCCATAACACGATTTAAACCAAAATTTTCAATGTCAATTCATCGATCGTTTGAATTTTTGGTTCATTTTCTCTGACCCATCTCCTATATTTTATTTTCCTTGGTTATATACTATTTTAATTATTTTTTCTTTATGTCTGTTTTTTAAATTGAACCATAATACTTGAATTATTTTGTAAAAATTACCAATTTTTAAAAGTGTAGTTTTTAAGGTTTTATGACAAAATATGTTAGTATATCACAAACAATTTACCATTTGTCTGATATTATATGCGCTATCAAATTTTTTTTAACATTAATGTAACTTTTATTTATATATATTTATTTGTATATATTTTAATATCATTTTTTAATACGGGAAACACATTAGTGAATTTAAATTTTGTTGAAACTCCAGAGTAGAGAATGCGAGAAAGTTAACCTCAATTCCATTGTTTAGAATTGGAACTGCGGGCTTCAAAGTCTTCAATGTAAATTTTATTGTTTATATCTAGAAAAAATATTTGAATTGGAATTGAACTGAAATTCTTAATAGTTTTATTCTATAAATTGATTTTTTTTCTCCAAAGGTAAAACATTTTTAAACCTAAAAACTATTTATTTTTATTAATTTTGTTTATTTCTATTAATTTGCTTATATGTTTAGATTTTTAATTGAACTCTACATGAGAGCCAAACAAAATAATATCAATTTTAATGTTACAAAATTATAATATTCAATTCTACACATCGAACTCATAATCTTTATGTTGCAATCATTTGTGTATTTAATTAGCACTAAAGTTTTAACTATTGTATTGATATGAATATAGGCTTCGTGCATTGCACGTGTGCTTTGATTATAATTTTCTATGATTAACTTCAATTTTTATTATACAAAGTAAACTGTTTTGGTCAAGGACATGTCACTTCGATATCAATTTAAAGATATATTTAAAAAGTTATTGTTTTTATTAACATAATTTTCTATAATTTGTTTTATATGCATATTGAACTCGTGATTTTTCATATAATTATTCGGTTATATGGTTATCATTAAAATTTTATATTGTTTTATTTAATCAATATTGAACAGTGCACTACATAGTTGTGTTGTAGTATATATGAAAACAGAAGTGCATAATTTTTAGAAATTTCCTGACAAAACTCACTTTTCAAAAATGGAATCACTTATGTTTTGTTAATATCAAATATTTTTTTTGAAATTGAATTTGAGAAATGTCATTTAATGATGTTGACATAAATTATTTCAAATTGAGTTTATTTTTTTATTTAGAGAATTAAATTCGAAAATGACATATAAATGACATATAACTAATTACATACCAAAGACATATAACTATTAAATATTACACAAAAATAATGTAGAAATCAAATTTCTAGGTAAGCTATTCATAAGTCAGACAGAGTCCATATGCATATAACTAATTACAAACAAAATCAAAATATAAAAATAATTCGTAAAAACGGTATTTATTCAAAAATACTGAATAGCTTAGTATTATTATAAATAAAAAATAGGTAAATAAAAATACTTACGATTGTTTTTAATAGATCTTGAAATACAGTTCTATAATATTTAAAATAAAAAAGAAATAAAAAAATACTCATGGGCCTGACTTTGTTTCTTTTTTTTTGTTTGGGTCCGTCTTAGTTTAAATTATCACTAGATTTTGTATCCGTGCTTTTAGCACGGTGCCAGTATAAAACTTATTCAATGTATGAAACGAACAATATGCAAATAAATTGATATATGCTTGTGATTTTGTAAATATCATATGAATGCACACTATACAACCGAAAAGAAGACAAAACTCAAAAAATTAAACAAAAAAATACATTTTATGATGGTCCATTACAAATAAGTAAGAATATCGAGAACTTTATATCATGTTCAAATTAGAATGATATTTTCCCTTCTTTTTTTTTGTTAATTCTTTATGTAATTGAAAATTGAAATGTAATATATAAGTTATGTTATTGAAAGAGATACATGTTTTTTTGTGGTTTCAATTAAGTAGTTATATTAAAATTAAGATGCAATTTTTTTAATTACATCACATCAATGAACAATACATATTCTGAAATCTCAAACTGTGAGTTAAATTTTGAACGATGCATACTCATGAATATTTCAATTGAATTACATATTTTGAAATCTCAAATTGTGGGTTAAATTTGAAGGTTAGAACTCAAATAATGTTGTTTCGTAACATAGTCTATTCACTTGAGTTATGCAATGACACGAGATTAATTGTTATAAGGCTGAGAAACCATGTTTTAGAAGGTTGAGTTCTTTCAAATGGCAATTCTGGTGGTACTCTTTTAATTTCAAGAATGTCACTGATACTATTTGATCCTAAAATTTCTTTTAAATTCCAGATAAAATATTTTTTGTTGATTATGTCTTACGTAATGTCTATGAATAAAAACCATGGTAAGTCATTGTCTAATATAAGACTTCATTTGAAAACATGTTTTTGGTTATCATTAGTTGTATGTAGCTTTGTCTTGAATTACTATGTGATATTTATAGTTGCAATAGTCGTACATGTTGAACGAAAATTATTGTATATAAAAAGTATTCCAAAATTTATATATTTTTTTTCAAATTTATAGGATTTTCTATATTTAATTTTACTGTTTATTATTTTTTGTTTATTTTTTTCATATTTAAAAAAATTAATTACATATTATTCAATTTTAATTTAGTATATAATTTGATACACATGTACAATCTGTGCAACGCGTGCAATGCACGGGTGCATCACTAGTTTTTTTAGTAAGGAAATGCTTATATATTCTCAACTGAATATTTGGAAAAGAAACATGGAATATTTTTGCATGACAAGTGAGATGAACAAAATACTTATGCATGCATTATAAATGGAAAGAATAAAGTATCTATGTATGTACGTTAAATGGTAAATGAGGAGAATAAAAATACTTATGCAGGCATTATACAAGAGGGGAATAAAATATTTATGCATGTATGTTAAATGGTAAATGGGCAGAATAAAATGCTTATGTATGAGATGTAGTAAAGGATGATAGATATGCTAAATGAAAGACATTTAAGCAGATAAAATGAAGAGGGCATATGACAAGGGAAATAAAAAAGTGTTTGTGTTTTAAAGTAAAAATAAATGAAAGAAATTTTTGTGTGTGTGTGTTGTGTGTGTGTGTGTTTTTTTAAAGGAAATCTGGGAATGAATGTAATAAATACTTATTTTTTTCTTCTTTTTAGGTCCAAAAACGCTTGACCCACATCCGTGCTAACGCCAAAAATCTGCACGAGATATATGATTTGTTTCCTCCACGAGCGAAACTTTTTGTCGAGCAGACTGGGCTAGCTATTTTTATGAGGGCTGTGGACTCATTTCAGAGCTACATGTCTATCCACGAAGTCTTGAGGGAGTATTGGTGGGATACGACTCACACTTTCCACTTCAGCTGGGGTGAAATGACTATGGCCCTGGCTATTTTTGCTGCTATTACTGGAATCCCCACGGGGCTCGGCGTATGTCTAGTGCTAGATCATGACCTTCGGTTCCGTCCAGAGGAGGTGAGGAATCTGCTGGGCCTTGAGCTCATTTACAAGAGTGGCAATGAGTTCTGCATCGCAAGTGTGAAAGAATGGCTTCAAGCCAATGCCAAGTTTGTAGATAATGATGATGACAAGGCTGTAGCCTGTGTTACTTGGGCGTTTCTTTTCTTCTTCTTGGGTACCACCTTTTTTGCCAATGCATCCACCACTCTACGGGTGTTTCTCCTGGGGTGCCTTCGTGATTTGTATGTCGTCTCGCAGTATGACTGGGGACAGGTGGGCTTGGTTGAGTTGTATTTTTCTATGGACCAGGCATGTCGTAACAATAGTAAGAACCTAACCGAGTTTTTTGTTGACTGGGAGGTAAATATTTAATAAGTAATTTTGTTTGTTTGTAGTCTCTTTCTTGTATTTGTTTCTGATGAATTTCCTTTTTGCTGTCACTTTCGTTTTTCGTAGGTATAGGCATGTGCTGTTTTTGGGTTTGCTCCCTTCTCGTGTCGAGTTCGGCTTCAGGCGCCCCCCTTTTTCGTGGAATATCTCGAGGAAAATAAGGTGAAGACTGGACGGAGTGCTCCCTCTATACCTAAGGAGAGTGTACAGACTGCTATTGATCAGTGTCCTATTGACCAGCTCAACTTCTTCCCTTGAAGGGGACTTTCTGACGTGTATTGGACTGCTGTACAGATGAGCAATCGTCGCATTCTGATGAGATCAGTTATGTTCCACTCAATGTATTTGGGAGAATGAGTGAACCGTCAACATTCTTCTGCTATGGTAGCACCATTGATACCACTGGCTCCTCCACCGTGGATGATCGTGCCAGAGTTCATACCGAACATGTATCAGTACCTTACCTGGTATATTGTTCTTGCTGAGGCGTTCCTGGACATGATGTACCATGACTTTCTCAGGACTATACTTCATCCAGCCCCTGCCAGACGTGCTTCCGATGTTGCCGGACCTTCTCGTGCTATTCCCGAGATGCTATGTGAGCATCATATTCCGTCTCGGGTTCCAGTCAGCGTGCAACGTTTGCATCAGGGATGATTTATTGATGAACATTTGCTTGACGTCCAGGATCCTGACGTGTATGCGATCTCAGACCGAGCACATACGGTATACTTTTTTTCTATTTTCTTGTTTTGTTTGCTTGTATCATCATTGTCATCATGTACATCTTTGTTGTTGACTGTATGTTTTTCTGTAACAACTTAGGTGGATGCTCCGTCTTATCGTAGATTGCTGAAGACTTTTTCGGTCTTACCCTACTGTATCAACGAGCAAAGGACGAGCTCACGTGCCGTGGGAATGATACTGTCGGTCGCACCCGGCACCGAGATGGTGACAATGATGGAGCTGGCGGCTCAAGATGAAGAGGTCCCAGGACTAGAGGCGGTGGATCCGTCAGAAAGGGCCCAAGAGTCAGAGGTGTCGGAATAAATAGGAGTAAATCAACACGAATGTGATGATTGTATTATGTATTTAATTTGTATTTTTATTTATTAATGCAATCATGTAATACTTATAGACAAAGAATTCATTAATTTTGCGATGCACCGTTAAATTTTTAAATGTTTGTTGTTTAAATGCTTGTACCGTACTTTTGGGAGATAATTTGGGTGGCTGTTTGGGCTAAGGACAAAATTGGGGTGGCGATTTTTGGAAGGAATGTTGAGAGATGACCCCCTTTTTTTTTTTACTTTCACGGATGCATTGAGAGCTTAGGTTTATAGGAAGACTTCTGTTGCACTGTATGAGAATCTGGAGTGATGTAGAAAAGGATAGAGGGTGCGGTGCCTTGACTTGTTTTCCTGGCCATGTTTTCTTTCCTTTTCATTATTGTCAAGTTGTTGTCTCCTGCTATCTTTTGGACATTTCTTTCATTCCGTACTTTAAAAGAAAGATTTATGCGTACTCTTTCTCAAGCAAACCTACATTCAACCCTTCTTTCTCTACATGTTCTCTGTCTGTTTTCTACCTGAAACCAGAACCCATTTGTTCGTTGTTTTCCTTTGGCTGTAATAGATCCGAAGCTTTGCCAAAGTATCTCATAATCGTTCTGGTCATCCGACGGTTTGTGCAAAAACCATTTTCTTTCTTCGTTGTTTTTCTCAATATAGCCGAAATCGGCTTTGTCTCTCATCTCTTTTGTAAACAAACATGACTACTCCTTTTATCACCACATTAAACATAGCTATATGAGAATACACTGAATCATTGGGTAAATGGAATCCGCGGGAGAGAAAGATGACGTTTTCATGAAACGTATGACTTCTAGTGCATTTTTGGGTGGGTAGGTTTGCATGTTAATTGGGACATGTTGTGGGCAGCTTCCCGTTTTTGGTCGACACAGTCCCACTTGTTTAATTTCTCGTTGGATGAAATGTGTCCAACGTTCGAAGAATTTTGTGCGATGACTGATACGCCACCAGATGGCAGGGTTGCGGTTCCCTCTACGGACTCTACGAGTCGTACCCCATTGATGGTGGTCAGGGAGATGCTTGGGTTCCACTTGCAAACGACCTAAAGGCTTGTTCATGCTGACCTTTTAGATCTGACGTACGTCCCAACTCTCTGTTCAGACTATCGAGAGGATACTGGGTATTCGGCGCGATGGCGTGTAACGCCCCATAATCTTGCATGTGCATTCTATGCTTGTCTTTATACTTTCTTGGTTGATTGTGAGCTTGTTTACTTAGTTATAAACGTCTTAGAATCATTCATAGATCATTCTAGAAGTCCATAACATGTTTTGAATCATATAAGTTTGATTGTTGAATCGCCGGTTCGATCGCGTTGAAATTGGCCTTAGCGATTCCTCTCGTTGCTCGTATTTGCTTCTATTTCGACGTACGAAGTGTTCGTTGAGTTCTTGGCTTTATATTCAGGTCTTAACCATGTGGAAACAAACCTTTTTCATGTCCAAGATATCCTAGTTTGATTGGTGTTTGATTGTAGTTTGATTCGTTGTTCATTCGTCGCGTGGTTCGCGCCTTGTTCTACCTTGTTCCGGTTGTTGTTCGGGTGTGTTTCCGACTTGTTTTGAGTAGGGTTAGACCTTAGAATGGTTGCCCAAAAGTTTGGGACCATTTAGATCAAGTTTAGATCAAGTTTTAGAGGTTCTGGAGCCGAGGCGGCCGCATGGCACCGGGTGAGGCGCCCGCCTCAAATGCAGGGAGCAATCGCAAAGTGGACTGAACTTGGGAGTAGCCTCAGTAGTTGAGGCGGCCGCATGGGCTTGGGTGAGGCGCCCGCCTCACCTGCTGGTCTGTTACGGGATTTATTTTCCCCTGTTTTGAGTTATGTCGTGAAATGCCTATCCTACCCTCATTAAACCCCCTCTAAACCCTTCCTAACCACCCACACTTAGTCCTAATCAAGTCCTAACACTAATTAGAAGTTAAATTAGGTTGGTTTAGTGTTTGATCACTCCCTAATTTCCACTAATTGCACTTGAGAAATTCCCCTTGTACCCTTCTCTTGTTGGAGGTATAAATACCAAGCCTTGGCCAAATTTTCAGTAAATCTTTCATTTGTTCATCCTATTCTTACAAGTTAGAGAGAGAGAGAGTTGGGGGCTTGAGTTTTGAGCCCTAGTTCATCTTCTTCCTTCGATCCACAAGGATTCCACCGTTCGATCGCCGCCAAACCTTGGATTCTTGACGAGTGCAACGAAAGGAACGACTTCACCGTTTAGATTTGGATTCTCTTGAGTTTTCACTCAAGCTAGGTAAGTTACTCTTCTTCATTTTAGTTCTCATTGACCCTAAGGAAACAAAGTTTATGATGTGTGAGGTCAATGAGGACACATAATTGCTTCCTATGCTTTCCATTTGAATTTTAAATGTATGATTTTGCTAGGAGCATGTCTAGGTGGATTCTTGCCTTTGGGAGTTTAAATTACTCTTTCATTATGTTAATTGAGGTCTTGAACATGTTAGAAATATGTGTTATGTTTGTTGATGGAAGTATTGTCATTATTTGGGAATGCCCTAAATTATGCCTATGTGATATATATAAAAATGGTTAAGTGTTGTATCCTTCACATTGGACTATATAGGAACATGAATTACATTAAATTGTTTTGGGTGAATATATATATATCCTTGTTGAACTTAGAAGTGACCTAGGTTGGGTTGTGAAGCATATAGCTTCATTTCCCCAAAATTGAGAATTTAGAGGAAAGACTCAACGGAGTCGACTCTAGGGAAGAATTGAACATGTTAAACTCTAATTTCAATCCCTACGAAGTTTGGATACCGTTTGATTAAGTTTACTCAAATATGAGCTTGATGGAAGTATTTGCAAAATTGTTATGAAACATTGGTTTGAGCAGTTAATTGCCTTCACATGATTATGGTAGAGATTAACCCCTACTTGGTGGGTCGAGTTCGCTCTTGTCGAATTCGGTCCTTAATTGGTTTAAGTCAAGTAAATATCTACTTGTGCATTGCATTGAGTCCAGCTGGCATTAAATGGTTTGTTTATCAAGTCAGGGTGGGACGATGCATCGCCTTCGCGAATTATGGGATTCGTGCTCGCTATGGATCGCCGCACCCGGGACTCCACACACACCTCCACTGTGGGCCGCAGTGGGGAAGTATCAGTTAAGTGCCGCATTGGCTTGCTAATGAGATCGAGTAGCACTCGATGATAGTCGATGAATTCACATAACATCGATGGCACGAACCAAGAATGAATGTTTTGCGAGAGCTCTGAGCGGCCGTGACTATCATATCCTACTTGTATGATTTACTTTACGCACTTATGTGAATAAGGTGCTAAGTGTTAAATGATGCTTATGTGCCATATGATAAATGTCATGCTATAACATGAACATGCATGCTATTTTGGTAACTTACTAAGTCTTTCGACTTACCCTATTTGTTTGCTTTGTTTTCCTTAGATCAAAGCCGAGGAGGCGTCCCCACGCTAGATTCACGTATTCGCTTGGGCGTTGTGGCGAGGTTGCTCTTTTGGACTTTAACTGGTTAATCTTTTATTTTGGAAAGGACGTTGGGAAGCAAGTCATGTAGACTTGGCTTGGGGTTTTGTTGTTGTAGTAACTTAAATATTTGATACTTGTAATCTTTTGGTATGCCGACTTATATGTCGAGCTTGTTCATATGTGTATGGTTCATCACAGTTTCTTCCGCTAAAGCTTGTTTAAAGTATTATTATTGTTGTTGTCTCCGGCATGTTGTGGCCGTTGAGGTTTTATAAGCATGTGTTAATTGTAGGAGTAGTTGTTGGGTTCCGTAACGCCGATGTCGCCGATGACTTGTTTAATTTAAGTTGTTTTTCCGGCCAAGTGTAGCCGAGTTGTTATTCGTATGCAATGTTGCGCCACATGAATTTTATAATCCTACTTGTGCATGCTTGTGTGTTTAACTTGACTATTTGGGATTCGGGATCATTGGGGTCAGTCGGGTCGTCACAGTTGGTATCAGAGCTATAGGTTAGCTGTCGGCCAGGATAGGTTCCATGGCCTAGGTGGGTTGGTTATTTGTGTGATGATTCTAACGTCGAGTGAATTCTTGTAGGGGTTCGATGGATAACCATAGGAATGGAAATGGCCGCGGTAGAGGTAGGCCCAGGAGAGGTCCTGAAGTTGAGGTACCGCCGCAGAATCCGGTGGGTCGGGATATGGCGAGTTGCAAGTAGGTTGATGGCTTTGGCGGGGAGGGGGAGGTCAAGCTGAGGGAGCACCACCACCTCGACAGGAGGAAGTTGCACCACCACCGAGACCGAGGACTGACAACACTCTCCTAGAGAGATTCCTTAAGTTGAAGCCTAGTGCATTTCTTGGGGAGCCAAACCCTAGGGAGGCTGAGTTGTGGATGGAAGAGATGATCAAAATCTTATCTATGTTGGAGTGTACCGATGAGGAGAGAGTCAGACTAGCGACATTTAAGTTTAAGGGAGCCGCCGAACATTGGTGGAATGTGTTGAAGGAAAGTTGGGAGATGCAACAAGTCCCTATCACTTGGGCTAATTTTCAGAGGGAATTTAAGGAGGAATACGTACCGGATGTGGTTCGTAACCAAAGGGAGAAAGAATTCTATAATCTTGAGCAAGGTACCATGACTGTGGCGGAATATTCTGCGAAGTTCACCGAGCTGAGCCGTTATTGCACGTATTTGATTCCTACTGAAGCACGGAGGACACATAAGTTTGTTAAAGGGTTGAGGACTGAATTTAGGAAGCAGATTCTAGCACTTAAGCTCACTGATTATCGGACTGCAGTTGATAGAGCTTATGAGGTTGAACAAGATATTGAGGAGCACCGAGTCAAGAGTAATTCGGGTAATGCACGACAGGCTACTCAGAACACTAATCAGGGAAATAATTCAGGTAGCAGAAGGGGATACCAAGGAAACCGGGATAGGAGAGGTGGAGGCCAAGGTAGGCCACAGGCAGGGAAGCAGGGCAACAACACTTCTTCTACTCAGGGGCAGCAAGGGTCTCGTAATGAGACTATGATTTGTTCGTTCTGCCAGAAGTCTGGGCACACAGCTGATAGATGTTGGGGGAAGACTGGGAAGTGTTTCATTTGTGGAGATGGGACTCATGTGAGGAAGGATTGTCCCAAATATAAGGCCAATCAGTCAGGTGGCGCCGGGCAGCAGTCTGGGGCTAAGAGAGATATGGATGGTAAACCAAAAGTGCAAGGCCGTGTGTTTGCGCTTGATCAGCGCGAGGTTCAGGGGTCTACGGCAGTGATAGGAGGTACTCTTTCTATATTTGATCATAAGGCTCGAATTCTCATAGATCCAGGGTCTTCGCATTCTTATGTTGCTTCGCACTTTATTGAGAATCTTTGCGTATTGCCTCAACCTTTGCCATACTTGCTTGAAGTGTCTACCCCGCTCGGGGAATATATGCTCGCGTCTGAAGTGTTTAGATCTTGTGATGTTTTGGTGGGTGACCACACTTTGCATGCGGACTTGGTAGTTCTCCCTATACGTGATTTTGATGTGATTCTTGGCATGGACTGGTTATGTGCTTATCATGCTATAGTTGACTGCCATAGGAAGAGGGTTACTTTTTATATGCCGGGTGTGCCTGAATTTACGTTTGTGGGTGATCAAGCGTCGAGTGACTTGCATTTCATTTCTGCACTAAGGGCTAGAAAATTGTTGTCTCAAGGGTGTACGGGTTATCTTGCCTGCGTTGTTGATAAGAAGAAGTCTTCGCCGAGTTTAGAGGAGGTTCCGGTAGTATGTGAGTTTCCCGATGTGTTTTCTACCGATCATGCTATGCCGCCCGATAGAGAACTAGAGTTTTGTATTGAGCTTATTCCGGGGACTTCACCGATTTCTAAGGCACCGTATAGGATGGCGCCCGCGGAGCTTAGAGAGTTGAAAACTCAGTTGCAGGAACTCCTAGAGATTGGTTTTATTAAACCAAGTGTGTCGCCTTAGGGCCGGTCTATTTGTGAGGAAGAAAGATGGGAGTTTGCGGTTATGCATAGATTATCGCGAATTGAATAAGGTGACCATTAAGAATAAGTATCCTCTACCCCACATTGATGATCTTTTTGACCAATTGCAAGGGTCTATCGTCTATTCTAAGCTTGATTTGCGATGGGGTTACTATCAATTGAAGGTTAGGGAGGAAGACATTCCGAAGACAGCTTTTCGCACTAGATATGGGCACTTTGAATTCGTGGTGATGCCGTTTGGGTTGACGAATCGCGGGTATTTATGGACTTGATGAACCGTGTCTTTCATAGTTATCTCGATTGTTTCGTGGTAGTCTTCATTGATGATATCTTAGTGTATTCGAAATCTCGGGAGGAGCATGAGAAACACTTGAGGATTGTCTTGTCTATTCTTCGGGAGAAACAGCTTTATGCGAAGTTTAGTAAATGTGCCTTTTGGCTTGAGGAAGTATCCTTTTTAGGGCATATCATTTCTAGCGCCGGAGTAGCCGTTGATCCTTCTAAGGTGGAAGCGGTGACGAATTGGAAGAGACCTAGTTCGGTTACCGAGGTTCGGAGTTTCTTGGGTCTAGCGGGTTATTACCGGAGATTTATTGAGGGATTTTCTCGGATCGTGACTCCTATGACGAGATTGACGCAGAAGAATGTGCCTTTTGTTTGGAGCGAGAAATGTGAAGTTAGTTTCCAAGAGCTTAAGAAGCGGTTGACGTCGGCACCTATTTTGGCTTTGCCTAGTGGAGGAGATAATTTTGTGATTTATAGTGATGCTTCTAAGGAAGGTTTGGGATGTGTGTTGATGCAGAATGGTAGAGTTATCGCCTATGCGTCGAGGAAGTTGTCTATTCACGAGCAGAATTACCCGACACACGATATGGAGTTGGCTGCGATTATTTTCGCGTTGCATAAATGGAAACACTACTTGTATGGGGCTAAATTTGAGATCTTCACCGACCACAAAAGTTTGAAGTACTTGTTTTCCCAAAAG
Organism: Codonopsis lanceolata; assembly: GCA_013146195.2. Taxonomy (NCBI): domain Eukaryota; kingdom Viridiplantae; phylum Streptophyta; class Magnoliopsida; order Asterales; family Campanulaceae; genus Codonopsis; species Codonopsis lanceolata. Next base: position 100,107,486 of record CM028377.1, on the reverse strand, counting down.
GAGTTGAACATGAGGCAAAGAAGATGGATGGAGAAACTAAAAGACCACGATTGCACTATTTTGTATCATCCGGGGAAGGCAAATGTAGTAGCGGATGCCTTGAGTAGGAAGGTTCACATGTCGTGTATGATGGTTAGAGAATGGAAGATGTTGGAGGACTTGCGAGATTGGGGTCCTAGTGTTTATGATAAAGGTGTGATTTTCGCGAATGTTCGGTGCTACACCGGTTTGTTTGGAAAGATTAAAGAAGCGAAAGGAATGATCAGGAATTGAAGAAAATTATTGATGGGTTGGTGAAAAATGTATCGCTGATTTTGTGACTAATAGTGAGGGTGCTTTGACATTTCGAGGTCAAATTTGTGTTCCTTCTAATGATGACTTGAAGAGGTTGGTTCTTGATGAGGCTCATAAGTCGAGGTATACCATTCACAGGGAGCACGAAGATGTACTTAGACTTGAAAAGACAATTTTGGTGGAAAGGCATGAAGAGGGAAATTGCGGAGTATGTGTCAAAATGTTTGACTTGTCGGCGGAGTTAAGGTGAGCATCGAGGCTGCTTGGGACTTCTACAACCACTTGAGATTCTGAGTGGAAATGGGAGTTCATTACTATGGATTTTGTGACGAGGGTTACCGCGCGAGAGGTTTTAATGCGGTTTGGGTTATAGTCGACAGATTGACTAAGTGCACATTTTATTCGATCGCGATCACTTATTCGTTGACTCGGTTAGCGACTTTGTACATCCGGAGATCGTGAGACTTCATGGCGTACTGGTGAGTATTGTGTCGATAGAGATCAGGGTTCACATCAGATTTTGGCAAGCGTTGCGAGGAAGCTTTGGGGACCAAATTAGACTTCAAGATCAGCTTTTCATCCATAAACGGATGGTCGGTCAGCGATTGATTCAGATTTTGGAGGATATGCTTTGCGAGCTTGTGCAGTGGATTTCAAGGGAAGGCTGGGATTCTCACTTACCTTTAGCAGAGTTTGCGTATAATAACTACCGATCGAGTATCAAGATGGCGCCGTATGAAGCTTTGTATGGGCGTAAATGTAGATCACCAATTTGTTGGGATGAAGTTGGAGAGGCGAAACTTTGGGGTTCAAGTTAGTGCAACGATCGGTTGAGGCGTGAAGTTGATTAGAGATCGTTTGCGCACCGCTCAAAGTCGACAAAGAGTTACGCAGCGGACAATCGAAGGCGGGATCTTGAGTTCCAAGTGGGAGACTACGTGTTCTTGAAGGTGACACAGGAGAGGTGCGAAGAGATTTGGCAAGAAAGGGAAGCTTACACCGAGGTACATTGGCCCATTCGAGATTCTTGAGAGAGTTGGGTCTTTAGCGTATCGCATTGCATTGCCACCGTCACTTTCGGAGACTCATAATGTATTCCATGTTTCCATGTTGCGAAAGTATTTGAAAGATGATACCCATGTACTTGAGTATGAAGAGATAACGTTTGAGCCGGATATGTCTTATGTTGAAAAGCCGTGAAGATTTTGGATACCAAGAGCAAGTTTCTACGAACCAAGAAGATTCCCTTAGTTAAAGTTCTTTGGAGGAACCACAACATTGAAGAAGCGACTTGGGAAGCGCGGAGATGCGTGAGAAGCATCCACATTTGTTTGACGAACTTGGTAAGAATTTAGGGACTAAATTCCTAAAGGAGGAGAGTGTAACGCCCGTAATCTTGCATGTGCATTCTATGCTTGTCTTTATACTTTCTTGGTTGATTGTGAGCTTGTTTACTTAGTTATAAACGTCTTAGAATCATTCATAGATCATTCTAGAAGTCCATAACATGTTTAGAATCATATAAACTTTGTTTGTTGAATCGCCGGTTTAATCGCGTTGAATTTGGCCTTAGCGATTCCTCTCGTTGCTCGTATTTGCTTCTATTTCGACGTACGAAGTGTTCGTTGAGTTCTTGGCTTTATATTCAGGTCTTAATCATGTGGAAACAAACCTTTTTCATGTCCAAGATATCCTAGTTTGATTGGTGTTTGATTGTAGTTTGATTCGTTGTTCATTCGTTCGCGTGGTTCGCGCCTTGTTCTACCTTGTTCGGTTGTTGTTCGGGTGTGTTTCCGACTTGTTTTGAGTAGGGTTAGACCTTAGAATGGTTGCCCAAAGTTTGGGACCATTTAGATCAAGTTTAGATCAAGTTTTAGAGGTTACGGAGCCGAGGCGCATATGGTGGCGCCGCCTCAAATGCGGGGAGCAATTGCAAAGTGGACTGAACTTGGGAGTAGCCTCGGTAGTTGAGGCGGCGCATGGGAGCTTGGGTGAGCGCCCGCCTCACTGCTGTGCGAGTTTTTTTCCCTGTTTTTGAGTTATGTCGTGAAATGCCTATCCTACCCTCATTAAACCCCCTCTAAACCCTTCCTAACCACCCACACTTAGTCCTAATCAAGTCCTAACACTAATTAGAAGTTAATTTAGGTTGGTTTAGTGTTTGATCACTCCCTAATTTCCACTAATTGCACTTGAGAAATTCCCCTTGTACCCTTCTCTTGTTGGAGGTATAAATACCAAGCCTTGGCCAAATTTTCAGTAAATCTTTCATTTGTTCATCCTATTCTTACAAGTTAGAGAGAGAGAGAGTTGGGGGCTTGAGTTTTGAGCCCTAGTTCATCTTCTTCCTTCGATCCACAAGGATTCCACCGTTCGATCGCCAAACCTTGGATTCTTGACGAGTGCGAAAGGAACGACTTCACCGTTTAGATTTGGATTCTCTTGAGTTTTCACTCAAGCTAGGTAAGTTACTCTTCTTCATTTTAGTTCTCATTGACCCTAAGGAAACAAAGTTTATGATGTGTGAGGTCAATGAGGACACATAATTGCTTCCTATGCTTTCCATTTGAATTTTAAATGTATGATTTTGCTAGGAGCATGTCTAGGTGAATTTCTTGCCTTTGGGAGTTTAAATTACTCTTTCATTATGTTAATTGAGGTCTTGAACATGTTAGAAATATGTGTTATGTTTGTTGATGGAAGTATTGTCATTATTTGGGAATGCCCTAAATTATGCCTATGTGATATGTATAAAAATGGTTAAGTGTTGTATCCTTCACATTGGACTATATAGGAACATGAATTACATTAAATTGTTTTGGGTGAATTATATATCCTTGTTGAACTTAGAAGTGACCTAGGTTGGGTTATGAAGCATATAGCTTCATTTCCCCAAATTGGGAATTTAGAGGAAAGACTCAGCAGTCGACTCTAGGGAAGAATTGAACATGTTAAACTCTAATTTCAATCCCTACGAAGTTTGGATACCGTTTGATTAAGTTTACTCAAATATGAGCTTGATGGAAGTATTTGCAAAATTGTTATGAAACATTGGTTTGAGCAATTAATTGCCTTCACATGATTATGGTAGAGATTAACCCTACTTGGTTGGTCGAGTTCGCTCTTGTCGGTCGGTCCTTAATGGTTTAAGTCAAGTAAATATCTACTTGTGCATTGCATTGAGTCCAGCTGGCATTAAATGGTTTGTTTATCAAGTCAGGGTGGGACGATGCATCGCCTTCACGAATTATGGGATTCGTGCTCGCTATGGATCGCCGCACCCGGGACTCCACACACCTCCCTTGTTTGGGCCGCAGTGGGGAAGTAGCCCCTTTGCCGTATCAGTTAAGTGCCGCATTGGCTTGCTAATGAGATCGAGTAGCACTCGATGATAGTCGATGAATTCACATAACATCGATGGCACGAACCCGATGTGAAATGTTTTGCGAGGGAGCTACTGAAGCGGCGTGACTATCATATCCTACTTGTATGATTTACTTTACGCACTTATGTGAATAAGGTGATGATAATGTGCTAAGTGTTAAATGATGATTATGTGCCATAACTGTGATAAATGTCATGCTATAACATGAACATGCATATTTTAGTAACTTACTAAGTCTTTCGACTTACCCTATTTGTTTGCTTTGTTTTCCTTAGATCAAAGCCGAGGCGTCCACGCTAGATTCACGTATTCGCTTGGGCGTTGTGAGCGAGGTTGCTCTTTTGGACTTTAAGCGGTTAATCTTTTATTTTGGAAAGGGCGTTGGGAAGCAAGTCATGTAGACTTGGCTTGGGGTTTTGTTGTTGTAGTAACTTAAATATTTGATACTTGTAATCTTTTGGTATGCCGACTTATATGTCGAGCTTGTTCATATGTGTATGGTTCATCACAGTTTCTTCCGCTAAAGCTTGTTTAAAGTATTATTATTGTTGTTGTCTCCGGCATGTTGTGGCCGTTGAGGTTTTATAAGCATGTGTTAATTGTAGGAGTAGTTGTTGGGTTCCGTAACGCCGATGACTTGTTTAATTTAAGTTGTTTTTCGGCCAAGTGTAGCCGAGTTGTTATTCGTATGCAATGTTGCGCCACATGAATTTTATAATCCTACTTGTGCATGCTTGTGTGTTTAACTTGACTATTTGGGCCCGGCGCGATTCGGGATCTCGCATTGGGGTCGGGTCGGGCGTCGGGTTGTTATCAGGAGCTATAGGTTAGTGTCGGCCGGGATAGGTTCCATGGCCTAGGTGGGTTGGTTATTTGTGTGATGATTCTAACGTCAGTGAATTCTTGTAGGGGTTCGATGGATAACCTAGGAATGGAAATGGCAGCGGTAGAGGTAGGCCCGAGGAGAGGTCAGTAGAACACGA
>CM028377.1:100074797-100102724 GCA_013146195.2 Codonopsis lanceolata | reverse complement strand
TTCTCATACTACTAATTTTCGTCCATCAAGTGCTATGTATGCCGAATGTGCTAATGCCATGAACGTATACTCAAACCATGAATGATCCCTACTCAAACACATATAATCCCCGCTTGGAGGAATCATCCTAATTTTTCTTGGGAGAAAATAAACCTTTACAACCTCAACAATTTCAGCCTACCAACAACCACAACCTCAACAATTTCCAAATCAAGGTCAATTAAGAATTGAAGAAGTTCCAAAACAAGATGGAACAAGTAAAGGTCAAGCTGTCCTGATAAAAATATTTGGCTTGAAGAAGTTGAAAATTTTAAAAATATTACTGCACAATCCGAGAATGAGAAAAGAGATGAAGGGAAGTTCCCAGCCAAACCGAGCAAAAAGCAAAATCAATCATTGTTTTGCGAAGTGGTAAAGTAATAGGTGAAGAGGTAAGTGATCATGTTCAATCTTCTAATGTGCTTGATGAAGTAGACAATTCTGAAAAAGAAGTTGAAAAAGATAACAATGAAGATAATCGAACAACTAATCAAGAGGTAGAAGTAGAAGTTCAAAATAAAGAGAAAGAAGTAGAAATTCAAAATAAAGAAAATCAAGTAGAAGTAGAAAAAGAGATAGAACAAGAAGCAGAGGAACCTTATGTGGCTCCACCACCATATGTTAATCTTCCTTTGCTTAACGTTATTAAAAATATTCCAGCCTATGCTAAGTTTTTCAAAGATCTTCACTCTAAGAAACACAAATTTGAAAACAATGAGAAAACTATTGTTTCTGAAAACGTAAGTGCTGTTTTACAACCCGAACTTCCCCCTAAGTTGAAAGATCCTGGTAGCTTTAATATCCAAGTCTCTTTGGGAAGCTCTAAAAAGATGAAAGCCATGCTAGATCTAGGAGCAAGTATTAACTTGATGCCTTTTGCGGTCTACAAACAATTGGGGTTAGGAGAACTAAAACCCACTAATATGTCCTTACAATTAGCTGATCGTTCAGTTAAACATACTTTGGGTATAGTGGAAGACATCCTAGTTTAGGTTGATAAACTAATCATTCCATTCGACGTTGTGGTCTTAGAGATGGAAAGGAACATTTGCACATATAATGAAGTTCCTATCTTGTTAGGCAGACCTTTTATGGCCACTGCCAATACTATGATAAATGTGAAAAATGGTAAACTTTCAATGTCAGTCCTAGGTGAAACTGTCGAAATATCTGTTTTTGATGCTATGAATAGACCTAGTGACATGAATGCATGTTTTTCCATAGATGAAATCGAAAAATTAACTACTCAAACTTTTGAGGAAAATAATGAAGATGACGACTATGAGAAAGATGTATTTATAGTTTATGATGATAGACCTATCCCTCCCATAAAAATTGACATTGAAGAGATAGAAAGAGAAATAGAAGAAGAAGAAAGACAAGAAAGACAAAAATTAGAAGCTCTTAAAAATAAGAATCAAAATAATATGGAAAAAGAATCAAAATCAGAAATTAAATCTGATAAAATAGAAAAAGTAGGGGACGAAATTAATGAAGAAGAAGAAGTAGAGATTTTAAAATCTCTTTTTGAAGAAATTGAAGTAGAAGATAAAAAAGTAGAAAATAAGGAAGATGTTAAGGAAGAAAATAATAAGGAGGTTAAAGTAGAAGAAATAGTTAAACCAGAAAATTTTGAATTTATTCCATCTGTTAAATCTCCTCCAGTGGAAGAATTAAAGCCATTACAACCCCACTTAAAATATGCATTTTTAGGGGAATGTAAAACTTTGTCTGTTATAATAGCAGCAGATTTAACTGAAGAATAAGAAGCAAGTTTGTTAAAAGTTTTATGGACACATAGAGAAGCCATAGGATGGTCCCTAGCCGATTTAAAAGGTATTAGTCCCTCTATGTGCATGCATAAAATACATTTAGAAGAAGGTAGTAAGCCTTCAAGAGAAAGACAAAGAAGACTTAACCCTCACATGGAAGAAGTCGTAAAATATGAAAAAGATGAATTAGTCCCTACAAGAACTATTACTGGTTATAGAATGTGTATTGATTTAAGAAAATTAAATGCGGCAACTGGGAAAGACCACTTTCCCTTGCCATTTATTGACCAAATTCTCGAAAGACTAGTCGGTCATGAATACTATTGTTTTCTTGATGGTTTTTCTGGTTACAACCAAATAACCGTAGCAAAGACCAAGAGAAAACAACCTTTACATGTCCTTTTGGTACTTTTTGCTTTTAGGAGAATGCCCTTTGGACTATGTAATGCACCGCCACCTTTCAAAGATGCATGATATCTATATTCTCTATTTAGTAGAAAGATGTGTTGAAGTTTTCATGGATGATTTTTCGCTTTTGGAAATTCTTTTGATCATTTCCTAGAAAATCTTACATCGCCTTAAAAAATGTCAGAAACAAATTTAACTTTAAGTTGGGAGAAAAGTCACTTCATGGTCAAACATGGAATTGTCTTAGGGCATGTTGTATCTAGTAAAGGCATTGAAGTCGATGAGGCGAAAATAAAAGTTATTTCACAATTACCTCCCCAACTCGTTAAAGGTGTTAGAAGTTTTCTAGGGCATGCCGCTTCTATAGAAGATTTATAAAAGATTTTTCCAAAATCAGAAACCTCTATGTAACTTGTTAGCAAAAGATACGAGTTTGTTTTTGATCAAGAATGCTTAAATGCATTTAATTTATTAAAAGAAATATTAACCACGCCTATTTTATCTCGGCCCCGATTGGTCTCTCCTTTTCGAAATCATGTGCGATGCACGATTTTGCAATTGGAGCCGTGTTAGGACAAAGGGTAGATAGAAAGCCACATGTGATACATTATGCTAGTAGAACTCTAAATGATGCACAACTAAATTATACAACAAATGTAAAAGAATTTTTGGCGCTTGTGTATGCATTAGAAAATTTTAGACCATATCTATTAGATTAAAAGTAATAATATTTACCGATCATGCCGCCTCGAAATATTTATTGAGTAAGAAAGATGCTAAACCTAGACTAATTAGGTGGATGCTATTATTGCAAGAATTTGATATTACAATCAAGGATAAAAAGGGAATCGAAATGTCGTGAGCCGACCACTTGTCTAGATTAGAATTTTCACCCTTACTTGAACGCCAATTTCTTGACAACCCAATTCCTATAAATGAAGATTTTCCCGATGAACAACTTTTAGCAATCAAAGATTCAGCCTATGGTATGCTGATTTTGTCAATTATTATGTGTCTGATATCATAAATCTCGATTTTGATCACTATCAAAAGAAGAAATTTTGACCAAGCAAAGAAGTATTTTTGGAAGAACCTCATTTATATAAAATGTGTTCGACTCTTTAATCAAAGCGATGTGTTCCAGAAAAAGACCAACAAAGTATTATGGAATTCATGAATACTCTTGTGGTGGTCATTTTAGTGGAAATAAAACCGCATAGAAAATTTTTTACAATCCGGTTTATATTGGCCGAATGCTTTTAGAGATTGTGATTTATTTTATAGGACTTGTGATAAATGTCAGAGAACTGGTGGAATAGGAAAAAGAAATGAAATACCCTTGCACACTAATATTGTTGTTGAAATTTTTGATGTTTGGGGAATTGATTTTATGGGTCCTTTCCCCGTCTCTAACAACCGTGAATATATTTTGGTAGCTGTTGATTATGAATCCAAATGGATTGAAGCCATAGGTACTAAAACAAATGATAGTAAAACTGTGGTTAAATTCATAGAAGATCTTTTTGCCAGGTATGGAGTACCTAAGGCAATAATCAGTGATCAAGGAACGTATTTTACTAATAAATTATTAAATAATGTCCTTAAGAAACATGGTGTAACTCACAAGTTAGCTACACCCTATCATCTCACATCCGCCAAGTAGAGGTTAGTAATACCCAAATAAAGCAAGATTAGAAAAGATCGTTAGGCCTAATCGTAAAGAATAGGAAGCTAAACTTAAGGATGCTTTATGGGCATACCGAACTGCCTATAAGACTCCAATAGGAATGAGCCTATACCGAATGGGATATGGCAAAGCATGTCATTTACCAGTTGAAATTGAACATAAAGCTTATTGGGCGGTCAAAGACTTAAATTTAGATTTGACATTGGATGGTGAGGAAAGATTGTTCCAATTAAATGAATTAGAAGAACATAGGCTAAATTCATACGAAAAGGCTAAAACGTATAAAGAAAAGACCAAGAAATACCATGACATGGGATTGGCCAATAAAATGTTTCGACCAGAATTGAAAGTTTTACTTTTCAATTCTAGATTGAGGTTATTCCTTTGAAAATTAAAATCTAAGTGGTCTGGTCCTTTTACAATCGTTCGAATTTATCCTCATGGAGCTATTGATATTAGAAATCCAAGAACTAACGAAGTGTTTAAAGTCAATGGACACCGACTCAAACCATATCTCGAACCAATGTCAGTTGAACGAACAATTGAATTAATTCGTTTAGTTGACAATGCACCACCCGATGACTAGGTTTGTAGTTGGGTCGAGCCAAAGACGTTAAACAAAGGCGCTAAGTGGGAGGCAACACACTATGATGAATTTTAATTGCTTTTGTAGTTAATTTAAATATGTTATTCTCATAAATTTAATTTTGGACATTTAATTTTGAAATTAAATATGCCAAAATCCAAGTTTGGGGGAGAAAAGCATCTTAATGTTGTATTTATATGTTGCTAATATAGTTAGTTTAGAGTTTTTGTAGAATTTTTATAATGCAGGAAAGTGACGAAACGTAACGGAACCTAACGGAGGAACCTAACTGTTAAACTGCTAAAAAGAGGAAAAGGAAACAAGAGAAGCAGAATCTGCCCACCTTGCGGATGCAAGGTGCCCTAGGCCTTGCGACCGCAAGGTCCCCAATAAATGCGGTTATCGTGAACGGCAAAGATGCGCACGTGGGAATCGCATCGCTTGATCGCCGACCTTGGGACGCAAGGTAAAGAGACCTTGCGACCACAAGGTGTCTTTATATAAGGGTGTGCCGGGTTCTTCAAACAGATCACCAAAAAATCATCCTCCTTCCTCAAGCAAGAGCAACAGCAGCCCTCCTCCTCTACAAATCCGGCGAGATCTTCAAGCAAGTCTTCCCAAATTCCGGCCATTCTACAAAAAAAAATACTCTCCCTCTTCAACTTCCCTCTCACTTTCATCCCCCATTTCAAGTCATTGAAGGAAAGAAGAAGGGAATCCATTTTTGCCAAAGAAGCTTGAACTCCGCGACTCTCCACCATAAAGCGGCAAAACCAAGTAATTTAACCCCTCTTTTAATTTTTGACGCATAATAATATATGCATGTTAGGTGTTAGAAAAATTGACGTGGATATAATTTTTGCATGCATTAGGTGCAATTTTTAGTTTTTAATTTTAAAATAGAAAAATATTTTAATATTTAATATTTTTATTTTGTGCTAAAACTATGGCCCCTAAGCGTAGAAATCTTGGCCCCTCTACTTATTGCCCTGTTGAGGAGGAAGAACCAAATTATGACCACCGCCGCTTTATTTCCTATGAGGCCTCGGAGAGATACGCTGCAAAGCTCTCCAAGTCCTTGATTCCCAAGAGGGGATTCAAAGCTGCCAAGTTTGGCCTCCACAATGCATTTTTAGCACGTAGGTGGGGTCTTCTGATTGAGTCTCCGGGCAAGGCAATCGTGGCTATTGTTCGTGAGTTCTATGCCAATGGCCGCATTGGCATAGATGGTGGGGTTTTAGAGACTAGTAATGTTAGGGGCATTAGTGTTAACTTTTCGTCCCAAAGCATTAACATGTATTACGGCACCTCCAACTTTACGGAGGGTGACGACGACTATAGCACCCACCTTCACCCCCTATTCCTGTTGAGGTGGTCAATGCGACCATCTCCCATCCTGGTGTGGTGTAGACCCAAAACCGCAACCCACCATTCGGTCCACGCACCATGGAGGAGTCCTTCCTCTTGAACACGACCAAGCCCGTGTTCAAATTTATCTGCTCCCGCCTTATGCCTACCAGTCATCAACACACAGTGACTTGGGCTAAGGCCGTCCTGATCTACACCATCATGACTTGTGGGTCTGTTGATGTCGGCCGTCTGATCAACGACCAAATTAAGACCCCGATTAGAGGTACCACAAATGCGGGGTTCGCGTTCCCGCATTTGATTACCGGACTGTGTAAGGACGCGGGAGTGAGATGGCCTCGACACGCGAGAGGCCGAAGATGGGCCCGCCATCACTAGGCCATTTTGTTTGAGCACCACCAGCAGCCGCGATAGAGGGTTTCTCACTTGGAGGAACCCGAAGAGGAGGAGATGGATCCACTTGTGGAAATGTCCAACAGGTTGGAGGAAGCCGTCCTCCAAACTGATATGGTGAGTCAGCAGTTGGCACAAATGCGTGCCGACCAGACTCAATTATTTGGGTGGTTTAACACTGTGGGACAAAATTTCTCCAATTATTACGGGCTGTCACCTGGCACGATCCCCGAGTTTCGTCCTCATTCGTTATTTCCTCCCGACTCACCTTGAGTTGAGGCCCAAGTTTCACCCTCTTTCGTTAGGTGGGCCTGCTATGTCCTTTTGATATTTGCCCTTCCCCATCAAGCCTCTCATATGTTCCTCAATTTTGGGGACAAAATAGAAATTAAGTTTGGGGGGGATTCTAAGCCCAGAGTCTTAGCAGGTCCTATCTTAAGGAGGAGTGGAGTTGGGCTACGTTTTTAGGATGGGGAAAATTTTCTTTTCCCTCTATCTTGTTTCCTCCTCACCCGCCTTTCTTGCTTTTGAATTTTTCTTGTTTTCGGAAATGTTGCCTTGACCAGAATACTATAATTTTGGATGCTCGTGGATTCCTCTCATTGGGATCCATCATCAATTGTGTCATCAACATCTCCAATTTTCTTTTATATATATATATATATATATATATATATATATATATATATATATATATATATATATATATATATATATATATAATTCAAAAAATTTCATACTCGAGTTTTAGTGTGCTAGTTGATGAGGAGTTAATGCAATGAACCGCATAGCTAGTCCGTAGATCCCTCTGGAATTTACTTGATTTTGCGAAACTTTTACTTTTCTCCAAATTCTTCTTGCACCCACACTAGTCATAATTATGGATTAATTAGAATAGTTTTATAAAGTTTATAGCACCTACTTCATTTCAACAAGATATGCACAAGAATATGATGCATAGCCATTCGAACATAATTGTTGCATTAAATTGTAACTTAGGGTCAATTGGACGATAGTTAGATCCCTTGGATTTTTCTTACTAATATATCTCAAGCACACTTTCGAACCGTGTCTGCATGTTAGTCTCGATTGTCCCTACCATCTGTCTTAGTGAATGCATATGTGAAATCCAATGATGCTAAACATGCAACCCCACAATTCCCATAGTTGATATGACGTTTTGTGTGTCTTACTTGCTTTATAAACTACATGAGCATTTGGCATTAAGAAATGACTTAGGTCATCTTTGGATCGTTAGAGCCTAAATATTCCCTAACCTTTACTAAAAAATATCACTAGTGTCCCCTTTTGAGCCTAATTAAAAAGAATGGAGTGTGCTAAGCACACATAAAACCCCCATTCGACATCGCTTCTATTACCCACATTAACTTAACCCTAAAAGCCTATACACTTTAGCCTACCCTTCGAGAGTAGGATGTGGGTGGAAATCAAGTTTATGGGATCCATTTTTTCAGCCAGCAATTTTTCTCAAGACTTTTTCTTTAAAAAAAATAATAAATAAATAAATAGAAAAAGAAAAGAAAAAAAAATAGATCGATTTAAAAATGAAACGGAAGAAGAAGAGTGCAATATTTTCAAATGAAAGCATAGCTTTCAAAAGAAAATATGTTAGAAAAAATATATTGCCGAGAAAAATGATGAGATATTTTAGATTATGTATTGCCCAAAACAAGTTTGGGGGGAAGAAAACGAAAAGTAACAAAAACACCCCTACTTGTAGTCTTTTGGTGTCCTAACTTAAATAGGAAAACTTCCTTTGCTTGGAAGTATGAGGGATAAAGGGTAGTCTTACTTCTCACTTTGAATTCCAATCCTTTCCATCAAATCCCCCATCACCTTGGCCTTACATTACAAGCTAATAAAGACCTAATGATCTTCTTGTCAATGCTTGTGTGTGTTTTCTCCGCTAAGTGAGTCATATAGAATTGATCAAACACTTCATGTTCATATTATTCGCCAAGAGCTCACCGTATTAGCATAATCTTAGCTATTACAAGTAATTGGGATATGAGAGCATTGTATGGCATACATAGAAGTGCATGGGATGGATGTATAAGTTTTTGAAACTTTGTTGACCTCTCTTCTCCGTAATAGATCGGTTTGATGGTAGATCTCATACTTCATGATGCATTGGTTTTAATTAAATTTTGATTTTCATATGAATGTGGTGCTTAGCTTAATAAAACTGTTTTAGTTGAGATATTCTCTAAGACCGATGATCACACACACACGGAGAAATTGATAGTAGCAGTTTTAAGTAAAGTCAGCTTGGTTTTATGTGACTAAATCTACATATGTGGTGAGCATCGAATCGAGATCGCTTGTTATGCCATGCTATTATAACTTGAGGTTGAAGCCAAAAAGATTTTTGTTTCATGTTTAGTTTAGTTTTTATATGCTTTTGTATTTATTAGTTTTTGTATTTATCTCAGATAGTCGAAGTCACTCGAAAGAGTCTCCTTAAGTTTGTGGGTTTCTAGAGGAGTGTAAATAGTGTCACCCTCCAAAAAATTTTTGTTATTTTTGTTATTTAATTGCTTTTGTATTTATAAGTACTTGTTTACTCGTGGATGAGCAAAGTTTAAGTTTGGGGGTATTTGATCGATGTATTTTATACGCCGATTTCCTATACTTCTATTACTTAAATTGAGCTATTTCACGAGGCTTTTGCTACCGATATGTGTTTTCTAGTGATTTTGTGAGTTTCAGTGTTTCAGGTGAAAGTATGCAAATTATAAGCCTTTTAAGTGAAAATTCCAAGAAGGGGTCAAAGTGTAAAAATGAAGAAGAAAAGAAGAAAAGTCAAGCTGGGAACCTTGTGGCCAAGGTGCTCAAGACCTTGCCTCCACAAGGTGGACAAACTTCGAAGACAAACCCCGGATTATTGATTGTCAGGACCTTGCGATCGCAAGGTGCCTCATACCTTGTGACCGCAAGGTAGTCGAATGCCCGATTTTATGCTTTTCACAAGAGATCTAATTGTAATACAACTCCATGGTATAAATAGAGGTCGATAGCCAGAGCATAGGACGGTTAGAAACGGCTGGAGACGGCTAGAAATTAGTTTTCCATAGCTTTAGAATAGATTTTAGGTTGTATAACATAATTAGTCTTTGTAATTACAAGTATTGAAGATCGATTCATGAACTCGCTCATCTCCATGTGCTGTTCATCTTCAAGGATGAACTAAATCTTCATTAATCTAGGAGGTGGGAGGTAACTTGTATCGAATCTATGCTTTAATTTATATTTATGTTCATTCAATTCTTGTTGATTGTGGTGTTTTTCAATCCCTATATTATTTCACTTTGAACAAATGAATGTAATCATGAATAATAAAGGCCTAGAGGTGCGGATAATTGCATGATCAATGTGCATATGTCGCACACTAGCTCACCATCATAATAAATTGGACCTATCGATGCACGAGAGTGATAAGTTAGGGCCATGTTCCATATATGACCTAGGTGACGGATAGATCATATGTTCTTGTGCTTAGGATATATAATGGATGGATTATTTGGAGATGGAGATTGAACGGTAATTCAACAGCTATATCTATATTTTGTGAACGAACCCAAGAGATTGAATGAAACTTTATTAAAATTAATCATAGAGGAGATACAAGTGAAACCCTAATCCTAGATTGCCATCCACCATAAGATCTTCATAACCTGTAATTGCTGCTAATTAGTTAAATACCTGAATAATAATTAATTTAGAATAGTGTAGACACCCCAATTTCGTACCTTGGTATGTGACTCGACATGTGATATCAAGAACTATTCAAAATTAACAACTGTCAAGTTACAAGAGTCGAAATGCGAAAGGCGAAGCGCATGATGCGCAAAAATGTGAATCGCGAGGGATGAAAGTGTCAAAATCGAAAGTTGAACAGAGCTTGGCGGCCAAAAGGCATGTTGGGCGCCGCCAAGAAAGGGATGAGTCGGCGCCAATGGAGTTATCAGTAGCTCTCAAACTTAACGCATTGTACAACACCCGCGAAGTTGGTACGCGAACGAAGCCATTGAGGAATTCGATAATTCCCGATGACTCCCTCATCCCACCTATAAATACGAGTGCCGGGCTCCCTATTTCGGTGTTCGAAATCATCTCGAGAGAAACGCCGAGAAGCCCTTCTCTCTCGCCTCCTTCGACGCCGATAATAGTGAGAGGTGCGAGATAGGTGTGTAGCCCACCAAAGCTTCCAAACCCCATCCAAACTCCGCCAAAACTTAAATCCACCGGTTATAAGTGATCCCTAGCCTAGTAGTTAGGTATCCACCTTACTTCCCGACCCAAAATCCTTGAAGTGTTACGCCCGAGTAATGAGTTTGAAATACACAAAAATTAAGCCCATTATTCCGCCCAACCAAAAAAGGCCAAAACCTCCCGAAATAAGTTGTCACTCGCCCGAGTGAACAAGCCAAAGTCATCCAAAATAGCACACTCGCCCAAATCAAAACAACAACCACACAACAACAACAAAAAAGACTCCCTCTCCCCCAAGGCGACGAGCAAAACACACTACCGCTCTAAAAGGTAATAGCCTTTAAGGGCGCTTTTATTTACTTGTTCATTTATTTATTATTTAAAGTTATTATTTAAATCCGCCCAATATAGTCAATATAAGCCGCGTGTGTGCCCGGATTAGAATAGGAAATATTATGTAAAAGAGTCATTATAATGGCCAAATGTTTTTAAATACATTTGTAATTATTGTAAGGAAATGGTCGCAAGTCAAGAATAATGTAGCCACGAATGTATTTGTTTTATTTTCCTGCCTTTTAAATGCTTTATTTGTTTGCTAAATAAATATAACAATAAGCATACTTTAGCCAAAAACTATTTTGAGATCGAAGTGGAAGTTGGGTGCCTAGCACCTTCCCAACTCGTAACTTAGCCTCCGAACCCGTTTTCTATCTCTTGGTTTTTCTTTTCTCGGTTTTGCTTTATTTTTGCCTTAAAATAAAGATGGCGACTCTAAAACTTTTGGATCCAAATGGGGCATCGCAACACTCCTTCTTTGCACTTTTCCGCTTTTCCCCTAAAAAGGGGAGAATGGGAATGGAAAGTGATGTATTCCCATATCCCGGTATCCCCTAAACAAGGGATAACTTGATGCGGAAACCCAAAGCTCCCATAGTGATCCGAAATGGGCCATACAGTTATTTTTAATAAAATCCATAGTGGGGGCGTCGCAATATCTTTTTTTGCACTTTTCCGTTTTCTCCTAAAAAAGGAAAAATAGGAATGAAAGGGTAATGCATTCCCATATCCTGGTATCCCCTAAAAAAGGGATAACTTGATGCGGGAAACCACAAGTTCTCATATTGGATCAAAAATCCACTAAAGGCAACCGAGACGCATTCCAACGCGCTATCATAGACAAAGACTCCTCTCGTGACTTTTGATTTCGCCTTCCCTAACAAGGGAGGGTCGAACGAGAGCAATGGTGTCCCGCATCCGCACGTACGCGCACCCTATCCAAAGCGCACGCGGGCGCGGCGCACATCCCAGAACCCACAAATAGAATAAGTATAAAAACTCCCTTAGATTAATAAATTGCTATCAATAAATCGTACTATCTGTGATCTTCTTGTCTCTGTGGGTTCGACCCTTGCTTCCAAAACTATTCTCTAATAGACTTGTCCACTTGCAAGGAAAATAATTAAAATAAGACATCGATCATAAAGTTTTTATGTATAAAAGTGCTATTTAAATAGTCCGATGTAAGAAAAATAAGCAGTTGTGCTGCACGAAATTCTATAGAAAATAGCACTAAAAAGAGCTATTATTATTGCCAAATTAAATTTTTATAAATGTATTTGTAACTCCAGAAAGGAGACTGCTGTAAGTTTGTACTTATTTTCTTGTGTGTGTGTGTATATATATATATATATATATATATATATATATATATATATATATATATTATAAATCCATTATCTCAACTGTTAAATAAATGTAAAAAGCATATTTAGCCAAAAACTTGTTTTGAGACCAAAAGGGTGAGTTGGGTGCCTAACCCTTCCCACCTCATAACTTAGCCTCCGAACGTTTTACAAATGGTTATTTTTTGTTTTTCTTTGTTTTCCTAAAATAAAGATGACGACTCTATTGTATATATTTTGAGTCTACAAATGAGGCCAAGCGTATTCCACGCGCTTAAAATGTTTTAAAACCACCCGCTTCTCATTAGTTGGGGAAGAGGTTAAAAATCTGGGCACTCACAGTAAGGCTCGACCTTTCTTTCTGTGTTTGGTCATTCCCGCAACAGGTGTAAACCTGGGGTCTTAGGAATTGTCTACACACACATCATGGTTTTTACCAAATTACTTTTGGTCATTCCCGTAACAGGTGTAAACATGGGGCCTTGCGAATTATCAACACACAAAACATGATTTTTACAAAATTTCTGGTTTTGGTCATTTTTGGAACAGCTATAAACCCAGGGTCTTGAGAAATTGTCCAGACACATCATGGTTTTAAAAAAACTTCTGCTTTTGCTTATTTTCGTAACTGATGTAAACCCACGGTCTTGAGAAATTGTCCACACACACATCATGGTTTTTACAAAAAAAATTGCTTTTGATCATTTCCACAACGGGTGTAACCATAGGGTCTTGAGAAATTGTCCATACACGCATCTTGGTTTTTACAAAAATTCTACTTTTGGTAATTTTCGCAATGGGTGTAAACCCAGGGTCTTGAGAAATTGTCCAAAAACATCATGGATTTTACAAAATTTTGTCATTTCTGCAACATGTGTAAACCCAGGGTCTTGAGAAATTGTCCACGCACTCATCATGGTTTTTACAAAAAATTCAACTTTTGGTCATTTCCACAACGGATACAAATCCCAGGTCTTAAAAATGGTTCACACACATCTTGGTTTTTACAATTTCTGCCTTTGGTCATACCTGCAAGCCGCAAGGGGTGTAAACACCGGGTCTTGGTAATTTTCCCCACACACATCACATCTTCACATTTGAACTATGTTTTTTCTGATTCCTTAGGTGGGATATATATGTAGGACGCCTATCTTAGTAGGTCTGACCATCACATCTGTTTTACACCTTTGAACTATGTTTGGTCTGATTCTCTAAAGAGGGATACGTACGATGCCTATCACAGTAGGTCCGACCATCACAATCGTTTTTAAATATTTGAACTACATTAGTCTCATTCTCTAGGAGGGATACATAGGATGCCAATTACATGAGGGTCCGACCATCACATCTGCTTTTACACCTTTGAACTACGTTTGGTCTGATTCCCAAGGAGGGATACGTAGGACATCTATCACAGTAGGTCCGACCACCACATCTATTTTACAACTTTGAATTATGTTTGGTCTGATTCCCCAAGAGGGATACGCAGGATGCCTATCACAGTAGATCCAACCATCATATCTATTTTACACATTTGAACTACGTTGGTCTTGGTCTCGATTCCCCGTGAGATACATAGGATGCCACAATAGGTCCGACCATCACATCTATTTTACATATTTGAACTACGCTTGGTTTGATTCCCCGTAAGGGATACGAGGACATCTATCACAGTAGGTTCGACCAAAAATTCCAAAAATAAATGTAATTTTCAATGAGAGACTAATAAAAGTAATAATAGTATATTGATGAACTATTGTTCTAATACTTTTGTTTTCAGAGTGGTTGATCAATTTTTCTCTATAAGACTAAGATCATGGATTTACAATTTATTATTTTCTCTTTTGTAGATAATTTGTTAAAAGTTGAAGATTTTCAAATTAATAGCAAATAAGTTTTGTTATAGTTAAGCAAAAATAATAATATGTTATAGCATGAGAGTTTTATACCGATGCTCTCACTACCTATATATTAAGTTATTGTGAAAATATATAGTACTCTCTCAGTTTTCAAATATACCTGCAATCGTAGTACATATTGATCTCATTGACAATTTCATTGTTATCATCTCTATTATCGCCACGACCTCGACAAATAGTTGCAGTAACACGATCATCTCCCTTATATACTTAAATTAGTTCTTAATTGATCGGGAGTGATTGCACCATTCAACATTGATGTAAGCTTGATACATCATTAGAATATACAAATTATGTGGAACCACAACCTTATCCAAAATAACTCAATTCTTCACCAATGTGTTTCCGTTATCATGTCTCCAATAATTAGGATAACTATCTTCATCAATACTGGTTCTTTCTTGGAATTTCTTGGAAAAGTGTTTTTTACATTTTTCATTCTGCATGCATGATGGTGAGCAGAGATTTGAGGCACCGCAAGGACTTTGTATCATGAAATCATTAACAACTTCATACAACTTAGGATAATTTTGTTTATTAGGATCTCAAAGAAATATGATTTTATCTATGTCTTCAGAATTGGGGAAACTTGTCATCGCGATGCATGAACAACAATATGTGGACATGAGTAAAGCCCATGCTTCTGGAACACCATAGTATAAACAACTGCAAAAAGTTGTTCTAATTTTTCTTGTATTGGTAAACAAAATATAATTACTTAATAATAAAAATTTCGTTTTCTTGTGAAGAAACTGTATATGCGTATTAAAGTATATAATTTTCAAAACAAATGAACATGATTAATAGACCATATTTTATTCATATAAATTTAAAGGATATCATATAGTAAATTAATGAACAAATGCGTCAACTACCAAGTAATGATATAGAATATGTCTGCTTGGACACAACCGAAAATCTTTTGTTCTTTCAAATCTTTAGAGCTGATTCAGTTTAATTTTGAACACTCAACATAGGATGTTAGGTCTATTTTTTTTTTTTTTTTTGGAAGCAGGTGGCACTCAAGGAATTTTATTATAAATCAAGAGCAACAAACTTGAGGGGGACAACCAGCCTTGCCCTTATAAATGGGAGGACAAAGGAGCCTGACCGCGAAAAGGAGATACAAGAGACAAGAAACTATGCAAAACTAGCACAAACTAAACCGCAAAAATTAGCCTCTACGGAAATTGTGAAACCATAGGAATCCATCATAAAGGATTTTTTACCGCCGACTTAAGATCCAAGAAAGAGGAAAAACCTTGCTACTACCAATCACATGAGCCTCCGCCGCTAACCGACGCCTATCAGTTCTCGCTTCTCTCAGAAACATGATGTAAACGAAATGATGCACATAGATTCTTACACTCCCGAAGGGCATAAGTATATTGCTGGGGCCGATGATTATTTACAAGCACATCAATAGCAACCCGAGAGTCCGATTCAACGATCACATGAAATAAACCCAACCTACGGCAAAGCACCAAACCATCACGTAAAGCCATAATCTCTCGCCTTCATATTGGTACCAAGTCGAAATGAGAAGAAAAAGCACTAACGAAATCTCCCTTTGTGATCCCGTATGATACCACCACCAAGATAAAGAACCATTAACTGAAGAGCCATCCGTATTAAGTTTAACAAAACCAACATCAGGAGGGTGCCATCGCAGCCATAATCCTTTTCGAATAGGAGGGGATAACAAATGGAGACCAATGCTTTGTAAAGCTATAGAAGCCCGACGTCCACAAGCTGCTTTAGGCTTATAAACATAACACATATCCCGTAGATTATGAAGAATTCGTGAAAATACCGTGATCCGCATTCATAGGAACATTATCAAACAAGGAGGCACAACGAGCCTTCCGATTTCCCAACAGAAAACATAAAAATCCCAAGCCGACAAGCCCCAAGTTGACTACGAGAGAGACGCATAAGACCAAGTTTCAAATAATCGAGAGATTATGGAAAACAGAACCTTATGAAAAACCTTGGCAAACCTCAACCAAATATTCGCAGCCTACCTCCGAAAAGATAAAAAGATGCGATAAAGACTCCTCTTGATGATGCGAAAAACAACATAAACATTTAGAAGCTAACTGCACCTTCTTTTGCCTGAGATTCACATCGATTGGAAGTGCATTATGAAACAGCCGCCAAACAAATGCACTAATCTTCATCGGAATCCAAGGTTGCCACACCTTCTTAGCCCAAACTAGCATCCGGGTTCTTTCCGGGCGATGATATCGCCAAGAAGCCGAGGCACGAAAACAACCATCGCGTGAGAGTGCAAACGGGTTTATCAGGATCGCCATTTAAATGGAGCCGCCGAACTTCCCGAAGAAGAGCACGGGAATAAGATAGCACGTATCCTCCAAGATTGGCATAGCCGCATCGAACCGTGAGACTTCGCCTATAGGCAATGGACCAACCAACTTCGAACCAACCCAATTATCCTCCCGTAAAGAGACATCTCCCTGGCCAACAATCCAAATGACTACAATCCTCGAATGTTATCCATATGCTTCATGATAGAACGCCACCAGGTATAGACCAAGAACGAATCCTACCCGAATGCCGATCGAGCCCAGATTTATTTCGCAAAACCGCGCCTACGTAGAGTGACCAAACATGGCATTCCAAGCAAGTTTCAAGGCATCGATTCCATAACTTGATAAAGAGATCGACACCTAGCCCGCCTTCACTTAAAGGCCGATGCACCATGTGCCACCCGACCCAATGCATGCGGTGTTCCCTTCGCACTCCACGTAAATTCAATGATGGCTTTCTCAATACGAGCAAGAACCAGCCTTTGGCACCAAGTCGAAGCCGCTGAAAAATAGGAATACTGCAAAGCACTGACTTGACCAAAGTAATTTTTCCTCCAAAAGATAAAAGTCTAGACCGCCACCCATTAATTTTTGCTAGAACACGAGTCGTAAGATTCTCAAAATAGCAGCTCTTCAGTCTACCTTTAAACAAGGGAATTCCAAGATAACACATCGGCCAAGATTTTTGAGAGCAACCCGACCACCCGTAAATCGACGAACCATTCTATTACTACGCTTTTGCTAACATAAAATCCGCTTTTCGCACATTAATCAACCGACCAAGAGTTTTTCGATTTCACGTAATATTCCTCAAACCCAAAGACCGAGCGTTTGGAAGCATTGCGTATCACCAACATATCATCCGCATATAAAAGATGTGACACCAAGACACCTCCCCGACCATGATGATAAGGTTGATCATACCCATTTGAATCGCGGTTGATATTGAACGATAAAACCTCCCGAGCCGTAATAAAAAGAAGGGGGGGATCGCCTTGTCGCACTCCTCTAGACGAATGGAAAAACCGCAAGACCGCAAGACGCCCATTAACCCGAATGTAATACCAAATGTTAGCCAAAATTCGATAAACCATATCACAGTTCTCTGAATTAAACCCCATAGCTTTCAGTGCCCGAATAAGAAAATCCCATTCCAATCTATCGTAAGCCTTGGACATATCAAATTTAAAAACCGCATTACCCCCTCTAACCTTCGTGTCAATACGATAGACAAGCTCATGAGCTAAGAGAATATTCTCTTGGATATTACGGTTTCGAACAAAGCCAGATTGCTCCATAGACACCAATTTAGGAAGCAGATTCGCCAGACGCGAAGCAAAAATGCGGGAAATAATTTTGCAAACAAAATTGCACAAACTAATGGGCCGAAGATCTCCCAATACTTCCGTGCATCAACTTTGGGAAGCGTAACAAGAGATGTAGCCGTGATACCCCTGAAGAGAACCGCCCAAGAACACCTCCCTAACCGCCGCAACAACATCCCCTTTCACAATCTCCCAAAGATCCTTGAAAAAACCAACCAAGATAACCATCCGTCCCGGGCATCGCTCGATTCAACGATTTAATAGCATCCCAAATTTCCTTCTCTCGATGGAACACTTTGCAAAAGCATTAAGTTGTCCCCAACTAACCTATGGCCGAAGGAAAATTTCGAACAAACCGGTCTAGAACATGAGGTTTAGACGAAAAAATCTCACTAAAATGAGTCGTGGCCATGCTCCCAACAACTTTCGCATCATCACAAAGGGTGCCATCATCCAGACGAAGACTGATCCGATTCCGCCGATGTCTATCCCGAATACTAGCATGGAAAAAAGCACTATTTCTGTCTCCATCTTGTAACCAACATTGCCGAGCTTTCAGTCTAAGCATTTCGGCATCCCAGCGAACTAGTTGATCATAGATGCTCGCCGCCAAAAGACGGCATTATCGCCCATGTTACCTTGCAGCTCATGTTCAAGATTAATGATAATGTCGGATTGAATAGCTAGTTTGCGCTGAACGTGGCCAAACACACTCCAGTTCCAATTTTTCGAGCCGGACGCAAAGAATTGTAATTTAGAAAAGAATGTCCAAAGGAGCCCCAACCACCACTTGCGACCACCGAGTATTAACAAAATTCAAGAAGTCCGGTGGTCCAACCACATACGTTGAAAACAAAACCCCTCTATGAGAAACCGCTTTAAAATCAACAAGAAGAGGAACATGATCGAAGTCAGATGTCAAGTGTTGCACCGAAGATCCTAAAAGCCGCTTTATAATTCCCATTAATTAACACCCTATCTAGCCGCTTCCAAATCCGTCTGGCAAGCGCGTGATTGTTGCACCATGTAAAACGACTGCCTTCAAACCCCGCGTCATCCAAACCCGCCTGTAACATAAAATTATTAAAATCGGCCATACAATGAAAGTCACATGAGCCTCCACCCACTTCTAAGTATGGGAAATTGCATTAAAATCGCCTCTACAATCCACTGGGAATGAGACTGATTAGAAAAGGAGACAAGGTCTTCCCATAAATCTCTCCTAGCCTCCCGAGTACATTTCGCATAAACAAACGAAGCATTAATATTAGAGCCACCAAAGACCAATCCCGACGTAAATAGCTTGATCAAGAGCAAATAACAAAGAAATATCTATACGGTATCCCACATTAACCGATATGTGGTATTAACCGGATTAGCATGTAGAGTATGCACAAAACCTAAACGACGTCCCAATCTAGCAAGACGCTCTCCTGAACTTTTAGGTTCAAGAATAACGCACAAACTAGGATTATGCTGGCGTTTAAGTAAATGCAGTTGATCCATGGTCTTGTCATTGCGCACTCCGCGCACATTCCATATGATTATCGACATAAAAACAATTAAGAGAGTGTTGCCTGGGCTCTAGCAGTTGCAGCCCTAGTCATCCGAACCGACTTGTGTCGCCTTTGTTTAGCCCTTTCATCATCACATAACCGCACAAAATCGGGTTTAGGCGAAATAGCATCTAAATCAAAATCACAAAAATCTTTACGCTTGAATCTCATGTGGTGCAACCTCATCATCCCCTACTACGCCCCGATCCCCTGAGTTTAGGACGTGCGCCACACGGAACTGATAATAAATCGGACCATAAATCTGCTAATTCATCCGCAGCCCACGCTTTAACATCAATCTCATCCTTGCCACTAGAGCTGCTAGTCGACCCCTTCCCCGTCTCGTTCATTACAGGAATCTCACTATTATCTTGTTCATCCAAATTAGCTAAAACATCAAATGCATTAAATGTTTGGACTTCAATGACGTGGAAGTCAGATTGGTATTCTTGCCCGTTTTTGACATAGAATTACGACTACATTTATTAGCATCCATCTTATTCTCGAGTATCCACCACATCAATAAATTCTACATCTTTGGACACCCATCATTATCCTTTGCCGTGGAAGTGGAGCCCCCTTATCCCCCGTCCATAAACACTTTTGGAACCCACTGCTCATTGTGATGTAGTAGTCCGCCTCACCATACCTCTTGGACGTATTTCTGACCAATCTTAACACCACCAACAGGCCAGTAGCTGTTTAGCTTTACCGCTTCCTCTACATTAGAAGGATTATTAGAGGCTTGAATATTAGCTTCCCTAGTCTCGTCCACAGCCTTTCCTTTGGGAGCCATCTTGTTTTGGTCACGTAAAGAATTAACCCCAGTAGTATTAACATCTTGTTTAACTTCTTTCCCATTAAATGCCCCTCGGCGATGTCCTTTTCTGCAAAACTCTTTCATGTGACCTATTAACCCACAACCAAAACAATAATTGATGTTGCCTTCGAAGTCCAAAGGCTGCCAGAAGCCATCTTCTTTACCAATTCCAATCCAGATTCGAGAGGGTAATTTAACTGCCACATCCACCTCGCATCCGTGCAAACATAGGACGAGATAACGCAAGTGTTTTTTCATCCGCCCTAAGAAAGTGGCCAAATGAGTTTCCAATACTTTGAAGAAAAGAGGGATTAAAGAAGTTCAAAGGAAGTCGAGGGAGCTTGACCCAAACAGCCACACGCGAGCAATCTTTTTTGAAGGCGAAATCCGAAGACCAGCGAAACGATCTAAACATCGATGTCTGAATCATATGGGATTCTCTAGACAAAGCCTTAATCAAATCTTCATTCGATGATAGGTGCACCATGACATGACGAGGATCTAAAAGCCCTACAACAAAGGGTCCCGTAAGATACCAGTTCTTAGCGATTTCTTCCTGAATCGCGAAAGTAGATGGCCTTCCTGCCGAAAATTTGAGGATCAACGTGTTGGTAAGCTGTCGCTCTGATAACTCAACCTCAAGAGGTGTAAAAACGCAAGCCGGCTCATTCTCCATCAAAGAATGCTGGCGAGGAGCTAAAGGGATTTCCTTAAGAACTGGAGGAGAATTAGGGTTTGAACCAGGATTATGGCGAGGTTGGCCAGTAACACTAGCGTAGGTTTTGAGCGGGGGAGGAGCCATCATAGGAGGTTCGTGAAGAGGAGAAGCCAACTCCGGGTCGGAGTTTCCAGGAGGAGTCGCAGGCGGAGCTGCCTTGGCAGCCGCCATGAACAAAGACGGCAGATCCACAAGGGAGGAAACCCTAGAGAGAGAAATAAATGTACAGGGTTCTCTATGTGTGTGTGTGTGTGTTTTCTAAGGTGTTCTTGGTAAAATACAAATTAGACAAGTTTGGCATTGTTGGTAACTAAATCTTTAATTAGATTATGGTTTCTTTGGTCCTTAAGTTTAGGCATTATTTTTGGAAAAAAAATCTAGTCAAAATCCTTCCTAAACCGTGTTCTAGAAATCCTTAGCTATATGTAATTAAATCTAAGAGATATGGTAAGTAGATTTTATTTCAAACTCTAAATCCTTGTTCTTGTTGGAGTTGGATTATTTATTGTGTGTAAGGTTCCTCAACATGATAAATAGGAGGCTTGGACACGGCTGGAATAGAGATACAAAGAGAGAGCTAAGCGGGCGGCCGAAGTTTTTAGCGGTTTTCATTCCATACGTTGACGTATTTTCATTGTAGCTTCCAATGTTACAGCATTAGGAACTACATTGAGCGTTGATATTGTTTTGTCTTCCTGCTAGATTTTAGGAAGTTATTTGTTTATTCCCACGTTTGTTATACCTGTTTTCTGTGGGGGTTTATGCTCTCCAAGACTTGTTGTCTTGTGAGAGTGTTGGTTTAGTGATTTCACATTCTTTTTGTAAAACAATTCATCTTTTTAGTGAAATCTTTTTGGCCATAAGGCTAGATCTACAAGTATAGGCTTGTAGATTGTTTGGTTAACTTTTGTGATTCTATTTACTGTTTGATTAATTCGTCTTCCGCTGTTCTGTTTTATTTTGTCCATTGTGACTTCCATTGTAGCTACATCAGAAGCTACATTGGAAACTACATTGGCATCTCTTGAGAATCCTAGCTATTGTGTTCTTTCAATTGGTATTAGAGCCTTCTCTTGACATCACTAAGAGTTGATTCTGGTAGTAGCTGTGATGGATTCTCAGTATGAGAATATTGTTCGTCCTCCAACTTTGACTAATGCAAATTATTCTATTTGGAAAGTCAAGATGCGTATCTTCATCAAATCAATTTATGAAAGAGTGTGGCTTGCTATTCTGAATGGTTAGAGTCCTCCTAAAACAACTGATTTTGATGGTGATGTTACGATCACTAAAGAATCTGATTGGTCTAATGAAGATTGGAATACTGCTTCTTTTATATCTAAAGCCTTGTCTGCCATATACAAAGCTCTAGATGCTAATACCTTTAGGGTTATAACCAACTATGAGTCTGCTAAAGATGTTTGGGACGCCCTTCAGACCCTGTGTGAAGGACCTGCCAGTGCTTCGTGCTTCTAAATTAAGATTGCTCACTACACAGTTTGAAAACACTAGAATGAATGAATCTGAGGATATCATGTCATATTATGGTAGGCTTCTTGATATGTCTAACTCTGCTCTTGCTTTGGGTGATCCTATCACCAATGATCGACTTGTTAGTAAGATGATGCGAACTCTGCCTGAAAGGTTTAATGTCAAAATATGTGTTATAGAGGAAACACATGATATTGACAAAATGGGTTTTGAAAGATTGGCTGGTATCCTTCAAAACTTCGAATTAAACCTTAATGATCAAATAAAACAAAAAGGCAAAGGGGCATCATCTTCTACTCCTATTGTGAAAAACATTGATATGCCTACTGCTGTTGATATCTCTTCTGACTTGCTTGATATTCAAAGGGATATTGATGAGTCTGATTTTGGAGAAGAGTCCATAGCTCTTTTGACTACTAAATTTAAATTTTTTTTGAAAGCCAAGAGTCAAAATAGAACTCCATCATCAAGCTCCAAAAACACTTTCAAGCCTGATTCTAGTAAATTTGCTCCCAAGGAAAACTCTTTTCAAACACCAGAAAAACCTTTCACAAATCCTTTTGCTTCAAAATCCTCTTACAATGGGAAGAATATTGATTCCATTCAATGTAGGGAGTGTCAAGGATATGGCCATTATGCAAACCAATGTGCAAATACCTTAAGGAAGAAGGGTTTAAACTTTTCAGCAACTTTTAGTGATAGTGATGGAGAAGATCCAGGAGATCTTATCACTCTCACAGCGGTATACAACTCTGAAACTGAATGTGCAGGTCCTCTGCCTAATGCAGCTTCCAATGTAGCTACATCAGAAGCTACATCAGAAGATGCAGTGGACAGAAACAGGGAAGATCACTGCTGCTTTAATTCTTCTGTCACTGAAGACGGTGGAGAGTCAGAGTCAGACTTGCTGGAAGGATACAAAGAGTTGTACAAGGATTGGGAAAAACGGGCTCATCAAGTTACATTGCTTGGAAAGGCAAATGACTTGCTAAAAAAAGCCAATGAAGAACAGAAGGAGTGTATTACAAGGCTGGAGAGTTTGCTGAGTAAGAAGGATGTGGAGATCGAAGAACTGAAAGAGGAGCTCATCCAAGCCAATGAAACTATGGCCAAATGGAACTCAAGTCAACAAAAAATGGATGAGATGTTGAAATCAAGTAAGTCTGGAACTGGTTTTATACCAAAGATGTTTGTTAGAGAAGGTGAAGGTACCTCTGAACCCAAACAGCCCACGCAAAATTTTCAAAATCCAAACTTCTTTAAAAAACCCAAATCAAGAAAGAAAAATTTTGTGTGTCATTTTTGCCATAAGCCTGGTCATATTCAACCATTTTGTCTCCTTAAAAGGGCTATCTATGAGGAAGAGGTAAGGCAGGCCTTCTTGGTTAAAAATCAGATGCAGCATCAAATGCAACAACCAATGTAGCATCCAATGCAGCAAAATTGAAAGTCACATTCGAAGCTACATCAGAAGTCACATTCACAGAAACAGCAACCTAAAACCTTTAAACAAATGTGGGTTCCCAAAGGCAATGATAAGAAGGGTAAATCCAAATACTGTGAGCCATTTGACATATGCCCCGGTGCAAAATGGTCTGATGATGAACAATGTAATGTAACCTTCATATCTTTGAAGTCTCACGTAGCTGGGTCATGGTACTTTGATAGTGGTTGTTCTAGACATATGACAGACTCAATTGAGAATTTGAAGGACTATGTGAGTGTCAATGGTGGATCTGTGATATATGGACGAGGAGCCAAATGTAAGATAATTGGCAAAGGAACCTTGAATGTAGATGGTCTTCCAAATCTCACCAATGTCTATCATGTGGAAAGACTCAAGACCAACTTGATCAGCATAAGTCAGTTATGTGATGATGACCTTCAGGTAAGGTTTGATAAAAATTCTTGTGAGGTTTTTGATCAAACTAACAAGTGTCTTCTAACAGGTACTAGATCATTTGACAATTGCTATATGTTCAACAATGGTCAGACATGTCACAAAGCTAGTCTTGATATCACAGATCTATGGCATCAAAAACTAGGACATATGAGTTTTCGTAAGCTCCATGAACTTGTGAAACATGATGCAGTGAAAGGATTGCCAAGCTTGGAAAAGAACTAAACAAAGATATGTGGACCCTGTCAGAAAGGTAAGCAAATCAAGGCTTCTCACCTTCCCATATCTCAGTGTTCCACATCTAGGTGCCTTGAGATGATTCACACATATCTCATGGGTCCTATTCAAGTAGAAAGTCTAGGAAAGAAAAAGTACACATTTGTTTGTGTTGATGATTTTTCTAGATACACATGGGTAGTTTTCTTGAGAGAAAAATCTGAGAATTTTTAGGCTTTTGAAATATGGTACACTCGTGTTATGAACTTGTATGATCTAAAGCTTATTAGAATTAGATCAGATCATGGCACGGAATATGAAAATTCCTCCTTTTCTAGCTATTGTGCCTCAAATGGCATATCCCATGAATTTTCTGCTCCTAAAACTCCACACAACAATGGAATGGCGGAAAAAAGAATAGGACACTTCAAGAGATGGCTAAGTCATGTTGAACTCTAAGATTTGGCAAAGATTTTGGGTCAAGATTTGAACACAACTTGTCATATAGGAAATAGGGTCTTCTTGAGACCAGGTAGCACCATGACACCTTATGAAATCTTGCTAGGAAAGAAACCAACATTAAAATATTTTCATGTTTTTGGGTGTGTGTGCTATCTCCTCAATGATAGAGATCATCTTTCTAAATTTGATTCTAAAAGTGACAAGTGTGTTTTCATGGGTTACTCCACAAATAGTCGTGCATATAGAGTCTTTAATCTTAGGACAAAAACTATCATGGAGTCTATGAATATTGTGTCTGATGATCTAACGGATCTTGGCCACAAAACCATTGAGGATGATGTTTCGTATACTTGACTTTGGAGATCACGGTTCATTAGCACAATCTTCGAACACTGCATCTCGAAATCGATGAACCCGCACTGCTCGATTTAACGAACCCCGCATATCCCGGCTCGGCCTGGATGTGATTCAAAATGTGACTCCGAATGTAGTTCCGGATGTAGCTACATCAGAAGCTACATCGGAAGCTACATTGGTCAGGAACTTAGCAGATGCTAAAACAGGTTCTGAACAAGCAGAGATTCAGTCCAGTTTGACTGATCATGGGTATGACATTCCTAGTAAAATTCAGAAAGCGCATCCCACTTCACAAGTCATAGGTAATGTATATGATGGAGTGTCAACGAGAAGAAAAGGTAAGGTAGACTATAGGAAACTTGCTTGCTTGTTCTTGAGTATGAAGAAATCCATGCCTCATCTCATGTTTTGTGTCTACCATTGAACCTAAGAATGTGCATGAACCCCTAAAAGATAAGTGTTGGATAAATGCCATGCAAGAAGAACTTGATCAATTTGCTAAAAATGATGTTTGGTATCTTGTTCCTAGACCCACTTCCATGAATGTTATTGGAACTAAATGGATTTTCAAAAACAAATCGAATGAAGTGGGAGAGATAATAAGAAATAAAGCTAGACTTGTGGCTCAAGGGTATACACAGGTTGAGGGGGTGGATTTTGATGAAACATTTGCTCATGTTGCCCGTATTGAGTCCATACGTCTGTTTCTTGCCATTGCATGCTTTCTTGATATTACTCTTCAACAAATGGATGTGAAGAGTGCTTTTTTAAATGGTATTCTTTGAAGAAGAAGTTTTTGTGGAACAACTAAAAGGTTTGAGGATCCCATAAGCCCAATCATGTTTTTAAACTAAAAAGGCCTTGTATGGACTCAAACAAGCTCCTAGAGCTTGGTATGGGAGATTTAACCATCTTTTGAAAAGTGGGTTTAAAAGGGGAGGTGGACAAAA
Organism: Codonopsis lanceolata; assembly: GCA_013146195.2. Classification (NCBI taxonomy): domain Eukaryota; kingdom Viridiplantae; phylum Streptophyta; class Magnoliopsida; order Asterales; family Campanulaceae; genus Codonopsis; species Codonopsis lanceolata. Next base: position 100,076,512 of record CM028377.1, on the reverse strand, counting down.
CTCTTTTTATTCAAAAACAAAATAAACACATTTTGATAGCACGGATATATGTTGATGATATTGTGTTTGGGTCCACCTCGAGTCCTTGGAAAAAAGAATTGTGAATTGTATGACTTCCACCTTTGAGATGAGTATGGTAGAAGAATTGACTTTTTCTTAGGAATTCGAGATAAAAGCAGTTGCATGAAGGGATGTTCATATCTCAAGCCAAGTATGCTCTTAACTTGGTGAAGAAATTCGGTCTTGAGAATGGAAAGCAGAGAAAACCCTATGGGTACATCGATAAGCTTTGCAAAGATGAAAAATCTGAAAGTGTTGACCATACAATGTCTGAGGCATGATAGGTCTGGCTGTGTTGGATACGAATCCCAGGACATCATGTATAGTGTGTGTTTGTGTGCTAGATATCAGCAAACCCTAAGTCTCTCATTTGAAAGCCGTCAAACGAATAATTATATATGTTGGTGAGACTTGTGCTATGGGTTTGTGGTACCTAAACACACTAACAACAATCTTGTTGGTTTTAGTGATCTTGATTGGGCGGGGTAGTGTGGATGACATGAGGAGTACTTACGGTGGTTGTTTTATTTGAAACAACTTGATCTCTTGGTTTAGCAAAAGCAAAATTGTGTTGCCCTCTCCACATTGAATCTGAATACATTAGCTGGCCGGTAGTGGGTGTACACAACTTTTATGGATGAACCAAATGATCAAGGATTATGGCTTACCTGACAATGTATTAACCATGTATTGTGACAACACCAACTTCTATAAGTATAGCAAAGAATCATGTTCAACACTCTAGAACTAAGCACATTGATATAAGACACCATTTTATTAGAGACTTGGTTGAACAAGGTATTATTTGCATTGAACATGTAGGAGAAATCAATTGGTGATATTTTCACTAAGAGTCTAGATTTTGAGAGGTTCATAAATCTTAGAAAATCTCTCTTATGTGCTATGTGACAACATATATATATATATATATATATATATATATATATATATATATATATATATATATATATATATATATATATATATATATAATATAATATTAGGCATCTTGCATTTAGTATTTAGGGAGCCTGTGGATTTCATCTATGTATTTGTACCCTTGTTTCTTTGTCTTGGATTTTCATTCAAAATGCATTTGTGATTTCATTGTTACGATTCTCCTCACTCTCTCGGAATTTTTTTTTGCAATTGAAAAATCTTAAGTCCTGAAAGGAAAGAGCTACCTTTTGAAATATATGGATGTAGCAATTTATCTTGGTATTATGGAACTTAGGTTCTCATGGGGTGATCTTGAGAAATTGAATTCCCTTAATAGAAAAAGTGTGAAAGCTACCCTAACGGAGCGAGCTACCTATGAACAAGGTTGTGGCACCTTTCTTTTGAGATTATGAATCCTTGGATTTCATGGGTTGATCAAAAAGCGAAGTGACTTCCCTTGGTAAATAGTGTGAAAGGTTCCCTAGTGGCATGTTGAATAATGCTTTGAAATAAAGTAGAGCTATTCTCCTAGGGAAATAAAGTACATATGGAACTTGTGGGAGTTGAGTGCTGATTTAGTGAACAAAAGATGAGAAAGTGTACATAAAATCACAACTTTGGCGAATGCATCTCCCAATGCAGCTATATTGGGAATTATATTCAGATGATCTAGACATTTACCACATGTGTGTGACTGCATTGGTTTCCTTTTGCCT
>CM028377.1:100028434-100074697 GCA_013146195.2 Codonopsis lanceolata | reverse complement strand
AAAAAAGAAACATGTATTTTTTTAAAAAAAAACCTTATTTGATGTATTCATTTTGGACATGATTGTTAGATAAAAAATTTGTGAATTTGTGTGTACATAATTGTTAGATAATTATATTTTGTCTATTTGGGCTTATTGTCATGCATTTACTATAATAACACTATGATTGTGCAAAAGTAACAATATTGACCCCTACACTTTTTGAAACTTAACAATTAACCCCTACAATTTTAACTTAACAATTAACCCCTAACTTTTCAAAATTTAACAATTCACCCCTTTTTGAAACTTAACAATTAACCCCTACACTTTTACAAATTTAACAATTCACCCCTACACTTTTTGAAACTTAGTTACAATTAACCCCTACACTTTTACAAAATTTAACAATTCACCCCTACACTTTTGAAACTTAACAATTAACCCCTACACTTTCAAATTTAACAATTCACCCCTACTTTTGAAACTTAAAATTAACCCCTTTTTCAAACTTAACAATTCAACCCCTACACTTTTACAAATTTAACAATTCACCCACACTTTTGAAACTTAACAATTAACCCCTACACTTTTACAAAATTTAACAATTAACCCCTACTTTTTGAAACTTAGTTACAATTAACCCCTAAACTTTTACAAAATTTAACAATTAACCCCTACAATTTTTGAAACTTAGTTACAATTAACCCCTACACTTTTACAAATTTAACAATTCACCCCACTTTTGAAACTTAACAATTAACCCCTACACTTTTACAAAATTTAACAATTAACCCCCACTTTTTGAAACTTAACAATTAACCCCTAAACTTTTACAAAATTTAACAATTAACCCCTACAATTTTTGAAACTTAGTTACAATTAACCCCTAAACTTTTACAAAATTTAACAATTAACCCCTTTTTTGAAACTTAGTTACAATTAACCCCTACACTTTTACAAAATTTAACAATTCACCCACTTTTTGAAACTTAGTTACAATTAACCCCTACACTTTTACAAAATTTAACAATTCAACCCCTACTTTTTGAAACTTAACAATTAACCCCTACACTTTTACAAAATTTAACAATTAACCCCTTTTTGAAACTTAGTTACAATTAACCCCTGAAACTTAGTTACAATTAACCCCTAAACTTTTACAAAATTTAACAATTAACCCCTACAATTTTTGAAACTTAGTTACAATTAACCCCTACACTTTTACAAAATTTAACAATTTTAAACTTTTGCGGTCGAAATTTAACAATTAAAACTTAACGAAACTTAGTTACAATTAACCCCTACACTTTTACAAATTTAACAATTAACCTTAGTTACAATTAACCCCTACACTTTTACAAAATTTAACAATTAACTTTTTGAAACTTAGTTACAATTAACCCCTAACTTTTACAAATTTATCATTTCATAACTTAACTTGTATTTATTTTTTGTAATAGATGGATTAGAGCGTCGGCGAGGGAAGCGTCCGGTACATGCGAGCGATCGAGGGTCGACTACGTAATAGGGTTGTGGCTGCGTCGAGCAGCGGGAGAGCTGCTAATAATCATCCGGTGCATATATCCACTAATGAGGGGATGAGGGTGCTTATGCACGGACCCTATTCACGGAGATGATAGAAGGAGTCAGACCCAGCGATATTCCATTTGAGGCTCCTTATAATGCTCCATTGAGGGGAGAGGACATTCACCGATTACGAGAGGATCGGCGGATGGAAGCGAATTAAACATGATGGGTGGTATGGGTGGCATGCACTTTTATGGGTGGCATGCAGGTATGGGTGGCATGCACGATATGAGTGGCATGCACGCTATGGGTGGTATGGGTGGCATCTGGGTATGGTTGGCATGGGTGGCATGGGGCATGAGTGGTATGGGTGGCATGAGTAGTACTTCGAGCATGTTACAGGGCGTGGGAAAGGTCGATGAATCTTGATGTATATACTACAATCTGAGATAGACAGGTTAGTTGATGAAGAGGGCGATGAGGAGGAGGATTTGGGTTTTGGTCGACGACAGAGAGCGGGCAGAGCACATAGTAGAGGCAGAGGTAGAGGCAGAGAGGAGGTGGTGGTGGTGGTGGTGGTGGTGATGACGATGATGATTCGGGGCGGTGGCGATGTCTATGGTTGGATGTTGATGGAGCCACATGGAGGTGGACAGAGAACAACGAGCTACTTTACGGATTTCTTGGTCATATTGCATCGCAATATGGAATGGCGAGGTAATTAATTATATTGACCATGATAGTATTGACACAAATTTATTAAATTGACTACGTAGTATTGACAAAAATTTATTAAATTGACTACGTAGTATTGTTTTTATATTGATGAGAGATTATTTTATTATGTTCAACAGGAGAGACCGGTATTGAGTTGTCATAGCTCCGTTGACCGCCGAACAACATTGCCTTGGACCATAAATGATACGGAGAGTATTCGGTTGCTCACTATGAGTAACTTGGGACACTTGAGGGAGTGCATGTTGCGGCACTTGAACATGCCATTGATATCGACCTTTGTGGAAAGGTGGCACCGGAAACCAACGGTTTCCATTTACCGTTCGGGAGATGGCGGCGTTGCACGATGTGCATTACATTTTACATCCGGTGGTTGGGAAACCCATTTTGGCAAGTGCGAAGTTAGCCGGATCAAGTCATCTCTAGCCATTCTCCTACGTTTGCCTACTACCGGGGTGGGCGGTGAGGTGAGGGAAGTGGTATTAGATTTTGACATTGCAAGAATCTTTGGGTGGCGAGGCGTGTCGGCTCGGCCAGAGGGCGGTTGGTTATTTGTTGTGGTTCTTTGGGGACGGCGTTGTTCATGGACAAGTCGTCGAATCGGGTAAATGTTCACTTTCTACCGTATGTCTTTGGATATCGGTGATATGCCCAATCACGCTTGGGGTGCGGCGACTTTATCCTTTCTATCTGGCGGCTCGGTATAGCATCGAGATTGGTTGTAGACAGATGGTGGGTGCTTGTCTCTTCTAGGTATAAAAATAAATTGTTTAGATACTATAAAATTTACATTTTTTTATTCGGCTATTATATTTGATGCTATTTTATTTGACACTATTTTATTTGGCTATTTTATTTTATTGTAGGTGCGGATATATGAATACTTTCCTCAATTCGGACCAAGTATTTCGGCGACATGCGACATGGACCTCTCGAGAGCCATATGCTAAGAGATGGACCTCTACTCTCGGTGGAAGAAGAAATGATCGATACTCGAAAGAGTATCGTAGAGTCCTCGATCGGATATTTCTTTGCCGTAAGTATTTATCATTTATAAATAATGTATTAAATAAAAGGTTGGATATTTATATTAATATTTATTTTTCCAGGTGACTTGGACTCCTTTTACTCGTAGACCATCACATGAGGTACCGATCAGTTTGTTCTCGGGCATAATTCATTGCCGTAAAATCACTGAGCCATACATGCCCGATCGTTGCTTGAGGCAGGTTTGGATATATCCAAATTATTCCGGTCATGTATTCCGCCCGACAAAGGTTTATAGAGGTCCAAAGCCGTTGAAGTACATTTGTGTCCACGATGAGATGCTTCGCAATTTCCAACAATGGGAGCATCATTCTATAAACCCAAGAGGGAGCAGGTGTAGCCGAGTTCCATCCACCACCGTAGATGGTTCGGCGGTGGTTTCGAGGAGCGGACACATTATCGTGTGATGCCACCGGTTGATGATGATGATGATGGCGATGATGATGATGATGATGATGATCTTGGCGACAACGAGGAGATGGGGGATCATCAACCATCGTGGATCACCACGATCGGATGCGGCCGCCACGAGAGGGCATCCCAGGTCCTTCTCATCCATCGAGAGTTCTTTGAGGCATTTGCACGTAGATCGGCTGAGGATCGAGTCGCAGGCGTACTTCCTCACCTTAGGGCACTCCATCGGTCCAGGCGAGATTCACTTGTGGTCCAGGGTACTTATATGTCATTGTGGCGAAGTTATTCAGCAGTTTGAGGATGTATTGTGATATACTATATGTTTATGTGATATACTTGTTGTTTGTGTTGTGATGCATTTACTATTCACCCCCTACACTATCGAAATTTGACAATTCACCCACTACACTTTTCCCAATTATCTAATTTACAAACCCTCTCATTGCATCGACAATGTTATTATTCTTATACGGTTTTTTAAACTCGGTCTTATTGTTATTTATATTTTTTTATCCATTTAAAAATGTATTTATTCACTCTTCTCTATAAATAAGAAGAGTCATTCACTCTTGATAAATAAGAAAAGGGTAAAACACGCAATGAGGATGCTATCATAAAATAACAATGAGCTGACATTCTACCAAGCAGAAACAAGAAGAAAATCAAAATCAAATTTATGGTAATGATTAAAGTGAAATTTATCAAAATTAGGTACTAAAAATATACCATATTTGATACCTTCACTAATATCACACTTAATTTTGATACCCTTCAACCACACACATTTAAGACCATATACTATCAAAATTTTACAATTAACCCCTACACTTTTGCAAATTCAACAATCAACCCCCTAAACTAGTCGAAATTAAACAATTAAGCCCCTACATCACAAAAAGTATATCGATCACAATTAACCCTCGTAATTAATTAATTAATGTTTTACATCACAAGAAGTGTAAAATTAACTGTTACCTCTCTACACTAAGGTAAGTAGTAAATCGATCATGCCAAATTGGCAGCCAATGTCGTATCGTTGGGTCACAAGATATGTCCCACCTCGGAATAATAGGCAGACGAGGCAGGGGACTTGAAGGCTTCATCCCAAGTGCTATGAAATGGATACAATTCACCCACCCAAAGTCAATCTTGTGGACCAGGGTTGTGGCGGTTGTCCATCAACAGACCGTGCTTGCAGCGGTAACCATGTATTGCAACCAAGCGATATATTCGACAAACAAGTCACAATCCTCGTGCAGGTGTAGCAATGATAAAACCAAGCATGCCCAGATTTAACCAATGCTCGGTTGGAGGCTGGAGAGGTATGCCAATTCGGACATACCACTTGATCCTTCAAGGTCACCTTCAAGAAGTTGATGGTGAGTAGAAGTCCCAATAGTCGAGAAAGTTCTGCATCAAGTCATTACGCTTTGATCCCATTTTTCTTCGTCGTGATAAATAAAGTGGGCAATTACTCGGAAACCACAATTTCCATCCGCTTTGACATCTATAACATTTGATATGAAAGTGATCATCAATGGTGGAAGGTGAGGCGTATGGAATTGAATTACCGTCGATGCTAATGAACTACGTCCTTTTCCTCGACCTCGACCTCTACCTCCAGTTGTCTTTACGGTTGGCGGTTAGCATGTTCATAACTTTGTTGAGGCGAAAATTATAAAAATTAAGCCATAAATCATATACTATACACAAATGTAAAAAGTAATGTGACATATACATTTAACATTGTAAAACACGAGAGGTCTCTCTTTGTCGAGTTCTTCTTTGGGCGCCCTTTGTGCCGCACTATTTACGGTTCCTCAATGTTAGTTGGGGGATGTACAACATCGAAAAGCTGTTTAGCATAGTGATATTGTTGCGATTCGAAGTCCGTCCATATCGATAATAGGTTTTTGATCAAATCGAAGCGATTCCCTTGATGTACTCATATCTTGAACTCCGCCCATAGACAACGTCTTCCAAAACACATGGATTTGATGGGGTTCAATCGGGACATTTTCTGAGACATGTGCCACATTTCGCAACTACATGGCAAGCCGTAACTTGTCCTCAACAAACACCCACACCTTTTAGAATCACCCTCTACTGGCTCCTCTATACATTGTGTCGAATTCCAATCGTATGCTAGCAACTCAAGGGCATGAGAAGATACCTTATATCTTAATCGACGGAGAATAAACATTGAGGATGTCAAAGGATGAGCTACATTCAAATTCCTTTCAAATAGAGCCAAGATCTCATTGAGCTGCGGCTCGATAGCATCGTGGATTTGATCGAATATATGATCGAAACCCCGGTGGCGTGCATAACCATCTTTTCAAGCGGGAGTGTGCACTCTCAACTCGTAACATATTGCAGATTACAATAAATATATTGCATTCATAAACAATAAATATATTGCATTCATAAACAATAAATATATTGCATTCATAAGTATAAGTTGTACCTATTTGTCGTTTGATTACCGAAATGCATGTATTGTTTGGTCCAAGCACAAACAAATCTATCCTTATAGGGCTCCAACCAAGTAGAATTAACATATCGAACAACTGCTTGAGTATTTGCCCACGCTTCTTCCATCTCTCGACAATGTTCTATGTATTCTTCCTCAGTTCTTGACTCAACTATATCCATCCACCTCTTCATAAATATTGCAGTATATTTTCTACTTCTCAACAGGGTCCTTACATACTTCTCGACATCCTTTGCTATGTGTCTCTTACACAACATATCTTTGAGGCGTTGGAAAGTAGTCCCGTATTGCATTCATGAGAGCCAATTCCTATACGTGACAATGACATCCGGTGGGCGAACATGAACTAATAAAGCACGCGATGTAATGCCCAACCAAATGTTTCACTTTTCTCATTCTTGAGGAATGCAAATGCGACATGAAAATTCTTCCCCAGATGTAACTCCAATGATTTCCAATAACGGCAAATCATATTTATTAGTCTTGTATGTTGAATCCATAAGGAGAACGTACGGAAATAAGGCTAACATCTCTTCAGCCTTCGGATGAGCAAACATAACATCAGTCAATAAAGCTTTGTTTTTTTGGGCAAGTTTCTTTGACCTGAACCAGAAAATATATCCAAGTCGGCGCATCTCATCTAAAAAATACTCCATTTTTGATTTATTTCCCATCTTCTTCTTTCTTATACCTACCAAAGCATTCTCTACATGCTTTCGCGAACTTCTGTTATCGGGATTTTCCTTTTCAATAGATTCAATATACGTTTCGGCTTCACATTAGCACTATAAAGTTGATCAACCCTTTCAATCTCGGCCTTTGTCAACCGATGCGAGAAGTGTGCCATTTTCTCCCATTGAAAGTGGATGGTTGTGAGCATTGTTAAACTCGCTAACTTTAACTCTCCAACCATCATCTTTTATTTCTGCAAATACACTTCAAATTTACAAAGAAGCTTCTTGAACCATTTTTCTTTACATCATTCAAGTCATTTTTACCATCGTACCGAGGTTTTCCACCATTCTCACAACTCAACCAAATTTTACGAGTCTTATCAAATTTACTTTTACTTCTAGACACATAAAAGTACATATTCTCGGCACGTCCGGTATCTCTAACCCACTTTTCTGCCGCTTCTCGATCAATAAAATTTTCATCCGTCACAAAAAAATGAGATACATCCGGAAATAAATGATTCTCGTTTTCGAACTGGTAATCCTATCAACAAAAAAAAAAAATCATATTAACCGTTTAATAATGAAAAAAAAATTCACAAAAATTCGGCAAAATTCAGAAAGAGCCGCTACATAGTAGCGGTTCTTCATAACCGCTAGTCAGAAGCGGTTCTAATACAAAACATCCGCTACTAAAAAAACGGATCAACCAAAAAATAACCGCTAAAAAAAAACGGACCTACCACAAAACATCCGCTGGTCAGTAGCGGTTCTTTAAGTGTACATCCGCTGTGACCTAGCGGATGTTTTGGAAATGTTCGAATTTTTTTCCCGAATTACAGTGCAAATACAAAAAAAAAAATCAATAAGTTTTACGTTTAGGGTCACTCACCTGAAAATAATCATCATTGTTAGTAGTTGCATCTTCGTTAGGATTATAATAATAACGCATTATGAGTTGGGTTGGATGCTTTAGATAGATTTTGAGAGAGAGTGAGTGAAAGATGAAGGGTGTTTGCGTTTAGGGAAAGAGAGAGTGAGAGAGAGAGACCAAGTGAGAGAAAGAGAGATTTTGAGACAGAGAGACCAAGTGTGTGGGGGGTGGGGGGTGGCTGTGTGGGGGGGGGGGGGTGTGTGGGGGGGGGTAGGTGAATTATTTTAATGAGGGGTAGTTAGGTAATTTGATTATTAAAATAGTGTTGCGTTTAGTAAAAATGGTGTTGCGTTTAGGGTAGCTCAACGTTAAATGGATTAATCATTGTACCTTGGTTAAGTAAGATGTATATTCAAAGATAGACAATTTATTTGACTATTGTATATATGTTATGATTATCCATTAAATTTTCTATTGTATAACTACGATTAAATTGTTTATGTGTTTAAGGTTTACCGAAAGGTGAACTTAAATATATGCTTAAAGTTCATGACAGTTTTTGAAATTATTAAAGTTAACTCAAAGCGCTAATGGCTGAGCATGTATAAAGGTTTTTGTAGCCTCGTTAAGTTTTTTTGCATCAGGAAGTTCGGTTGTTGAGTTCAACGGGTTGAACTATATTGATTGTTCTAAACAATCCAGTTTACTCTAGGTGTTAAGGATTTGGATTTAGCTATAGTATCAGATGAAAAGCCCGTTGAGACTGACACAGAAGATGACAAGTCTATCTATGGGGCTTGGGAGCAGTCTTAAAGGCTGAGCTTGAATCTTATAAAAATGAATATGACTGAAAATATTAAGCCATCAATGTCAAAGACTGAAGATGCTAGAGAGTTCATGTTAAAGGTTAAAGATTATTCTCAGTCGGATCTTGCAGATAAATCTATTGTAGGCAATCTAATGGGCGAATTAACTGGAAATAAGTTTGATTGGTCAAAGCCAATTTATGATCATGTAACAGAAATGTCCAACTTAGCAGCTGTGAGTGCCCCATTTTGCATTCAATCTCGCTATTGAAAAAGCAGGTTGTTTCAAAACTTTGAACGCGTGGAATACACTCGGCCTCATCATGTTAAAAAATGTGTTAACATAGTCGTTACCTCTATTTTAGGGTTAAACCGAGAAAACCAAATATACCAAAATATAAGGGTTCAGACGTTGATTTACGAGTTGAGGAGTGGTTATGCACCCAACTTGCCCTTTCGGTCTCAAAATTAGTTTTTGGTTAAATATATTTTTTTTATAAATTTTATTAATTTCAATATATATATATATAAATAATAATAATAATAATAATAATAATAAAATAAAAATAATAATAATAAAAAATAATAAAAAATAAAATAATAATAAAATAATAATAAAATAAAATAAAATAAAAATAATAGTGATAGTACTTAGACCAAGCCGCGATCTCGGTGGACCATCTACGCTATGCCATGGATTCAGAGTATAGCGATCTTCGAATCCTGGAGCGGAAGGCAGTCATCCAAGAAAAGCTCTTCTCTATGCTCATTGGAGAAGCGAATCTTGCCCGGATTCTCGAGCTTTCTCCTTACTCGAATATAAGGGAGGAAGTATGTCCTGTTTCTCGATACTTGCCTTGGTATTTTTTATTTGGAACTCAGTGTTTGATTTAAAATATCTATTAGTGCATTTATGTAGGAGCTTGTTGTGGTAAGAGAAATTGCTTTTGTGGATCACTGTTTCTACTATAATTCTGGCACCAGTCTATGCTGTTTAAATTTTCAACACATATGTTATGGTTAATGGTGGTATTCTATCAGGTGGTAAAAAAATAAAATAAAAATAGCACAAGCAATCAAGCACTATACGAAATGAGTATCACATAGGTTTAGATAAGAACAAAATATATTCTGTAGTTTTTAAGGTTATCGCAATATCAACTAACATAGATAATAGATTGGGTTTAATTAGAACTCATATGATTAGGATATTATATTTGCTGCATCATTTTTAATTATTCCTGGATAAATTTATGACATCTGTAAAATTTGAAACATTACATCACACATAATCTTCAACTAACATATTTTTTCTTTAGCAGTTGGAATGTTATAGCTGATGCCTTCCTCTAAGCCTCCTCCTTTCTACTATATATTTTTTTAGTTATGACTAGCATGCCTTGCTTTTGGGTTATTGTTCATTTCATCATCGTCTTTGTTGGTATTTGGTAACATTTTATTTTATATTGGAATTTGAAAGCCTATTTGTCTATTTGAATTGTTGTTTCTTTTTTAAATACATTAGGTTTATTTTGGCCCGAAAGCCCATAGGCCCCACAAAAAATAGACAAATTACTATTGAAAAAATAGAAAAAAAGCCTATTTATGCGGGAAATGACTATTCTTATAGAACTGAGAAATGACTCTCCTAAACGGTCAAAACTACTGTTACTTAAACATAAATGAACTCATTTGTGGAATTCCTTCGGAAGACGACGAAACAAAATTAATAAAAGAAAATGACATTCAAAAGATTTCCTTAAGCTGCTAAGTAGGATCGAGACCATACAGAGAAACCAAGTTAATATCAGAATCAACATTCCACTAAGTCAAAGCAAATACTTTTCTAAATAGCGAAAAGTTCTGCTTGCATCTTAATAGCTTATCACTTAATATGGACAACATTGGTCAATTTAGGACATGTTGCTCATGGATACTTTTAAATAATGCTTCCCATGGAATAAAGGAAATGGGTCATCAAACATGGAATAAAGGATAAAGAAGGCCTTGACCCAAAGAACCTGAACCTTTTAAATATCTAACCAGCTTCAATGCAGCCTTTAAGGTTTTGTTGCTAATTCTTGCTTTCGTTTCAGAATGTCTACATCAAAAAATATGCGAGGAAAAAAATCTGAATCTCAGTGCAGCTTGAAAGTAATTTCAGTTCTGTAACTTACTGAGGAGAAAAAATCCCTGATGAAGAATTCACAATTATATTCTTTATTAGGAGTATCTGGGAGGAAGACATCGAATGTAATAGTACGTTTTGCTCTATCGAACTTCGACACTGAGCTTGAGGAATTTGTACTGGGTAAAGAGCGATTGAAGCTCACGGTTGAGGATATAGCATACCTCATCGGTCTGAAGTCAGAGGGAGATGGTTGCCCTCTAGAGATAATCAATGAAGAAAGCAATACAAGTTCGAAAGACAACGAGGTCCCATCTTGGTATTATCCACTGTACAAGACTAATGTTCCTAATGAAAAAAGACGCGAAAGGGAGATGAATGGTTCTCCACGACATAAGACGTACAAAGTTGGGATGAAAAACAAAAGTAAATCAATTGCCTCCATGACAAGTTTGCAACTAATTTTGAAAAATATGAATATTGACTCGGAAGAGGATAAAGAGAGTTTCAAGAAACTTCTTTGCTTTTATATTATCAACCATTTCTTTTATTCGAAAGCTGACATGTATGCGAGGAAGTCAATTTTCAAGTATGTGAAGGATCTCGAGGCGTTTGAAAAAATTTGTTGGGCTAAACTAATATTTCAAGGTCTAAAGAGAGGCGCATCTATTTTCCAGAGCAAGGGTGATTATTACGTTCCTGGTTGTGTTCCTTTGGTGGAGGTAATAACAAACCCTTCTATTTTTTATTTTTTGTGGATTCGTCTTATCATTACTGTGCAATTAATAATAATGTGTTGAGTCATAATCTATATTGGTAATATAGGCATTCATTTTCTACAAGGTAGACAACAACGAATTTCTTCCCGATATAAACAATGATTGGCAGGAGGGGGATATTTTCTTGAACAAGTTTAAATTCAAGAAATATACTCAAGATATGATCAATGACACATTCGGATGTAAGAAACCCAAACACTTAGTGTTTGACAATGAACTTAGTGAGCCTATCATGCATGGTATAACACCTGAAGTTCATGCTGAATTAGTACTTAATTTCTGCATCAAACATATGTGGAGTGAACCAGACATGGATTTGGAAAATGTGTCTAAGGAAGAGTTTGTTTCAAGGATGAAAATACACTTTTGTGTAAGTCCTTCCCCATTTCTTTTCTTTTTCTTATCTTATTTAAAATGATGCACACCTAAACACCATTATCAATACAGAATTTGATATTTACGTGTATCTTCATTAGCTTAGGACTTGTGTTTTTGTTCCTTTTACTAATTAATCTCTTTTGTTGAGCCCAGAGGAATGCTAATGCACAAACAGTGGACCTTTTACAAGTGCTACGTGCTGGACCTTCTTCTTCAACACATATCTTGAGTGATATGGGGGAATGATGCGGAGCAACACATAGCTTGAACCCAAAACAGTCTTCTCCCATAACGAAAATCCGAAGAGCAAATTCATCCTTCGGAATCATTTATCATAAACTGTCAAGCTACATGTTCAGCAATATACTTTCCCCAAAACAGTTATATGAACATTGAAAGATTTGTATGTAATTTAGTTGTAATTTAGAGATTTTCACATACCGGCTTTCGTTTAAAGTATGTTTCTATAAGGGTTGGCGTAAAATTCGATACTTATTGTAGGAATCATAAATTTAGTTTGACATAACTTTGAAATTTAGTAGTCAGTGATTGTACATTCATTTACGTTGATTTGTTCTCAAAAGTTTTCTAAATTTCGCTATTACTTCTATCATTATCTTATTGATATATGTTATATATATTTTTCGCCACTTGGCAAGACCGGCCTTAATTGGTTCATAGGTTCACGGTATAGATTGGGCACGGTACATATTAAGGTGGGACGAGAAGGGTTTAAGAAGTGAGAGTTTAGAATAGGAATGGGTTTGTGAAATGTCAAACCCATCCCAAACCCGACCCATTGTAATCCCTAAATACATACATGGAAAGAAACTTCTAAGCATGATAAGTAGTTCGAATCCTCCATTCTTGACTCCCGATCAAAGAGAGACTCTAGTATCCATATTATAATCAAGCTCAGTTTTTCTGAAAAGTTAACTACTGGCCATGATTCATTTTTACAAGACATAACTACTGGTCAGGATTCATTTTTGCAAGTATAGTTGGCTGAAAGCTCATGGTTAGACACTCTATAAAGACCTGCTATTATTCATTAGCAATTATAAAGAAACCAACACTTATTGGCCGTTAGTTTATAACATTGGTTGCATATAGGGGGTAGTATATAGTAGCAGATGTAGTCAGAACCTTCTTGCGTATATTTTTTACAGTGTATATAGGTCGCGTCACCTATTTTGGCGCTTATTTATACATTTTTACCATGGGTTGTATACAAGCCAACAAGTAATTGGGTCCAACGGAAAGTGTTACTCGTAGATTTTTTATTAACTATAACTATGTGAGATAGAAAGAAGTAGGTACTATTGAAGCTAGTATTTTGTATTGAAAGGGGTGTAATTTAGTAGAAAATACATGGTAGCGTCTAAATTTAGCACGAATGGGGATCAAAATGATAACATAGTGAAATTCTTTAATGAAAGAACGGGGGTCAAAATTGAAAAAATAATAATTTTTAAGAATATAACATCATTTTTTTCTAACTTCAAGCGAGTAAAATGACAAGGTTTCAAACCTAAAGGGGGTCAACTAACCCCTTTAGGTGTATGTGGCTTCGCCACTGGTTGATACACATTAGTTATCACTATAATTATCTTTGGAGTGTGAATTAAAATATCTTGTTGTATTTGCTCTTATAGTGTGGGCAATTACAAACATCGTACCAACAATGTTTTATTGGTTCGACCATATGAATTCGGATGCTCTTGTAGAATAATTTACATATGAGTATTTTAATGGTAGTTAAAAGATGAATTGAATTTCTTGCTTTTAAAAATACTAACGTGAGGGTTACATGGTTAGTTAATGGTTGGATATTTAACGACATCTAACGAAGAGATCACAAGCGTGCAAATAAATCATATTTTAGACCCAATTTTTTTACTTTTTCAAATAAAGGATCATTATTGTAAAGTTTATTAAGGTCGACTCTGTCCGTCCCAAAAGATGTGAAAACATTAGAGTCGAGATCTTTTCATTGTAATTATAAAATAATAATATTTTATATTGATATATGCTCTTTTCATCGCTCATATTTATAGATAATATATCAACACTTTACTACATGATGTGAAAAAAATAAAATTAATGAATTACTCCCTCCGTTTTAGGCAAAGAGTCCACTATTCTATTTTGGGATGTTCCACTCAAAGAGTCCACTTTCTAAAATTAATGCATAAAAATGTCATTTTATTACTAATGAACTACTAAAAATATCATTTTCTTAAAAAGTTTAACTTTCAAACAGAGACTTTTTGCCTAGAACGGAGAGAGTATTATTTATAACATTTTTATCAATACAACAACAAACAAGTATTTTAGTAAGAAAAGATCCATAAATAATAAATGATATTCACAACATCAATCAACTAATTATAGTTGATTGTTTACCAACGTAATCAATCTAGTCCTAAGATTAATTGACCAAACCTACAAACAACTTTTTGAAATATATATAAATACATTATCTATTATCTTAAGTTTAAATTACAAACTAGTAGATCACCATAAAAAAACAAAAACTGAAAAGGCTTGATGACAACTTTTGACCAATGTGCTTTGAATGTCATCTCGTGCTATTCCCAAAAGCAACCTTGAAAAATAAATGAAATAAAATAAAATAACAATTGAAAGAATCAAATAATTTTTTGCCACAAGTTATCAAATAATAACCAAGCCATTCATGTCTTTAAACTAGCTATAAACCAATTCTCGAGTTTGAAACCCTAGAATAATCTCTTTTGATAAACTAACAATTGAAACTTATTCTTTCACAAGAGTTACTCCTAAGCACACTAGGAACAACGTTCATGCTTTACACAAAGTCAAAATCATAACTTCACATGAAAACCATAAGAATTTACATACTTTTCACAAGATGAATTAAAGAATTCTACTTTGCTGATAGCTGACTTGATTAGAGGGACATTACCTTCGTCGAGGGTCCTCCACCAAAGCAGCATTTATGTAAGATTGTTTCACTTTCTCACGCTCTTCCTGCTGGATCTTTTCAAAATCATCCTCTTTGACGCCTCGGGCATCGTGAATGATTTTTATTTGATCCTTGAAAAATTGCTCTTGATAATCCATTTAGTTACATTATCACTTTCCTTATTAATTCCTTGTTAATCCTTTGGATGTAGGGCGGAGGAATTTGAGAAATTTTTAAGTGTCATGAGCAGGAGATGGAGGTATTTGTAGAAGAAAGGGAGAATCTTATCAAACTCCATGAAGATAAAAAGGTAGAGCTGAAACACAAGCATTGGCGTGAAGAGGTGGAACTAGAGAAAGAGTTGGACGCTGCGCTTAACCAGTTGATGGACAGATACACTCCTTCTCGTGAAAAGAAGTTGCCATAAGAAGCAAGTAGCATCGACTTATGATGGTTTAGAGAGATAGAAAGAGAGTAACAAAAACAATTGCTTAGATACATTTGGAAAAACTGGTCTCTTTAAACTGTCGTATTTGGGTTAAGTGGATTGTGGCATGCTCAATTCTTTGCAAGGTTGCTATTTTATTGTATGTCACTTTGATACCACTCTCTATGTCTGCACCTTTAGTTTAGCTCGACATGGTGTTGAGATTTTGCCGTCGCCGGTGAGAGTTGATGAGAAAATCGATTTGGATACAAATTTTTCAGAGATCGAAGTGCGTACACCTTTGAAACCCATATTTTGTTTGAAGAAAAAAGTCTACACTAATTTTTTTTGAAGAAACTGTAGAGTGCGCACAACATGGAACGTTATGATTCAGATCACAAAACAGAGCAATCAAAACTTGAAATCCCTAAGCGTTGATGCTGGTTCTAGATAGATAGATTGAACTATAATGGATACATTATCCATACTCAACAATTGCATTTGAGATTCCCTTTCTGGTTGGTGGGAGCAGACCAACCAGAAAGAGAATCTCATTCACATGTAATTTTGTTGTAATTACGTCATGTTGTGCGCACTCGTCGGTTTCTTCAAAAAGTTTAGCGTCGGCTTTCTTCTTCCAACAAAATATGGGTCTCAAAGGTGTACCCACTTCGATCTCTAAAGATTCTGTATCCAAATCGATTTTCTCATCAATTCTTACCGACAACGACAAAATCTCAAATCTATCTAGAATATTAAATGGAAAAAGAAAGGTACAAACTTTAAAGTGGAAGGTTTATATTTACAGAGCAAGAAAAAGAGTTCTGCCGGTCAAATCAAAGCATTTCTTTTCGATCCCTTTTTTAGCGAAGTCTTAACTTATAGCCTTAGAAAGGCATTCTGGACTTTTCTTTCAAAATCTTATTCTTCTTTCCTTTGACTTTCTATTTTGATGAACTTCTTTTCGCTTTCACCAATGGCTTTATCCTATCTTCCTTTTTTGACTTAGAAAGAAGTCCCTTTTCCGACCTCATATGAAAACTATTTGGATTGGTACGGAAAAAAGGTCGATGCTTCATAGGGAAAGTAGATCCTTTAGGAAGTTCTACCTGTAGAGATGGAATCCTGGAACTCTATACTCCATTTTGGAAGCATTTGTAGATATGGAATCGTTTGTGAGAGAAAAAAGAATTAATGGAGAGGGAAAGCTTCATATTTATTATACCATTTGAACTAGTCCAAAACCTTCTTTCAATTTTGCGAAGCAGTCACAAATCGTCCGAAATCCATGTGAAATTCCAAGAGCAGGATCCTGGATCCCTACCCACGAACAATGCACAAAAACGATAAGAAGTAAATAATTTCTTCTTGAAAATAGAATTTCCAAGCCAAGAAGAGAACGAAGACCAGAAGAGGTGCTGTCGGGAATTGAGCTATTAACTTTTCTCCCTCTCTCCTCTCCAATCCCCTTGGTCAACCAATCGTATTCCGAGGACTGAAGCTAAGTAAGTTCATCTGACGAATGGGAGGGTCTTCCTACTATATGCTTAGACTTCCTTTTTTCATGCTAGTCTCAGAGAGCGTGCTCGGGTAAATACCATTAAGCTTAAACCTTTTGACGGCGGTTGGTGTACTAATAATCAACAGATCGGCGATATGGCAATGCATTACTTTTCCTCTCTCTTCTCCTCGGGGAGTCATTCACCGGGGGACTCTCTCTTACAATATTAGGAGGTTAGCTAGAAAGACTTTGGAAAGAAGGAAAGAAAGCTCAGATACCCATTTTAACAACTTCTATTTTCCAAGTCACAAGAAGAGTCTTAGCTTCCCTAAAAGAGTGCTTGAATTGAAACTTCAAATGTTGTAGAATCCGCATACGATACGACCTCTGAAGGACCGGGAAGCTAATACCATTTTTCTGCCTTCGTTACTTACGAGATTACGTGTCTAGTCCTTCTATTCTGACTAAGTATAATTGTCACTGAAGAAAGTGCACTTCTGAAACTCTTAGGGAATGTTAGCCGACAACTTAGAAATGTCTTTGTAAGAAGCATACTACCTTTGCGCCCTAACCCCTATTCCTATATATCAGTATTTCGGTTGGTATTCCCCTGTATCTCATGAATAAAGGGCTTCAAAGCCCAGGCTCTTTCCGGAGATCGGGTAACTTTGACTTAAAAAGAATTCAGGCGCATTGTGTGGCTTCCTTATTTCTTTGCTAATAATTTTCTAATCCGATTCACTTGGCTTCGGGTCACTGAAGACAAAGGAAATCTAGGTTGGTCCGGCACAACTTGAAGTGATCTTTCTTATTAAGAATCTGATCTTGGATATAGGCTTTATGCGGCTATTATTCTTTCTGCCAAGTACGATTTGAAAATGCTAGCTATATTCTTACCACATGTGTCAAGAACTCCGTTTTCGGGCTAGCGATTCTTACTACCTGCACTGGACTCTCCTACCAATACCGGAGCTCTACTTATTTCCTTTTGTGGGCTAATCGGCGAGGCCTTAAGATAAGAGTTTATACCTACATATGCAATTGTTGATGTGAAAACCTACGAAAAAGGTGCTCATTCTAGCACTCCCCGGTCTCCTTTCTCATAGGTGCCCACCATTCATTACTCTTACTCGGCGCATCTCCTCCAATTTTAGAAATCAGTTACTATATAATTTCTTTATAGTCTAATTATGAGTTTCGGGAACTACTATGCTTGTTTGCAAAGAAGACTTTCGATCTATCTCGCTAGCAGTAATATCCCAATGCCCGAGACAGGGAAGCAATAACAAGCATTTCACGCCTTATGATTGAAGGAAAGGTCTAGTACTTTCTTGCGAACGTAGTCCCGGGAACCATGTTCCCGAGAAGATAATAAACAGTGAAGCTAATGCCGCTAGTAGCAAGGTGGAAAGGCCGATCTACTTTTCTGTGATTTAGTCGACGAATAAGATGTGACAGTAAGAAAGTAATACATTAGGTAAAAGTAGGCTATGACGGTATGTCTGTCTATCAGTCTAACCAATCGAAAAGAATTGCAAGCCCTAGGTTAGCATTCCATCCCCCCAATTTCTCCTGAAGAGGCAGAAGGGACTGCTATGAAAGCAAGTTCTTATGTTATCTTATCCAATCGATGACTTGACAGTACACACAGTACTAAGTAAGTAGGCAGATAAGAAGTAGGTAGAGAGATCAATTTTCAGTTGGAAGTGAAGAAGCTATAGTAAGATAAGAAGCCCACCCATCCTTCTGCTCTGCCCCTTTAGAGATAGTTATTCAGTACTTGCGCCCATTGTCCTATTGTCCCAGTGTTAGAGACGGACTTCCGGTAGGCATAATAAGAAACATTTCTTTAGGAGAAATCCGACATAGCCTATTCCTTAGCTCTATGTCAATTAACTGATTTTCATTGACTACTCATTGTTAGGGTAAATCTCACTATTTTCTTCTTGATCACTGGTAGTCTGAGAACTTCGCAAGAAGAGTCAAAGAAAATGCTTTGCCTGCCATGTCAAAGTCTAAAGGAGCCAAAAATAGAAGAAAGGCAAAACTCCCATCCACAAGGGGACCTTCGAAGCTAAAAGAATATTATCCAGCAAGGCTTTCACAGCAGTAGCCCTTAAGCTTTTCCTGTGCCAAAAGGGAAGCATACGACGAAGACGGAGGAGAATCTGAAATAAGATAGTAGAGAAATCCTTTCTCAAAGGCCCGAAATATCTTCGCTCAGCGGAGCCAGTCTTCGAGATCAAGGACTTTTTATATGAAATCTTAACTACTAAGATAGAAAGAGATGACTCATAGAAGAGCGGGCGATAGTCATAAGAAGATCATCACCGACTACTGCATACCGGTAAAAAATCTTGAATGGATATACTTTCTCTGCGCACGACCATCTCAATAAAAATGTGAGAGTGCGAAGAGAGGCCAAGACGAGAGAGAAGTTCTACCTAAATTTTCGTGCTAATCCGCTTCTTACCGCTTAAAGTCAAGGCTTAACTATCACTTTTCTCAGATAGACCAATTGCCAAGCGGAGGAGAGGGAGAAGTTCCCATTGGGAGTGGCTGACCAAGACGCAGTCTCATCCAAATACGAGATAAAGACGGTCACGAAGAACTTGGATAACATTAGCATTGAGAACGACACAAGCTGCTGGACTGAGGTCATTAGACAACGAAGATGTAGAGGGCTTAACGAGAGAAATGTCAATGAGCCAAGAATCATGCCAAATCGAGCAAAGGCCTTTACTGTAGGATTGAGATGAAGCTCTAGTGGATGTGAACTCTTTTCTCTCCTGTCACCCCGGGTACCATTCCACTTTTGAAACTTAAATGTCCGAGCCTACAGAGAAAGAGTCAACAAATCCATTCTTTCTCCTTGAGCTTAGACGGGAAAGCCCTTATATTAGAGCTTCGACTGGGGGCATATACTCCTTATTTCTCTCATAGAGAATCCAACAAGAAAGAATAAAAAATCCAGTAAATATGGGCAAGATCAATATTCCTTTTCTAAAAAACTGCCATCAGTAGCAAAAGTAAAGGAGGATTTATGGCATGAATCCGCTTCTATTGAATACATGCCAAGCCAATGGGATAAGAAGAACATGCAATATTCTTTTCGGGCTAAGGGTATTTAAAGCCTTTCTACTGTGAAAGGTATTCCTTTGTGGGACTTGGATTTATAGCATATCCGCTCTTGCTACCAATGAGAATGGGAAAGGACTAGCTCACCTCCCTGGTAGAATGAAAAAAATGAGATGAATTATCTTCTCACCTTATAGTATACCAAGAATTAGCTATCTTTATGAAAATCAAATCACACCATTCTTCATTAAAGCGGATGGCTTTCAGACTGGCAAGAAGAAATGACCAATAAAGCCTGTCATAAACCTAGGACATTTCAATTTTCAACAAATGCCTGCTATAAGTCTTTTATGCAAATCTGCACCTAGTTCATGGGCCAAAGCTAATATTCTCATGAATGCTTCTGCCTTAAAGAAAAGAAGTTCCCCCCTTCTCTATGATCTTAGCCAGAATTGGTGCAAGCCTATCATTGAGAACTCTGGAAAGAATTTTCTGATTGAAGTGAGATAAACTTATAGGCCTAAGATCAGAAAGACCGGCTGGGCCTTTAACCTTTGGTAGGAGAATAAGAGCTGTGGAAAATATACTATTAAGAAGTTGCCTCCGCTTGAAAAAAAAGTCTTGAACTGGTTTTCTACATCATTCTTTATAATGGTCCAAGCCTGCTGCCCTCTGAAAGCATGAGGACCAGGAGGACTGCTTGCACTAAGGCCATTTACACCTCCCTTTGGTGTTTTAATGAACTTACCTTTATCATTTTTTTTGAATCCCTGAATTCAGGGGATCTGTACATGTTTTCCCACCAATTTCTGATATCTTTCCATATCAACAGTCTCTTCTTCTTCTAGCCTTCCAATTCTCAGATTGGCTTCCAAAGTTACATCTACAGGTTTACTTATTAACATACCAGCTTCCTTGAGTAGATCAAGAGTATACTTTCTCTGTGAAACCATGATCCCTTTGTTACTCCTTGCTACTTCCATTCCCAAGAAATACTTGAGGTTACCAAGGTCTTTTATCTCAAATTCAGTTGCCAAAATCCTCTTTTAGTCTTCGAATTTCAGCTGCATCATTTCCGGTGATGATTATGTCATCCACATAAACTGCAAGTATGGTAACTCCCCCTTTTCTATGATGATAAAACAATGTGTGGTCAGCTTGCCCTTGACTGTATCCTGCTTTTTAGATTGCTTTCGAAAAGCGATCAAACCATGCCCTAGGTGATTGCTTTAATCCATACAAGGATTTGAACAATTTACAGACCTTGGTCTTTCCTAATCTGTTGCCAAAACCAGGGGGTAATTCCATAAAAACTTCTTTAAGTTCACCATTCAAGAATGCGTTCTTGACATCCATCTGATGTAATGGCCAATACTTACAACCCACTGGTTTTACCCCAACTGGTAAGTCAACAATCTCCCAAGTCATGTTCTTCTGTAAGGCCTCTAGCTCGTCTAGCACAGCTTTTCTCCAAGGGTTATTCTTCATAGCTTCTGAAATGTCTTTTGGTACAGCTACTGTTTCCAGATTATTAACAAAACCCTTGTAGTCCAATGATAAAGCATTGTAAGAAACAAACCTATCAATAGGATGTTGTGTACATGTACGAATGCCTTTTCTAATAGCAATGGACAATTCCTCAACCTGCTGTTCTTTACCTTCTAACTCCTGCCGTGATGATTGATTCTGACCCAACATTTGTGTGACAGGTTTTGAACTCTGAGTAGGGTTCATGGCAGTGCTAAGGTTCCCTTGTTGTCTTCTTGCATAAACCATGAGATGATTTTGTCCTTCTGATTCAGTTATAGGCACTGAAGGTGGTGACTAAGATCGAGGATTTTCAAGGATTTCTGATTCTAGGAGAGGAGTCTTAGGTGGATTAGAGTGATCTGGAACAAGAGGTTGAACTGGATTAGAGTGATTTGGACCTCTTCAGCCTATAATTCAGGAAACTTCCTAACTTATCTCCTATCAATTTGAATCCCTGAATTCAGGGGATCTGTACATGTTTTACTTATTTTACATGTGTTATAATTAAAAAAAATCAATACTACAGCCTGTCAAGACTCCAGCTGTTAACAAATTTTCTTGCTGCAACTATTTTCTTATTGTTTGATGGAAGGCCGTAGGCTTGTAGTTTTGTTGTTATGTTGTTGGTTGTGGCTAATTTTTTTATTTTATTATTATTATTATTATTATTATTATTATTATTATTTTGATAAGTAAGAGTATGATATAGAGAGAAATACCTCAAAACAGGTCTTTAATTGAGGGAGTTTAGAATCATTTTGTTTTCTTATAATGAAGTAATTGGTCTTTTCAGACTTCTTATTGCATTGGGACGTTGACTGTCGGGGAGAAGAATGTTTTCAAGGAACTAATTGTTGATTTATCAAAAGGAAAGTTAGGCATAACTAAAGATTACTATCAGATTTCCTTTTGGGAATTCCTTCTCAATCAGTATAATGAAAGGGTGAAGAATCTGAGCATAATGTACACTCGACATAATTATGTTGATTTGATAATAATGGGTGAGGGTCTTCAATTAAGTTTCTCTAGGCAAAGGGCTAAGGTACCTCTCTTTAATTCTTTACTCATATTGTGCTTGTAATGTAAAGAAAAGCTGACTCACAGACCTTCAATTCCATATCTTAATTGTTCAATTTGGTTGAGTATTCTGTCTTCTACGCTACTTTTTTATGAAGGTAATTTGTATTAAAAACGCCAATAAAAGGGAGTACTAGTGATAGTGGTAGCGGTAGTAATGCTTGATGGTAGCGATAGTAGTAGCAGAGTAGCGTAGTAGCGCAGAGCGATAGTAATGCTTGAGTAGCGATAGTAATGTGAGTGTGGTGATGGTAGCTGGTGGTGGTGGTAGCTGGTGGTGGTGGTATAGCGTAGCGTAGCGATAGCGATAGCGATAGTAGCGATAGCGATAGCGTAGTAGCGATAGTAGCGAAATGATAGCGATAGCGATAGCGATAGTAGTAGTAGTAGCGGTAGTAGCAGTCGTAGCAGTCGTAGTAATAGTAGTAGTAGCGAGTGAGGCTGGGTGGTGGTAGCTGGTGGTAGTGGTGGCGGTGGCGGTAGCAGTAGTACAAGAAAATGTGTAGCAACTACATTTTAGAGTTGCAAATAGAGCATATGAAATTTAGGTCATAATAATAACGACTTATTTTATAATATATTACTATACTAGTAATATTATTTTAAACGAAAACAATAATAACTTTGGGTACCTACCTCTTGAAACAGGGGTCTTTTTGGAAGAGAGTCTTTTTGTTTTTGAAATTTAGGTAGTGTAGCTGCTTGTTTTAGTTGTTTTTCACCTCAAAATTCGGGCAGCACAACTGTTTGTTTTTAACTGAAGCGTCTTGATGTCGAGTTTGTAATCGGGCAGCGTAACTATTTGCTTTGGCTTGATATTGCGTCTGAATTATATCCGACTTCCTTGGAAATGGACAGTCGCAGTCGCCACATCCCGATGATGTTAATTATGCACGACTCTTTATACATGGGTGAGCGGGTAAACATGCAACATTATCTTTTTTTTCGTGGGCCCAGTGACACCACTAGCGCCACCACTATGGGCGATCGTTCCAGATTTTATACCTAACCGGTACAAGTTCATTGCTAGGTGTGAGTCTCCCGTTTTTCGACTTTTTCCTCCGCTACTGAGAAGCGGGTGGTTTCAAAACCTTTCAAGCGCGTGGAATATGCCCGACCTCAATTGTGGATTCAAAATATGTATAATAGAGTAGTCATCTTTATTTTTAGGAGAAACAAAAAAAAAAAAAAACCAAAAATACCAGATTTGTAAAAAGGGTTCGGAAGGTAAGTTACGAGTGAGGAAGGTGTTAGATACCCAACTCGCCATTTCAGACTATATGTTTTTTTGGCTAAATACATTCTTTTATAAAATTAACAATTTATATATATATATATATATATATATATATATATATATATATATATATATATATATATATGGATTTAAAATCTATGAAATATACAAAAGAAAAGCTAATGAGCTAAAGCACTTGATGGATAATTTTATTGGTTTCAAAGCTATTAAGGACTTGTAATTTCACGAACGAATTTTCCTTGGTATATGATTTAGTTTACACTCACAATAAATAAATGGGTGGAGCTATCCACACCCCCCCTTTTAATCTCCACACCCCCCAAAAATTAATTACAAAAATGTCATTGTATTAAAAGACCATACTACCCTTTTACTAAACACCCCCAAAATGATTTACACACCCTAAATAATTTCTAAATACACCACTTAAATTACTCTCCACACTGCCCCTAAAACACTACATTACTGTTGTTTTCTTAATAGTTTGTTAAGAACTCCAAAAAATCCTCCCAAACCCATGACCTAAACATCACACTGTGCTCAAAAAGTGTAGATTAAGCCTAAAGAAGTGATTCATATAATGTAAATATTTCTTCCATTTTTTTCGTTTAAAATTTCATATTTTTTCAAATTTTTTGGACAACAGATTGTGAGTCAGTGCGGTCAAGGTGTGAGGCACATCTTCTATTTTGTTCAGCCAGTGTTGACCACACATGTCAAAGGGTGTGCACCATATATTGGCCGCACATAACTTCTTGTGTGCATCAAAGAAGTACCAACTACATCATATCCACCTAAATAATACCAAAAATGTTGCACTTAAAGACATGACACCCAAATTCAACGTTGGATTAAATCCAATATTGGATGTATAAATCCAATATTGGATGTATAAATCCAAAACCGGATTTCTTATTTCTGTTGGCCATCTTTGAATTTTTTTTTATCTTTAAGAGAATGAACAACTGAAATCCAAATTGAATTTCAGTTGGATTTAAAATCTATGCAACATATAGAAGAAAAGCTAATGAGCTAAAGCACTTGATGGATAATTTTATTGGATTCAAAGCTATTAAGGACTTGTAATTTCACGAACAAATTTTCCTTAGTATATGATTTAGTTTACACTCACAATAAATAAATGGGTGGGGCTATCCACACCCCCCCTTTTAATCTCCACACCCCCCAAAAATTAATTACAAAAATGTCATTATACTAAAAGACCATACTGCCTTTTTACTAAAAAAACACCCCCAAAATGATTTACACACCCTAAATAATTTCTAAATACACCACCTAAATTACTCTCCACACTGCCCTTAAAACATTACATTACCGTTGTTTTCTTAATAGTTTGTTAAGAACTCCAAAAAAACCAACCAAAAAAAGGTACCAAACCCACGACCTAAACATCACACTATACTCAAAAAGTGTAGATTAAGCCTAAAGAAGTCATGGATTCATATAATGTAAGTATTTCTTCAATTTTTACAGTTTAAAATTTCATATTTTTTCAAATTTTTTGGACAGCAGATTGTGAGTCAGTGCGGTCAAGGTGTGAGGCACATCTTCTATTTTGTTCAGCCAGTGTTGACCGCACATGTCAAAGGGTGTGCACCATATGTTGGCCGCACATAACTTCTTGTGTGCATCAAAGAAGTACCAACTACATCATATCCACCTAAAGAATACCAAAAATGTTGCACTTAATGACATGACACCCAAATCTAACGTTAGATTCTGGTTAAATTTTTAAATGCCAAAAATTTTCTTGAAATCCAACATTGGATTTGGGTGCTATATCAACGTTTTTTTGTACTCTTTAGGTGGTTCTAGCATTTGCATCAAATGTTGGCCGAACACTTCTGTGCACCAAATGTTGGCCGCACACTCTCTTCAGTGCCTCGCATGTTGGCCGTACACAACTATGTGATGCACACACATAGTAAGATAAATCTTCACTTGTGGTCGTTTGAAATACGCAAAGGTTATACAAGACAAATCAACTAAACGTGAACTGAGCAAGTTTGAGTGTGTGGAAGAAATTATAGATAACTGCTCGCCATCTGTAGGAGGTTTGCTATACGAGGTTGGTCCAAATATGCAACCTCCTACGTTCACTACGATCCCACCCAAGAAGATAGAGGTAAATCTTATGATTTTTTATATATTTTTGCTAATTCTTGTTAAATTTTATGCACGTTAAATTTTTAATTCTTGTTATATTTCATATAGTTAAATTTTTAATTCTTGTTATATTTTATATAGTTTTGCGAAATACACATTGAATTGTATCTGTCTTGTTTCAATAGGTCGTCCGATGCCAAAGCATACATCCTCTGTCAGTTCCCAAAAGAATGACAGACTTTTATAACAGAGACGGTAGATGTAAAAGCTGATGGTCGTTGCGGTTATCGTTGCATCAGCAACTTTATATTTCAAAATGAGGAAGCATGAAGTTGCGTGCGAGCAAACTTGTTGTATGAGTTGAATTCACACGTAGAGAGTATTCATAGAGCATAACTGTATTGATAGATTGTCTAGGCGACTTAAACATATAGAACCATCTGCCGCAAAGGCATATTAGTTTGATGCCTTTGAGATGGGCTTTTTTGTGGTATCGTTTTACAACGTTGCTCTGTGTGTGTCAGATGTCAAAAGCTTTTCCTGCTTCACATATCTACCACTGAGGAATACACCAACATTTCCTCCGAGACTATTTTGTATGGGAAGAGTCAACGGTGACCATTTTATTGAGGTACTATATCTTCCTCGTTTTCAAGTGATATGTATTTCATTGAGGTACTTTAGTTATTTCAAATATAACTTCCTTACAATATGTATTTCATTCGCAGTTAAAATTACGCGAGGGTCACCCGTTACCATGTGTTCCAATTACCTGGAATCAAAACCGCTCTGATGTTGCAGCATACTGGAAGATAATATACTCTGCACAACTCTCTGTATATTAGTATCACGTTATGTATTTTGTTGTACATTAGTATCACGTTATGTATTTTGTTGTACATTAGTATCATGTTATGTATTTTGTTGTACATTATTATTTGTTTTCTTTTAATTTGAAAATTCATACGTTGTAATTTATTATAATATAATTTATTTCACCTCTATGTAAACTTATTTTTTTTATTAAGTTTTGGTAGAAAAACATAATATTAAAATAAATCCAACAAAACACTAGCCTGTTTGTCATGATACTAATTTATAATAGTTTATCATGATATTTATACAAATCAATAATCCATATGGACTTATGATTTTAAACCCTAAGTTGAAAGATCCTGAGTAAGGAAGTGAGGATCAACGTCGTCCGGCTAACGACGAAAAAAAAAATGCGCTTGTTGGGAGGCAACCCAACTTGTTAATTTTTTTGATTCATGTCGTTTTTAATTTGTGTAGTAGGTATTTGCTCTCACTCTTAAGTCTTGGGATTTTAATCTAAAATTTTGAAGTAAAAGCATGATTTAAGTTTTGGGTGGAACACAATTTGTGCTTTGCTAGTTTGTTTGTGATTTTTTTCTACTGATTTATTTGTATTTAGTGTTGTTGTTCAATTAGCCAGATAGCAGGTGTTGAAGTAGTAGGTCTATGTGGAAAGCATAAAATTTTTTGAAAAAAATTACTGGGGATCAACGCGCCTTAGCGAGCCTTTCTTCTCGCCCTAGTGAGAAACCCCAACACTGGAGACTCTGAAATGCTAAAACTTCAGAGAGATATCGCGCCTTAGCAAAGATATCGGAGCGCGCCCTAGCGCAGGAGGGGGAAAAGTGACAAATTACAATTGCCGGTGCATGCCCTAGCGAGATGGCCGAGCTCGCCTGAGTGGAGTTAAAAAAAAAAAAAGAAGAGAAAATTAGAAGTCCGTCTCTTCCAGATTCCACATTGCTGCCAAATACTTCCCAAGCTCGCTTCTCTCAAATTCTGCACATTCTCAAAATCTCACCACTCTATCTCTCCCCAAATACAACACCTTACATAACCACCCACCTTCATTACCTTCATTATCTCATCCATACACCCTCAATACTCCATTTCGCTAACTCAACCAAGCAAAGAAAAGGGGGAATTTTGGGGTTTTGGGATTTCCAAAATTGGGCATTCAATCTTTCTGCAACTCCCGTGAGCTCCTCCAGTAAGTGTGGTAACTAATTGGACTCCTCAGTTTGGGGGTGGAATTGTTGGCCTATGTTAAGTGTTGTGGGTGTGAAATTGAGCAATTTTGAGAAATTGGGCTATTTTAGTGGGTGATTTTTTCTAAGTGCAGAAACATACTTTGGTGATATAACTGTTACTTTGATACTGCTGTTGTGATAATGTGAAAAATGCCTCCGAAAAAGTCATCAGCTTCTAAGGTGCATAAGACAAGGGCTGATAGTACTACATCCTCTTCAGCTAGGTTTGATAGAACAAGATTTGTTAGTGGTGAGGCAAGTAGAATTTTTTTCAGATTTCCTGGGTACTAGAACTCGTTTGGTGGAAAGAGGGATAAGGATTAATGATTTTGGCCTAACAACAAGCTGGAGAATTTTGGCTGCTAATCCCGAGCCTGTTGTGGTCCTTATTGTTAGGGAATTTTATGCCAATGCAATTTTGAGGGATGATAGTAGGGCAATTGTGAGGGGAAATCGTAGTTTGCCCCTTTCTGTTGAGGAAGTGACTTCTTTCTTGGTTGAAGGAGGGGTAGAAGCAAAATCTTCAAGTAAAAGAGGTAAAGAAGCTGACACTTTAAAAACTATGGTCAGCTGATAGAAGTGGCTGACAAATAATTATGCCACAAGCTGACCAAAATGAAATAACTTATAAGTTTTTGGTTGATAACAAGTGGAATGATTTTAAGCAAATTTAATTTAAGACAAGACAAGTGGAATAATTTTAATTAAATTTAATTTAAGTCAAGATTCAAAAATCTCCTCCTATTTACTTAAAACCATTCACTTGAAAGCAGAGAGCAATAAGAACTTATAATCCTGCAAAATAGATGTTAGTAGGCCAATCAGATATCATATGAATTAAAGTAGCAGGAAATTAAGACTAGAAAGAAGATATTTGTCTGCTACAAGTAAAACAACTTTTTCTAAGAAGTGCATAAGTTTAAGAGAGTTCTAGATCAGTTCATTCAGTTGCATCTGTGGATCCTTTAGTGGACTTGTCAGCTTCAGCTCCAAGTCCAGGTTCCTTATAAGCATCATCATCCATTTCCTTTCATGTTTCAGTTTCAGTCACTGACTGAGATGGCTTAAGACCAAGTCTTTGTTTGAGAATTTTGTTCTCAGCCAAGTATGCATCAGCTCTTGCTCTCTATTTCTTCTCCTCCCAAATGGTTTAAAGTAAGGTAGCTTCAGCATTGAAGGTCATGTTTGCCCTTTCTTGCTGATAAAGCAGGATTGTTCTCCAGTCATCCATGTGAGCTTCCCTAGGTGCACCAGCAGCAATGGTAGTCTGGACTTTAGCAGTGATTATCTGTGTAAGATTGGGAAGAAGAGAAACAACTTGTTGCTGAAGAGTGGCAAGCTGATTAGTGTGATGTGTGAATGTTGCTTTCATTTGGAGATGATGAGCATATAGCAGGTCCAACTTTGCTGAAGTAGAGAGAGGGCCAGGTGCAGAAGGGTCAACAGACTTAGAGGCTGGAGAGTGAGAAGGGCCTGGGGCATTGGTGAAGAGTTGAAAATTTTGAATCCTTTCATCTTCAGGGTCAAGAGGGAAGTAGGTAGACATGGGATATGTAGGAGCATGAGAAGTAGGTGCTGGGTCAATCTCATGAGATATATCAGGAAAAACAGTCTTCTCCCCAATAGGCTGCTGGAGAGCTTGAGAAATGATGGCTTGTTGCTTTTTGGCCTTCCTGGAGGCTAACTGAGAAGGAGTGAAAAGAGACTCATCCATAGATGTAGATTTTGAGGAGTCAGATGAGGATGCCATGGAAGTGTCTTCAGCTGACTGATGATCAGAAGCATCAGTTGAAGAGTGATCAGGCAGAGCTACTCTTTGGTCATGGATGGGACTGACTGACAAGGGAAGAGTGGAGTGAAGAGATAAGTCAGGTAAAATTATCAGAGGAGAAGCTTGGTTTGGGTGAGAGGGTTGGTCAGTATCAACCAAGGTAAGAAGGTTAAGAGTAGGAACCACAATGTCAGTTGAAGGATCAGCTGGAGGGATAGCGATGGGTCGACACGTGAATGGCCGACATAATAGGGTCTAACATAGGAGTTGATGCAGGATGGGAGCGAGACTGGAATGACTGATGGTAAGGTTGCAACTGTTGAAGCAAAATGAGGCAAAGAGATGGGTTGCAGAGTATATGTGAAGGTGGGTACTGGTTCAGTTGAAGTAGAAACAGGTAAAATGGTTGAAGAAATGGTAAAAGGGATAGTAGAGGGTACCACAACATGAGCTGTAGGGATTGGCTTAGAGATTAGTACGGCAGGATCACTTGAAAATGCATCAGGAAATGCTGTGGACTTAGAAGCTCCTCTTTGCATGGAGGCCATCTGTCTGTGGAGTTCAATGAATGCTTGGTTGGCTGTATTGACAGCATCTTACACATACTTGTTGGTTGCTCTCTGGATTCTGGCTAGTTTGGCTGGGTCCACTGATGGTTGTTCCCAGTCTTGATGTAACATATCATCTTTAGGCAAAGCTGGTCTTCCTACTAGATATGGATCATTATGGGGCAATGCATGCAGTTCATGCACTTTGGTTTATATGGTACATGCTAGAAAAATGAGTTCATCCTGAACAAAACGATCATTGGACAAGTAAAATCTATTCCACAATAGAGGGAAAGGGTCAAAATACTTGCCATAATTAGCCACTAGATCTTCTTGAGACAAATTTGGGGTAACATGATACAAAACATAAGGTCTTCTCTTCAAATTGTGATCAATGTATTTTATGAGATTAACAGGAGGTTTTTCATTTTTCTTTTCTTCATGAAAAGAGAGAAGAAATTGAACAAAATATGGTAAATGATCTATTAGAAATACCCAATTTTGGAGGAATAGTGGCGGGATTGGCCTGATAATAAGAGTGTCTGGGATCGAAGGTAGGATTCCTAATAGGAGGGAAAAATTTGATGGGAGCAGTGTTTGGGGAATGAGGATTTGAGGAAGGAGAAACTGGTGTAGGATCAATGACTGTAATATCTGGGTTTGGAGAGAAAGGAACAAAATTACTTGGATTGAGATCTGGGTTTCTTCTTTGTCTTTTGGAAAGAAGAGGTATTGTGGGAGAAGGTGCTGGCTGAGCAGGCTCTTCTTCATCAGTTACTATCAATCTCCTTCTTCTGGATCTTCTGGGCACAGGAATAGAAGAGATGTCAGCTATGGGCACATCATCTGAGTGACCAATGTCACCGGCGACCGGATCTTTGGTTGACCACTAGGTCGACCAATGTCGACTTGTCGACCTACAATAGCTGGCTGACTAGTAGATATAGCAGTGAGATCATGAGTTCTTGTCCTTCGAGGTCTTCGACCTGTTTGAGCTGTGGAGATTTCCTGACCAAAGCGGCTGGATACATTAGCTCGCTTGATGTCTACACCCATATATTTCTTGATTCTTAAAGGTTCTAAGTCTCCAATGGTTAGAAGACGATGTTGAAGAGCAGGAAGGGATCGAAGGAACTGGTTGATGATAAGATGATGTGTAAGCCTAGGATTTCCCGTAGCCATATTTTCCTCGTATTTTGCTATGTTGGTCTTCATACAATCCACAAGCACAGTTACCCAGTTAATTTCAAATTTCTCCACAATAGCCTCCATGAGAAATAGTTGAGTCTCTGTTATCTTATTATGTCTACTAGATTTGATAAGAAGGCACTTGTCCAATACTATTGCAAGGGCATAGTGAAGAGGAACAAACCTATTTTTGTGCCTATCAAAGGCAAGCTCAACTGGAACCTCTCATCTCATAGTTATCCAACCTTCTTGTTGGGTTTCTTCTGGAATAGTGTAGATGGTTGAACCATCATCCGACAAGCCAGGAAAGGCAGCTGTAATGGTTTCTGAGTAAAAAACGATGGGGACTCCTTGGATTGATCCATTAAGAGTGAAGGGATTAGCGGGGTTTTCTTCCATTGACATGAAGAATTCCTTAGTCAACTGGCAACTGTACGTTCTGATGTTGAAAGAGAGAAGAGGGATCAACACAGAAGCTGTTACAAGATGGATAAGTTCAAGCCCTAAGGGTTCGTTGTTAAGAGACACCACATCCAAGAGACATCGTAAAGCCGCATTGGTTGCCATTTTCCTTAAACAATCACAACAACAAGGTTAAGAATACAAATGGAACGGAGAGAGAAAGAAAGAGAAAACAAGGAGAAGGAGTACCAGAATAGCTAGGGTTAGGGTTTTGAAACAGTGAAGGTTTGAAGAAGAAGAAAGTTTAGAAGAGAAAGACGAGTAGATACTGATGAAGTGAAGAGGGAGTGGATATATATATATATATATATATATATATATATAAGAGGGGTTTTATAAGTACGAATGCTTATAAAAGTTGAGAAAGTGAGTTTTAAAAGCGAAGATATGGAGTGTAGTGAAAAAAAGTACACAAAATTTTGGTTTTTGATAAAAAGTTGATTTATGACGGAAGGTTATTTTCACAATGATGAGCCTTTTTTGTGTAAACACGTCACTTCAACCGCCAGTGTTAGTGGGATAGTGGAGAAATCGTTTTGGCTTCTCAAGGAAGCTTCGCGAGTTCCAAGGAGAAATAAAAAGGCGGGAAATAAATAAAGGAATTTATAAATATCTAAATTTAATATGAATCTTAGTTGAGATACAATCATCTTTGATTTAGGGATTAGAAGCTACCTGAGCAGTGACTATAAGGTCAGTCATTGTGTTGTCAGCTGATAAAATTTTGTCAGCTAGAGAATAAAAAAAAAAGTTAGCTGATAACATTTTTACAATAGTGAGATGTCAGCTGTTGGCTGAAAAATGTCAGCTGATGAATGATGGTTGTCAGCTGAGAATTCCAAACTGATTCATGAGACAATGGTTGTCAGCTAATGGCTGACGATTTTTGTCAGCTAGATGAGACTCAGCTGACAAAATCAACGTTGATTCTCTTTGTCAGCTGCTCTATATATATCCTGCACAGGTTATGAATACAAAATATTTTTCTATGACATTATAAGCATTCCCAATTCACCTCTTGGAAATTCTAATATGTCAGATTTTAAGGCTTTTGTAAATATGTCAGCTAATTGAAATTCTGTAGGAACATATTCTAGTTGAACATTACCTTTTTTCAACATGATCTTTTAAAAAGTGATATCTTATGTCTATATGTTTGGTTTTAGAATGCATAACAGGATTTTTAAAAATAGAAATAACAGAAGTAATATCACAATAAATAGGACATGTTCCCATTAACATCTCATAGTCTAATAGCTGTTGTTTCATCCAAAGGATTTGTGAACAGCAACTGCCAGCAGCAATATATTCAGCTTCTGTAATTGAGGTGGAGACTGATGCTTGCTTTTTGCATGCGCACGATATCAGTCTGTTGCCAAGAAACTGACATGTTCCACTGGTGCTTTTTCTGTTAACTCTACAAGTTGCAAGGTCAACATCTGAATATCCAATTAAGTTTAAAGAAGAATCTCTAGGATACCAAATACCATATTTTTCAGTATCAATCAAGTATTTAATAATTCTTTTTGTAGCAATCATATGAGATTCCTTTGGATTAGCTTGAAATCAAGCACATATACACACAACAAACATAATGTCTGGTCTTGTTGATTCTTATGTTAAATTTATATCTGATCAGTACATTACTTTAGTTTTATACTTCAGTGGCTAATCGGCGATTAGCGATTAGGCGTGGCAATATAGAACTTTGCCTTGTATAGTTTTTGTAGGACCTTTTCGAGGAATATCGGAAGACCACTTCTGCTTCACCTGGAAGACACGCTCAAAGCTTAAGATCGGTAGACCTCGTGTCGGTGATGCTTCTACGTGTCCTCTCCAGGATCAAAGCTAGGCTGGATTAATTCAAGCTTATTCTCATTTGATATTTGAATTAATCCAAGTCTTTTCTCGACATGTCAAGCCGCCGAAAGCCGACTTTCGAAAAGCAGAATGCTTTTAGAAAGCAAGAAAGCGACTGTCCCCTACTTTCTGCTTCATCTCTCAGATCTGACACCAAATCGCCCACCTTTTTGAAGATCTCAGAAATGATTATCTGCTCTAGTTATCTGTGAAGACGAAATCCCTTGACTGACAGCCCCATGCATTTAATGCATTTATGAAAAGAGCTGTTGAAGTCTTCGTCTTCTCCAACGGATCTTTTGAAGTGCACCTGCTTTAAATACTGCCATTGAAGACTGGATCAGCGACAACTGTACAGAATCAATCGAACACTTAAAGAATTGCTCTGAATCTATACAACTCCAAGTCTTTCAGCTCAGTGCATTCAATAGATCCTCAACAGATCTAGAAGTCCTCGTCAACAACAAGAAGCTGCTCTTCAACATTTATTGTTTTATTCTTCTTGTTGTTTACTTCCATTAACTATACTTCTGCACGAATTAAATATCTTGTATTTACAGATATTTAATTCCCTAGACCCAAACACAAGTCAATATTTTGTACACGATCCATTAGGGATATTCTTTGTAATTGATCTAAGTGGAAAACATAGTGCACAATTTAAATCCAAGGTTGACTGCCTTGGTGGTGGACGTAGCACTCATTATAGTGTGAACCATCCCAAAATACTTGTGTTATTTCCTTCTGTCTGTTTAATTATTGTACTGCTCAGTTTCATAGTTTACTTCATCCATTTCAGCAGAACTTAAGTAATCTGTAAAAGGTCTACCGGTAGTCCTTATCGGCAGACCTGGAACAACTTTCTTGAAGGTCTTCCGCTACTTGATTCTTTTCATAGATTGCAAGTAACTTTCAAGGAACTTACTTTAAAAGTTTTAAAGTGTTAATAAGCTATTCAACCCCCCCTTCTAGCTTATTATTGTGCTCATTGGGACCCACAGGTCTACTAGTTGTTAAATAAAGAAGAGATCCAACTATAACTCTATACTCAGTTGTATTAATTGGTTTACCTTTTTTCATCAATGACCAGATGACATTCAACTCCCATTGGAGTGTTTGCTGAATTTGCTTCTTGTAAGTTGTATTTCTTGATCAGCTCCCTTGTATATTTTGATTGATGGATAAAAATTCCTTCTTTAGTTTGCTTAATTTGCAAACCTAGAAAGTAAGTGAGTTCTCCCATCATGCTCATCTCAAAATTTCCTTTCATGAGATTCTCAAATCTCTTACACAAAATTTCATTAATAGAGCCAAAAATAATATCATCAACATAACTTTGAACTAGTAAGATATTACCTTTGTACTTTAATGAGAAAAGAGTAGTATCAATTTTACCTCTTTGAAACCCTTTTTCCATAAGGAATTTTGACAGAGTTTCATACCATGCTCTTGGAGCTTGTTTAAGACCATAAAGAGCCTTTCTCAGCTTGTATACATGGTCCTTCTTTTTGATTTCAAGAAATCCAGTAGGTTGTTCAACAAAGACTTGTTCTTGTAGATCACCATTTAGGAATACACTCTTTACATCCATTTGATAGACCTTGAAATCCTTGAAAGTTGCATAAGCAAGGAATAATCTGATAGCTTCCAGTCTGACAACAGGAACAAATGTTTGATCATAATCTATGCCCTCCTCTTGTCTATAGCCTTGGGCTACCAATCTTGCTTTGTTCCTAGTGACATTTTCATCTTCATCCAACTTGTTCCTAAACACCCATTTTGTTCCAATAACTTGTTGATCTGAGGGTCTTGGAACAAGTTCCCATATTTGACATCTTTCAAACTGATTTAGTTCTTCATGCATGGCCTCAATCCATTGGGGATCCTCCAAAGCTTCATCAATCTTTTTGGGTTCAATGAAGGAGACAAAAACATGTGAATCAAGAGTTTCATTTCTGTAGCTGCTTCTTGTTCTTAGACCAGCAAATGGATCTCCAATGATGTTTGAAATTGGATGATGTATAGCTTCCCTAACTTTTCTAGGATGATTTGGAAGGGGTTCCAACATTTGCCCTAGTGTGGGTTCCCGGGATGGGTGCTCCCGCGCCCCGTGCGCCCTTGGATAGGGGTGCGCGTCTGTGCGGATGCGGTGACATCCACTGCTCCCGTTCCAGCCTCCCTTGTTTAGGGGAGGACGAAATAAAAAGTGCGAGAGGAGTGCTGTCGAAATAGCGCGTTGGAATGCGCCTCGGTTGCCTTTAGTGGATTTTGATCCAATATGGGAGCTTTGGATTTTCTATGTCAAGTTATCCCTTTTTTAGGGGATACCAGGATATAGGAAAACATCATTTTTCCATTCCCATCCTCCC
Source organism: Codonopsis lanceolata (assembly GCA_013146195.2). Taxonomy (NCBI): domain Eukaryota; kingdom Viridiplantae; phylum Streptophyta; class Magnoliopsida; order Asterales; family Campanulaceae; genus Codonopsis; species Codonopsis lanceolata. The sequence continues at coordinate 100,038,650 of CM028377.1, read as the reverse complement.
TTGATTAGGGGAGAACGTGAAAGTGTAAAGAAAGATGTTGCAGCGCCCCCACTATGGATTTTATGAAAATAGCCTTATGGCCTATTTCGGATCACTATGAGTGCTTTGAGTTTTCTACGTCAAGTTATCCCTTGTTTAGGGGATACCAGGACATAGGAATACATCACCTTTCCATTCCCATTTTCCCTTTTTTAGGGGAGAACGTGAAAATGCAAAGAAGGATGTTGCGAGGCCCCACTGGATCCAAAATGTTTTTAGAGTCGCCATCTTTATTTTAAGGCAAAAATAAAGCAAAACCAGAAAAATAAAACCAGAGATAGAGAAAACGGGTTCGGAGGCTAAGTTACGAGTTGGGAAGGTGCTAGGCACCCAACTCGCCATTTCGGTCTCAAAACGGTTTTTGGCTAAAGTATGCTCTTTGCTATATTTATTTAACAGATAAATAAAGCATTAACTACCTACAAATACATCCGTTACATCTATATTATTTACGGACTTGCAACAGTCTCTTTTACAAACAATTACAAATATACTTGGAAATATTTGGCCATAGTAACGGCTACATTTAGTATTATTTCCTAAATAAATTCGGGCAAAGATAGCTTGCTTATATATTGATATTGAACCGGACCGGAAATAATACATTTACAAATAAAGACTTTACTGAATAAATAAGATAAATAATTACAAATTTATCTAAAAACATTTTACCATAATAACGGCTACATTTAGTACTATTCCCTAATTAAATCTGGGCAGCACAACTGCTCATATGGCTACATTGGGCCGGACTGAAAATAATACTTTTACATATAAATGAAAGACTTAAAAATAAAAACTTACAAACAGCGTAGGGGTGTGCTCGCTCTGTCCCTCGGGGAGAGAGTTTTTTTTTTGTTGTTTGAAGTTGTGTGTTGTGTGAATTTGGGCAGCGTGACTGCTCTGAAAGTTACTTTTCGGCCTCGGGATCGGGGCAGAGTAACTGTTTGTGTTTGGTTGTTTGTTTGACTGGAACTAGGCTGAAATCGGACAGAATAACAGCTTATTTCTGACCGATTTGGCATTTTAATCGGGCAGAGCAACTGCTCTTTGCACGATTTTTGGACTGGGGAAAAAGGGTGGATACCTAGCTGGGGGGCTAAGGTACACTTCTACCGGTTGGATTTGTGTTTGGAGGAAGTTTGGCAGAGTTTCGAGGCTTTGGAGGTGATCTCTCACTATCTCACATCGCTCTCTAATTCTCCAGCGTAACATTAACGCGAAAAAGCTTTACACAAATTTTCTGTGTCTGAATGAGGAACCGGGTGCTGCTATTTATAAGAGAAATCAGGGACATCGGAGGAATTAAAATTCCTTCTCTGCGCTTCAGATAATGGTACACTGCGCTGAAACAGTTGTGAATTACGGCAACTATTTGGATGAACAGTGGCAGAAAAGAAGAATTGGGCGCCACCCCCATTAGATTTGGGTGCCATGCCCAAATTAATGGGTAGCCACGCCCAAAACCCAAAGTTGGCCTTTTTGAGCACTTAGGTCCCTGCAATTTGTCCTTTTGCGCATCCTGCTTTGTCCTTTTGCATTTTTGACCTTGTAACTTGACATTTGTTAATGTTTTAACAGGTCTTGATATTTTTTGTCATGTCACATACCAGGGGTACGAAATTGGGGTGTCTACAGAGCCCCTCAACGATGCAGTCTACGGGTAACCCGCAGCTTACTGAGTAGACGAACATCGTTGATAAGAATAGACTCTCCAATTTCATTTCATTTCAAAACGAGGGAGAAATATGCAGCAGGTAGCAGTTATAATGCAGCAATTTATCAAACCTCCATATCCTAGACATTTTTAGTCAGTTATAGCAGGTTATCATAGTTTTTAAGCAGGTATGCAAATTGAATGCTCTGATGGTCGGACCTACTAATGTAGGCTGCCTACGTATCCCTTAATAAAAGGAATCAGACCAAACGTAGTTCGGCCTAAGCCGAAACAAACAACCAAATGAGGAAATTGTGTCCTTTGGGTCAAAACCCATCCGAGAACACAAACGAAGAAAAGATTTTCATGTTTTTTGAAAAGCCGTATTCTTCCGGTCCGAAACCGTTCTCAAATACGGTATGAAGATTTTTGTGTATTTCGAAAACCATATTTCAACCGGTCAATACCTGTCGCTGAAATATGTTAAGAGGCAGTCTCAAAATTGTGTCTGGCTAGTCAATACCTTGCTTCCAAACACAATAAGAGGACCTTCAGATTTTTGAAAAATGTACTCGACCGATCAATACCCGACATCGAATACGATAAATAATGTTCTTCAAATTTTTCGAAAACTGTATCCAACCGATAAAAATCCGTCGTTGGACACGACAAAGAGATTTTTCTTTTCCTTCTTCCCCCTTTTTTTTTTGTTTTTTGAATATTCCTCTTTTTTTTTTTTGAACAAAAACCTTTTGAAAAAGATTTTTCTTTTATTTCTGAAAGCAGATTAAGAAATCTTACCTTTCTTACCTGTTTGCTTTTGACTGCTGCTGTTGGTTCAATGGATTTGGCTCTTTCTGTCATTCTGACTTTTCCATGCTGGATTTTTTTTCTTTTGCTTTTGTTTTTGTTTTCCTCTTTCTTTTGCATTTTTTTTCTGTTTGTTTGTTTTCTTTCTTTTCATGGCTTTATTTTTTCTAATTCTTTCCTTTTTGCAATTTTCTTTTCATCTTTCTCTCTTTTTTTTTTTCAAAAGAAAATGGGGCTTACCTTTGCGGCTGAATTTTTCTGACTTTTCTGCTTGTCTGGCGACTGACTTGCTGGGGATATGAGCTTTTCTTTCTTTTTGGGTGAAAGGCTGTCGAATGTGGTTAACGAAATTGCTTTCGTTAACTTTCTGTTAAGTCCTAGGGACCACTTTGCAGCTTTGAAATTTGGAGGACTTAAGTGCTGATGCTGAATTGCTTGGAGGGGGAAAAGTGAAAAATCTCACTTTTCTCCCTTTCTTCTCACGAGAATGAAGGCAGAAGCCTTCATTTCTGTTTCTCCTTCTCCTTCTTCAACTCCTTCCATAGCCGACGAGGTGAGTTTTCTTTATATTTTTTTTTTTCATTTTCTTTCATTTTTTCAATTTTCTTTCGCCAAAATTTTTGTTTTTCTGCGCACATGGCTTCTTCCTCTAGATCTAGGAAAGGAAAAACACCAATGGATCCAGAATCTGGCGAGGAAAGGAAGGAACTTCCTCCCTTGGTTCGGAACCATGTTGGCTACTATTATTCGGAACATGATTGGGGCAATCTGGTGTGAGACTGGTATAAGCATATCTCGAATCTTCCTGATCCCAATGTGAGTATAACTTTCTTCCACCCATTTGGTCAATTTTTTCAAATCTGCTCAATTTCCGTGTTGTTTTGGACCTTTGGAGTATATATATGCTGCTTATGATATTTATGCATATGATTTATGGGCTAAAATGATGCAATTTTGGTAATAATGCATGAAATTTGGACAATTTATTTTTGCGATGCCCAAATTGAACTAGTAGTCACTATTTGACCCTACTATGCATGATTTATAATGTTAATGCAAATAAGGTTATATGATGCATGTTTTAGTTCTGAAAATATTTTTACATGACATATATTCACCATACGGAATTTTCGGAATGAAATGCGAATTTTTCTGGACGCACTTTTCGGATACATTTTCGGATATATGCAAGACAAAACAGATATATTTTATGCACCAGAATTTATTTTTTATGCATGCTAATGCTGTAGGGATATAAGAAATGCCCAGAAGATATTATTTTTCCATGGCAGGTGACATTTTTATTTTCTTTTTCGTGCATTCTTGATACAACTTATTAAATGATAAATGCAAATTATGGATGCATGGACTACTTTATTTAATGCAAATGTGATGCTGAATATATATGAGATGTTTTTTTTTTAATGTGAATGCATGGTTAATTTATATATATATATATATATATATATATATATATATATATATATATATATAATAAAGGAAATGTGGTATGCATATTTAAATGCAAAGTATATACCTCTTTTTTTTTTAACATCCTGACATGTATATTTATGCAAAGTATGTTTGTATATTTTTATTATGACACTTAAAATGATAACCTGTATTTTTATGTACAAAAACAATTTTTAATGTACAAATATATATATATATATATATATATATATATATATATATATATATATATATATATATATTTATTTATTTATTTTTATTTTTTGAAAAATCTAATGTATTAAATGTGTGAGAAGAAAGGGTTTGTGAGATACTTACCTTTATTTTCCTCCTTTTTTTTTTTTTTTTTTTTCAGGAACGCAAGATTTTGGACAAGGCTAGAGACACTTGTGTCAGAGTGTCTGATATATATCATTCGATGCCTTTGCCAGCTCAGGTTTTGGTGGAGGAGACGGGCTTCGGAGATTTTATGTCGGCCTTCACTTCCTTCCGCAGTTATAGAGTTATCTTCGACGTGCTGCGGAATTTCTGGTGGGATACCACCCACACTTTCCATCTCAGCTGGGGAGAGATCACTATGACTCCCTGGGACTTCGCTGCTATTACTGGCATTTCCACCAGCATTGGGCAGAATTTGGCACCTGATTATACCCTTCGTGAGCGTCATGACAAAGTGGAGGACCTTTTGGGGTTTGTGCCCGAGTACAAAACTGTAGATGAGGTGACCATTCCCAGTGTGAAGAAGTGGCTTCTGGAGAATACGTGGCAGGTTGATGCCGGAGATAGCCTTGATGTGACACGTGTCGCCCGGACATTTTTATTCTTTTTCCTTGGAACTTCTCTTTTTGCTAATGCATCCACTACCCTGAGGGTCTCTCTGCTGGGCTGCCTTCGAGACCTGGGCCATGTGATTGATTATGACTGGGGGCAGACAGGTTTGGCTGAGCTTTATGTCTACATGGATAGGTTGAGTCGGAATGACTCAAAGGTGATGACTGGTTTTGCTCCTGCCTGGGAGGTATATTTTCTTTCTCCTCTTTTTTTTTTTCTTTTGTCAGCATATTTTATATTTCCCCTTTTTTTATACATTTTTTTTCTTTTTGCTGACTTTACCTCCTTTTTTTATTTTATTTTTCAGGTGTGGGCTTACTCTGTCTTTGACTTTGTATTGGGCCCACTGCACAGCGATGTTCTTGGCCCACCTTATTTGGTCAAGTTTGTGAATACAAACCGGAAAGAGAAGGACATCAGAGGCCATTATGTTGAGTCACTGGGGCTGCAGGACAGGGTGGCGAGCTCGACCTCAGGTTCGGTGAATTTGTTCCCTTGGCGGAATCTGGTAGGGCCGATCGAGGTTACCCTGCTATTTAGTCGTTGTCGGATTTTGATGGTATCGATCATGTGCGACTCTTTGTACATGGGTGAGCGGGTCAACCGTCAGCATGTCTCGTTTTCGGTATCCCTGGTGGCACCTCCTCCACCTCCTCCGAATGTGATCGATCCAGATTTTATACCAAACCGGCTTCAGTACTTGTCCAAATATGAGATGCCTGCGAGTGATTTCCCGGTGATAGCCTTTGAAGACTTTTTGAGGACAATGCTCTGTAAAACCCTAATTTATGTTGTTGCTTGTGTTATGCATGAACTCGTACACTTATAATCATCATGAATATGTTCATTTAGCTCCCGTATATGTTTAGAGTCAATAGCATGATCGTTGACGTCGTTTGAGAATGCATGTATGCACTTTTCTTTCGCGAGATGCTTTGAATCTCGGGTTTAAGACTTATGTTGTAACTTCATGGATAATTGTTAGAGGGCATTTAAAACATCATTAACATGCCTTGGATGTTGGTTAGATGCTAGATGCATCGTCGGTTTGGTTGCTAGTTGATTCTAGCGAAAACCCTTTTCGCTTTCACTTTTCCTAGGTTGTCGCTCGGCGAGTTCTCGCCGAGTTCTTGGCCCTGCTTTTGATGAGGTTTGAGACTTGAATCCTTTGGTTATAGATTAGAGGATATTAAGGTTGAATTGTAGACCAATTTTGGTTTGGAAGGACTCGAACGCACGCGGGAGAGGCCGGATCGAGCAAAGAAAGCGTAAAAACCCTAATTGTCGGAAATACTTGATGCGGTCGCATCCTCTTGAAGCTGCTTACCGCAAGGGTCCTTTTCGGCATCGTCGGATTTTTGATCTTTTTATGTGTCTTTGTCCGAAATTTGACCTCTCAAACCCATTTTAAACCACAATTTGACCCAATTACTTAACCTAAACTAATCCTAACATCTATTAGGAGATTTAGGAGTTAATTAGTGGGGTAATTAGTGAGTTAATCCCCATATAAAACCCCCAATTCAGTCAAGCACTTTCCTCAGTGGTCGCCAAAACAGACTGAGCCTTCTTCCTCTTGCGATTTCTTCAAGCCTCAAGGAGACCGGGAGGAGCTTGATGAAGGTGATTCTAGGGTTTCAAAGGCCAAGCTTGGTGTCCATTGATAGGGTCTTCTTCTTCCCCAATCTACCAACAAGTTTGAAGAAAGTGTTGAAGAGAAAACTCCATTGTTAGGGCAACGAATTTTCACCATTGTTGGGGCTAAGCTTTGCAAGTAAGTTTCTACCTTCCTTCCTTTTTTAGGCTCCATTGACCCTAGGGAATCAACCATGTGTGCTATGTGGGTCAATGGAAGCCATTGTTAGGTTTCTAGAAATGTATGAACCCTAGGATTTCAAAATTATGTTAGAGCTTGATTGGCCTATGTGAGACCATGTCTATGTGAAATTGATGTTCTAAATTGCCTAATGAACTTGATTATGTTGATTTTTCATGAAGATTTATGTTAGTTTGGTTGAGATGCTTGGAGGGTAATTTGCCCTAATTTTGGTTTTAGCTTGCAATCTAATGATGTTAGCTTGATTAATATGTTTTACAAGCTTAATAGAACATATTGAACCATGTTGTGAATTTTAATCATGAATTGAATGTTATGATTGGTATGATGACTTGGATGATATTATGCACAAGATGGCTAAATTATTCTAAGTTTCATTGTTAATTAGTTTGTTGGGTTTATATGAGTATATTGAACATTGGGATTGTGGTTTTGGGCGATAGTTATGAACATAGGGGGTTAATGAAGCCTAAGCTTCTAATCCTTGAATTTTCGAAAACTTAGATTGAACTCAACTGGAGTTAACCTTTGGGTTAGTATGAATCCTAGAACTATAATTTTAAGTCCTACGGAATTTTGGTAGAATTCATGGAGGTCGAGCCTCCAAGAAGTTTTGAAGTGTGTGAAGCACACTTGATTATGAGAGCTTATATGATTCTCTGCTATGATGTTTATGCTAGTTGTGAATGAATTGCATGACTAGTTTGATAGTAGAGTGTTTACCTACTTGTTTTGAGCATATGAGTATATATTACTTGTGCTTGGGTTTTAAGTCCACCAAGGCGTCTGATGCATTGTTGAGTCTTTGGTGGACGATACATCGCTCTTCACGAATTATGGGATTCGTGATCGCGATGTATCGCCGTGCCGGGTTTGCACACACCCTCCATCGATGGCCACGGTGGGGAAGTAGTTTATCTTAGTTGTAGTAATACACATGACTTTGATAACTATGGAACTCGGCGGAGCGGAGACTGTTCGGGACGCCGATATCTACGAGAGGGATATCGAGGGCACATAAGGGTTTTGCACGTGTTTTTGCGGGAGAGCGACACGCGGAGAATTTTCGTAATGGTATCATATCCCTTATATATATGAATTGTTTCACAAGTGCTTAAGTAAATAACGTGCTTGGTGGAATTGGATATGATATGATGTTTGTTTTGGTTTCTTACATGTTATACTTAATAGATAACATATTGATTTAAGTTGTTAAGCATATGCTACCACATGAATATTATGGGAATGGTTTTATTGCCAAAGGTATAATTATTGTTGTTTAGGACTAAAATGCCTTGACATGGTTTTATGATGAGATGTTATACTTTAACGATAACATGTTTATTTAATGTTGAGCAAGCATGGATGCCATGACATGAATTTATATAAGGTTATACATTCATGACGATAGCATGACATATTTTTATGATTGAGCATTATGCCATGATAGGAAGTTATGGTTAGTAACTTACTAAGTCATTGTGACTTACTTTTATTTGTTGGTTGTGTTTCCCTAGATCCGAAGTCGTGCGAGCGGATCCAAGTAAATCCAGAGGCTTCGTTGGCAAGGAATTCTTTTGGAAAGGTTGCTACTTAGTTGTTCATTTTGTTTTGGTGAGGTCGTTGGGAAGATGAAGTTATGTAAACTTCATTATTGGGTAGCAAACCTTTATGTGCATTGAATGATGTAATTATTGCTAGCCTATTCTTTTTGGTAGCCAACAAGTTGCTAAGTCGTGCTTGATGTATGTTGGTAGTTAAACTTTCATATGTTTTTTGGTTGTTAGTACTTATAATTGTTAGTACTTATGTTTTGGTAGCCGACAAGTTTTAGTCCGCTTGGTTTATTTGAAAATGTTTAGCATGCTATATTGCTAGTTATTAATATGTTTGTTCTCCCAAGCATGTGTTTAGCCGTTGAGTTGTTAGACTAGAGTCTTAGACTTAGTTTAATGTTGGGTTCCTGCCGTAGTTTCGCCGATGACTTGGTTTTATTTTATGCTTATATTTGAATTGCATAATGGAGTTTGTTCTACGTGCCCAATGTTGCACGAAGTCGATTTTGGGACCGAGAGATTAATCATCTCTTTGGTTGTTTTAGTTTGAGCTTGTTAGCTCTGGCGCCATCGTTATTTTTATTTGCTTCCGCATGTGTTTTAAGTTGCCTGTATCGCCGTTATGGCCCTACCCATTATTTGCTACTTGTTTGTTATTTGTTTTCTTGGCACCTTGGGATTTCGCCTTGGGATCCGGTCGGTCGTCACAGCTTGGTATCGAGCTATGATTATAAATTTAGCTTTCACCGATAGGTTCCTTGGCTTGGGGGTTGGTTTGTGTGATAGATTTATTTTATTAACGCCGAAAGTGTTATTGTAGGTCTAATGGTGGATACTAGAGCAGAGCTAGTTCCTGAGGTGGCACCGGTAGGTGCGGGTAGAGGTATTGGCGGCGTAAATGCTAATGATAACCGCCATGTAATATTCCTCCACCGCGAACACCGTAAGAGCGATGAGGCGATGGCAAATATGTATCGTGGCATGCTTGATTTGATGAACGAGATGAATCAAAGAGGTTTTGGCAGAGTGGAGCAACAAGGGGGACCACGGCGTAACCACAACCGAGCCATGTAGAGAGACCGAGGCAAGAGGCTAGGCATAATGATAATTCTATGCTTGAAAGATTTGTGAAGTTAAAGCCGAGGCAATGGAGAGCCGGACAAATGAAGTTTCCGAGCTTTGGATCGAACACTTGAGAAAATATTTGCACCATTGGGCTGCGATGATGAACGTAGTTGTATTAGCGTGTTCAAGTTGAGTGGTGCCGCCGAGCATTGGTGGCGTACCGAGGGAGAGTTGGGAACCGAGAGTCCCACAGATATGGCCTACCTCGCTCGAGAGTTCGTAGCTTCCTATGTACCTAAGTGGTTCGAGAGAAAAGAGAGAAAGAATTTCTGATTTGGTGTGGGAGTATGACAGCCAAAGATTCACCAGTTGGCTCGTTATCGCACGCATTTGATTCCGCATTTGGCTGAGAACACGTAAATTTGTTAAGGGTCCGGGATCTGAGTACTTGAAAACAACTTTTTTCATCGGCCAGAAGGCGTTGATGGGCCTACATTATTGAGAGAGACATTGATGAGCACCGCATTATGCCTTTTTCTGTTCTTCTCAAAGCCTTAAGCAAATATCCGGGCGGAGTCATGGAGCAAAACCGGGAATTTTAGTGGAGGCAATGACCGCAAGAAAGGAAGTGGAAAATCTCATTATGAAGGACATGCGAAGAGTCGGTCAAGTGGCAAGGGAGCTAGTACTACATCTACTCAGGGATCGTAGTGTGGCATTGGTTTGTTCTTATTGTTCCAAGATTGGGCATAATGAAGATAGGTGCCGAGTAAGAATGGAGCACCGATGGAGTTACTATCGGGGTTTCGGACACATGAAAAGAATTGTCCTAAGTTGAAGAGCAATCGCATTGTGAGGTTCCAATGCCGACTACAGCTTGGGACAAAGAGAGACAAATATGGAAAAGCTAAAGTGTGGTCGTGTATTTGCTTTAGATCGCAGAGGTAC